>ML664161.1:10329330-10774894 GCA_007570785.1 Antilocapra americana | reverse complement strand
ATATATATATATATATATATATATATATATATATATATATATATATGTATATTTTTTTATTGTGGAAGACTCTAAATAATAATGAAAGTCCACTTGTGTATCTCCTATAACACACATAGCTCAACCGAAATGACAACAGACTAAACAGTTGTGGCCAAGTCACATCAGAGTCAGTGATAATCACATCAAAATTGCTGTCTAGCTCATAGTGATTGTAAGATGCCATCAACAGTAAGGTATCTGAGTCAAAATATAGGGGAAAAAGTGTCTTTGGATTGACGAAATAGGACCTATGGAGAGAAATTGAGCCTGGCATAACGTAGTCCTCATGTGTCTCAAAACTATTTTATGTAAAGGTACAGACATTTGATGTTAATCAGCTTTTCTTAATAGATTGTTATTTTAAAGCCATGTACTTAATCAATGTAAAGAAAAATATACTATAATAAAGATAAAAACACAATTAAACTTTAAAAGCTTACTTTTAAAAAATTCAAAATGGTTGTCTCTTTCTCGTGCATGCCAAGTCTCTTCAGTCGTGTCTGACTCTGTGCGACCCTATGGACTGTAGCCCACCAGGCTCCTTTGTCTACGAAGTTCTCCAGGCAAGAATATGGGAGTAGATTGCCATGCCCTCCCCCAAGGGATCTTCCCAACCCAGGGATCAAACTCCTGCATTGGCAGGCAGGTTCTTGACTACTAGCACCACCTGGGAAGCACAGTCTCTTCCTCCATTTATAAATTTATTCATCAGAAAACTAGGCCTATTTACTTAAGATCTTACTACATCAAGATAGCTGATATTTCTAAGCAGCATGCACAGTGCTGAAATTAGTATTCTATTATTATTTACCTCTATAGCTTTTTTTCACAAAATTTCCTAGGTAGAAAAAGTATTTTCAGTAGATACTAAGCTCTTTTTCCAGCAGTTTGCTAGATTCTGAATAATGTCAATTCAATAACAAAAACTGGCTTTCTAATATTTTGCGCATGCTGATCTGCCTCAGTAGTGTCTATCTCTGTGCGACTGTTTGGATATCTGATACTGTATATATTGTGTAAATATTTTTCCCATTTAGTAGGTTGTTTGTTCTGTCAATGGTTTCCTTTGCTTTGCAGAAGCTTTTTAGTTCGCTTTAGTCCCACTTGGCTAACAGCTTTCCTTCTGTGGCTTCTTCTTTTGATATCCTATTTAAAAAATTGTCACCAAGACCTATGTCAAGGAGATTATTACTTATATTTTCTTCTAGGAGTTTCATGGTTTTGGATCTCTGTACAAGTCTTTAATGCATATTGAGTTAAGTTTTGTATAATGGTCAAGTTTCATTCTTTGCAAGTGTTTGTTCAGTTTTCCCAACACCATTATTTGAGACTGTCTTTCCCCGTTGTATGTTCTTGCCTCCTTTGTCATATATTAACTGACTTTATAGGTGTGGGTTTATTTCTGGGGCCCCTATTGTCTGTCATTGAGCTATGTGTTTGTTTGTACACTAATACAGTGCTGCTTTATTATAGTTTTGCAATATAGTTTGAAATCAGGAAGCGTAATGCTTTCAGGTTTATTTTTCCTCTCAAGAATGCTTTGGTTATTCAAGATCTTTAATGATTTCCTACAAATTTTAGGATTAGTTTTATCTTGCCATGAAGAATGCCACTTAAATTTTGACAGGGATTACACAGAATCTGTAGATTGCTATGAGTAGTATGAATATTTTAGTTAGTATAAAATTTTCTAACCCATGGATATGGAGTATCTTTTCATTTATTTTTGTATTTTTTTATTTATTTCATTAATATCGCTTAGTTTTTAATGTATAGGGCTTTCACCTCTTGATAAAATTATTTTCAAATTTTTTATTATTTTGTAAACATTTTTAAATGAGTTTCAATGGGACTGTTTCCTTAATTTCTCTTTCTGATATTTCATTTTATTTCAGCATATAGAAAAACAACAGTTTTTTTTGGTTTTGCTTTTGTATCCAGCAACATGATGAATTCCTTTATTAGTTAGAACAGTTTTTAATGGGGATTTCAGGGTTTTCTGTATATAATATTATATCATCTGTGAATCAGTTCAGTTCAGTTCAGTCACTCAGTCGTGTCGAACTCCCTGTGACCCCATGAACCGCAGCATGCCAGGCCTCCCTGTCTATTACCAACCCCTGGAGTTTACCCAAACTCATGTCCACTGAGTTGGTGATGCCATCCCACCATCTCATCCTCTGTCGTCCCCTTCTCCTCCTGCCCTCAATCTTTCTCAGCATCAGGGTCTTTTCAAATGAGTCAGCTCTTTATGTCAGGTGGCCAAAGTATTGGAGTTTCAGCTTCAACATCAGTCCTACCAATTAACACCCAGGACTGACTTCCTTTAGAATGGACTGGTCCCTTGCAGTCCAAGGGACTCTCAAGAGTCTTCTCCAACACCACAGTTCAAAAGCATCAATTCTTTGGCGCTCAGCTTTCTTTATAGTCCAATTCTCACATCCATACCTGGCTACTGGAAAAATCATTGCCTTGACTAGATGGACCTTTGTTGACAAAGTAACATCTCTGCTTTTTAATATGCCGTCTAGATTGATCATAACTTTCCTTCCAAGGGGTAAGTGTCTTTTAATTTCATGTCTGCAATCACCATCTGCAGTGATTTTGGAGCGCAAAAAAATAAAGTCAGCTACTGTTTCCCCATCTATTTGCCAGGAAGTGATGGGACCAGATGCCATGATCTTAGTTTTTTCAATGTTGAGCTTTAAGCCAACATTTTCACTCTCTTCTTTCACTTTTATCAAGATGCTCTTTAGTTCTTCTTCACTTTCTGCCATAAGGGTGTTGTCATCTGCATATGTGAGGTAATTGACATTTCTCCCAGCCATCTTGAGTCCAGCTTGGGCTTCATCCAGCCCAGCGTTTCTCATGATGTACTCTGCATATAAGTTAAATAAGTAGGGTGACAATGTACAGCCTTGACATAATCCTTTTCCTATTTGGAAGCAGTCTGTTGTTCCATGTCCAGTTTTAACTGTTGCTTCCTGACCTGCATATAGGTTTCTCATGAGGCAGGTCAGGTGGTCCGGTATTCCCATCTCTTTCAGAATTTTCCACAGTTTATTGTGATCCACACAGGCAAAGGCTTTGGCATAGTCAATAAAGCAGAACTAGATGTTTTTCTGGAACTCTTGCTTTTTTGATGATTGCTTTCTTTCCATTTTGGATGATCTTTCAATTTGGATGACTTTTTTCCCCTTGCCTAATTTCTCTAGCTAGGATTTCCAATACTATGTTGAATAAAAGTGGTGACAGTGAGCATTCTTGTCTTGTTCTTGATCCTAGAGGAAAAATATTCAGTTTTTCACTGTAGAACGTGCTGTCATGTGGTATGTTTGCCATAAAGGGCTTGCATTATGTTGAGGGAGCCATAAATACAAGCCATAAGTGGCTTGCATTCCCTCTGTACCTGTTTTATTGAGAATTTTTGTCATAAATAGATGTTGAATTTTGTCCAATTCTATTTCTGCATCTATTGAGAAAATCATATGCTTTTTATCCTTCATTTTGTTAATATGGCATATCACATAGACTTATTTGTAGATCTTGAAACATTCTTGCATCCAACTAAGAAATAAATCTTAGTTGGTTATGATGTATGATCCTTTTAAACTATTGTTGAATTCCGTTTGTTAATCTTTTGTTAAGGATTTTTGCATCTATGCTCATCAGGTATAGTGGTCTGTAATTTCCTTTTCCTGTGGTATAATTGTCTGGTTTTGGTATTAGGGTAATGCTTATCTCAGAAAATGAACTTGGAAGAGTTCTCTTCTTATTGGAAGAGCTTGATAAGGATTTGTATTAATTTCTTTGACTGTCTAGTTGGAAATTATCAGTGAAGCCATGTGTTCCTGGACTTCTCTTTGTTGGGAGGTTTTTCATTACTGATTCAATCTCCTTACTAGTAATTGGTCTGTTCAGAGTTTCTGTTTCATCATTAATTAATCTGGTACGTTGCATGTTTCTAGGAATTTATCCACTTCTTCTAAGTTACCCAATTTGTTGGCATATAATTGTTTATAGTAGTCTCTTACAATCATTTATATTTCTGTGGCGTCAGCTGTAACATCTCTTTTCTGAAATGACTTTTATACAAGCACATATAAGCACACATTTATTGAGCACATAGTAGATATTCAATAAATATTTCCTTTTCTTGATTTCCTCCAGAAGCTTCATGTAGATACTGCCTAAAACTATGTGGAAGTCAAAAAATAATATTTTCTTTGCTAAGTAAAGAAATTTACTTCTAATTACTAAGTAAATATTTTGCTTCTATGTATGAAAATTTGACAGTGAGTAACAGTTTTCAGGTGAGTTATTTTAGTTGTTATTGCATTTCTAAGCTATGATCCATGAGCCTGAATATTATTCATACAAGTTTCCATCAGAGATTTGGAATTGCTTTCACAATGCTTTACTCAACTGAATAGAAAAAGGGAAAGATAAAACAAAAATCTACAGTATTAAGTTTTCTTAAAATTGGTCACTGTTTTCTGCATAAAAATGAAAATTAAAAAATATATATTTAAAGGAAGTAATAAAATTGACATTTAGTTGTTAACCCTTTAAGATACACTAATCTTCAGTAGTTTTTATGTTTTTTTTTTCTGGTGTTGTCACATTTATTCAAGAATCAGAATATAGATAACACTAATAGAATTTTCTCCTAACAACTGATTAAAACTCACAGCTTAAGTTACAATGTAGTACAAGAATAAAATCTCACAGAGGACTTTATACTCCACAAAGTGTATTCACAAATACTCTCATTTAATGGACAGACAAAAAAGGAAATATGCCCCCGTGAGCAGGAGTATTTGGTGTGAAGAGGCTGAGGCAGGATGCTGTGTCTCCAATACCTTCAAAGAAGATCACCTGGGGAAGGGAATCTGATAATGCTGTATAGAAAAACTGGATGGAAAGAAGAACCGAAACTCTGTAACTAATGTTAGCAGACGCATGATGTGGTGAGGTCTGGCCCAGACTGATGGCAGTAACATCAGGAGCAAGTGCAACTACAAAAGTAGAAATAATCAGATGTGTTAGCCTAGAGGTGGAAGGAGCAGTAAAATGGCAGGGAAACAAGAGAGAAAGCTGTTGGTCACTCTAACACATTGAACCTATGTAGCTAAGAATATGACATAGCCACAGAGAGTAGTAGGAAAATAATGGGAAGGAAAGATGGCTTTGAAGAATTATTTTATATTAAAAGATAATAATAGCAGCTCTCATATAAAACTTAAACCTGCCAAATATTTTTCTTAAGTGCTTTACATTTATTAACAAACTTAATCTTCAACAACTTTATGTATAGATGGTCAAGCTGACATGATTTCAATGATGTTAGAAGCACAAAAATTGTTGTTCTGGAATTTGACACTCACTGACACAAAATAAGTAATGGTATCCCACTCCAGTACTCTTGCCTGGAAAATCCCATGAACAGAGGAGCCTGGTGGGCTGCAGTCCATGGGGTCACCAAGAGTCAGACATGACTGTGTGACTTCACTTTCACTTTTCATTTTCATGCACTGGAGAAGGAAATGGCAACCCACTCCAGTGTTCTGCCTGGAGAATCCCAAGGATGGGGGAGCCTGGTGGGCTGTCGTCTGTGGGGTCACGCAGAGTTGGACACGACTGAAGCGACTTAGCAGTAGCAGCAGACCAAAATAAATCATTTTCAGTTCTTCAGATGCCATTGTTAAAAGTGTATTTTATATTGATCTGTTCAGAAGTGAGGTAGCATCACTCTATTTGCAGGGTCAAGCATAAATATTTAGAGATTAAAAACAAAAATGTTCAGTAAGTTATTATGCTTTGTGGTCATCTCCAAAACACTTCACAAAGATATAAGAATGAATATGAAGAAATGAGATGTCAGGAACTCAAGTAAATGTCGTGTGGAAAAAAAAATGCTAGATTTTACAAAAAGATGTTTAACTTCAATTTTATTGTAAATAAAGTATTTTGGTGGTGAAGATTGCCAAACAATTTTACTAGTAGAAACAGTATTTAAATAACTGATTATTATAGTTAAGTGTAAAAAACATTCTTTTTCTTTCTTTCTTCTTTTGTTTTTTGGAGGGGTGGAAATACTAAAGCATTTGGAGAAAGAGACCATTAGGATCTACAGGTCTACAATGTTCTCACAAATGACTGAGATAAAAAATAATGAGAGAGAATGCCAATGTGATAATATATTAACATTTGAAAAATCTTGAAGTTTTTTGTATAATTTTCATAAATCTTCTGTAAATTTGAAGTTATTTACAAAGAGAAGATGAAAAAGAAAAAACAAGCATTGGATTCTGTTCATAAAGCCTGTGCTTATGTGTGTGTGTTCCTATCTGAGGGCTCTGGAATTGGGTAAAAGGAAAAGAATCCATGATAAAACCAGGAAACAAACTGAATACGTTTCTTTGCATGAAAAAGAAGATTCCATAAGAAATTGATTTCATCTGGTCCATCCCAAATGTCTATGAAATGATATTGCTATGGATGTTAACAATGCATCTAAGAGAATGAAATCAGTCCCCTATGGAGGCTGTCAAGGCACCTTGTTAAATGCCTACCCAAGGTTAAGCTAAGTGTAATAGGAATAGTTGAGCAGTGGCTAGTGTATAATTGCTGAGAAACTCATTGCAATTTCAAAGGAGAAGGATAACAGGTGATCACTTCCTTTGATGGTTATAGTACAAATGAACTGGATTCAGACCAGCAGCCTAACTCAATTAACACATCAGCCTCATAGCTTAGAGCACTTCTCTCTTCTTGCCTCTCTAAATTTTTACTCTTCTGTGTGATCTTCTCTTTATAAATATTTCTTTCTTTTCACCAAAATCGTTTTCCCTATTGAGCTTTCTTTCTCTTTTCCACTCCCAGATTTCACTAGATCCTGTTTCTCTTTTTTATCTTTCCTGTCTGCATAATCAGAATAAATCAGGCTTTATAAAACTGAGCTGTGTATTTAGTGAATAGCATGTGAGTCTTATCAGATTTAGAGAAAAAAAAATGTTTCTCTCGATTAAAAACTTCCCTTAAAATTACTATTTCCTTGGATTTGGCCTTTTATTGGTTTGGTTTTTGGTTGGTTGGCTGGTAGTTGAGTGACTCTAATCAGTTCTAAAAATGGATCAAAACTTAACAGTAGTTGGGCAGGTACAGACAGCAAGGTGAAAATCTCTCAAGAATCTTACTTCACACTTGGTTTTCAGAGTTCCATAAATCTGGAGAACTGCAGATAAAAAATAGGAAGCCTTACTTCTGTGGTAGCAGCCGTTCCCTAGGGAGCTAGTCAAGCTATTTTTACAACAAATACAATGATGTCCACTGCATACTGGATGAGTATCAACCTGGCTGTTCCTGAGTTGACTCAGTGGTTACTCAGGAGGGAATTCTTCTCCACCCTGCAGAAAGGAAATTTTTATGTCTTTCATGTACCTTGTGGAGATTTCAGAAGCAAGATTTTAGAAAGGGAGACTAAAAAAAGGTGACAGCATCCAGGAATTGTGAGCAGCTGTTACCACAGTCTAGATTAACACATAAGGTTACCAGAAAGTTCTGAAGAATGAAGGAGGTTGGTTTTTAAGGTGGGTTAAAGAGCTCAGACATAGTGAGCCTGACGTCTCTACCAAGTAGGTCTTGATAGTTTGATTAATGGCTTTTTCAAGCTATAGGACATATACCCTGTCCTAGCTCCCCTCACTCCCTCCCACCTCCCCAGCCTCTCACCTTATGAGATACATATATACCCATATAAAAAATACTGCTCTCCATAAGTGTTTCTCAAACATTAACTTGTTTTAAATTTTGGCATTAATTGTAAATTTTGTGCAAAAATCAGACTTTGTTAAAATGAAAAATTTCATACTTTTTCAAACTTGCACATTATGGATTAAACTTCCCTCTGAAGTACAAGGACTTCCTTAAGTGAGATGCCCCCCTTATGTTTTATGTTAGACTATGTCGTAACATCATTCTCAAAACTATTACCTTTAATGTATACAATCAGGTTCTGTAAATTGAACCTTATTCTCTAGCCTATAACATAATTTTATAAGAAAATCTAACTTTCCTCATTGACAGATGACTAATTCTATAAAGTCGCTGAATGAAAAGGATTTCTAAATATTCCATTTAAATTTGATATTATTTTTATTCAGAAAACTGAGAGAATTAAAAGAACAAAACAAGGGGACTTCCCTGGTGGCTCAGTAGTAAACAGTCTGCCTGCCAATGCAGGAGACATGGGTCCGATCCTAATCTGTAAAGATCCCACATGCCACTGAGCAACTAAGCCTGTGGGGCACAACTACTAAGCCTTTGCTCTCAAGCCTGGAATCGAAGCCCTCATACCTAGAACCCTTGCTCCACAACAAGAGATGCCACTGCAATGAGAAGCCCACATATCACAACTAGAGAGTAGCCTCCACTTGCTGTGCAACAATGAAGACCCGGTGCAGCAAAAATAAATACATAAATAAAAACTTAAAAAAGAGAACAAAATAGGTCAAAAAGAAAATCAGGTGTTATGGATTAAATTGTGTAGCTCCCCCAAATCATGTGTTGAAGGCATAACCACCCTCAAAGTGATGATATTTGGATGTGGAAGCCTTTGTGAGATAATTATGATAAGATGAAGTCCTGAAGATGGGACACTCATAATGGAAGTAGTATCTTTTAAGGAAGAGATAACAAGATAGCTCCTCTCTCTCTCTCAGTCTCTCTCTCTGCCTTCTGTCTCTTCTTTCTCTCTTTTGTCTCTATCTCCCTTCCCCTTTGCCCCACTCCCAGCCCCACAATGTGACACAGTGAGAAGGAGACTGGGCTGCTAGCCAGCAAGAGCACCCTCATCAGGGAACCAAATCAGCTGGCAACTTGAACTTCCCAACCTCCAGAACTGTGAGAAATCAATGTCCTCTATTTAACCCACCCAGACCGTGATATTTGCTTATGGCAATCTGAGCTGGCTAAGACACCACACAACAGGGTGTACACATTTCTAGGAGCCCAGCAGACCCTAATTGCGATATCTCCTGGACATATTTCCCAGAGAAATGAACTATTTGGGAAACAGCTGTTAGTTTAAAAGGCTTAGTATAGTATTACAGCAGTTGACTGCCTTAAATGGTATACCTCAAGCCACGATCCAGCATACAGCATGTTTTAGCTGCTTTTACCCCATACAGGCTTTCGAGCAGAAGAAAAGCAGAGCATGATGCTATTTTTTAAATAAAAACAACTTTTTTTCATCTAATTCTTTACCATTGCTCTTTATGCCTTGGCTGGCTAAAGCTGGTGAATTTTTTTCTCACAGCCTATGTACGCTGCTATTTGAAATAATGAACTTGTGCCTTGAATTTGGCTTCCTGCCAGTTTATGTTATCATGGAAATACTAGATTACAAATGAAGGCAGAAACATTGTAAACAAAAAAATTAAAGGAATAACATTCCTTTCAATATGTGCATAAAATGGATTTCACTAAGGTCTATTTTGCTCTCTGGAAATCACACAAGGCTTCTTTTGTATTACACACACACACACACACACACACACACACACACAAATATGAACACACACATACACTCGAGCTCTTGCCACCCTTATTTTTTTTATTCATTTTGATACACTGTTATACAGTTTGCATGTTCTGCTTATTTTCATTAAAATTTGTGCTATATTCTACTTCTGTAATATAAAACAACTCTAGCCAAGGAGACGTGTGAAAATGAGAACTAAATGGTAAAAAAAAAAAAAAATCCACTACATCCTCAGTAGCTATGCTATCTGACATATCATTGAAACCTGTAAAACATACCAGTAAGATTTTCCTATATTGTCTAATGAAAAGTTTGCAAGCATATTTTCACTGTATACTGTTCACAAATGCCTCATTGTCCCCTGACAAATGGTCTGTAGCAAATCTCTAAAATCTTCTCTCACAGTACTACAGCTTAAAAGATTCATACCATCAAACACTGCACCTCAAAGGCTAATGTCTACTCTCCAAATTTCAAATACCGAAGCCTAATAAAAATTTAAAGAGTCCGAGCTCCTCTCCAGGGAGCAGCTGTCAAGCATCTCTTGAAAGGAAGAAACATAAACAGCCTCCACCTAGAGTATCAAATATCTTGTCTTTGAAAAAAGACATAGTAAGGGCAAGGTTTTTAATAAAAAAAGAAATTCAAGTTATGCCAGTTGATGTTAAAATGATGGGCTTTTGATCTCTCAATAACTGAGGAACGAAAATGTTTCAAATATATCAGATGCATTTAGGAAGGAAAACGAATATATTTTATATACACACACATATACACACCCAAACACATACACACAAACATATACACACACAGATTCTATCTTGGGGACATTGCAGTTTCTTTTTAAGAGCTTTCACTGTCAACTCTCTATGCAAAGGCTGATTTATTCTACTCATAGCTGCATTTCATTAAGTCAGGACTGCCCTGGAGACAAAACAAAGTTCATTTTAGTTCGGCAGCATTTCACATTTTGCCCTCCTCTCAACACATTTCATCAATGATCCTTCATTTACACTTTCTGGTTCAGTAAAATTCCTTGTAGTAATAATCCTTCACAAAAGCTTGATCTGAAAAACCCTGTGTAGAAAGGCCCAAACGACTTATTTTATGTCAACCATGGAACAATTTATTTGAGGACAGAGAGCCCTAGATTAAGTTGGAAAAATCACCACTTATTCCACAGAAATGCAATCTCATTTTTCCATTGTAGAATCCTAAAGTATATTATACTACCACTCTTTAAAGAAATTTATTTAAAATCAGTTTAATATTGACGTTCTTAGAAGCATAAACTCTCTCTTCTGTGAACCATGTTCTACCTGGGACCTTTCTGCTAATTTCTGCTTTGAGAAGAAAAATATGCCATCTTAAAGAATAATGATAGTTTCAGATCCTTCTTAATTTTCTAATAACCTAATATAGAAGATAAGTTACCTTCAAAATTTTGCCATTAGCCACTAACCACATATGGAAATGAATCACAGTTATATTTTATTTTGTCTATATTGTAGTTCACTTTTCTGTAAATGACAAAGATAACCATGTTGAATTAGATAGCATTTGGGAAAATAGTGATGCTTTAATGGGAATACATTTAGATGAATTCACTCATGTTATCTGCATTTTTAAATGAAGTGATTAAATTTATATTCATTCATTATTTCTTATCCAGATTATACTGATAATTTGACTATACCCAAATACTTTAAGCTACTATAATCTAGTATTGCTAAAGGAACAAAAAACTTAAAAATAACCATTTGGCAACTGAAATTTGGTAATTGAAAATGCTACTCCACAAAAAACACATAATTATAAAAATATAAATAGCACTCAAAAATTTTAAATCTTTAAGTTTCAAAGTTCAGTTTATTTTTTAAAAAACATATTCTGCAACATATTATAGTTTTATTTTGTAAATGTGATGTACCATCTTCAACTCAATGTATATTTAGTAAAAGTGTAAGCATTTCAGGATGTTTACTATTGTTAAATCATTAAAAATTAAGCATAAATATGAATGTAATTAGGCTTCCCTCATGGCTCAGGGGATAAAGAATCCACCTGCAGTGCAGGACCATGGGTTCGATCCCTGGGTGGGGAAGATCCCCTGGAAGAGGAAATGACAACCCACTCAAGTATTTTTGCTTAGAAAATCCCAAGGACAGAGGAGCCTGGCAGGCTACAGTCCAAAGGGTCACAAAGAGTTGAACATGACTGAGCATAAGCATGGATGTAAGGATGAATGTAATTATTAAGTTGTAGAAATGACATTAGAAATAAAGAAAAAAGATAAGATCTCCAGCCAGACTATGCGTTGTCTTCAGTGTAATTTTCTCTGTAAGCAAAACCCTACATATATCTATACCTATGGCTATTTTAAATATGCGTGGGAGAATGAATAGCACCACATCTTCCTACACATTTTTTTTTTTAAATCTGAGGGAAACTGAGTTTAAAATTGTCCTTGAAATGTTGTCTTGCTTATACTAAGTACATGACCATTGTCCATAAAATGAAGCCTGCATAATTTGTCAAAATTACAAATTGTGGTAAATCCTATGACATGTTGGGGAACACATAAGAGAGTGATGCATCAGAAATAAACCTCTTCAAAGAGGAACCACTTAAACCAAGACTTGAAGATATTGAAGATAGACCGAGAAGTCACCAACTAGAAGAACCTAGTTACCCACGTGGAAGACAAAGACGTGAGCTGGTGTTTTAAGGCTGGCTGGAGTGTAGTCAGACAGGGAGATGAAAGCAATGAGGTAAAGTTGGAAAGGTAAGCTAAGGCTAGATGATACAGAATCTAGTAGAGACTGGCAAAGAATTCACATTTTCTTCTATATGCATGAAAATCTATTGCAGACTT
This sequence comes from Antilocapra americana, assembly GCA_007570785.1. NCBI lineage: Eukaryota > Metazoa > Chordata > Mammalia > Artiodactyla > Antilocapridae > Antilocapra > Antilocapra americana. The sequence continues at coordinate 10,762,433 of ML664161.1, read as the reverse complement.
ATAAGCATATAAGTAAAATGATTTGATAAACTTTTAAAAATGACCATACTGGCTTTTGCATGTTTAACAGACAGTAGTCATAGCAGGTGGTACACAGAAGTAGATGGTTTAGGATCATCATGTTACATTAATTATCTGGACTTCTTAGTGGAGCATGAAATTTTCAAAAGTGGTCTGATAATATGATAGAACTTGCTGGATTATCAGGGAATACCGTGTATACAGGCCTGAATGATATGTCCTCTAAAAATAATATATTTAATAAACAAAGTACTATTCATCTTTATTTTGTTGTTTAATTGAAATTGAGAACAGCTTTACTTTCCTTCTGGTGAAGAATCCTAAGTATGCTAGATGTGGTTCAGATGACATATTTATGTATTGGTATATAGACAGATAGGTAGGTAGGTAGATATTATATTTTGCTATGTGATTAGTATATGATGCATTTGGGATAGCCTAGGTGAAAAGTTTAGCTCTACTTTTCTTTAAATAGTTCAGAGTTTTAGTTTCCCATCACTGTATATTTTGCATTTCAGAAAAATACAAAAATTAGACCTATTTTGGTCAGTTGATTTGCATGTGATGTATGATAAATAATAAATTTCTTTCTTTTCTTAAATTTTTGATATGAGAGCTGATATACAGAGGTGTTTTTGTATGTTTATTCTTTCCTTCATAATCATTTTCTTTTCTATTCACATTGTGAGGTCAAAAAGTTCTAATAAATGTTTGAGATATTTTTTTCTCCGCTTTTAACTAGGAAATGGATTTTTGAAATAAATCTTTTGTCCATATGTAGAGTGGAATCTAATGACTGAATAACAACCAAGTGTGAAAATCCATTAAAGAAAAGAAGAGGAACTCTGTTCAAAGACTTTAGGAATATCTGGATTTCATTTAATATACCAGTGACTCAGGGAGCATATTTCATTTAAGTCAGTCACTCAGTCCTTGATGCAAAAATATTTTTAAAAACTAAATTTCACAAAATAATCTATCAACATAGCAATGATCTGAATAAGTCTGCATCAAGCTGTGCTTGTTTTCTGAAGACTATGTAAAGGTTTACAAAGAATAAATTATAGGGATTCAAGAAAACTTAATCTGTCTGTGATAAATTCTTACAAGAAATTTATTTGGGAACATAAAAATGTTCTGACTTAGAGGCCTGAGGACAATTCAATATTCCAGAGAAATGCAAAAACACACATATAATGGCCAAGATGTCAGAAGAATATTTGAAAAATAGTGCACTTGATCAGTATGTTAAGTATGAGCAACTATTTCAAATGCACGTAGATGTTGTCAGGAGGTAATTAAGACAGAAAGCAAAATTTTAAAATATTAACAAGTAGAGATAATTGATCAGTTTATATGTGCTGTGCTTAGTCACCTCAGTCCTGTCCAACCCTTTGGGACCCCATGGACTGTAGCCTTCCAGGCTCCTCTGTTAATGGGGATTCCAGGCAAGAATACTGGAGTGGGTTGCCATACTTTCCTCCAGGGGATCTTCCAAATCCAGGGATCAAACCCAGGTCTCCTGCATATCAGGCAGATTCTTTACCATCTGAGCCACTGGGGAAGCCCAAGAAAACTGGAGTGGGTAGCCTATCCCTTCTCCAGCGGATCTTCCTGATCCAGGAATCAAACGGGGGTCTTCTGCATTGCAGGTGGATTCTTTATCAGCTGAGCTACCAGGGATGCTGATAACTACTTTAAAACATTAAGTATATATATAAAACCATTTGTATATATAAAATTTAAGTTTTATATATGTATATATAACTGTTTTTATATTACGTATAAAATATATATATATTTCTAAGATTGTGTAAGTGAAAGTGAGGAATGAACTTCTTTTATATAACTCACTATTTCAAAACGAAGATTACTTTTGTTGATTTCTATGTGTAAAGGCTTCTGAAAGTGAAAGTAAAAGTCGCTCAGTTGTCTGACTCTTCGTGACCCCATGTAATAGTTCATGGAATTCTCCAGGCCAGAACACTGGAGTGAGTAACCATGCTTTCTCCAGGAGATCTTCCCAGTCCAGGAATTGGACTGCAGTCTCCTGTACTGCAGGCAGATTCTTTACCAGCTGAGCTACCAGGGAAGTGTAAAGGCTGCGGGTGTCAATACATGATATTACAATCTCGCTGTGTTAGACATACACTTAGAAAAGAAAGAGAAAATTATGTGAGCAGAAGAGATCTTTCCAGACCTGGGGAAAACCTGTCTATGGTCCAGGGAATTTAAAGACAGAGGAGAGCACCTGCAATGTGGAAAATGTCATTAAAAACAAATGACCTTTTATCTATCATATGTTGTTTGGTTTTGACTTGTAAACTCACTTCAAATAGTTTTAGAATTCTCTGGGTTAAAATTTTTAAAATTCTATTCACAAATATTTGTTCAGTGCCTATATCATTCAGGAAGGTGATAAAAGGTTTTAAAGCCATAAAAAAAAAACACAACAACAACACAACTGTCCTTACATTCAAAGATATCTATAATTTGATACCAAAAGAAAAGATGCATGCTAATAACTATTCAGTTCAGTTGAGTCATTCAATAGTGTCCAACTCTTTGCAACCCCATGAATTGCAGCACGCCAGGCCTCCCTGTCCATCACCAACTCCCGGAGTCCACCCAAACTCATGGCCATTGAGTTGGTGATGCCATCCAGCCATCTCATCCTCTGTCATCCCCTTCTCCTCCTGCCCCCAATCCTTCCAAGCATCAGGGTCATTTCAAATGAGTCAGCTCTTCGCATGAAGTGGCCAAAGTATTGGAGTTTCAGCTTCAACCATAGTCCTTCCAATGAACACCCAGGACTGATCTCATTTAGGATGGACTGGTTGGATCTCCTTGCAGTCCAAGGGACTCTCAAGAGTCTTCTTCAACACCACAGTTCAAAAGCCTCAATTCTTCGGCCCTCATCTTTCTTCACCATCCAACTCTCCCATCCATACATGACCACTGGAAAAACCATAGCCTTGAGTAGATGGACCTTTGTTGGCAAAGTAATGTTTGTGTTTTTCAATATGCTATCTAGGTTGGTCATAACTTTCCTTCCAAGGAGTAAGCGTCTTTTAATTTCATGGCTGCAATCACCATCTGCAGTGATTTGGGAACCCCCAAAAATAAAGTCTGACACTGCTTCCATTGTTTCCCCATCTATTTCCCAAGAAGTGATAGGACCAGATGCCATGATCTTAGTTTTCTGAATGTTGAGCTTTAAGCCAACCTTTTCACTCTCCTCTTTCACTTTTATCAAGAGGCTTTTTAGTTCCTCTTCACTTTCTGCCATAAAGGTGGTGTCATCTGCATATCTGAGGTTACTGATATTTCTCCTGGCAGTCCTGATTCCATCTTGTGCTTTTTCCAGCCCAGCATTTCTCATGATGTACTCTTCATATAAGTTAAATAAGCAGGGTGACAATATACAGCCTTGACATACTCCTTTTCCTATTTGGAACCAGTCTGTTGTTCCACGTTCAGTTCTAACTGTTGCTTCCTGACCTGCATACAGGTTTCTCAAGAGACAGGTAAGATAGTCTAGTATTCCCATCTCTTTAAAAATTTTCCACAGTTTATTGTGATTCAACAAAGCCTAAAAATTGGAAAAGAAGGTAGTGACAGACTGAATGTTTAAAATACAGAAGTTCTCCTCTTTGGGAAGGAGAGGCATAGTTTGCTACTGAAATGTAGGATTTTGACAGGTGGAGATGTCACAAGAAGAAGGTATTTCAAAGAAGTAATATGAGGGAAGATGAACGTTTAAGAAAGGATGTTAAATTGGGGTGTTAGAGGATGTTAAGTAAGTGTGGCTGATGCTACTAATGCTTGCTCAGTCTTTCTGGCCAGGGCATATCTGTGATCTGATTCTGGCCAACAGAACCCTGGTAGAAATCAGGGATGGGTTTACTGTTATTCTGAAAGATTTTCCTCTTTATTAAATATAAAACGTATGAGAGCTAGATGAGGTCATGACTACTGGATGAAGCCAAACCTTAAGAACTTCCTTATTCACTGGGTCCTTGCAAATGCAAATATTAGTACACATAGAAGAGGAGGGGAAAAAGTCAGAATGGGCTATGTACTGTTGCACCAGGTTTCAAATGGTATAATATGGCAACTTGTACTTCATTTGGTAGGTCTTTAATAGCAGAATAGTATAATTGCAGAAATGTGTAGTATAAGTAATAAAAGGTTTACTGTTTACATTGTGCACACCTGTACTTCAGTCAGGCACATAGCAAGTGCTAAGTAAATGTTTGATGAATAAATGAAGGGTTGAATCCACACCAAGAGTAATTATAGAGTCTTCAATAATTCTTAATATCTTTGACCCCTATTTAACAATACTACTTGGATTTATAAAGTAAAATTTCTCAGAACACATGTATATGTGTAGATGGTGTCTGAATCATCAAGATCTATGTATTTAAGTGGGAGGACACAATTAACTGCTAGTAAATTCAGTTATGCTGTTGAGTATTAATTATATATTACTGAAAATAAATTTAAAGGAATATAGGCAAAAGAGTAGGAAGTAGGAAAGAATGTAAATGTAGCTATTGGATCATGGAAATTTGTTATATATTTCCAAGTTAGCTGGGGACAGTGTTGTACAACTGTATTTATTTATTTATGCATCTGTAAGTAATGGGGAAGTACCTACCATTTAGGAATAATTACTCTTACCCTGTAACTTCTATAGGCAATGTATGTCTTCTGTAAGATTGTCCAGGATATATTATGTCACTTTTGATTGTAATCCATATTACTGAAACTGAATAGAAAAACAGTGCATTCATAAATGGTGCATTTTCCTAAGGTCTTTTTTTAAAAATTAGAAAAACAGTACAAACATGGGAAGACACCCATACTCCTTAAACAAATTGGAGAATAGCTGATATTTGACACTGACAAAATTAAAAATTCATTGTTCAGTTTAGTAGCTTGAAAGCCTGTTATGTCACGTTCTTCACTGAATGACACACATTCTTCTGTAAAAGTGTTCTTCTGCTAAATGCACACCAGAATGTTGGTAATTGGGGCATGCAAATTTGTTCTGCAACTAAGAACAAGGGGAGGATTTAGAAGCTATTTTAATGTGGTAGTACATTTATGTTTAAAGTATAATAATCATCTCATTATCATGCATTATTCATATACAGTGTTTGAAGTGGAGGTCTTTCCAAATATATTAAGAAACTCTTATTCACAATAATCTAATTAATTCCCACATCCTCCTTTTCTCTGATTTCAGCAGGTGTAAATCTTCAGGCTGAATTATATCACAGCCTCTAAACTGGGACTTCATGGGCCAGATCCAGCTAGTGATGTGTTTTGCCCACATAGTGTGCAATGTCTTAAAGACCATTTGCAAGAATCTAGAAAAAGGAAGCTATTACACACAAATCCAGATTTTCAGTCCCTTTTGTTAAAATCAAAGGAGCTGGGAAAGGGAGCCTACATTTCTTCATGGCAACAATTTTCTGTATCTCAGTAGGCCTGGAGGGGATGCCCTTATGCTCTGCTTTCATGCAGGCCCCATCATGCGTGACTTATCTTCCCTCAGTCTAAGGGGGGCTTCTTCAGGTGCTGGGAATATGTAGATGCTTTTCATGACATCCTTATACACAGCCTAGTTCAATTTAATAGCCTATGGTGTTAGCTGTAGTTTGGCATGAATGAAAAATACTGGCTACTTCTGGAATGCTATTTCTGTAACTGGGGATGAATGGTAAAGCCAATGTCAATTATCAAGGGGTTCACTGGGAAGCTACATCTATAAAACATCTTGAGAATCATGTCTGCTTCTTCAAGAATCAAGTTTTCTAGTCTCTTGAAAAGGTGTTTTTCATCATTGTTGAAGCTCAGTTTCCATGAACTGAATTTTCTTTCTCTCTTAAACTTGTTTTATGTAAACCCTACTAAAGAGCAAAGTACGCTGTAGATTATGGAGCCATGAAATTAAAAGACACATCCTTCTTGGAAGAAAAACTATGACAAATCTAGATAGCATACTATTAAAAATCAGAGACATTACTTTGCCAACAAAGGTCCATATGGTCAAACCTATGGTTTTTCCAGTAGTCATGTGCTGATGTGCAATTTGGACCATAAAGAAGGCTGAGCACTTAAGAATTGATGCTTTTGAATTGCTGTGTTGGAGAAGACTCTTAAGGGCCCCTTGTACTGCAAGGAGATCAAAGCAGTCAATCCTAAAGGAAATCATCCCTGAATATTCATTGGAAGGACTGAGGCTGAAGCTAAAGCTCCAATATTTTGGCCACCAAATGTGAAGAGCTGACTCATTGGAAAAGACCCTGATGCTAAGAAAGATTGAAGGTCGGAGGTGAAGGGGGCGACAGAAGATGAGAAGGCTGGATGGAATCACTGATTCAAGGGACATGAGTTTGAGCAAAGTCCAAGAAATGATGAAGAACAGGGAAGCCTGGCAGTCTATGGGGTCACAAAGAGTCAGAGGCAACTGAGTGACTGAACTGTACTGAATGATATAGTGTTAATACTTTAGGTGTTTAGATTTTAATATCTTTTAAAATATTATAACTATGTACTTTAGCAATATGGGGCAAAAAAGTACTAAAATGTATTATAATTTTACAAACTAAGAATAATCCTAGTATCTTAAATTTCAGGGTATTTTCTAGTCCTTCAAAACAGAGAATGTTATTATTTGGGTTTTTCCATAAGATGTTATGGTGCAATCAATGTGCTGCAAAATGCAAGCAGCAATGTCAGAGATTTAAGATTGATGATTTATTTTCTCTTTCAATCGTAATGTGTTTCTTTGACACCTGTTTGTTTACCTATTTTTTCTATTTTATCTTAAATGCCTTCTTTCTTCTATGAATACAAGATAGACACATTAATTAATCAAGCAATATTGCTACATTCAGTCTGTAGATGTTGTTTAATCAGTAATTAATTTTTGCTATGAAGAGTTTGTTAACACATCCTAAACTTATATCTGATGGAGAAAAATAAACCCACTGGAGGTTTAAATAACTGTTGGAAGAGGTAATTGAGAGGACATGACCGTCTTGTTCTGAGAACTGGACCTGAGCTCTCAGAGGCTCCGCACCCGCTTACTGTCCTTGGAATATACATCCTGCCCACTGTTCCCACAGTGGGAGCCAGTTTCAAGGACACAGACTTGAGAGCAACATGCTGAGACCATCTGGATGGTATTTGTGACCAAAGCCAGGTAAGGTCTCTATGCACCTTTCAGGATTCTAGGAGGCAGGTGCAACAATCTACTCCTCCCGTGGCGGCCCATGACCAGCCTCCTGAGGAGGTTTCCTTGCTAGTTAAATCTGCCACCTACCAATCTGAAGTGGTCTGCCTTATTCTTCAGTTTTCTCCCCACCCTCTGTGTAAGGGGGCCAGACTGGGAAGAGTAACTGACCATAATCATACTATTTCTCTGTGGCTGTGTTTTGGGGAGAGGCTTTCAACCCCAGTCATCTCCATCAGCATCTCATCTGAATAAAGAAAGCAAAATTCTATTCTGGAACAAATTTCTGCTTGCTAATTCTTAACCAGCGTACACAACCACCAAGCCATTTAGAGCACAGAAATGATTAGAGCTGACATCTTGGGAGAGAGCAATTGCATCTTATGATGCAGGAAAAATAATTGTAAAGTTATGGCCAAACATCAACCATAGCACTCTTGTTTCTGTGGCTCTCCTTACTCTGGTGTCATAACTTAGAGTTTTCATAAAATACAAAGTTCCCAGTGGCTAACTGTGGCTTCAACTGTCTCCATGTTCTATGTAGTCTGTGGCAGTGTAAAATGTACAAAATTATACATATATAATTATTATTTTATAAATTATAAATTATTTTACATCTTTGCACTATATAATGACATTATTACATTATATAATATACACATTTATATTAGAATGCATTAATATTTATTATCAAATACATTATTGATATAAATTAATGTATATATATTTGAAGGCTACTGACAATTAGGTATAGTACATACAATCATGTGCTTCTCATCCTGATTACTATTTCAAATGTCCAAAAGATTTTATTAGATCTAGCCCTGCCCCAGCTTTTAGACCTCTTGCTATGTTTTAGCTTTTTAGCCTTTCTTTCTCTTCTTAGAACAATCAAGCTCATCCTACTGTATGGCCTTTGCTTGTATTCTCTTTGTGTGGAACATTCTGTGTTCAGTCACATTTCTAGTGTGCATAGGTACTACCTGAAAGAACAAAAATGTTTCTAGAAAATTTGAATACACAATACCCTGTGATGCAGAAATTCCACATATAGGGACAAACCCATAGAGAAACACATATGCATCACATTAAAAGTCTGATTTAAAAAATAATCAGCACTATTGTAGCTGTAACAGAGATAAGAAGAGAACAAACAACTTGAAAACAATCCAAATGTCAATAGAGAGCAGGATAGATAAATACACTGTGATGAATTCATACACAGGAATATTATACATTTCATTGAAAATGCATGAATATGCATCAGCATGATTGAATATTAGAAACAAAATGTAGACCTAAAAAATCTAGCTGCAAACAAATGGAAAAAGCTATGATTTTATTTTTGTAACATTGTAAGTATGTAAAACTAGACAATCTATTTTCAGGTATATATGTGCGTGGAAAACCAAGCAAATGACAAACACAAACTTAAAAAATGGTGGCAAATTCTGGACGTGGTGGTAAGGGAGAAGCTGAGATCAGCAGGGTACATAGAGGATGCAATGTTTTAATTCTAAAGCTAGATTTCAAGCATTTGTGTATTTTAGTTCTATATATGTGGTATAAACATGGAATGAATAATATAAATAATGACATTTTATGTATTAAACTGGCCATCAGTCACTATGTATTCATGTTGCTTTATTTTTTTATACTTATCACATCTGAAATCACCTCATTCATTTATTGATGATCTGTCTATTATTTGTCTCTCTCCCTTTCCCCACCAGACTGCATGCTTCATTAAACTGGTACCTGGTCTATATAGTTCAGTGCTAAAAATAAGATAGTATCTTACACTTACTAGGTGCTAAACATTGTAATTTGTTCATGTAATTAATCACTAGCTGATATGTATCACAGATGTACTAACTACAGAATATTGTGAGGGAGACATCTTTAGGTTTCTATGTTTCATTCCCATAAGTGCCTTAGATTGTACTTGGATTTATTTATATTTTCAGTGTCTCAAACTATTTTCTCATCAAACTGAGTTTCCTGTTCCTGCATCCATTGCTCTTCCTTGAATAGCTGACCACCCACACACGTGATTTTATTTTCTTCATGGGAGGCATTTTGAATTTTGGCATCTAATGAATCCTAATGTGATAAGATGAAGATTAGGAGACACTTGAGCAATCTTCCTCTCATCTATTCTATCACTGGATAGGAAAATTATTCGTAAATTTCCTGAAGGATGTAATCTTATTCCTGTTAACCCCATGAAAAATAATTTGCTTGTATTAAAAAAATGTCTTTTTCTTACTAATTTAATGAAAAACAGCATAAAAACTATTACTTAAATGGTATGGAAAAGCCAGAAGAACTTAATTACCAAAGACAGACCAGAAAAATGTTAAGTGAAGTGTAACAACAATTATAAAATGAGCTAAGAAGCCATTAAGCAACATTTACCATATGTATTTTAAGATTTTGCTTTTACTCAAATTGTACTCTTTGGCTATTTAATTATTTAAGAAATAATAAATGATAATTCTTTAATGTAGAGATTAAAAATAAAATTCTTAATGTCACCCCCAAGAATTGAGTCATTAACTAATATATATATATTTTTTCTAAATGAGTTAATTAAAAAAAAAACTTTCAACTTTTGCCTGTACAATTAGTGAGGTAACCTGTTCTTCCTTCTCAGCTCTTTTCTTAAAATGTAATCTGTAAAAAAATTTACTGATTAAAAACCAATCATCACCTACCAGATAGAAAACTGAAGGAGACACTACCAACAAAGAACAATCACAAATTTTAATGTTGCAGAGATGAAAAACATGACCCACTGTTAATGGGATGGAATAGTTCAGCCCCAAGTTTCCGGACTATACTGCTGGAGTGTGAACACTACTTTTGCTGCCCAGGAATTGTCATATGACCTTCAGAAAGTTACTTTTTTTCTGTCTTATTTTCTCATCCATAAAATGTGGATAATAATAACAGTCCTTGTCTCATAGAGTTTTGAAGGCTGAATGAAATAATACATATAAAATACTTGGAATACTTCCAGCATACAGTATATGTTTTACCACTGGTTATCTGAAATATGAAACTTTAAACATAGAGATTTATTTATTTGACTCCAGTTCTGTGTGAAAGAAATTATGGATATCTTACAAACTATCTCTTAAAACCTAACTCGTGACAATGAACATGTCTAAAATAAACTAAGAAAATAGATTAGAAATAGCCAAGTTAGCATATAAAGTTATCTGGCAAGAAACCATGGATCAATTCTATGTTTAAAATCTTATAAATACTTTTTGCTTGTCTAAAATACTGGACGTCTTTAAGTTGGATGAAATAATATATCACAAATCACATGAAAAATATAGCTAATATTTCTACAGAAGAAAAGTATCTGGTATATAGGAGAAGACAAGCCATGAACAAAGAGAAATTATTTGCAAAGGACACAATGGATAAAGACTGTTATTCAAAACATTAAAAAGAATTCTTAAAACATTACAATGAGGAAATAGCACTGTTAAATTAGGCAAAAGTCTTTTCACAGTCACTTCACTAAGAAAGATGTATAGATGACAAGAAAGCTTATGGAAATTTATGAAAAAAATTAGGGAATGGCACATTAAAACAATGAGATAGCATTACATGCCTATTAGGATGACCAAAGCCTAAAGTGTTAACAGTGACTTAAAGCAAAAGAAACTTCTGGTCACTGCTGATGAAAAATGATACCCACTTTGGAACACAGTTTGGCTGTTTCTTAAGAAATGAAAACATTCATATGACACAACTGAATAATTACGCTTCTTGATAATTACCAAAATAAACTGAAAATTCACATGCACACAAAAATTTCCACACAAAGGTTTATAGCAGCTTAATTGCCAAAACTTGGTGGCAAGAATAAGCTTATTTTTAACTGCCAAAACTTGGTGGCAACCACAATGTCCTTCTGGAGGAAATGGATAAACTCTGGTACATCCAGACAAAGAAATATTATTCAGATTTAAAAATAAATGAACTATCAAAGTCACAAAAAGGCATGGAAGAAACTTTAATGCATATTACTAAGTGAAAGAATCCAATCTGGAAAGGCCACATACTGGGTGATTTCAACTATGTGATAGTCTGAAAAAGAAAATAATGGTCATAATAAAAAGTTTAGTGGTCGCCAGGGCTTAGCGGGGCAGAGCACAGAAATGTGGGGGGCAGTGAGCCTATTCCATGTAATACTACAATGGTAGATACATGTCATATGTTTGTCCAGGCTCATGGAATGAATAGCACCAAGGCTGAACCCTAATGTAAACCAAGGACTCTGGGAGATGATGGTGTGCCAGAGTAAGCTCATCAGTTGTAACAAGTCAGTTGTACCACTCTGGTGGGGAATGGCCACAGTGGAGGAGGTAGTACATATCTGTTAACAGGAGTTCATGGGAACTCTGTACTTTCCTTTAAATTATATTGTGAACCTAAAGCTGTTCTGAAAAGATAAAGTCAATTCATTAAAAAAATGTATTTGGCTTGTAGATATTGACTAAGCAATAATATAATAATGTCAGTAGAATATAGAATCTAATTTTTCAGCACCAAGAATTTGAGACTAGGTATTGAAAATATATTTGGCTTAAACATGCTTTAGCCATGATTATAAAAAAAACTAGAAAATTAAGTTCAAATAAACAAAAATGATTCAAGTTTACTGTCTGAAATTAATCAACTAGGTGATTTAATTTTTTTACCTTGTACTTGACCTTCCTTTTTTATATTTTTGTGAACACCAAAAGTTGAGGAAATAAAGATTGAAAAATTTAATTGATAAAATCATAAAAACATTTAGAATTATACCATCATGCAGAATAAACTAAATATTAAGCCAAGAGTTCTGTAAGTTAGTAATAAGAGTGAATGTAAGGGGACAGGGGGAGAAAAGACAGTGACTATAGAATAAATTGTAACTTAATAGTGATATCAACAACATATAATGGAATATAGTCTGAACAAAATGAATCACTATGCTGTATATCTGAAATTAATAGGATTTATAAACAAACTATACTTCTATTAAAATAATAATGATATCATTTTGAATTGCAACTTAGAGTTAAGCCTTGAGGAAGTAAAAATTAACCTGATTAAAAATAATTTGCATAAGTTTGGTAAAAAATATTTCAAGCAACTTGAATTAACAGGACATCATATTCATTGGTGTCTAAATTTTTATACCAAATTTCAAGCACTTTCTATATATATATTTTAAAACTGTATACATATATATATTTACTATATTTATCTGTATATATACAGGTAAAATATATATATTTCATATATATATATATATATATATATATATATACACACACATACACAGGCATGGGCTTCCCCTGTGGCTCAGTGGTAAAGAATCTGCTGGCAATACAGAAGTCAAAGGAGACGCAGGTTGGATCCCTGCATCAGGAAGATCTCCTGGAGGAGGGCATAGCAACCCACTCCAGTATTCTTGCCTGGAGAATCCCATGGACAGAGGAGCCTGGTGGGCTACAGTCCACAGGATCACAAAGAGTTGGACACAAGTGAAGCCACTTAGCATGCACACATGCAAACAGGCAGATTCTACTAAGACCAAACTTGCTATCTGTTACACTATTTTATTTACCCCAATGCCAAGTTATTCGTGTATTATATTAAGCATTATGTTAAATTTTAGGGGACCTGAGATTTCCTAGTGTTGGGAATGATGCCTATAGATTAACAGATAGAATGGTTGGAAAACAATGTCAATTCTGACTTCGAGTCAAATGGATTAACAGTCTAACTGGAGTAATCAATTTCTTCTGTGCTAATGGTGCTAACAAGCAGAATGACACTTGACCAAATACTACCAGATGAATGATTTCCAGAACAGTTTGGGCACCATATGTGCAAGTAAACCTGTTTTTGTTTCTTTCTTGAAATCAGGAGCTGAAATAGATGTTATTGCCCCATTCTGCCCAATAAAATCAGAGAAAATGACTTAACTTTTCAACTTTCCCTACATGTAAAACAGCTGAAATAGTACAGACTATTCTCTTGTTTTACCCAAAAAATTGTCAAAATTAATATGTCTGTACTGATTCTTTACGCACATTTATAGTCTTTTGTCATCCCAGGACATTCAATGACACACAGTATTTTTGGTGGGACACAATAGTCCTTCTGGGCAAGAATTTTGAAAGTTATTTCACACCCATGAACTTTTCGAGATTTTCAATCATCCAACAAGGTTGTCAAAATAGATGTTAATATCCCCATAGAACAGATGAAAAAACTAAGGTTTAGAGAACCGACACGCTTTTCCACTGTCATCTGGTCTATGTCAAAGCCTAGGCAAGTGACTCCTAAAGTAAATGAGGTAGAGTCCAGTTCAAAACCTAGTTTAATGACCCCTAAAGAATTCCTCTTTGCTGAAAAATGTTTTTTACATTCTTAATATAATATTTAAACAGCCATAAGAAACTGTGTAATTCATATTTGTTTGTGATTTTTGTGATGTGCTTGCTGATCTATTTCATTTTCCTTAAGATTGTGTAGAATAATACTCTAGGAGATACTGTTCAAAGAAATAAAATTCATAGCAGCATTTCTCAAACTATTCAGTGGAACATGTGTTCTCTGAGGCTGAAGTTAATAAATATTCCAGAAAAAAATAGATCCTACAGTCAAATTAGTTTGGGAAATCTAGCATATCAGTATCCTTTGAACAATTAATATACTGAATCCTGTAGTAAAGCTACCTGTTTAACTTTGTTACATATTTTTGTATACCAATGATATAACTTAAATTAGTTTTCTTATGCCTTGAATTAGAGTATAATTAACTTTAGAACAGTTTGTGAAATAATTCTTCACAGAAAATATCTTGAATAATAAGTATTTGTACTTTTTCTTTATTTTTTTTCCTAGTAAAAATGCCTTGACTCTTCTCTAGTTATAATGATTAAATTCTCATCATTTTAAGCACTTAGAGGGCAAGCACTGATGTGGCTCATCCTCTTCTTTCCTACCAGCTAAGAATTGCTGCCCACACAATGGTAAGTTTTATATGAATATAATGCTCAGGCATTTGTAGAGTTACTATGAGTACTGCTACTGCATTTAAAGTAAAAACAAATTTAACCAGTTTGTAACCATTTTCCTTGAGTGAGTGAATAAGAGACAAGAAAAAAAAGATGAGAGCTCTAACCTTGAAATTTTTCTCCTCTTTTCTGATGTGAAATGAGAATGCGTTTCTGATGAGAAAATGCATCCTACTCTGCTAGAGACCAAAGAAAAAGGCAGAAATCACAGTTCTCCTGCAAAATCTTCACTTGAACAGGGGAAAATTGGTTCCACTATTGACAAGATAAACTATAATTATACACACACACATTTTTTTTAAGATAAAGTAATACAGCATAGCATTGGTGATGGAGGTGAGGTGGGGGAGGCAATGCATTGACCTAACACTTTCAAGATAGTATATACATTTTCAAACATTGAGTGTAACACTTTAAAATCTTTAGCAGAATGTTAGGACTAAACCTTAACTCTCATAAAGGCAGTGACTGTATTTCCTTCCTCACACAGCACCTGAAACTCGGCTGAGAGCTGACACGCTGGTAGATGTTTGTTGAATGAATGGATGTATGAATGACCATTTCATCAATCCTGCTCTTTTCAGTATCTTTTGAGAAGTTTTCTCACTGAGCTAAGAGGATCTTCAGTTGAAAGATACTTACTATTTTCTTTTCAAAGTTTGTTTTTACTAAATAATTTTTCATTAAAATTCTCTCTAACCAAGAGATGAAAAACAGTGCCTTAATACATAGTCATATGTATCTGGCTAAATCCTCGGGCACAGAGCTTCCCAGCAGGATAACTTCAGGGTTAGATCATTGCAGGCTCTGCTAGTGGTCAGTCTGGGCTGGGGCCAAAATGTCCTTTAGGTCCTATCACAATTCTGAGTGATGGCCCCTTTATCATACTATCTGACACTAGAGATATTTAAGAAGCCCCGAGTGTTCTGCCCAACACAGGAATCCAATTTCTTGTCCTAAAGTCTTATGAAAAGCTGACCTGCCTAGAGTAGACATATTTTCAAATGGAAGAGAACTAGTTTATTCATGGTAAACTGAGTTGTTTCTCCTGAACCTAGTGAAAAATGTCAAGAAAATAGTATTTTTCCCTTTCTTCTAGTAGAATCCCTTCCCCAATTTCCTCTGAATAATCAAGCAGTCTATACCAGGCATGCTTTATCTAAAAAAAAAAAATTGTAATTGAATAATTTCCACTGTTCAGAACAATGTTGCTCTGTCTACCCTGTAAGTATAAAGTTTTCCCTATATTTTACGTGGCTCTGTAGCCTCAGAATTCAATGACCTAAGTCCAAATTTGATACTACTGAGACACATAAGTTTAGCATTAGGGTTCATGAAAACAGTCTTGCGTATCCATTGGACTTGGTTCCTTTTGCTAGCATCTGAAAGTGGAGGTAACAAACACCAATAATGTGGTAGGTATTGCAATGTGGCTCTATTTTCCAGTTCTAAATATTAATGTAAACATTCCATCGATAACATTAGACACATATTTTCGTATTTACAGATATATGCCATATCTGCAAAATATGCAGTAATAGAGGACTGTTTCAATCTTGCAATTTTGGACTATTTCAATCTTGCAATTTTGGAGTTATTTTCAGATTGAGCAAATATCAAAGCACCCTACATATGTGCATAGCTTTAAACATATTAGACTAGAACTAAGCCATGTTTGTTGAGAAAACAAAAGGAAGGTAGAATTATAAAATGTAAAAGTAGTCTGCAAATAATAATCACTTTTCACTTTATTGAATTTTGATTTCTAATGAAACACTAATAGTAAGCTCTATTTATTTCACCATATTTGATCTAGGTCTGAATCTTAAGACTGGGTTTTCCAGGAGCTACCAGTTTAAAATAAGGATACTTATTGAAGATACTTGTTAATCTGTAAATTTTATGCTATATACTTAGAAACAGATAAACTTCAATTTTAATTTAAGTTTGGCTAAAGCATCAATGATCTCAGTGATTATTTCAGCACACGACCCTACATCCCCTTGCATCTAATAGGCTATATTTTGAACCCCATAGGTGTGTACGTTCTTTTCTGTGAAAGATCTAGAGATGATAGAATATACTTTTAAAAGTCAAAACTGTTAAAACTTTAAGCCCATTTACCTAGAACGAGAGTAAACAATAATAGAGCTTGCTATTTCAAAAATATATTTGGATTATTAACAGGAATCACTGAAACCTTCAGAAGGTTAGAAAAATATTTGCTTTCAACTATGTACTTTCTAGGCAACTAACCCCCTCTCCAAGCATATTCAAAGCTATTTACCTTGAAACAAATGTTACACCTTCCTGTCATCTGCTTGCCATTAGGATATAACAGAAAACAAACCTACTGCATGCTCTAGCTAACTACTCACAATTTTATTTGTAAAAGAAAATACAAATAAAAGTTGTAACCCTGTTCACTTACTCAGTATTTTCAGACATTTACCTAATATATGATTTAAAACAAGGGTTCTAAGTAATATAATCTTCATGAAATTGCCTCAAAAGTGGTTAACTTAGGAAACCATATGTCTGATTAAGATGCATTAGAAATCTTAAGAAACAATAATGTTACAAGTGGGATGATCAGAATGATAGCTATTATAATAAAGACATTAGGAAAATGGTTTTAATAATCTCAGATCTTTAGCAGAACGTTAAATTGCCTTTATATAAGAAGTAGCTATGATTATTTCTGAAAAGAAAGTATAAATAGCAAGCTCTTGTGGGGAGAGCACCAACCCTTCCAGGCAGACAAGAAGGTATAGCTCAGAATCTCTCTCACACCCTTTGGAGAAATTGCTTGATATCTAGGAAGACAGGATTAGACCCTGGCCTCTGCTTGCACCTGAGCTCCTGGCTCTGCTTCCACTGGTGAGGTAGCATTTCACTGTGTATGATAAATTGATCCAATCTTCACTTCCCGGACTGCTTAAGAGTTTCTTCAGAATTGCCAGGGCCCACACTATCTAGCTTCAAGTCATTTACTCAGAAGCTACAGGCTCCTTTGGGGCTGTCCAGAAAAATGAGGATAAATCAGGTTTCTCTTACTACTTCAGCACCTCAGCCCCTTTATGTAGGTGTCATACTGGGCACCCACCATAGGGTCGGTCTCTCAGCCTCTCAGTAAAAAGTCAGAAAGGGGACAGGACATCTCATTCAGGCTCAAAAAGGAATATAGCTTTTCTATGCTCAAAGTCTGATTTGTAATTTAAATTATGAACATGCCCCAAATTATTTATTTAATTATTTTTGGCTAAGTATATGGCTTCATGTACATGGAAGTATTGTGATAACCAACCAAGATGGTCCATGTTGCTTTCCTGTTTCTCCCTGTTTCTCTCACAGACTGTGTAAAAACTCTGTTCATTTTTACTTCACCAGTCCCTCATAATCTACTCATTCTTTAGTGTTCTGCAAACTGACCTTCTCATTCACCACTTTCTAATATGGTCTTTTTGATTCTCAGTCTGTTGACCACTTTTCAGGTTATTCTCCTATTTCCTTTCTTGAATCACAGCCATGCCTTCCTATAGCTTCAATAAAATAACTTGTCCTCTTCCTTTACCTTCAAGATAGAAACTGAGGAAAGCCTTGTCTAAGAAATTATTAACAGTTTAAGTTCTTATTGGTCATGGTTGCAAAGTTGTGTCTGGGTACTGGAATAACCAAAAGAGTTACCCAGGTCTATTTCCAATTCTTAAGAAGGCTGAAATAAAAACAGTGTGTAGTGGGTGGGTAGGGTGGGAAGTGGGGGTGTGTATGTGCTTGTGGTGTGAGGTTGTGTATGCTCATGGTATTGGGGGGGCATGTATTGTTTGGGGCAATTGGTAGGGGAAGGATTTCAAAAATCACTGCTTTTGTAATAAGAAATATTCATTCCATTGTGAGAAAGATGGCCTTGATAATTAAAAAGGCAGGTAAGAAAAAGTTTTTTTCTCATGGGATTGACAGCTTGCTTCCAGAAAGTTATTGTTCATCTTTGAGAAGTGTTTGAATTTGTTTGTACAGTTGGAGGAGTAATTTGGAAGGTCTCCACTGGAGATAAGACTATAATGGAGGTCTTGTCCATCATAAACTATTTCACCTGGCTGGGAGTGCCAAAGCCTCTCCCCACATCTTCCATCTCCTCAGCACAGAACCTTCCACCCATTTCCCAACAAAAGTAAAAATTATGCTTGATTCAAAAGGTAAAATCCTCTAAGAACTAACTGGTGGGTGACCCAGGGACTAATTCAGCCTAAATTTCTTAGATGTAGGACTTGTAATGTTGAGAAAGCAGGGATGGTTCCTGAAAGAGAAATTAAAATGATGGAGTTTCCTAAAAAGCAGTTGGAATCTAGATGTCAAAGGATAGAAAGACATCTTTCCAGAAAGGCTCACACTAAAGATAAGGAAGCAGGAAAAGATCTGGACTCTTTCATGATCTATGAAGGTTTTAATTCCTTGGTTGCTTTTCCTTCAGCTTTACATTTCTCCCCTTCCAACATACAATTAATGCTATGGACCACATGACATCTCAGAAAATGTCCATAAATCATCAAATTCTTGTTTTCATATAAAAAAATCAAGGAGTGGGTCTGAGCTGACATGGATGGAACAAGAGCTGAATGAATTCCCTGGCAGAAGGTGAGTAGAGTCTGAGGTTACCGTGAGAATCTATGCTACCCAGGAATCCACAGCGAACTTGCTGAGGGTCCTGGACTTTCCACAAATCACGGACTAGAGCTTGAACCTAACTTATCTGTGGCCAAAGGACAGAGTGACCCTAACAGATTCTTGGATTCTGTGCTGGGTAAACATTCCCTACAGTTCTCTCAGTCTTGGCAAGGAGTGCTGAGTATTATACCTAGAACATATCAATCATTTATGAGATTGAATTTCCCTGTTGAGAGCACTTAAAATAATCTCTACTGGATAAAGAACAGAATCTTTTTCCTGATACTTTAGGCTGTGACAGAATCTACTCTGAATACTGTGAAGCCTATAGTAACTAGTAAAGTGCTTGAACTCTGGGAGGTGCTTAGTAAATGTTTACTGATGATTAATCCAAAATATTCCAGAAGCTTTATAGGATGTTACAAACAGACTGGAAAAATAAAAATCCATGAATCCTTCAAGAAAGAGACAATCTTACAAGAATATTCAAACTATTTTCTCTGAAGCAGTTTTAAAAGAACCATGAAAGAAAAATTCTAAATATCCTATCTTTATGATACAGGTTTACAAACACAATCAGAATGCCAAGTACTACTATAAAAGGCTTGATTTTTTTGGTTTAACCTTCCCTTTTGCCCCTCTTTGTTATGAAAAATTTCAAACAACAGAAAGCTGAGAGAATAATAAAATGAGTGTTCATATGCCCATCATCTAAAGTCAACAGCTATTAATATTTTGCCATATTTGTTTGTCCTCTCTCTTGCTCTCTTACTTTCTCTTTCATTCTGGGAGGGATTATCTGAAAGTAAATTTCATACATAAATCTTTCCCTCAAATAATTCAGTGTTCACCTTCTAAGAATAAGCATATTTTCTTATGTACCTATAATTTCACTATCACACTTAAAATACTCTTAAAATATCATACTTAAAAATACAATTCTGTAATATCACCCAATATTCAATTCAAATTTTCCCAATTGTCATTAAAGTGTCTGTTATAACTCTTTTTTAAAAACCAGTATCCAATAAAGGGTCCCATATTGCCTTTATTTGTTATGTCTAGAGTAGTCCCCCACCATTTTCTTCTTCCATTATACTGATTTTTAGAAAACACTTGGCCAATTGCTTTGTAGAATGATTTATAGTCTGGATTTCTCTGATTGCTTCCTCCTGGTTTGAGTTAATCTGTGCCTTTGTCCTCTGCAATTCCTGTGAACTAGAAGTTAGATATGGAGAATCCCATGGATGGAGGAGCCTGGTGGGCTGCAGTCCATGGGGTTGCTAAGAGTAGGACACGACTGAACAACTTCATTTTCACTTTTCACTTTCATGCATTGGAGAAGGAAATGGCAACCCACTCCAGTGTTCCTGCCTGGAGAATCCCAAGGACGGGGGAGCCTGGTGGGCTGCTATCTATGTGGTCTCACAGAGTCGGACATGACTGAAGCGACTTAGCAGCAGCAGCAGAAGTTAGATCTAAAGGTTTGTTTATTTTTAAGTTAAACAATTTTAAGCAAAAATACTCTGTAAGCAATACTGTTACTTCTTATTACTTCAAATCAGAAGGCATATAATGTCAGCTAATCCCACTAGTAATTAAGTTAAATTTGATCTCTTGGTTAAGGTGATTCCCACAGGATATCTCCATACCAAAAGTAAGTTTTCCCACTTGCAATTAATAAGCAGTCTGTAGAATAATACCTTGAAACCTCACAATTATTCTGTTAGCACTTCCCTACCCTCAACTTTCACATAAGGGCTTTAGCCCTATGATCTATCTTAGAATAGTGATCTATCTTAGAATCAACTGTTTCACTAGGGATTGCTCAGTACTTTTTATTGCAACTAGAGATACAAGTGATATCCTAGAGGGAGTATAAAGAGGAAGCCAGACCATTAATAAAAATGATTTTGTCTTGAACTCATTTCCTCCAGAACAGCATAGAATGGATAAACAATATGGTCCTACTCTATATCTATAGCACAGGGAACTATATCCAATCTCCTGGATAAACCTTATGGAAAAAAATATTAAACAAAGAACGTATGTGTGTGTAAAACTGAGTCACTGCTGTACACAAGGGTTTGGCACAATATTGTAAATCAGCTATAATTCAATTTTAAAAACACCCAAAAACAAAACACACACACAAAAAAAACAAAAAGCAGAAAGAGGAACCATATAGAGGAACATATTTGCTTCTGCGGGATAGACATTTGAAAAATTGTTCAAAGATTTAGGGAAGTTTGAAGAGGATAATCTTTACAGTTTGTCATTATTACCACTCTGGTGGGTCTTCATCAATTGTTGGTTACTTATTCTATGGGAACCTGGAATAACTAGATAGCAAGCATATTAGAATCGCTTATGAGAAACAAGAAATATAGGAGGGGAGAGTAAACACTACAAATATCTTTGAAGTCTGAAATAATAAGATCCTAAAAGTAACTTAGTAGGTTAGGAAGACAAAGAAAATCTTCTAGAATGGAAAGAATTCCTTAATTTCCTCTAGTTAAGATCATTTTAACACTACCAAAATCAAGGATTGAATGAATTCAGAGGGATAGGAGTCTTTGATATGTGAAACACAGCTTATCTGAAAACCTGAGTTTGTGAATTAGAGAGTTATCAACTGGTTTATAGTCAGTCTGTGATTTTTTGCAAGCTTGGTTTCTAGTTTTATAATTTAAGATGGAAATATGATGCTTTTATTTTCCTTTCCTTTGTCTGAATATAAAAATTGGGTACGCCATTAGCAGAAATTATACAAAGAAAAACAAGGATAACTCCTAATTACACCCTCCAGACATAATCTTTTCTAATACTTTGATGTTTATCATTCAAGATATTTTTCTTTACATATTTAGTTTAAGAAAAAATGCAATTGGATTATTATACTGTTTTTGAAATCTGCTTTTTCAGTTAATGTGTATGATGGACATATTCTGTATCCTCTTTCTGTGTTATGTTATCATTAATGATGGAAATGATTACATTATATAGATGTGAAAATAAAAGTGAAACAGAAGTCTCTCAGTCGTGTCCAACTCTTTGCAACTCCATGGTCTGTAGCCCACCAGGTTCCTCTGTCCAAGGGATTTTCCAGGCAAGAATACTGGAGTGGTTTGCCATTTCCTTCTCCAGGAGATCTTCCCGACCCAAGGAATGAACCCGGATCTCCCACATTGTAGGCAGACACTTTACAGTCTGAACCACCAGGGAAGTTTATATAGATATACAAAAATTTATTAAATAATAATCTCTTGAAGGGCACGGGGCACTACCAGTTTTCCCTGTTGTGAACTGTATAGAAGTAATTTTTCTTATATTTCAGTTTTTGTGCACTGTCCTGTAATTTCTTCACACAAAACTCCAAGATGTAGAATTGCTAGGAGAAAAGACATACATTTAAAATAACTTCTTGAAATACATGTTTATTCCACTTATTGCTACATATTTAGCTACCCAATTCTGTTTTGTCTAAATCTGACTATTTAATTTTCTTTTGCCCAAGTTTAGGTTTTAGAACACTTTACATATACAAACTTATCAGAAAGCTAGTTATGACATCACCTTCAATGATCTGTTTGTTTAGTAAATATCTCTTCTAGTAATCAGAGGCACAGGATTTTTCTACAGACCTCAGGCTACTGGATGCTATATTACAACAAAAGAAGTCTTATACCAAATTCATTTACAAAGGTTGATTGGAAAGTAGACATAAATGCTATCATACATCATTTTACTCTCTGTCCTAAGAAACTCTGGAAAAGACTATAAATGGAAATTCTTTTTTTTTTTTTTTTTACAACATAGGCAGAATGAAGCAAAGGCAAAGACAGTTAATTTTTGTGATGGTCGGAAAACAAGGTACTTCAGAAATGGGTACAAATTGATGTCCAGATATGGAACATATTTCAGCAGGTTTTGACCTGTTGAGTTCTTTATATCCTAATGGCTTGTTTAAGAAAGAACAGTGAAGTCCTTACTACCTTTCTAGGCAAGACATTTTATACACCTGTCATTTGTGGTGACCTCAATGGGAAGAAAATCAGAAAAAGATATATATATATATGATGTTCACCTTGATGTACAGCAGAAAGTAACAAAACATTGTAAAGCAACTACCCTCCCCCCCAAAAAAAATTAATGAAAAAATGCTGAAGTCCTCAAGGAGCCTAACTTGAGTCTATTTTTAACTCAAGTGTTATACGCACTTTCACTGACTGCTAAGTTCATCTTTGTGAACTTAAGAAAATTCTTAGCTTTTCCTAAGAATTTATGTAAGTTGTGGCCTCTGGGTATTTTTACCCCTGTTTTACAATGGAATGGATGTGTGTGTGTGTTTTATGTACCTGGTTGGGGAACAGGAGGAACAGGTGGTATGTTAAAACACATTGATTCATCATTTCCACACCAGCTGTCTGGGATACCTTACCTTTTTCGGTTCTGAAAGAAAACATTGATTGTTTGGACCTCACCATTTCTAAGTCATGAAGGTACAGAACAGAAACTTTTCTGGGCAGCCAAGACTTCTGAAACCAAATGAAGGTGTAATCAGAGTGGAAAGTCATCTGCTTTTAAATTATGCTCATCTGCTTGTATTAAGTCTCTCATTTCCAGATTTGACCACAGGCTAACCACACGTGTTTGAACTTGTCTGCACTGAGGATTATTTCCTACAATGTCTAGATAATAGACTCAAACAGATGCAGTTGTTCTTTTGCTCTTCATGTAACTAGACAAGGACACACTCTGAAAATAAATTTGTCTCTAATTTCCTTTGTTTCCTATTTCTATTTTGATTTTCTGTTCCTGCTGTATTTGGCAGCTAGACACATTTTCTAGATGAGGCAGTGAAGAAGGCAGGAATCAGGACATGCTTTATGATGTTCTTTTCAGGTTGCTTTATGCAGCACCATATCTAAAGAAGCCAGCCTTCCTGAATGTCCAGGCAGGTGGCTCCTTTATGAAGCCACTGAAATAGCTCGTCCCAAAATGGACAAGTGACAAGCTACCAACTGAGCAGGTAAAAGCACTGTGCTTGAGGTTCTATAAGGTCAGTCAGTTTGACTAAATGTACAAAGACGAGAACTACACTGACGCTGGGGCTGCTTTTAAAATGGGTCAATAAATAATCACCATTCAATCAGAACAGCAGTGAAGAGACTGGATGTATTCGAAGGCAGTTAAATGGAGGTGAAAGTAACTTTCTCTTCATTTAACTGAGCTGTTGTAAGGATCAAGGGAGAATCCAGATGAAAATGTTTCAGAAAATGTTAACTGTAATTCCTATCTATTCTACCCATTCTTTTTCTATTATTATTTAACTATTTTTGATGATTCCAGTCAGAGAGAAGCTATAAATATTACCTGAATTACTACCCTTTACAAAATTATTTAAAAAAGAATTCCCCATTTAAAATCAAATATAGAATGGGAAGTAAACTGCTGACCAGCTGTGGTCTGTAGATGGATTTGGTCAGAGCAGATTTTTCATTTTAATAGACTTGTCATCAAAATTAAAAAGTTAATGTGCCAATATAAATTTTGGATTTCTCTTCTTTATTGATAAAGTGGGAGATTTGGAAGCGTTGGTTTCCCATTCATGCATTCATTCATCAAATAGGTATAGAGGTTCTATTACAAGGCAGGCACATTTCTAGGCATTAAGTAAAGGATAGAACAAAGTATGGCAAAAATGAGCTAAAAATAGCAGGGGCTGCTACTTCATACAAGCATATGCTCTTTAGTTTTATCACAGCCTCTACCACCCCCACTTTACATTCTGACCATCAGGCACACCATATTCATTTCTTATAACTGCCTGGTCCCCATAAACATTTAATGTGTTTGAGATGTCTGCAGTACACCTGCAGTTTGCATATCTTCATTCAAGTTCTAGAAAGAGATACTAATGAACCCAGTTTATTCATTCTTAATAGTACATGAGGAATTAAGTTAGGAAGAAAATTGCTGTTTGTTATCAAATTCAACTCAAGCCTCTATTGAGTCTCTGACACATATACATTCTTAGAGAGAGCAGTCCAGGAATTGAGTTTTGGAAGGAGGGGTATTTCCACAGGAGGATGCAAAGGAGACATGTGTCATTTCAGGGGAAGATAGCAGAACTGGCCTGTTTGAAGATGTTGAAGAGACCAGTTTGGCAGAAGCATGGGATAAGGGAGGGAACAGCACAGTTTCACAGCTCTTCACATGATCCAAAACATATTATTGTCACTCTGTCCAGAAAATTAGCAATCATAGGTAAACAAATCCTCCAGAAAATATTGAAGGATAACAAAGAATCAAATGGTTTTAAACTATTATGTTTTTATGATACCTAAATAAAAGAAAATGAGCACAGACTTGGATTGTGCATTTGTTACTGTATTTTTAAAGCTTTGAAAGAGTAGAAAAAAGGAGTTTTGTCTACGGCCATACCACCCTGAACGCGCCCGATCTCGTCTGATCTCGGAAGCTAAGCAGGGTCGGGCCTGGTTAGTACTTGGATGGGAGAAAACAGGAGTTTTTAAGTATCTACATTTGGTCCCACATAAGTTTCCACATACTTGCGCATGATTGAACCATTTGGATAACTATTCAGATTATACTCACAGAGTATTCTAATATATTGTTTGATGAGTCACGATGATAAAAGTACTTATTAAGCTTTGGCTCAAGTCTAAGAAATATTTTTAACTTGTTCATGTGTCAAAAATAATTTTTGAAATCATATTATTCTCATGACATTTTTGGAAAGGATGATAAGATGTCCAATTGTACATGCATATAAACTATATATAAATGTATATTACAAAGAGAGGTGAGGATAGTAGTTAGGAAGTTAGAATGCCATTCCAGCACCTGACATTTTGTACTTCAAAAAGAAAACTTTTGATGTCTTTAGGGGCCAAGAAATCTCCTCTTCATCAACATGCAATTTGTTTATTTTATTTTAGTAAGTGCTGTGTAAATACCATGTGCCTAGTGCTAGATTAGGTACAGTGGAAATGGCATCTTAGAGAAATCACAGAACTTGTTATCAAGGAGTTCATGATTTTCAGGGGTCTAGTTTTCCAATGTGGCATTTGCACAGGTTTAAGGAAAGGATGAGAATCTCATTTTCTATTCTCCTCTTGGTCCCACAGTAAGGCAAATTTTCCTTATTGGGAGTGGATTGACTGCTAAACTAAATGAGCAATTATGATGGGTACAATTAACTGATAAAGAATTTATTATCACTTAAAGTACCTTAAGAATTGAATCTGATATTTATTTAACCTTACTCTGTACAGCACATTGGACTGAAAGGGATACAAAGAAATAATGAAAGTCGCATTCAACACTTGGCTCATCTGTACCTGTCACTCCACAAGACACTTCATGGACATTATAATTTTTAAACTGTGACCTAGGTCTGTCAGGTTGCAAAGTCTATTTTCTTTCCTCTACACTATGCTCTGGTGCTTGCCCTTAGCAAATTTATAAATCCAGTGGGAGAGACAAGGTTACTACATACACGTAAAGCAGTAAGAGAATAAACAGAATTTAGTTCTGTGGCCTTGATTTTAATACCAAAACAAACAAACAGGCATCAACAACAAAAATAACACAACTGGTTTGGGCTAAATGGCAGAACAGAAGTATAAGTCTCCTTGTCTTTAGCATCATGAAGGCCAGATTCGCCTTCACCCTTTCTTACTGTGTGACCTTGAACTCTGCTCAGTTTCTTCATCTGCCTCATTATAAAAATATCTACTGCACTTGAAAATTAAAGCTACATGTAAAACACCTTGCATAATGTTGGCTCCAAAGTAAAACCTCTGTGTTATTCAATTCAATGGGCATTTTCTGCCTCATGTTAAATGACCCTCAAAATTTTTGACAGTAATACCGGTGCCAGCTCTCTTGAAATAGTCTCATTCCTTGTGACCTGAGATTTCAGTCTTACACTTTTCCTCCTATCTCTTTGGATACTTTTTGATTTTTTTTCAGGACCCAGTGCTGGATCTTAGCCTTCTTCTTTGATCACTATACCTTCTTCCTATAGACTCTCATGGACTTACACATGTATATTCTGACAACTTCAAAGGTATTTCAGACTTCAAACTGCATTTTAAGTCCTGAACTGGATTATACAACTTCCTATTCAAAACCTCCACTGACTATCTACTTGACCAGTTCCGAAAGGGACTAAGTCCACACCTAAACATCCTATATCATACCAACTTCCCCAACCAACTAATAAACCTACTCATATCACACTTCTAAATACTTTAATGATTTTCCATAAAAAGCTTGCCTTTTCCTTCATAGCCACATTGTAATTTGCCTTGGATTTCTCCAGCTCCATCACATTCAATAATCTTCAGATAGACTATCCTTTTTTAAGATATTCAAATACCCAAGCTCCTTCCTTAGTCAGATGTTTTGTAACTACTGTCTACCTCTTTGCCTGGTCAATTCTTTGTGAAATTTCAAGTTACAGCTTAAACTTTTCAGAGAAACCTCCAGGAACTCCAGGATATGCAGATTAAACCTGGTTCTTTTCCTATGTGCTTTTATAGAATAATGTGTTTCTCCTTCCTAGAACTTAGAGCATTCATTATATGTATATATACGAGAGATCTCTTCCTCTTCTTACAAAGTCCCAATCCTATTGGGTTAGGGCCCACTTTTATGTCCTCATTTAATCTTGATTACTTAATCTTGACTTCCCTGGTGGCTCAGATGGTAAAAGTGTCTGCCTAAAATGTGGGAGACCCGGGTTCGGTCCCTGGGTCGGGAAGATCCCCTGAGAGGGAAATAGCAACCCACTCCAGCACTCTTGCCTGGGAAATCCCATGGGCAGAGGAGCCTGGTAGCCTACAGTCCGTGGGGTTGCAAAGAGTCCAACACAACCGAGTGACTTCACTTTCACTTTCTTTCTTTCACCCTTCAAAGACTATCTCCAGATGCAATCAAACTGAGGGTTAGAACTTCAACATAATAATTTTAGGTGAAAATAGCTCAGTTCATAACACAATGGTTCATAAATGAGATAAAACTTGAGATGGGCCAGAGTATGCATGAGGAGTGGGTTGCCATTTTCTTTTCCAGTGGATCATTCCTACCCAGAGATTGAACCCACATCTCCTACATTGGCAGGCAGATTCTTTACCACTGAGCAACCAGGGAAGCCCCTAAAGTATGTGGGAGGAGAAGGCCACTGAAGTACATAGTATATATTCACAGATTTTAAAAGTCAAAGGGAAGTGCTGATTAGTGCAGGAGTCATTAGGAAGTAACTGCAGATTCTCAGAACATCAGCTATAGGCAGAATGGGTCATATGGGTTCCAGCTATGATAGTCACCCATACATGAGGCTTGGAAGCAAGAGCTTCACTAATGACGATGGAAATAGAAATTTTCAGAGAAAATTTTCCAGAAAAAGAAAACAAACTTACAATAGCTTGGAGGGGGGAAAAATGCATACATTTATGACTATGAGGCAAGAAGGTTTAAAAAAGCACTATAAGAATGAGGAGATGGTGAAGGAAAAAATCTTTAAATATGGTAGCGATCTCAAGGTAGAATGGCAAGCAAAACAGCCACTTGACAACAAATTTAGCACTGCTTGCCCAGGGGCAGAAATCTTTGACCACTGCAACAGCTGCAGGAGCTCTCTGATCTCTGGTAACTCACCAGCAATGAATTCCAGTGTTCAGGTGGCCATCGTTTTTTCTGCCTTTGCCACTGGTTTTCATCTTCAAAACCTAGGTACAAATGGCTCTCTCTTTCCCTTGGAATCCCAAATTATGAATCCTGGTGAGCTGGTGTGGAATATTAAGAAATATATTTGGTCTTTGTTTCTGATTCCTAGGACAGAGCATCTAAAACCTTTGAAACTTCCTTAGTGATAGGAGTGTCTTCTGTAATTTGTGAGGAGCTTTGAGCACATGAGGTGACTGGTTGGGGTCCCTGGGTAGCCCCAGGATGGGGCTGGTCACTGGAAAGACCAAGTGACTGGAGGGGTTCTCAGCCCCACCCACTGTCTTGAGGAATGTAGGAGGGCAGAGAAGACTGAAGACTGAGCTCTAGAAAAACTCTAAAGAAAGTAGATTTGATGAGTTTCTGGGTTAGGGAATATGTGGAGGTTTTGGAAGGATATACATGCAGACATCATTGGTAGCTCGGACAGTAAAGATTCTGCCTGCAATGCAGGATACCTGGGCTTGAACCCTGGGTTGAGAAGATCCCCTAGAGCAGGGAATGGCTACCCACTCCAGTATCTGCTTGTAGAATTCCATGGACAGAGGGCCCTGGAAGGCTATAGTCTGGACAGGACTGAGTGATTAACGTTTTTCACTTCATATCCAGACACAGCAAGGAAACATCACACCTCCCACCCCTGCCATGCTTTGCCCTATGCACAGCTTCCATTTGGCTGCTTCTAGGTAGTTCACTTTTATAATAAATCAGGTCATGAAAGTAAATGTTTCCCTGAGTTCTGAGAGCTATTCTAGTGCATTCTCAAACCTGAGGAGAGGATTGTGAAAACTTGAATTTATAGCTGTTTGGTCTGCAGTATCCATGACAACTTGAATTTGAAATTGACATCTGCAGTGGGGGCACTCTGGTGGGACTGAGCCCTTAATCTGAGGGATTTGATGCTATCTGCAGGTAGACAGTATCAGAATTAACTTTGTAGGACACCCAGTTGTTGTCTGCTGAGAACTAAAGAATTGCTTGATGTAGGAAAATCCCCACTCATCTGGTCTCAGAAGTCTTGAGAAAAGGGAAGAAAGATATAGTTTTCCCTTACAGGTGGAGTCGATACCAGAGAACGTCATGTTCGGTGAATTTATCTCAGATTAGACATCGACATTTACACCTCTCAACTATGTAAATGTATAACTGGTAGCATTTGGCATCCCCATTCTTGAGCTCCAAATTATGCTCAAATACTAGTGGATATTTAAATGTATCCTTAACCATCTTAAAAAACTGTCTCATACATTTGAAAGTTAGGATATGTATTTATTTGTTTATCTTTTTTATTTTTAAATGACTTGATGCTAAAACAAAAACTTTTGGTACATATGTGAATACAGAATTTATCAGCATTGTGTAAAAATGGCAGATCCAGCTATGAAGGAAAAAGAAGAGAAATCTGCCTTCACTCTGTTATCTAGAAACCATCAACTAAGCAAGGCTAGGCATGATTTTCCATGTGAGGGAGAAACCAGGGCAAGCGATCTTTGCTTTAGAGGATCTAGCTCTAGATTTTGGCTTAAAAACAATGTCATTGTTGAATATGAAGGGCAAATTTGCCACATGATAATCATGGGGATGTCATAAATTGCATTCTTTCCTTCTCCCCAAAGAGGTTATTATAGAACAAGGATTATTTTGAAAATGTCATCAGAGATGTGGAAAAAAATAATCTCCCCCTCTAGGTAGAAAATAATAAAAGACTAAGGGATCCTGGTGGATTTTCAGCTAACAGAGGGCACAACCTTGCTTTCAGTTAAAGCAAGAAAAAATGTAGCAAGGTTACATTTCTTTTGTAGGAACCTGCTATTTTTATTTTATGGTTATTAAGCCTTTCCTTCATGCTCAAGCTCTTACAGAACATGCAAAAAAACCAAGTTTTTAAAATGGGTTAAAATCTGAGGAGAAAAAATTTTGCTCTCTATAAAGTTACATCTGGAAAGAGAAAAAACAATTAGACACAGGCAGCATTACACACTTTGCAATGTTTTTATGGAGACTGAGGGTTTCCCTGGTGGCTTAGCTGGTAAAGAATCTGCCTGCAATGTGGGAGATCCCTGTTCGATTCCTGGGTCAGGAAGATCCCCTGGAGAAAGGAATGGCTACTCACTCCAGTATTCTGGCCTGGAGAATTCCATGGACTGTATAGTCCATGGGGTCACAAAGAGTCGGACACGGCTGAGTGACTTTCACTATGGAGACTGCAATTGGGCAGTACGACTGGACTTGGGACAAATGTTTACTCATTTTTCTTTTTATCTATTCCCTTTACTCCACAGGACATTTCAAGGCAGCATGATCAAAAGCCAGTCTAGAGGGAAAGGGATTTCCAAGAGAGGAAAGAGTAGTCTTTAGTTGTGAAAGATGGAAACATTTTCCACATACATGAAATAGGGTGAAAGAATAGATGCGGGAGAGTGTGGGTGTAAACCAGTAGCAGAAAAGTCTGTTTGATTTTTAAAAAAGAAAATGACAAGTGCAAGAATAGTGAGTTCAGTTTCTCATATTTATATGTGCACGTAGGTTTAGTTCTGCAAAGTAAAGAAATTAGAAACATCTGTTCTAGTAGTACATCCTAAGCTATGATTTTTGTCCCCATAAAAGTCCATGGACCTTAAATGATGAGTGCTTAATAGCTGGGCATATAGTTCTCATTGTGTAAGATCCTAGAGATGTTGAAGTTTGAAAGTGAAAACTAGTTGTTTATATTTGATGAAAATATTCAGTGGTGAAGACTGAGGAGACTTGAAGATCCAGAAATGAATCTATTCAAAATCTGTCCAAGACTAAATTTTATTCCCATAGCTATGAAGCTAAAGCCTAAATTTTTTCCCCCTGTGCTGAAAGCCTACTTTAGAACTAGTTTCTAGGCGTATTTGAAACTCAAGCCCCAATCGCTGATTGCATTAGCTAATTTCATACACTTGCCAACTTGTCTAGAATACAGATGGGAACCGATGTGGCAATGTTGCCCTGTGCCCTACTGAAAGTCTTCTCAAAGAAGGCAGAGGTCACCCTTTTGGGTGGAAATGTGACTGGTCAGTGATCTCAAAATAAAATGCTGCTGTAGACAACAGCACTTTCAGGCACACTTTTTCCACTTAGGACCTGTGAACAGAGTGGAGGTCAAGTAGAGTTGAAAAGGTCAAGTGGCTCTCAGACAGAACTCACTGCTTTTGTTCTTTCAAATGGTGTCAGAGTCACTGCTCCAGAACAGCAGAAATAATGAGCATGTGTACTTGGCCTGAACCCTCCATGTTTTACTAACTATAGATCACATGCAAGGCCACCCGGTGACTCTAAAAGTATCCTTCAAGTTGAACTTGAATTTCCCTGGCTCCAGGGCACTTCCTAGTGTATAAGTTACAGGGTCTTGAAAGCTGCAGGCTATTAAGTCACTGAAGTGAATGGCTAACAACAAGGCCTATTGCCCTGCAGATTCAGATACACTGCAGGTCAAATAATGATGGGCAATTTGATCTCTGGTTCCTCTGCCTTTTCTAAAACCAGGTTGAACATCTGAAGTTCACAGTTCACATATTGATGAAGCCTGGCTTGGAGAATTTTGAGCATTACTTTACTAGTATGTGAGATGAGTGCAAATATCATTACCTAAGAATATTTGAATTCTACATTTGAGCCAAGTGAATATTGAAGTCCAAAATCAACATTCAGCTTTCTGGGGTGTAGGGGACATATTTTCCAAATGCTATTTTAGTCTGTAAGTGCCCAAAATTTTACATG
Source organism: Antilocapra americana (assembly GCA_007570785.1). Lineage (NCBI taxonomy): Eukaryota > Metazoa > Chordata > Mammalia > Artiodactyla > Antilocapridae > Antilocapra > Antilocapra americana. Next base: position 10,729,901 of record ML664161.1, on the reverse strand, counting down.
TCACAATCCATTTGAGGGCTTCCCTGGTGGCTCAGTGGTAAAGAATCCGCCTGCCAATGTAGGAGACGTGAGTTTAATCCCTGGGTTGAGAAGAGCTCCTAGAGAAGGAAAATGGTAACCCTCTCTGATATTCTTGCTTGGGAAATCCCATGGACAGGGGAGCCTGGCAGGCTACATTCCATGAAATCACCAAATAATTGGACATAGCCACTAAACAACAACAACAACAACAATACATTTTTCAATTTATAGATAAAAGTGGTGTTCATAAATGCAAGACAGTATAAATGTTGATGTTGATAATGATGGTTGTGGTGGTAGGAGTGATGTTGATGACAAAGATGATTATGATAAAAATCTCTTACATTTGACTATTTTCCAAAGCTCTTACATTGTCCAATGCAACACTTATAAAAGTGATTATACAAGTTCCATGGAGGCTACTAAATTTGGGAATTGAGGGGTTAGTAGTTTCTCTTCGGTGCTGTATTTTCTAGATGTTTAATAATCCAAGAATTTCTTCTTTTGTAAACTTTTAGGAGGTAGATGACATATACAGAATTCCATATGGGAATATTTCATTTCCTTACCCTAAAACATTCCTTACCCTAAAAACCTAAAAGTAGAATATTAAAAATATTAAGTATCTAGGGGAATATATTTTATGATACTGTCAACTGATGTATGGACACATACAGCCATAGCGCCGGAGGTGACCAGTTACATGCCATCCAGTTTCACATTTTCATTAAGCAGATAGGGCTTTGAAGATCAGAGAAGTTACATGATAATTTTAGGGCTCCAACCAAATTAGTGGTAGAGGAGAAATTATAGTCCAAGCTTTCAAACCCTGGGATCTTTCTTTTTATTACATCTTCTAAGATGGAAGACTAGCCCCAGGCTTCCTTTATCTTTGCCCAGTCTCTAAGTTAACCTTGCCACACTTTCACTTGTCACCTATTCTTAGACTTTTTTATACCTCTAATTTCTTGGTTCAGGAATTCAAAAGTTATCTCCATGACCTCCAGGCTCTCTGCTGAAAGGACCTCTCCATGAATCATTTATCTTTATATGGATTCTGTAATATGGTTTTATATCTGTTTAACCAATGAGGAAAACAATATCCAGACAGTAAGAGTTGTTCAAGGTCACACAGCAGTTAGTGATATGAAGAACCAGGCCAGGATACAGTCTGATAGCTAATCCCCCCTTTCCCACATTTTTATTTATTTACTATTTTACAGAATAAGGGCTATTACTTTGAGTTTAAGTGCCAATAATTGTCTTAGCTAAGTCCTTTAGTTATGTCATTTAATCTTCTCCTTTGCAAATAAGTAAATTCAGGATAATTATATCATTTCTAAGGACACAGTGTTAGCAAGAAGCTATCCAGGATTTGAACCCAAATCTAACTTCAGTGTATTGCTCCATTGACCAGACTCTGCTGACTTTGATTTTTAATTTGCAGAAAAAAATCATAATAAATTTTGACAGAGACAGTCCACAGTCACAGAAACACTTTTAATATCAATGAAATCAACAGTCTTTTGTAACTAGGCAGCATAGATGTCTCTATCAAGATCTGGGAAACCTAGGTTCCTCTCCAAATTTTGCTCTTTATTGGCTTCAAAATCTTAAGCAAATCACTCTGAATTGCAGTTTCCTGGCCTTTAACAGATGAAAACTGATGCATACTAATTTGTAGTACAGTTCTGATATTAAGATCTGGAGAGTCAGAGATGATTATAAATTGGAAGACCCTATTCACTAAGAGAGGAGACCTACAAGCATTGTTAGAACCTTTCAGCCAAGATAAAAATGAGTTATCAGACAGAAAGATTTGCTTGCTGGGTACATCTCTGAGGTAGACAATGATAACAGCACGTTATGGATAATTTAGAAATGGCTGTAAGTTATGAAGCACAATATAAATGTGACAAACATAACTAGAAACTGAGTAAAATCAAGTTTACCAAGTTTATAATTTAAGAGGAAACAGATTTTGAAGGAAAGAAAATTTATTTATATTTTGTGGCTTGTTTTTGACACAGTAATTTTTTTTGTGACTTGATGGAGTTGAAACTGAAAGCCTCATTGAGTGAGGCATCAGATAAACTAGTATGGAGAAACCACTTTACAGTATTTAGAGCACTCCTGGGAATTTTGAAACTGTTTATATGCTATTTTAAAACAGAGGATTATGCAAAATGAGAGAAGAGATCACTTTTACAACTTCACTCATATTATGGAGGGCTTTAACTTGATATTTGTAGATTGGTATCTTAATGAGTTACATAAATTCTCCCCCTTAATGTTTATGACATATGTTTGTTCCTATAAGCTGTATTCCTAGGAACTTAAATGCCTAAACACTCATCCACAAAGACTTTGTGGATGAGGGTAAGGGTGGGATGATATGGGAGAAGGGCATTGAAGCATGTTAATTGTCATGTGTCTAATCAATCGCCAGCCCAGGATTGATGCTCGGGACTGGTGCAGCGAGATTTCCCGGCGGGGAGGGAGGAGGGAGGGGGGACCCGGAGGGGAAGCATATGTAAACCCATGGTGATATCATGACAATGTATGGCAAAAACAATTAAAAAAAAAAAAAAAGATTACTGCTTTCAAGTGAAAAAAATTTCAAAGCATTTGCACATTGTATAGAACATAAAAAGTAAATATTATCTAGTATGAGGGGCAGAATTACTTCTATTTTGATTTTTCTCTTTTTTTTTATTGTAACAAATTCAGGAAACTTTTTTCTTTATATTATTGTGTTGGTTTTGCCATACATTGACATGAATATACCATGAGGATTCATGTGCTCCACTTCCAGAACCCCACTCCCACCTCCTTCCCAATTCCATCCCTTTGGGTCATCCCAGTGCAAAAGCCCTGAGCACCCTGTAGCATGCATCAAAAATTGGTTGGTGATTCATTCCACATATGATAATTTACATGTTTCAATGCCGTTCTCCCATATCATCCCACCCTCGTCCTCTCTCATAGAGTCCAAAAGACAGTTCTATACATCTGCGTCTCTTTTGCTGTCTCACATACAAGGTTATCGTTACCATCTTTCTAAATTCCATATATATGCGTTAGTATACTGTATTGTTGTTTTTCCTTCTGGCTTACTTCACTTCACTCTCTCGTCTTCCTTTTCTTATTAATGTATCTGTTCTATGATAATGTTAATATCCCTTGAAAGTGAAAAATCAAAAGCTATAGAGAATACTCTGTGCATGTAGATACATAAATTTATATATACATATTCTATAGGAATAGCATATGTGCTTATATTTATCCATAAAGATTTGTGGTTTGTATCAAGTTGTTTTGAGGATCAACTAAAAAATAAAAAAGCCAAGCCTCCAATTTATTTGGTTACTGTCTATTGAGTACCTACTGTTATGCTAATCAATATGTCAGATTCAAGATTAATCAATAACAGATCACAAATAAAGAATAAATTATATGTGAATTTTAGTCTAACATATTTTTTAAATGTGAACTTTTTAATCAATTTACTTTGGCCTCCTACTGTTTGAATTCATCATTTTAATAGAGAAGCAGGAGTAATAAGTGATATTTAGAATGACTTTTCAATACAACTATAGACATACTGTACATTCTGTATCCAACCTGGACAGTTAATCTGCGTCCTGAATCTATAAAACAGTGAGCAGAACAGAGTGATATTAGGAAATATTGAAACCTGTACCTAGTCACTCAGTTTTGTCTGACTCCTTGTGGCCCCATGGACTGGGGGACCCACCAGGCTCCTCTGTCCAGGCAAGAATACTGGAGTGGGCCGCCATGCCCTCCTCCAGGAAATCTTCTCAACCCAGGGATCGAACCCAGGTCTCCTGCATTGCAGGAGGATTCTTTACCACTTGAGCCACCAATAGCACTGAGTTAAAAAAAAAAAAAGCAACAAATAGGAATTTCACTGATCATTTCAATGTAATAACAATATTGACACTGACTATTCCTATATTTACTTTAATGACTATAACCATGAAGTTCAAACTCTTATTTTGAGAATTAATTCTTATATTCATAACTGCTTTCTGAAGTATAGGGAGTTTTTAAAAAAAATTATATATATGGCAATGGAGTAAGAGAAAGTTTAAATATATATCTATCTATATATCTATTTCAATATCCAGATGGCTTTATTTTTCAACAGGAGGGTTTGATCATGTCAAATTCCTACATATAAACCACCTACCTATACATTAAGACTCAGTTCGTATACCTCATACATACATCTTGCCAAACATCAAGAGATGAATCTAATTCATTATCTGGTGCTGACTGCCTATACGTTAATTTGGCAAATATTCAGATATTATTTTGTGACCTTTCTTTAGTCATTCTATTAAACTACTGTTGATCTTTCATATTAACTTCTCACCTACATAATAATCATCTTGCTAGCGTGGTTTTTCTCTTAGGTTGAGAATTGGTAGTACCAAGACTAGGTTCACTGGTATATCCAACAATACATGTATTTAGTTTCAGTTCAGTTCAGTTCAATTCAGTCGATCAGTCATGTCCGACTCTTTGCGACCCCATGAATCGCAGCACGCCAGGCCTCCCTGTCCATTAACAACTTCCAGAGTTTACCCAAACCTATGTCCATCGAGTCAGTGATGCCATCCAGCCATCTCATCCTCTGTCGTCCCCTTCACCTCCTGCCCCCAATCCTTCTCAGCATCAGGGTCTTTTCCAATGAGTCAGCTCTTCACATGAGGTGGCCAAAGTATTGGAGTTTCAGCTTCAACATCAGTCCTTCCAATGAACACCTAGGACTGATCACTTTTAGGATGGACTGGTTGGATTTTCTGGCCATCCAAAGGACTCTCAGGAGTCTTCTCCAACACCACAGTTCAAAAGCATCAATTCTTTGGTGCTCGCTTTCTTCACAGTCCAACTCTCACATTCATACATGACTACTGGAAAAACCATAGCCTTGACTAGACGGACCTTTGTTGGCTGAGTAATGTCTCTGCTTTTTAATATGCTATCTAGGTTTGTCACAACTTTCCTTTGAAGGAGTAAGCGCCTTTTAATTTCATGGCTGCAGTCACCATCTGCAGTGATTTTGGAGTCCCCCCCAAAATAAAGTTTGACACTGTTTCCACTGTTTCCCCATCTATTTTCCATGAAGTGATGGGACCAGTTGCCATGAACTTATTTTTCTGAATGTTGAGCTTTAAGTCAACTTTTTCTCTCTCCTTTTTCATTTTCATCAAGAGGCTCTTTAGTTCCTCTTCACTTTCTGCCATAAGGGTGGTGTCATCTGCATATCTGAGGTTATTGATATTTCTCCTGTCAATCTTGATTCCTGCTTGTGCAGGAATCTTCCAACCCAGTGTTTTTCATGATGCAATCTGAATATAAGTTAAATAAGCAGGGTGACAATATACAGCCTTGACGTACTCCTTTTCCTATTTGGAACCAGTCTGTTGTTCCATGTTCAGTTCTAACTACTGCTTCCTGAGCTGCATACAAGTTTCTCAAGAGACAGGTAAGGTGGTCTGGTATTCCCATCTCTTTAAGAATTTTCTGCAGTTTGTTGTGATCCACACAGTCAAAGGCTTTGGCATAGTCAATAAAGCAGACATAGATGTTTTTCTGGAACTCTCTTGCTTTTTTGATGATCCAGCGCGTGTTGGCAATTTGATCTCTGGTTCCTCTGCCTTTTCTAAAATCAGCTTGAACATCTGGAAGTTCACGGTTCATGTGTTGCTGAAGCCTGGCTTGGAGAATTTTGAGCATTACTTCACTAGTGTGTGAGATGAGTGCAATTGTGAGGTAGTTTGAGCATTCTTTGGCATTGCCTTTCTTTAGTTTGGTCTAATACATTTTTTAATTAGACTAAATATGAAAAGAATTTGACCTTTTTCTTATGACACATTATCCTTATAAGTTTATGAGTAAGTTCACATGTTCATTTATTCATATTTTATTTTTAATAACGTAATAGCACTCAGGAACTCTCCATTCAATCCATAAAACAGGATTTTAATTACATGTATCTACTAATGTAGTCCTTTCCTTCCTCCGGCAAATATAATTACCATTCTGTATCACTTGTGTTCATCATTCTCCTTTTTCTAGAGTTTTATTGCACATGTATGTATCCATTAAAGTATATTTTTATAACTTTAACTCTACAAAAAGTTAAAAAGGCAATATGAAATATTTTGGAATTTTATCTTATATTTATTGTATTGCTAAGCTTCATCTATATTATGTATCTTCCTGTAGTTCATTTGCTTTGATCATAGTGGTTTTAAAAACACATGAAATAATTTTCCATATTTAAAGATTGGGAGATGAGAGTTTCCATAAAAACTCAAAGCTTCAGCTTCTCTGAAGCAATCATATGAGCAGGAGATACTTGTGCTGCAGTTTTATATGTGACCTATCAGAGCTTAGAAGCAGCTACTGCTTTCCCTGGGGACTGACATACCCCTGCTCACTTCACTACCTTACCTGAGCATATTGTGTAACATGAATTTGTACCTCCCCTCTTATACTGGCCAATTAGTAATTAACTGAGTAATAATTGATAGTTAAAAAAAATCACAGAACCTTAGATTTTCAAAATGCCTTTTTTTAAAAAAGGATGATAATTTAAAAAATGATCTACTCCAGCTGATTCATGAGGACATAATTATTCCTGCTCAGTGCCAGGTGGTACCCAAGCAGGTATAAGAAGGACTGACAATAAATATTTCTCAGCACTTGCCTTGGGTTTTCTGAATGTGACTTTTAAGAAGCAGCAGTAACTATTTACCAAAAGTCAAAAAAGGATTATTCTCTGGAATAACACAATTCTTTATTTAGTGCTTTAAATTTGTTTACCCCATCAATATTTTACCCTAGATCTCCCAAGATTAAAAGAAAATGTTCTAAGGTTCTATGTTTACATAGTCAAGATACATTGACAAATTGAGGCATTCATCCAGATAATTTAAGCAAAGAGCCATGATATTAGGAAAATAATATCGTTGACTAGGATCCTTGGTCAAAATGACATCTTTTAGCAGTCTACATCAAGGAAACATTCTCTATCTCTTATTCATTTGTTCATACACTGGACTATGTGCTAGGCATTGTCTTTGTAGTTAATGTCATAATAGCTCTCTTCTGATAATATTCATTCATTGCTACAATGTATTTAAACTAAAAAAAAAAAACCTTTAAAGGCCAATTAGTAAAAACAAATTTTTTTTCCCCACGATGCAGTGGATTCATTTTATTTAGTTTTTTTTTTTTTTATTATTGGTTTTGCCATACAATGACATGATATCGCCATGGGTGTACATATGCTCCCCCTCCAGAACCCCCCTCCCTCCTCCCTCCCGACTCCCTCCCCCAGGGAAATCTCGGTGCAGCAGCCCCGAGCAACAATCCTGGGCTGGTGATTGATTTCACATATGATACTTAACATGTTTCAATGCCATTCTCCCATATCATCCCACCCTTGCCCTCTTCCACAGAGTCCACGAGTCTGTTCTATACATCTGCATTCCTTTCGCTGTCTCGCATGCTGGGTTCTCGTTACCATCTTTCTAAATTCCATATATATGCATTAGTATACTGTATTGTTGTTTTTCCTTCTGGCTTACTTCACTCTGGATAATAGGCTCCAGTTCCGTCCACCTGAGCAGAACTGATTCAAATGAATTTTTTTTTAATGCTGAGTAATATTCCATTGTGTATATGTACCACAGCTTTCTTATCCATTCGTCAGTTGATGGGCATCTAGGTTGCTTCCATGTCCTGGCTATTGTAAACAATGCAACGATGAACAGCCACTATGGAAAAAAGTGTGGAGATTCCTTAAAAAACTGCAAACAGACCTGCCATATGACCCAGCAATCCCACTGCTGGGCATACACACCGAGGAAACCAGAATTGAAAGAGACACGTGTACCCCAATGTTCATCGCTGCATTGTTTACAATTAGTAAAAAATGTAAAACATTTGTTTTCCATTGATTTCAGGTTTTTATAATTTTCTTATGGATGTTAGATCCAAACAAAAAGAATTATATCTAACCTTACCCAAAAAAAAAAAATTACATCGAAATAAATACCCCTTTAAAATATCTAGATAGAAATAAAACTCATCTATAGTAATAATGCAAACAGCCACACTGAATGCTATGATTAGTTCATTAGGAAGGTAGAGATATGGAAAAGAATGTACAAATCTACAGGGAAATGTAGCACAATACCCAATGGAATAGATAATTTCGTAACTACCAATCAGGGAAATGTTCCCTGAGAAGAAGCCATCTAAGTGAACATCGATAGTTTCAGGCTTTAACAAGTCTGGGGAAGCGTGTACTGGAGGAATGCGTGCTAAAATTGACAAATCAAGTGTATACCACTCTGAAAACTGTGGAACACTTCACATAATTCTGTGAAGGCAATGTTTTAGTTGTTTTTGCAGTTATTTAGCATGTCTTTAACTCACAAAAAGGCCTTTGCCTTTTCAGTTGGCCAATGAGAAATGGTTCAGGAACTTATGGCCAGCTTATGATTTTACTTCAGACACGAATGCTACAGCATCAGCAGACAGGATTCCACATTTAAATTTCAAAGAATTTGTTCCTAGAGAGTAACATCAAACATAACCCTGAAAGGAATCTTTAGATGCTTAAAATATCTTCACATCTTTGCTTATCATAAATATTCCAATAAGGCACAACACGTTAATGGCTAATACTCTTTTCCATGCTGGATAAAAATTCAACTGAGCCCAAATAAAGAGGGATAAAGAAACATTTTTAATATGTCAGTTTCTTTCAAAAGTCATAGGGCAGCAATAAAGAAAAACACTCTCAAAGGAAAAGAAAGAGAACTTGTGACAGTATGGGTTAAATAAAATATTTATGAAAATTATGTGGCTTATTAAAACATGCATGGTCAAACAAGAGGAAGGAGTCCTTGTAAGTTAGGCATAGAGAAGAAAAATTGAAGAGCAACTCCAAAAAAGCCATATGTCTATTCAACAGAACATAACAATGACTTCAAAGCTAGTTAAATCCAAATTAGAAAGTGATGAAGAAGAAATAATGCCTACTCAAAAGGCGACTGCAAATAGACATAGGGGAAAAATACTTTTAAAACTTTAGATAAAGGAGGTTATTATTTACAAGTTTCCCCAGAAGGACAAATCACCCCCAAAGTACAATAATGTTAGCTTAAATTATTAGAAGACACCTGTTTTATATTATAATTGTTTTTCATTTCTTTTTCCAAATAAGTCAATTAATTCTAAATGCTTAGGAAGAATAAGACATTTCAGTGCATAGGTTACTTAAAATGTTCAGTATGCAACTGTACACACATGTCTATTAAAAATTTACAGAGAACTTTTTGTTATAAATATATTATTACATTTATAAAATACATAGATTCATTTAATATTAAAGACACGGCTTACATTTTAGTATATATAAATATAAATATATATGATACCACTTGTATGAATCTCCAGAGATTTAGACTGAGTGAAAATGCCAATCCCCAATCTTACTTACATAATTACACTTATACAATGTTCTGGAAATGACAGAATCATAGAAATGAAAAACAGATTAGTGGTTGCCAAGGATTAAAGATGAGGTGAACTGGAGGGAGGTAGGTGTGGCTCTAAAAACAGGAGAGGTCCTTGTGGTGATGCAGTTATTCTTTATTTTACCTGTATCAATATCAATATCCTGCTTGAAATACTCTACTATAGTTTTGTAAAATATTATCATTGTGGGAAACTGGGTAAAGGTAACATGGGGTTTCTGTATTATTTCTTACAACTATATCTACAATGATCTCAAATAAAATGTTCTGTTACAAAGTATGGTGTTACAGAAATACATGGCTATTAGTTGCTTTGAATAAGTGAAATGAAGTAAAATAATTCCAAAAAAACATGATAAAAGACAAGAAGAAAATATTTTTTGAGGAATCCTTTGTATGGATGTATGATAAATTTTATAATTTGCTTCTAGACCCAGGAATATTGAGGGAAGAAATCAGATAGAAAAACTTTAGCTTCAGCGTATAATAGAAAAATGTAACCACTTGAATTTTTGAGAAAATATTATATACATAGAATCATGCTAAGTTCTCAGAGAAGTAGGCATATATTAAAGAACTCCTTATGTTCAAAAAGTAAACAATGTCTTACAAACTTTAAAATAGGACTAGATTCTGACATCAGTTAAAATCCTTTTTCCATGACTCTAGTAGTGAGATTTTGGTCATGCGATTTAATCTTTTGAACTTCATTTTATTCATCTGTGAAAGAGGAATAATGATTCCTTCCAAGGATTGAGTAAGATATCTTTTGTAAAGATCTTATCAGTTGGTCAGGTGCAGTAGAGATATCCAATCAATGGTAGTTATTGTACTGTTCTCAGGGGTTCAAGCATCTGAGGCAAAGACTGAGCCCCCACTTTCTTAAGCAGTTTACCCATGTGACCCAGCACACACTTTTGGCTGTGGAGTGTTGCAGCCATTCATACAATAGCTCCAAAACCAATGTCACTGATGATTTACATTTCCAAGGGTACCTAAGTGTCGTTTGTACTATTATTTTCTAATGGGGAAATGGCAGGAATTCAGTAGCTAAAATTTAAAAGGTGGAAATGTATTTTTAAGAAATATATTTTTAATAAAGAAAATAATTTTCTCAATATGAAGACACTTGTCCAGGATGAAAACAATCTGGCAACACAGTTAAGTTGACAATAAAACCCGTCGATCTAATCAGTCTGGAAACTCAGTCAGTTTCAATTCCTTTCCCTCTAGCACCTTCCACATCCAGTGACATGTTAACTCCCATGAGTTAAACTTTTCAATCTCCCTCTTAGTGATTCTTCTTCTTTTATTCCACCTTACTTTCCAAGACACAAGTATATATTATTTTTCACCTATATCTATAATGGATCAAACCAGTCAGTCCTAAAGGATATCAACCCTGAATATTCATTGGAAGGACTGATGCTGAAGCTGAAGCTCCAATACTTTGGACACTTGATGCGAAGAGTCGGCTCATTGGAAAAGACCCAGATCCTGGGAAAGACTGAGGACAGGAGGAGAAGGGAGTGACAGAGGTTGAGATGGACATGAGTTTGAGCAAACTCCAGGAAATGGTGAAGGACAGGGAAGCCTGGCATGCTGCAGTCCATGGGGTCACAGAGTTGGACATGCCTGAGCAATTGAACAACAAATATCTATGCAATAGCCTCCTCAATGAACTCTGTGAATCCTCACTTTTTTGCTGCTAGGTATAATCTGAGAACACAATTATGCTGCATATTCTTACTAACGGTCTTCCCAGGTGGCTCAGTGATAAAGAATCCATCTGCCAGTTCAGGAGAGGCAGGATCAATCCCTGAGTCAGGAAGATCCCCTGGAGGAGGAAACAGCAACCCACTCCAGTATTCTTGCCTGGAAAATGCTATGGACAGAGGAGACAGGCCAGCTACAGTCCATGGGGTTGCAGAGTTGGACATGACTGAGTGAACACACACACACATTCTTTCCAACAATTACCACTAGCCATATTGTGAAAACTCATAATGTCATATAATTTCCTGATCAGAAGAGGAATCCTGATCAGGATTTGGCTGCAGCATAATGTTTGAACTCCTCAGTCATGGTACTTTGTATCCTCTGTAATCTGACCCCAATTTCATGCCAACCGTCTCAACAAAATCTATGATCCTGCCAAAAGAAACCAACAGTAACCCTGCTTACTTGCAGGACTTCATGCATATGGGCGTCTCTCCACTTCTCCATCACTTACAGAACTCCTACTTATCTGAAGCCTGGCATGCTGCAGTCCCTGGGATCGCAGAGTTGGACCCTGCTGAGGGGCTAAATGACAACAACCTCTGCAAGTGTGTGTGTGATCAGTTCATTCAACTCTTTTTGACCCCATAGACTATAGCCCTCCAGGCTAGCATGAATACTTGAGTGAGTTGCCATTTCCTACTCCAGGGAATCTTTCTGACCCAGGGATCAAACCCAGGTTTCTTGCATCTCTTGGGTTGACAGGTGGATTCTTTACCACTGCATCACCAGGGAAGCCCACTAATCTTCAAGACTGAACTCAAATCCTACTTCCTCCCTGAAACTTTTCATTCCAGAGCAAGAACAAAGCAAGCAAACAAACAAACAAACAAAAACCTCAACTTTTTCTGTACCACTGCATCTCATCATATATATTTACTATATTATTTGTTTCATTTTTATTTAAACTATATTTAATTTTAATATATCTAACTTTGATTATGTTACACTGTATTTTGAATTTTTAAAATAAATTTTTTGTTGTTGTTCAGTTGCTCAGTCATGTCTGACTCCTTGCAACCCCAGGACTGCAGCATGCCAGGCACCCTGTCCTTCACCGTCTCCTGGAGACTGCTCAGACTCATGCCCATGGAGTCGATGATGCCATGCAACCATCCATTTATTTTACAGCAAAAATAATGCTATATATATGTAAAGACTGAATCTATGCCTAGTAAGACTATCTTTGAAGACCCAGAGTGCTATGCTCCTTGGTGTTCACCACAGGTAAAACACTGAGTTCAACACATGTTTTTTGAGTAAATGAAGGAATGAATGACTGAACATATCTGTATCCCCCGGGTGAATATACCGCAGCACAATATATCCTACAAGTACTCAGTAAAAGCTTTTGAGTAAAACAGTTCTGGCGAAATATTATTATAATATTTCTAAAGCTCACACATTCAATTTAAGTGAAGCATTACTATAATATTTTTGAAGCTCAAACAGCCAAGCCATACAACATGGGTAGAAGGACAAATAAACAACTGCAGAAGAAATAAGGAAATAACAAAAGCTTGAGGAAGGATGGTTCGTAATGCTGAAAGATGAAAGAAAAAGCTATCGTGAAAGGCTAAGAAATGGGAAATTGTATTAATATATAAGTAAACAAAAAATAAAGTGAAGTATCATAATGTATGAGATGAAACTGCCAGGTGTTTTTATTTTTCTGCCTTTACACCCAACCTAAGCTAGAAAATACTACCAATAACCAGTATATAGAAAAAGGAAATGATAAATATGTTTTGTGAAGTCCAAATGTTAGGTATCATGGAGAAATGAAAGAAGAAAAAGGAAAGATGTTGCTATGCTCTAGCTATTTCCCCTCAAATCTTAAAACATATGTCTAGAAACTTCATAGGTGAATGCACAGCTATGCCACATAGTACAAACTACACTAAGAATATTGCTGGTGAGGGATTTCAGTGTGATTCTCATAGGTGATAATATTTTTATGTTATATACAGCAGTTCTCCATAACACTAACACACCAGAACATAACAAAAGACCTCGGATTAAAAGGCATATCTTTTTTGCAAAATACTGATGGGTTGACATTATTTTATTTTTATAATATTAAATAGTATATTTGATATGTGCCCATTCTCCAAAACACTTATCAGCCAATAAAAGCCCATTCTCCCCTCATTGTGTTTAAAATAAAATCTACTCCAGTTTCAGAAATTTAGATGAGAAGATTCTCTGACTATTTGAGATGGTCTTTCCCAACAGATAATTTTTCACTGAAGGAAAAGATGATATTTGGATAAGCAAAAATGAGCCTTTATCTATAAAATTAACTACTTTGAAATATTTTTTAAAGGATTTTTGAAATGCTAACAACGATTATGAGTACTCTTTAGAATATTCCCTTTCTAGTCTAAAATTTTTGGAGGAAATTGCTTTTTATCTCTAATCAATTTTATATGTAATCAAACCCTTCCTTGAAACATTTCAACAAATGTGACACACCAGGAACCTCCATGTAACAAAATGAAATGTTACTAACTATGACTAACTTCTAATGCAAAGAAACCCAAATGTCAAAACAATGTAGAAGTTGTAAGAACAACTGCAAGCTGAGAAAAAGATTTACAGTTCCTCCGGGTCCCCCACTTATTTTATAGCTGCCATATGAGATTTTCTTTCTGGATGAAAGCTGCATTGATAAAGAGGTTTAATTGTCTTGTCAGTGTGCCTTATGGTGAAGTTGCTTCATTTACTTCAAGCCTGAATCTCATTACCAGTTCAATTCTCCAGGCTCCTCTCCATCTAAAGGCGGTGCTTAATTAGTGTAGCCGTGGTGATGAAGGCAAATACAGCTTGCTTTCCCTTCCCCATCTTCTCCTGACGAATCTAATAGACTATCGATTTTCCATCCTCAAATAGATCAGGCACCATTCAATCATGTTATTAGCTGTCATTAACTTGAATTTCCCACTTTGATGAACTATCAACACCATCAAAGCCATCCAATGAACCAATCAACAACTAGGCAGCACCTGCAGTTGGAAATCTTTGAAAACCATGCCTAAAATACTGTTCTTTGTTATTTTTTTTTCCAGAGGAGTTTATATTCTCATCCTCATTTTTCTTATTTAGCATTTGAATAAGGCTTTCATTTTCTAACAACTATACTTGGAAAGAGGTGTTTGCTTTTGAAAGGTTGATTGTGTTATCTGCCGACAAGCCATAATTTTACTCAAAACTAATTCTACCCCTTTTCCACATCTGTAATATTTTGAAAATAATCTGACACTATAAACAGTTAGACCTTGTCAAAGCAAATAGATCCTTCTAATTTTAGAAAAAAGATCTTTATTAATTTTAACTGTAGTTTTACGAGATGATTCTATTAAGAAGCAAAGGGGAAAAAATGAACATCTCATTCCCCCACTGCACACACACATGAATGTTCAACAGCTAAACCAAGAGGGAAAAGAAAGCCTGACTGTGATTTTGTTCAAGTGTGCATCAAATGGGAGGAATCACATTCAGCAATACCTGTGTCATTGGAAAAATGGCAACCACAAAGGCCTCTTTGGAGAGTAAAAAGGCTGAACGTCTGCCTCCAATTTTAGAAATATTCTTTATTTTCTAAAATTACAGAACATATTATTTACTAAGATATTCATTGTACAGTGAAAACAGTGATCATGCCCTTTGTCTGAAATGCCATTTCTTCTCACATCTTTCTACATGCTGAAACTCTATTCAAGTACCCTTTTCTCTGTGAGTACTCCCTGATCTCCCCGTAAAAGCAACTGCAATTTCTTCACTGCTCCTATGTCTTTTATTTATTAGGGCACCTCTGACATACAGCATGGCTGATAGTGCAAGCACTTTTCCCCCCTTGAGGACAGGTAATAATATGTCTTTATTCATTCATTCATTCAGTCAGTTGGTCAGTCATCCTTCTAGTCATTTACCCACTTGATAAACATTTACTACAAATCTGTAATGTGGTACATACAACTGAACACTTTTAACATAGGAATTTGTTGATTTATGCAAAATTTAGCCCCTCTTGAAAGATTCCTGAGTCGTTTAGAGTCTGGCACAGCAAAACGGGAGCAGCAATAAGAGCAAATGTTTACGCTGTGAGTTTTCATTTCAAGTGAAATCCTGGAAAACTCAAGGAAGATTTGTCTTACCATTTTTTTTTTTTCTCAACAAGAAACACAAACTCCATACTCAGTTAATGCAAAACCTGAAGAAACTAAAGTATGCCTTCCGTGATCCATAGAAAGGTCTAAGAGTAGCCAGGGGTCAGAGCAAAGTTTTAAGGAACATCTTTAAAGATGATACATCAACCTTGACAGCTGCCATGAGAAATCCCCAACTCAGCGAAACACATTGGCACTACATTGCATCCAGAAGTGAACACTGAGAAACACTGCAACTTTTGGAACACAAGTTCATTGCCTGAGAGAATTAATTTCACAGATTTTTTTTTTCACATTTTAGCTCTCTTTGAGCCTCTGCATTGACTAAACAGTAAGTTTTCTTTTCACAAGGGTGCCTATTTCATGCTAGCGAATTCTTTTGAACTTTTTACTTCTGAGATTAATTAAAGCTTCCTTCTCAATTTCCTTTCCATGTTTAACTAAATGGTTAAAATGATGGCACATATATTGTAAGTCAACATAATTACTGATACCACTAATAAGTTTTAATCACTTTCTGTAGCTGTTTACACAGATATGGAACTACATTCTCTTCTTTAATCCCAGAACCCTAGGGACAGACTTCAATGAGAATGAATAACATTAGCACTATTTAAATGGAATCTGTGCCAAGAGAATCTCTAAGCACATTTTCAGATGAAACCAGGGCATTTCTGAAAATGTAATACCAAAAAAAATTGACCAATTTCTCCCTCATGTGTGTTAAAATCTGGAGATCATAAACAAAATTAAATACTGCAAATTAGCACATATACCACAAGGCGTATATCATGGCCTGATATCTACAGCAGCAAATAACATTTGCAATTCTAAAAATGTTTTACTTATACGTTATAAATGATTTCAAAATGCATACATGTGGTTATCATATTCAGATTTCATCACACATTTATGAGATTTGGATCAGATAATTATCATTTTCAATTTATAGATAATGAAAGCTGGTTCCATGGCAGAAGTGGAACTAAAATGTCTGCTTCATAACTCCCACTGTTTTCCCTTGATTTTCCCTTTTGATTTATACAGTTGTTTTTAAGGACTGCTTTTGGTTTTAATAGAAATGTCCAGTTTTAATAAAGCAGTTTATCTTTAATATGAGTAATTATCAGAATTTCCCAGCAGGGAGCCCAACTTAGTTGATATCTTCATTTTGTGGCATTTTCATTTATTTAATGAGATCCTACTCAAGTTATCAAAGCTAAGATTCCTGATAAATGCATAGCCAGGCTTCTATGTAATACATTTTTGAATAGCGTATGTATTTTAAGACATTATTCACTTTCTGGATTTTGGTTATACAACTCATTTGCGTTATGTTCTGTTCTTTAAACTGGAAATGATTCTATCTATTAGTAGTTTAACAGACAATCCTTTTGCTACTCAAAATGCTATCAATTTATGGAGAAGCAGCCTTTGTGAGATTTGGTTAGAAAATGCAGAGACTCAGGCCTCACAGTGAAATGATTGATCAAAAATCTGAATTTTAACAAGATGCCCAAGTGACTCAGACACACATGAAAGTCTGAGAAGTACTACAGTACTCTATACTCTATTTAGTGTAATACATACTCTATTTAGTGTATTTCTTCTGAACGGGCAGAGAAGGCAATGGCACCAGACTCCAGCACTCTTGCCTGGAGAATCCCAGGGATGGGAGAGCCTGGTGGGCTGCCGTCTCTGGGGTAGCACAGAGTTGGACACAACTGAAGTGACTTAGTAGCAGCAGCAGCAGCAGCAGCTTCTGAACAGGACTGCAGAAAACTGAGACTACCAGACATCTATCTTTTCATATATTTTCTTATTGTCCTCCCCAATTGAAACAGCATTATGAAGCACCAAATTCCCTGAATTTGTTAAATATCCTCCACCTTTTACCTT
Organism: Antilocapra americana; assembly: GCA_007570785.1. Lineage (NCBI taxonomy): Eukaryota > Metazoa > Chordata > Mammalia > Artiodactyla > Antilocapridae > Antilocapra > Antilocapra americana. The sequence goes on along the minus strand of ML664161.1, from coordinate 10,712,449 downwards.
CACCGAATAATTTTTTTAAGTGCATATATAAGCAAATAGACATAGACATGTATATATATTTTATACAAAGAACAATCATATCATGCACATCTTAATTTTCTTCTTTTATGATAAACACAAATTTTACAAATTTGCAAAGACTGAATTACAAGATGTGAAATATGGATAATCAAATATACTCGGTACATCGCATAAACAAAGGAAAAATATTCAGAGGGGTTAATGAAACTCTCAGTGGAAATAGACCCAATCCTGGATAATCTCATTAAGAGCTTTACAGCAAGTAGTAACAAATTAGCAGCATTATGCATGCGATTTGTATTTAAATTTCCTTTTTATATTTCCTGTGAATGCGTTTGCTTTGGTCCAACATTTATAGGGAAATGCTTTATTTTAATCAGATGAATGTTAATACCACTTCAGTGATATGCTGCAGAGAAAATACTTGGAGGAAAGACAGATAAAACAGCTAATCCAGACATAAGCTGAGAGTTACACTAACTGAACTGTGGGCAGTTTTGCTTGTACATATGTACCACTCATCCAGTGACAATGAATCACTGCCTTATTAGGGGGAGCTGCTGTGGAGTGATAATGAGTGGGTATCCTTATTCTTAATTAGAGGCTGTGCCACACCTCTGACCACTTCCATCAGGACTTGATCTCTCCATGAAACCCCAGGAACTATTTCAGTTACCCTTTGTAACTGCTTTCTTTGTAAACCTAGAGCAGAGATTTTCCATTATACACTATGTTTTTATTCACAGCTGGATACACTGACTCCAAAACACTACATAATTGTGCCCTATACTCATATAAATTGAAATAATTTTGGATTTAATGATTGACTATTCAAAAGGTTGAGTGAGTGACTAGAGGAATTATCTGTTTTTAATACAAGCTTGATAGAAAGGACTCATGTATATTTTATTAATACAGAAAAACAATTCCTTGCAGATCTAAGTCCAAATCATTTTAAAGGCATTTTTTTGGCTATTAATATTCCATTTGACAATCTACATTGATCAAATAAACTACCAAGATTTTACTTTTCTGTTTGGTGTGTAGACCATCCAAACTCATTCACATTCATTCACTAATTTTTGCCCTGGAGAATAAATATGAATGATTTCTAAAAGTGGTTTGAGTTCTAAACAGAGCTATACTTGAAATTTTGAATAGTTACAAAAATGAAATGATTAAGCCTTTGAAATTCCTTGCCATGGACAAAAATTTCCCATCTGCTTATTAAAAAAACATTCAGAAAATTGGATAATTATAATCATTTATATGTAGCTAGCATCTTTCTGCAGTGGTACTCATGGACCAGTTGTCTCATTAACCATCAAATCATTCTCAGAGTGGAAAAATTGAAGCCCTTCAAATATTTGGTGGTGGTGAAAGTCACAAGTTATCAGTTAAAAAATTACATATACACACAAACACACACATACTTGTCTGCTTGTATGTTTACTTAATTACTTAATTCCCACCAGGATATTCTCAGAAAGATGTTGCCTTGTCTTTTAAGACTTGAAAGTCTCAGAGAGTTTCTAAATGCCACTAGCATGGGTTCTACAAATTCAATTATATTTTAAAATAATCTGACAAATATTCTTAATTAAGAAGAATGTGGAGAATTTCCACTAAAATAACATAATTCAATAAGTTTTCTCAAAAATTATCATGAGTAACAAAAACCTAAAAACTTACTAATAAAACAAACTAGTGGTTTCCATTGTTTTCAGTTATGTTATTCAAAAAAATCACAAAATATTTAGTATAAATCCCATCTCAGTCAAACATAATGATTTTCATATTTATTTGGGGGTTTTCACATTTAAATTTTATCCATTTTCAAACTTAACTCCTATCTACTTTTGTAATGGTGCTGTAGACATATAATCATAACCTCTTGCAATTGCATCCCTACCACTCCAGTCAGGATTAATCCCTCTAATTAAACCTTACAGGTCATTTTAAATGCATGTATTCTCTGCAAGAGTAAAGAAGTCCAAGCTATTCTGTTGACATTAACACATAGTTATTAATCATAAATTAATTGTGAATTAATTTACTAGATAAGCTGATTCTCACATGGAAATCTGGATTGTAAAAGAAAAAAATGAATCTGTGTAATTGAATGTGATGACAGGAAGTACCAATGATAGGAGAACTGGATTTCTTACGAGTGGTTTTCCGGGGCAGAGTAGGGGAACTATGCCATCTGTTCCTCATTTCCTATCGATATTTGATGGTGTTGTCTAACTGAAAGCAGAAGCATAAAGAAGTGGAGCTACCTCATTCCAAAAACAATTTATTTACATTCTTATTTATCAAGAGTGCTGTCTGTTGGCATGGTTTGAGTTTATCACTCATAAAATTAATGTTGCTATATTAATATAAAATCGAAAGCCTCTGATGGACCACAGGCTAGGATAGATTCTGAGGTTATAATGACAAAATTACATGATCTCCATTTTCACTCACATAGCTCCTGGACCATGTGAAAAGCATTATGGTGAAGTATTAGGGGATAAATAGATAGAAAAAATAGGTAACCTGCCCAGCCTGGGTGAATTTGAGGGTTAAAGTCAGTTGAAAGAGGGAGACCATGGGAAGGGCACCTTGGATTAGTGTGTTCAGATAAGATTTCAACTTCTTTGCCATTTCTCAGTAAAGCAGGAGAAAGGATTTGAAACCAAGAGTTCCTAAACTTCAGATGATTCTTTAATGTTCTATGTCAGGCATCCTAATTTTACTTAATTCTCATCCACACAGAGAAAGAAAGAAGGCAACATTGACACTAACTGACTGATGATGACTGTCTGTGAACAGGTTACAAGGATTGTAGTCAAGCTAATGAAGCTAATGAAACCAGCCGCTCACTGGAACCATGCCAGCAGGTTATTAATATGTCCAAGAAAATAGAGCAAATGCTTATCAATTTGAGAAGAGACTTATTTTCACTATTAGAAAAAATTTCCTCAGCTGTGTTTCCCAAAATGAATAGTTTCCACATACTACAAACTCAAGTACAAACTTGATACATAATACAAACTCAAATATAATGCAGCAAGTGCTATGAAGCAAAAAGAATCATCAGTGTTTAGCTTCTGAACTTATTCTATGAGGCTAGCATTACCCTGATAACAAAACAAGATAAAAATATCACAGAAAAAAAGAAAATGCCAGGCCAGCATCCCTGATGAACACAGGTGCAAAATCTTTAACAAATACTAGCAAACAGAATTGAACAATACAGTAAAAGGATCATACGCCATGGTCAGGCGAGATTTATCCTAAGGAAGTGAAGATGGTTTAATATACATAATCAGTGTGATACACCACATTAACAAACTGAGGAATAAAAACCATATTATCAACTCCATGAATGAAGAAAAAGCTTTTGAAAAAATTCAACATCCATTTATGATTAAAAACTCTCCACAGAGTGGTTATACATACCTTGGTATAAAAAAGGTCATATATAATAAGCCCATAGCTAACATCATACTCAACAGTGAAAGACTAATAACATTTCCTCTAAGATCAGGAACAAGAGAAATTAAGGGAAAAATCCCATTTACTTTCATATCAAAAGGAATAAAATACCTAAAACTAAATCTCAAAAAGGAAGTAAAAGCTCTGTACTTGGAAAAGGACAGAGGCAATGTATAAAGCACTGATGAGAGAAACTAAGATAACACAAACAAATGAAAAGGTATACTGTGTTTGTGGACTGGAAGAAGTAATACTGTAAAATGACTGTATTCCACAAAGCAACCTAGAGATTCAATGCGATCCTTATCAAAATAACCATGACACTTTTCACAGAATTAGAAAAAATAATTTATATAGACCACAAAAATCTGTGAATTGTCAAAGCAATCTTGAGAAAAAAGAATGAAATTGAAGGTATCACACATTCAGAGAAGAACATAGGTAGATCATAGGCAGAACATTTATATGACATAAATTATAGCAATACATTTTTTGGATCTGCTGCCTAAGGCAAAGAAAGCAAAACCAAAAATAAACAAATGGGACCTAATTAAATTTAAAAACTTTTGCACAGCAAAGGAAACTATCCATAAAACAAAAAAATAGAATCTACTGAATGGGAGAAAATATTTTCAAATGATGTTACTGATAAGGCATTAATATCCATAATATATAAACAGCTCATAGAACTCAATATCAGAAAAACAAACAACCCACTCAAAAAAATGGACAGAAGAACTGAATAGAAATTTTTCCAAAGAAGACATACAAATGGCTAACAGGTACATGGAAAGATGCTCAACACCATTAATCATTACAGCAATGCAAATCAAAATTACAGTGAGATGTCACATCACGCCTATCAAAATAGCTATCGTCAAAAAGACCAGAAGCAGCAAATGTCGGTGAGAATGTGGAGAAAACAGAACTCTCAAAATCTGTTGGTAGGGATGTAAATTGGTGCAGCCACTGTGGAAAACAGTATTGAGGTTCCTCAAAAATCAAAACTAGGACTACTATATGATACAAGAATTTGACTCCTGAGTATAAAGGCAAAGGGGAGGGGGAACTAACTTGAAAAGATACATGCACCTCAATGTTCATAGTGGAATTGTTTACAATAGCCAAGATAGGGAAGCCATTAAGTGCTCATCAGCAGATAAAGCGATAAAGCAAAAGTGCAGTGAAATATTATTCACCCTTCAAAAGAATGAGAATGTGCCATTTGCCACACTGTGGATGAACCTAGAGAGTTTTATGCTTAGTGAAATAAATCAAAGACAGCTATTCTATGCCATCACTTATACGTGGAACTTAAAACAAACAAATATATATAATAAAACAGAAACAGACTCACAGATAAAGAGTATAAGGTAGCATTTAGCAGTGAAGAAAGGAAAGGGAAAGGGGTGAAATAGGTGTTTGGGAATAAGGAACATAAACTACTATGTATAAAACAAATAAGGCACTAGGATACATTGTGCAGCACAGGGAAATATAACCATTATATTGTAATAACTTTAAATGGAGTACAATATATAAAAATATTATAACATTATGTTGTATACCTGAAGCTAATATTATAAATCAGTTCTACCTCAACAAAAAATAATCACCAATGTTCATATCCTCTTTGATACTGATTTTGAAAACTCACACTTATTTTTATTAAGGATTATGATAATACTAATAATTACTCTGTCACAATCTTAGTTTTGGATTTACTTATTTTCATGATGCCTACAAACATGAACATGGATTTCATATAGCAGTTGTGTTACTGGGAACCTGAAAGAGTATACTGATAGTAGTGATTGAAAAAAGAAACGAGGCTCAAACCTTAAACGATTCACCTACTTCTCCCAGGTTTCTGGGGCCATACTCTAGCCCACTTTTACCCCGAATGCCTCTCGCATAGATCAGTAATAAATCAGTGCTTGAAAATCTCTATTTGTTGCCTACTCCCCTTCTAAATAAAAATATAATCTATCCTGACTCTGTACCAAAACCAAGTAAGCATGATTCCTGGAAATCTTTAAGTAGAAAACTAGTCTGGACTGGAGACTGACTTGAGTACTCACTGTCTGACTTCTCTTCCCTCGTACCATGTTGATTTCTGAGGCCAAGAATTCTTTCTATGCCTGAGGCATGAAGAAAAGAAGGAATCTATTTCACTCTTTCTCTTTGGGAATGGAAATGATGAGGATGATTTCTGACCTCCCTCTAAAGTCCAAAGTGTATGATCAGCTTTGCCATTCAGGCATTTAAATGTTAACAGAAGTTTACTTTGTTAAGATTTTTTCAAAAAACTGTACACTTGGTATTTGCAAATTGCTTTAACACAGTTAAATATATGAGCAGCTTGAGAAAAAGAGCATTGTCTAGTTGTATTATTTGGTCTTTGATCTTTTAATTTCGGATTACTTTGATCTGGGGTCATTGTGAGTATACTGATCTCTATTATCACATCTGATATTTTTCACAACCCTTATGATGGTTAACACATGGAAGAATATGTTTGCTATGCAAGTTCCAGGAAATGGAATTGTAATGACAAATGCAGAGAAACCATTTGTTCTGTAACTGCCCATATGCCCTCCTTGGAAAATTTATGAGAAGAAAGCCACTATGAGCCTCATTTTCTTCAAAATCATTTGTCAAATTTCTCTCAAAGTCTTTCTGCATTCAGTAACATTTGTGAAATATTTATTGACTTTTTTATTTGTTGCTATAAAAATAAGGTAAGACGTATAACTGACACAGGTAATTAGTGCTCTATTAAATAACACTTCCATGATTATATTTCTTAGTAGACTTTAGAAAGATTTACACCATTAAGTATTAATATATAGATTTTATCGGTACTTGATTAAATAAACCCATGTTGTATAGAGGACTTTTCAGGCTTTACCATGGGAGACAAGTGTGAAGGCTAAGTGTATGAGGTTTCTAATTCTTTCTCATAATTGTTTTAATCTCAGCAGTTCCATTTTCATTTATGTCATACATTCAATGACCATTAACAATGTCATATAAAAATATTCTACTGCCAAAATTGTTTGAAAATTTACTCCTTGAATGTGGTGCTTATAGTAGTGTCTGTAAAATTTTACACATGTACTATGTATGTATATAGGGGCTCTTACAAAAGACAGTGACTTCCCTGTTGTGTTTTTGCAATCTAATTCAGCATATATCTCTGCAATTGTTAGTGACTTTTCAGGTAATCTACAAGATGTGTGTAACAACTGTCTTTAACTTAATTTTCATCGGCTACCTGTTTGCTACTAAAATTGGATTTTTCTTCTTGAACTAAATCTAGCTCTATACCTGTGTTCCTTTCTTTTTCCCACAAAGCACCTTTATAACTAACTTTTGAAGCTTCTTCAGCAGGTTCAAGGTCTATTTTTCAAATCTTGTCAAGTTACCCTCATGCATTATCTTATCTCAGTCATGTTGACCATGAAGAAACTACATGATAAGAGTGCTGAGGCAGAAAAAGGCTTGTCTAGTCAAACATCCAAAAATGCCCCAAAGAAAGCATCCAGAACATTTGATATGACGCTGCATGCCTGATGAACTCTCTTTGCTCCTTGCTGGGGCAAGAGAGAAACAGTGAGATGCTACAGACAAGTCTCCTCTGATCAGCCGGATCCCTCTGCCTCTTTTCACTCTGATTTGGCTATTAGTTTTCAAAAGGTGAGACCACTGCTGACCAAGTCACAAAGCTGCTGAGATGAAAAATGTTACACTTTGTGACTGGCTTGCTGTTTCCCTTTTCTATTTAAAAACATGTGCTCTACTCTTTGTGTGTGTGTAGGGCCAAGGAATGCTGAGCAGAAACACAATTTATTTTCCCTGGAAACACACAGGGAGGATATTTATCAAGGTTTAATAGGGTGTAACAAGGAATCTTAAAAAAATAAATAATAGATACTATTGCTTATATCCTCAGGGCAGACTGCCTGAAAGAGAGAAGAATCTGCACTGTAGGTTTTAAATAATGTTTGAATGATCACCAACTAGAGCTAAGTTATGAGACAAAGGATTTGAAGACATGTTGAAAACAACTCTACAAATATAACTCATCATTATTACACGTTATAGTTTGACTCTACAAAGGAGTATTAAAAACTACAGAATCATAGTGTAAGTGTGTGTGTGTGCTTAATCTCTCGGTCATGTCTGACTCTTTGTGACCCCATAGACTATAGCCTGCTAGGCTCCTCTGTCCATGGGGATTCTCCAAGAAATAATACTAGAGTGGATTGCCATGCCCTCCTCCAGGGGATTTCCCCAGCCCAGGAGTTGAACCAGGTCTCCCGAATTGCAGGTGGATTCTTTACTGTCTGAGCCACCAGGGGATCCCAAGAATACTGGAATGGGTAGCCTATCCCATCTCCAGGGGATCTTCCTGACCTGGGAATCCAACCAAGGTCTTCTGCATTGCAGGCTGATTCTTTACCAGCTGAGCCACCAGGGAAGTCCCTTAGGGTAAGTAAATAAGCACTAAGCAGGAACTGATTATGAATATGTCACTATGTTAGGAACTATGATAATGAAGAGAATCCCTGCCCCTAAGGTGTTAATTATTAAATGGGAGATAATCAGCATATAAGGGCTTCCTAGGTAGCACAGTGGTAAAGAATCTGCCTGCCAATACAGGAGACATAGGTTCCATCCTTGGGTTGGCAAGACTTCCTGGAGAAGAAAATGGTAACCCACTCCAGAATTCTTGCCTGGGAAATACCACAGAAGAAGGGCCTTGGCAGGCTACAGCCCATGGGGTTGTAAAAGAGTCAGACACAGCTTAGTGACTAAACAACAACAATAAATCAGCATGTAAATTGTTGTTTCCAGTCGATAAGTCATGTCTGACTCTTTGTGACCCCATGGACTGCAGCACACCAGGCTTCCCTGTCCTTCACTATCTCCTGGAGTTTGCTCAAACTTATGTCCATTGAGTCAGTAATGCGGTCCAACCATTTCATCCTCTGTCACACCTTTATCCTCCTGCCCTCAATCTTTCCCAGGATCACGGGCTTTTCTAATGAGTTAGCTCTTCACATCAGGTGGCCAAAGTATTGGAGCTTCAGCTTCAGCATCAGTCCTTCCAATGAATATTCAGGGTTGATTTCCTTTAGGATTAACTGGTTTGATCCCCTTGTTGTCCATGTATATAAAAATGGAGAAACTGGAGTCATGGAATCTAGTCGCTAGTTAGTGCAAATTTTCAGATAAAAGACAAATATACATAAGAATGAAGAAGGGACTTTTAGAGAAGGAAATCTATTTGGATATATGGAGTGAAGAAGATAAAGGACCTAAATATGATTTCCAAAAGTAGATGGAGCCATTTCAAGAGTCAGTAAGTGCATAAGTATGAGCACCTGTGATGGAGGGTACAGGCAGAAGAGAAATAATAATGATTTAAGCTTAAGGTATATTGAGCTGAAATATTAGCAAAAGATTGATAAGTAAATGTTCACCCAACAATTGCAACTATCTAATTGCCAACATCCATTGGATCATAGAAAAAGCAAGAGAATTTCAGAAAAATACCTACTTCTTCTTCATTGACTGCCGGGAGCTGTCAGGATGCCCCCTTGCTCGGATGACAAGGTCACAAGACTAAGAAAGAAATTGCAAAGCTGACTTTCTTTATCGAGGCATCCTGGGCAAGGCCCCCCTGGTATTTTTCTTGGAGGTTCTGTCCATGCTCGGAATATTAGCTCATCTAATTAGGTCAGTCCCAGTTGGAAAGAATTCGTCCTGAGATAATTCCTCCAGACCTTATCAACCAGAGGATCTGGGAAGGTGGAGCGCCTTCGCTGAGGGCTAAGAAGGAATGAAAGGGACATTTAAATAGATTACTACTCCTTACTGGGGAGTTTACCAAGAGCTCTCTGGGGGTCATGGCAAGGCCACCACCAGAAAGGCTCATACTTGGGTCACCTTTCCACCTCCCACTCCCCTGACCACTCCATGGAGGAGGCTCCCTTCCTTGAAGAAATCAGGCTGGAATGGGATTTAGGAATGCTCATAACTGTGGCCAGCATAGTTGGAGACATTGGTTGCTTTAGGATAAGGTAGACATAGGAATTCATTATAGTAGTTATAAGGTTAATAGGGTTTTATTGCTAAAGCAGTGCTTCTAGACTGTCTCTTAGTCCGCTTTCCTCTTTCCAAAATATCTCTTTGTCCTCTTTCCTCTTTCCTCATAAGAACTGGAGTAGGTTACTAGAATAAAACAGTTTCAAGCTTAAGCCCTTCCCTCTAGCTTCTACATAGTTGCACCTGATAAGAGAAATGTAACCTTTCTACTTAGGTTGATGTATTTATCATGATTGAATGAAGTATGCTGAAGACATTCAAATGGTAAACATACTATTTTTAAATCTAATTACATAGAAATCTGACTTCTGCAAGGGGAATGTTTCATGATAGATTGGGGAATGAACTCAATGATAAAGTTGCTATGGAAGGTAGAAAACAAAAAATTGTATAGAATGATAGGTGATGTGATGATGTAATGGGGATGTCTTTTGGCAATAAAACTGAAAACCAACAATAAACAAGAGAGACTGCTCCATCACCACACATCGACTCAGCTCAGTTCTTCCGCCGACGCCACTCATCCCTCAAGACCCCTGGACCCACTGGGGCTGGACCCCGGCAATTGACTACACTAAAGTCTTTGACTATGTGGATCACAACAAAAAGGTGGAAAATTCTTAAAAAGATGGGAATATCAGACGACCTTACCACCTCCTGAGAAATCTGTATGTAGGTCAAGAAGCAACAGTTAGAAAGAAATAAACATGGAACAACGCACTGGTTCCCTACTGGGAAAGGAGTATGTCAAGGCTGTATATTGTCATCTTGCTTATTTAACTTATATGTAGAATACATCATGTGAAATGCCAGACTGGATGAAGCACAAGCTGGAATCAAGATTACCAGGAGAGATATCAATAACCTCAGATATGCAGATGACACAAACCTTATGGCAGAAAGCAAACAGGAACTAAAGTGCCTCTTGATGAAAGTGAAAAAGCTGACTTAAAACTCAACATTCAAAAAACTAAGATCACGGCATCCGTCTCATCACTTCATGGCAAATAGATGGGGAAACAATGAGAGACTATTTTCTTGGGATACAAAATCACTGCAGATGATGATTGCAGCCATGAAATTAAAAGATGCTTGCTCCTTGGAAGAAGGAGACCAACCTAGAAAGCATATTAAAAAGCAGAGACATTATTTGCCAACAAAGGTTCACTTAGTGAAAGCTATAGGATTTCCAGTAATCATATATGGATGTGAGAGATGGACTATAAAGAAAGATGAGCACTGAAGAGTTGATGCTTTTGAACTGTGGTGTTGGAGAAGACTTTTAGAGTCCTTTGGACTGCAAGGAGATCCAATCAGTCCATCCTAAAGGATATCAGTCCTGAATATTCTTTGGAAGGACTGATATTGAAACTGAAACTCCAAATCTTTGGCCACCTGATGTGAAGAACTGACTCATCTGAAAAGACCCTGATACTAGGAAAGATTGAAGGCGAGAGAAGGGGATGACAGAGGATGAGATGGTTAGATGGCATCACTGACTCAATGGACACAAGTTTGAGTAAGCTCTGGGAGTTGGTCATGGACAGGGAAGCCTGGCATGCTGTAGCCCATGGGATCACAAAGAGTCATACATGACTGAGTGACTGAACTGAACTGAACTGAGGGAGGCCTGGTGTGCTGCAGCCCTTGGGGCTGCAAAGAGTCAGACATGACTGTGTAACTAAAGTGAACTGAATCCAATCTTCTGAGAGAGTTTTTCTGGACTAATTCTAATTTCACAAAGCACTAAAAATTATATTTTCTTCATTTCTTTTGTTCATTTAGTCAATAAACATTTGCTGAATGCCTTCTATGTACCAGCTACTACATTAGACATATGTAGCAGAACAAAACAGACATGGTAACCCTATTATGGAATTCACAGTAAACTGGAGCAGGCAAATGACAAATAAGTGAATAAACAGGTACATAACTACACAGTAGAGGGAAAAGTAAAGGGTGCTATAGGTGGGATGTGTTTTGAACTTGGTAGTCAAAGACATTCTCTTGAATGAGATGACGTATAACCCGAGACTCAAAAAATAAGAAGCTGGGCATTCGAAGATTATTTTAGGCAAAAAGAACAGCATGTATATTCATCCTGAGGCCCATAAGAGCTTGTCAATTTTAGGAAATTTGCAATCACAGAGACTTCTAAATGGAGATGTAAAGTATGTGTCAGATAGAAAGCCAGTTTTGCCAGGGATCAGAAAGAGGAAGGGGATCTACTAAGAACAAAGGACTCTTCTGAAAAGATAAACATTTCCCTGATTTTCATTTAACTGACGTCACACCTTCCCCCGTTTTGAAGCACCTCATTAAGTAGACCAGGATTCAGTGAAGACAGTGCAGCAGTGACCACCCATCGGTGTAGGTCTGTGCTATGAGAAAGGGGAGGTGAAGTCCTTGTGAATTTTGTGTGGCTAAAAAGAGGAAAGCCACATGTTTAGGAATATTATCTAACACAGTGCGGGTTTTTTTATATCCTGCTGTTTCAAATGTAAATGTGAAACTTTGTTTGCTTTTTGGTGGTTTAGTCGCTAAGTCGTGTCTGACTCTTGCAATCCCATGGACTGTATCCCTCGAGGCTCCTCTGTCCGCGGGGTTTTCCAGGCAAGAATACTGGAGTGGGTTGCCATTTCTTTCTCCAGGGGATCTTCTGGACCCAGGAATCGAACCCCAGGTCTCCTGCATTGCAGGCGGATCCTTTACTGACTGAGCCACGAACAAAATAAACCTGGCGATGGAAGCTTTCAAACTGATATTACTGATTGGCATTAATATCAACATGTAGTACAACTTCAAAATTTACAACAGTTTTTTATGTATACATTTATTTCTTAGAATTATCTAGTGAGATAAATATTATTATTATTTTCATTTTATTAAAGAAGAATCTGAAGCTCAGTGAGAAGAAAATTGCCTAGGGCATTACACTAGCAGATAGGTAAAGCCTAGACCTTCCTAAAATCCCACATTTACTCCATGAAATAATTATGTTCACAATGAAAGTTTCAAGTAAAATTTTTCAGAGGATTTAGTGTAGATTAATAGAAACCGTAACCCTCAAATATGAGTCCAACCAAAATGAAACCCAGTGAATCCCTATTAAATCTCAATAGCATATGGTGTAATAATCAGGCTCATTTTGCATATGAGGACACTAAGGCAAAGAGACATGGAAGGACTTGAGCCATAAGCCACACAAGCTTTGATCAAACTGCAAGATGATTTTACCCTGTAGCTTCCAGTTCCTATAAAAGTATTGAGTCCTTAAAATACAATTGTTTAAACATATTAGATGGAAAACAAAAGGTAGTAATCATCTTTCCATTTATGTTTCAAACTAAATTGCTTTGTAGAGTATTAATTAAATATAAAGTTACTAAAAAGTTTAAGAAAATACGTAAGTATTCTGTAATAACCTAAATGAGAAAAGAAATCTGAAAAAGAATAGATGTGTGTATATATATATATGTGTGTGTATGTGTGTGTGTGTGTGTGACTGAATCACTCTGCTGTACACTTGAAACTAACATTGTAAATCAGCTATACTTCAATATAAAATAAATTTTTTTTAAATTAAAAAAAAAATGCAAAGTCATCTTGTTACCCCTAGATTTGTATTAGAGTTACTATACTACATGGTGGAGGGCATGGTAACCCACTCCAGTATTCTTGCCTGGAGAATCCCATGAATAGAAGAGCCTGGTAGGCTACAGTCCACAGAGTCACAGAATCCGACATGAGTGAAGTGACTTAGCACACATGCAAGCATGTATACCAGAATATGCGGCTTCCCTTGTGGCTTGGATGGCAAAGAACCTGCCTGCAATGTAGGAGATCGATACGACACAGAACACTAAATGGAAATCCACTCCAATATTCTTGCCTGGGAAATACGCATGGCAGGTTACAGTCCATGGGGTCACAAAAGAGTTAGACAAGACTTAGCAACTAAAGAACAAAAACAACAACATATAGAACACTAGGACATAGCGTTCATGATACTTTCTTGGATAATGTTCAGATTTGTACATCCATGTGAAAAAGACAAATTTCCTTAACTCAATTTTCATGGAAAATGGAATTTCCTTACTTATATTCCAAAACCATAATACTAAATTTTATTATATTTTCTTCTCTAGATATATGAGAACACAGAGAAGACCATCTGAGAGAAGAAAAGGAGATTTATGAAACACAGTAGAATGGGTATTTGTTGGGGATGAGCAGAAGCAGGCAAGAGGTTCAATCTTTACATTTTAATAAGTATGTATAGTAATAAATATATATTAACTAAATTATTCTGACATCGACTAAAAGGATTTTCTAAATATTAACATATCTGTTGACAGAAAAAATTATATTTGAGGTTTGAACAATTTTTTATAAGGTCAAACTTATGGACTAACTTTATATCTTTATGAAATGACCAGAACTGTCATGTACCAAAATGCGCCAAAGTACTCCAGAGACCCCTTTACTCCTCAAGTGAAAAAGAGAGAGAGAAAGATTTTATCAATAATATAACCTTTTGGTTTGCCTCAAAAATGCAAAACACAGGATCCTGAAATTATCATTTCCATTTAATTTTCCGAAATTACCAAATGGCAACTTATTTTGATAACAGCTTTTAAACAGAAGTACAGCTCAGAGTAGCTATGGATAATCATACCTTCTGATAACCAAAATTCTCACGTCCCCATCCACAAAATTTTGTCATATAATCACGAAAAATACAACAAATCTTATCTGTCATAGCAATGGCAATTGCCCTCCATTTTAAAAATGGGGTTATTCTTTTTCCTATTGCACTCGTACATAATCCTTCCGATACAGCCTTTCCTCTCTTTTTTCTTATGTGCCTTTCCCAGCTCATGGCTGCCACCTTGCATTTGCCTGTCCACTGCTGGCTCAAAAGCTCTAAAGAGTCACCTGTTTTTGGTCTTTTCTCCAAATAATTCCACTTTATAGCTATAGTCAAGGGGCTCTTAGTTACTTGAGGACTCCTTTGTACACAACATATCCATTTTATATTTTTCTCTTCATGCTTTTTAAAATTCATTGTATTTTTATTTATAATTATAATTTAAATATATTTGTCTGTTCTTCCACAAATCGAAGAGATCCAAAAGCTCAGAGGTAGTCAAAGATTTACTTCCGACTCACTCACTTCAGGATTTCTTTGGCACAGTATTTTCAGAGTAGATTCAACTCCTTTGTTGGCTCTTTACTTTGGGACTTGGCCATATTTGAGGAGCCTTATAATAGTAGTGATAATATTAGAGTTTAGAAGATTTATAGAAGCAGGGGGAACACTGGTTTGTAACTAATGAATTATAAATTACATTTTAAACATATTCAACTGTTTCAACTTAACTGACATTAGAAATTAAGTGGACTTTATAAGGTTTCATAATATATCTAAAAAAATTCAAGGAAAATCTCCCCAAACAAATTTTACTACTTTTTGAAAACCAAAGTTTAACACTGTTACAAATATGTTTTCCAGTATCTAAGGAAAGGAGAAATAAATAATTCATCAAAGTCTGTTGAAGAATAATATTTCTAGAGATTTCCCTGGCAGTCCAGTGATTAAGATTCTGTGTTTTCACTTCAGGGGGCACTGGTTCAATCCCTGATTGGGGAATTAAGATTCTGCAGGCCATGCACATAGACAGAAATAAAAATGATAAAAAAAAAGAATTATATTTCTGTATTAAACATGATAGTGACTGCAGCAGGAGGAGCCTTATAGTAGTAGTGATAATATCAACAGTAGTGATAATACAATGGTAGTGATAATATTCATCTTTGTTAGTCTTAAAGAAGAAAATACTGTGAAAGATTAAACACTGTGAAAGATTACCTTTGATCTAATATGGTCACTGGCTAGATATTATACTGCTGCTGCTGCTAAGTCGCTTCAGTCGTGTGCGACTCTGTGCCACCCCTTAGAAGGCAGCCCACCAGGCGCCCCCGTCCCTGGGACTCTCCAGGCAAGAACACTGGAGTGGGTTGCCATGTCCTCCTCCAATGCATGAAAGTGAAAAGGGAAAGTGAAGTCGCTCAGTCGAGTCCGACTCCTAGCGACCCCATGGACTGCAGCCCACCAGGCTCCTCCATCCGTGGGATTTTCCAGGTGAGAGTACTGGAGTGGGGTGCCATTGCCTTCTCTGAGATGCTATACTAGCTAAAGCAAATGTTTCTGCCACAGGCCAAGGTTAAAGGTGAACTTATTACTAATCTGGGTTTTCCTTTTAAGTAATTGGAAAGTATTTCCTATCATTGGGTCTAATGTATAAATCACCTTAAGAAATTTTTAAAAATTCAGAGTGGAAATACATTCTATAATAGTTGAATAAATGCGCAATTCACATGAAGCACTGGTAATAAAAATAGATTCCTATGAAAATAAATAGCTGTTTTAAAAAGTTTAACTAGAGAAGACCAGCACTGAAGGCCTTAAATAATCCATTTGCCAGACTGATTAGAGACCACTGCAAATTTTATCTTGGTTTCATAGCTCCAGGTCAATTTCTTTCAGTTACCAGTTCATCTCAGATCAATCATTGCTCTGGGTAGGTCAGAGCTGTCTGGAAAAGAGAAATTCTGCCTCATGGTTTCAGCACTATGCTTCCTCAGGCTACACAGATTATGGCCTAGCAATCAAGGTTGCAACATTATTTACAATTGTGAAAATCTGAAGGAGACAGCAAATAACTTTGAAGGTGAGACATTATTACTTTAAAGTGATTAAAAATCACCTGGATAGGTCAGACAAGGGCCAGGGATTGACATTTCTATCCAAATTCCCAAAGATGTCTACACTGCTGTTCTGAGGACCACATTTTAAATGGAAAGTGGCTAGAAATCCCTGGGCTTTCTGGAAAACTGCCGTGATTTCCTGCAAGAAATGTTTATTTTCTTAAATGTCGCTGTGGATCGTGTACAAATATTGCCAGTCCTCTCAGGATTTTAATCCTTATGAGCCCTTATATGCAACTTGATTTCTACTGGTTTGGAACAAAAAGTTGCCTTTAGTTGGTACTAAACAGCCAAGTCACCCTGAAAGAATTGATCCAAATATTCTTTCCCCTTGAAATGTCTTTGTGAGGTTTTCTAGAGCAAAAAAAAATAAAAAGAAAAAAATTCCTTTCTTAAGGCACTCTCTATTTTATTTCTTTTTCCTATTTAAAATTCTAATTCAAAATAATTTGTATTATATAAATAGAACATTTTGTTGATTCTTACATAGAAATGATATGATTACACATAGAGATGCATTTTCTTTACAACAGGCAGGCTGATTTCTCTCTACTTGTATGACTCTTGTATGTCTTATATGTATGGAAAGTTTTTACTTTATTCCTCTTTAAAAGTTAATGATTGAGTGGATGCCTATGCTATGAGACAAAAGGTAGATCCTCAATGAAAAGCAAGTCTTTGTCTATTGAACAGCTTTTTGGCTGATAAAGAGTTAATGAGTTAAAGCAAAATGATTAGATATAGTAAACATACCATCACAAGAACCTGGGTCTACTATATGTTATCTTGAAAGAAGAAATGGTCTGTTCATACAGTCTCTAAGGTAAATTTTGTGCAGTATATTTAGCTTTCTGGATGCCTTTGTGAATTTGTCATAGAAATCCTGGATGTCTATCAGTAAGAGAATTACATCTTGAACGTAACTGGATTAAATGGATCTGTGATACACTCCGCATGAAAAGTGCAGAGCTTTCTTGAATGATTTATTGGTCCCCTCACCCTTTAAAATAAGAATAAAAATGCTGCTGAAAGATCTGTTAGATTAGTATTTATTAACTACATTTAAATTTTTTAAGTATAGTTTCCTTTTATCCCCAGGTCTTACAAACACAAAGAGTAAGAAATATTTTCAGGTCCCTGGGAAAAACAATGTGCTTATAAATTGTGCATTTCTTTAAGCTTATGAAACTCTGAATGTAAATATTTTAATATATTCTCTCTCTCTTTTTTTTTTTAACAAAGCTGCTGTTTTTGTGGACTCTGGACTATACATCCACAAGTCTGAGGCAGAAGGCACAATTTTGTGATATTCTGCTCAAGTTCTAGTTGAAAGAAGGAAAGCAGTAATAAAGAGCAGGCTAGAGGAAGAACCACATACTGAGAATGGCTAGATAAGCTTCCAGGGGAAATATTTTAAGCAAATGGTACCCAAGGCAGGTTATATGTTTATTTATGGGACAAACTTCTATATCTTCTATTATGCTCTGAAGTGAAAGAATGCTGATCATGCTTCAGTCCCTGGAACTATATGCATTTAAATTAAAAATATAGAAAAGTATAGTATACACTGAGGTGGGATCTATTGACTGTGTCAGTAATAGCAGCGTTTTCATTTTTCCTTTTGTAATAGAAGTCATTGTGTGTGTTCGGGATAGATTCTTGGTCTTTATTAATCTCAGCCATGAAAGCATCTGAGATTTTAAAAGCTATTGATTTTTTAAAAAGAGACTGTAGTTCTGTTCTATGGTATCCTCAACTTCTATTTCAAATCTGTCATAAAACAGGTCTTCACTGCAGATGGTCCAGAACTTGGTGATTCATTTTAGGTAACTTCTTTACTCTGTTTTGAAAAATTTGGATACTTGTTTAATTTTAGACAATAAAAAATCATTTTGCTTTGATTGATGATCTTTCTTTCCCCACTTGCTTTCTTTGGACACTTTGATAAGCAAGGCCTTCAATTGTGACAATTAAGGTTGCAAAATGGACACTTTTCAGGAGGTTTTAATTTTTTATTCTCTGGAGGCCTCCTAAGTAGTCTATTTTCCCTTCTAGTCACTTTTAAATTTTCATTTGTCTCTGAATCTTACTGCTTTCTCTCCTGGAGAAAGGCATCAGAACCTCTGTTGGCCCTAGATTGAATTGTTTAAGCTTCTTCAAGTTAACTATTAAGTTAGGGTATTAAAGCCAATACAAAGTAAATCTTGAAACAAAATGGATTTTTTTGCCCATCACTCTATGATATTACTTTATTTTACATCATGGCATTATAGGGAAAAACACAAAATGTAATGAATGCTAAATATATATCATTTAGTAAAACCTATTAAAACTGTTTGCATTCATAATTTAAAAGTCTCTGCCTTGAGTAGCAAATGGTACCACACTACAGGAATACAAAGCAAAAGATGACAATAAAAAATCCTTCCTGAGATGGAGAACTCATTTGCTTTCTTTTTCTGTTATGTAGCTTGGGATTAAGAGAATTCCATACATCACTATAAATTTCTCTCATAATTATTCAAATAAGAAAAGCATGGGGCAATGGATCCTTACAATCAATTAGGGAGAGTATTACAGGAACATGGGCAAACATAAACATGCTAAAATTAATTTTAGAGTGGCCACAGGTCTAACTGTGGCACAGAACTTTACACGACATTTAAAGGCCAGGACATAGAGTTACAAAAAATCCCAGAGAATGAGTCTAGGCAAAGATCTAAACTCCGTACTTGGACTTGGAGTGAGAGTGAAAGAGCAGTGTGTACTTGTTAGCTAAATCACTTAAAACTTGGCATCAGTACACATTTTCTTTTTTCTTTCACACTATCTTTATGTAGCTTAAGATAATAAAGGCATTTTATACCTTTTGCAATTTATGTATGCACTGGCAAGCTTTGTATTTCTACACTTAACTGTTATAGAAAGGTTGATCAGCTTGTTCTTACTGTGCTAAATATAAAACAAAATGGCTCTAAGAGGATGAGTGCTTCAAACAAACTCCTACCTTATTATTTGAAAAAAGAGTAATAGTTTGTCTATGAAAAAAAATGATAGTATACTTCAGGAAAGATTTCATTTCATATCACCAGATTAATTGCATTTTAGATGCTAAAGGAGATTCTGAATTTTATATTTGAAAATTTATAACTAGAAAAAATTAAAGACTACAATACAAAATGTACTTTATAGAGATTCTGCTATAAGCTTTTGATTTATAAAAAAATGGTGCTCCATGACCCACCTCCCAGAATATTGGAAATAAAAACACGAATAAACAAATGGGACCTAATTAAAATTAAAAGCTTTTGCACAACAAAGGAAACTATAAGCAAGGTGAAAAGACAGCCTTCAGAATGGGAGAAAATAATAGCCAATGAAGCAACAGACAAACAATTAATCTCAAAAATTTACAAACAACTCCTGCAGCTCCATTCTAGAAAAATAAACCACCCAATTAAAAAGTGGGCCAAAGAACTTAACAGACATTTCTCCAAGGAAGATATAAAAATGGCTAACAAACACATGAAAAGATGCTCAACATCACTCATTATCAGAGAAATGCAAATCAAAACCACAATGAGGTACCACTTTACACCAGTCAGAATGGCTGCCATCCAAAAGTCTACAAGCAACAAATGCTGGAGAGGATGTGGAGAAAAGGGAACCCTCTTACACTGTTGGTGGGAATGCAAACTAGTACAGCCACTATGGAAAACAGTGTGGAGGTTCCTTAAAAAGCTGCAAATAGACCTGCCATATGACCCGGCAATCCCACTGCTGGGCATATACACCGAGGAAACCAGAATTGAAAGAGCCACGTGCACCCCAATGTTCATCGCTGCATTGTTTACAATAGCCAGGACATGGAAGCAACCTAGATGCCCATCAACTGACGAATGGATAAGAAAGCTGTGGTATATATACACAATGGAATATTACTCAGCATTAAAAAAAAATTCATTTGAAGCAATTCTACTCAGATGGACGAAACTGGAGCCCATTATCCAGAGTGAAGTAAGCCAGAAGCAAAAACAACAATACAGTATATTAACACATATATATGGAATTTAGAAAGACAGTAATGAGAACCCAACATGGGAGACAACAAAAGGAACGCAGATGTATAGAATAGACTTGTGGACTTTGTGGATGAGGGTAAGGGTGGGATGAGATGGGAGAAGGGCATTGAAGCATGTTAATTGTCATGTGTCTAATCAATCGCCAGCCCAGGATTGATGCTCGGGACTGGTGCAGTGAGATTTCCCGGGGGGGAGGGAGGAGGGAGGGGGGACCCGGAGGGGAAGCATATGTAAACCCATGGTGATATCATAACAATGTATGGCTAAAACAATAATAAAAAAAAAAAAAAAGAAAAAAAAATGGTGCTATATATGACAAACGCACAGCAAACATTATCCTCAATGGTGAAAAACTGAAAGCATTCCCCCTGAAATCAGGGACAAGAAAAGGGTGCCCACTCTCACCACTACTTTTCAACATAGTTTTGGAAGTCTTGGCCACAGCAATCAGAGCAGATAAAGAAATCAAAGGAGTCCAGATTGGAAAAGAAGAAGTAAAACTCTCTCTGTTTGCAGATGACATGATCCTCTATATTGAAAACCCTAAAGACTCTACCAGAAAATTACTAGAGCTAATCAGTGAATATAGCAAAGTTTCAGGATACAAAATCAACACACAGAAATCCCTGGCATTCCTATACACTAACAGTGAGAAATCAGAAAGAGAAATTAAGGAAACAATTCCATTCACCATCGAAACAAAAAGAATAAAATACTTAGGAGTATTTCTACCTAAAGAATCAAAAGACTTGTATATAGAAAACTATAAAACACTGATGAAAGAAATCAAGGAGGACACAAACAGATGGAGAAATGTGCCGTGTTCATGGATTGCAAGAATCAATATAGTGAAAATGAGTATACTACCCAAAGCTATCTATAGATTCAATGCAATTCCTATCAAGCTACCAGAGGTCTTTTTCAAAGAATTAGAACAAATAATTTCTCAATTTGTATGGAAATACAAAAAACCTCGTATAGCCAAAGCAATCTTGAGAAAGAAGAATGGAACTGGAGGAATCAACCTACCTGACTTTAGGCTATACTACAAATCCACAGTCATTAAGACAGTATGGTACTGGCACAAAGACAGAAACATAGATCAATGGAACAGAATAGAAAGCCCAGAGATAAATCCACGCATCTATGGACACCTTATCTTTGACAAAGGAGGCAAGAATATACAATGGAGAAAAGACAACCTCTTTAACAAGTGGTGCTGGGAAAACTGGACAGCCACTTGTAAAAGAATGAAACTAGATCACTTTCTAACACCATACACAATGATAAACTCAAAATGGATCAAAGATCTAAGCATAAGACCAGAAACTATAAAACTCCTAGAGGATAACATAGGCAAAACACTCTCTGCCATAACCCAAAGCGGGATACTCCATGACCCACCTCCCAGAATATTGGAAATAAAAACACGAATAAACAAATGGGACCTAATTAAAATTAAAAGCTTTTGCACAACAAAGGAAACTATAAGCAAGGTGAAAAGACAGCCTTCAGAATGGGAGAAAATAATAGCCAATGAAGCAACAGACAAACAATTAATCTCAAAAATATACAAGCAACTCCTGCAGCTCCATTCTAGAAAAATAAACAACCCAATTAAAAAGTGGGCCAAAGAACTTAACAGACATTTCTCCAAAGAAGATATAAAAATGGCTAACAAACACATGAAAAGATGCTCAACATCACTCATTATCAGAGAAATGCAAATCAAAACCACAATGAGGTACCACTTTACACCAGTCAGAATGGCTGCCATCCAAAAGTCTACAAGCAATAAATGCTGGAGAGGATGTGGAGAAAAGGGAACCCTCTTACACTGTTGGTGGGAATGCAAACTAGTATAGCCACTATGGAAAACAGTGTGGAGGTTCCTTAAAAAGCTGCAAATAGACCTGCCATATGACCCAGCAATCCCACTGCTGGGCATATACACCGAGGAAACCAGAATTGAAAGAGCCACGTGTTCCCCAATGTTCATCGCTGCTTTGTTTACAATAGCCAGGACATGGAAGCAACCTAGATGCCCATCAACTGACGAATGGATAAGAAAGCTGTGGTACATATACACAATGGAATATTACTCAGCACTAAAAAAACAATTCATTTGAAGCTATTCTACTCAGATGGACGAAATTGGAGCCCATTATCCAGAGTGAAGTAAGCCAGAAGCAAAAACAACAATACAGTATATTAACGCATATATATGGAATTTAGAAAGACGGTAATGAGAACCCAACATGCGAGACAGCAAAAGGAATGCAGATGTATAGCATAGACTCGTGGACTTTGTGGATGAGGGTAAGGGTGGGATGATATGGGAGAAGGGCATTGAAACATGTTAATTATCATATGTCTAATCAATCGCCAGCCCAGGATTGATGCTCGGGGCTGGTGCAGTGAGATTTCCCGGGGGGGAGGGAAGAGGGAGGGGGGTTCTGGAGGGGAAGCATATGTAAACCCATGGTGATATCATGTCATTGTATGGCAAAAACAATAAAAAAAATGGATCCATGTATTATATATTATTTAAGGCTATTTTTCAAATATTTATTTCAAATAAAGTAATACTTTGAAAAGTTTGAGATTGTTTTAGGAAGTATGAGGAAAAACTTTCATGAATTTGACCACAAAGATACAAAGGCTATTAAAATTTTTGAGTTTTCTATCCAATAGTTTTAAGCAAGCATATGATATATATAGTTGCTTATATTGTGTTGTAAAATTTGTACTGTTTTCTAAACTTAAAATTATGATATATTCACTTCTCTAAATTTCTACTGGAGCTTTTTATCATATCGTTTCAAAGGTCATAATGAATATTTTATTATATGACTGTTTTCTTTAAGGGTACATATTAAAGTTATTCAGCTTCCCTGGTGGCTCAGACAGTAAAGAATCCTCCTGCAAAGCTGGAGACCTGGGTTTGACCCCTGGGTTGGGAAGATCCTCTGGAGAAGGACATGGCAATCCACTCCAGTCTTCTTGCTTAGAGAATCCCCATGGACAGAAGAGCCTGGTGGATACAGTCCATTGGATCGCAGGGTTCAACTGAGCAACTAAGCACAGCACATTACAGCTATTAGTAACTGAATTCATGTCTCAAAATCAGAAAAAAATGTTTAAGATCACTTGTTTAACAGTCACTATGATTCAAAATTGTATATGTATTCATTACACACACACACACATATATATATACACACACATATACGCATGCTTCATTAAATATTTATGAAAGGACCAAGTGATTGTGTTTGAGGTCAGAAGTTGGTGAGATATTTGGTACATTTGGTCAGAGAATTACCTTATACTATATATATATATGTATATATACATACATATATATATACTATTTGACTTTTAAAAATTCACACACAGATGGATATTAATGATTTAATCAAAAAATGCATTCATATGCTTGAAAATCTATTGACAGTATTTTCTGTAATGGTAATTAGGAGACTTTTATTCAAACACTTGACTATGGTAGGAGCTCAAATACTGTTTGTTAAAAACTATAGAATAAATAAATTCATTTAAAAAAGTTGAACCTAGATTATGATATTTTAAAATCTGTTTGCTGCCAATAAACTGAGTATGCTAGCTATTTTACTTTCAATAAGCTATGTAACAATAGATAAAAATATAGAAACAATAGATAAAATTGGACTTTTAATTCGAAGATTAAAAAATGTCTTCTTCCCTCTCTTCCTCGAACTCTCCTTTCCCACTTTGTAATCCTCTGCTTTGAAGGACAAAATACAAAGGATCGTTGCTCAAAATGTTAAGAATCAGCCACAGTGACTACAATAAACTAGAAGGTGGGAGATAGCTTAAGAGGAAGAGCTATGAGTTAGGAAAGTTCCTCAGCATGAAATTTTAAATAACAAGGAAGAAGGAAATTTGAACAAGACCCAGTGGATAAGAGTGAAATTACTGATAGGACATATACTGTCAAAGAAATTATTTGATTCGCACTTGATTTATGAGAATACAACTTCATTAAGACATATTCATGACTGAGTGATTTGTTGTTGCTGTGTAACTGCTCAGTCGTGTCCGACTCTGCAACCCCATGGACTGTAGCCCGCCATGCCCTTCAGTCCATGGAATTCTCCAGTCAAGAATACTGGAGTGGGTTGCCATTTCCTTTCTGCAGGATTTTCCAAAACTAGAGATGGAAACTGAGTTTCCCACATGCCACCAGGGAAGCTGAGTGATAATAGAAAGATAATTCAGTGAAGTAATTGAAGGCCTAATAAATGCTATTTTTTTTAATTTGAATAAGGAGGTTTTAATTATTCCATCCTAAGAAGCATAATTTCCCTAACATTTCATTTGGAAAAATTTCAATATACAGCAAAGTAAAAAGAATACAGTAAGAATTCATATACCGACTATACCCAACCTATTATTACATTTGCTTGATCACATATGTGCCATCTATCCATTTCTAAGGTGTAAACTTTAAGAAATAATTTTTATGTTTTTATAATTGCAGTTTTTATGAAATTGGATCACATTTCACAACCAACTACCAACATATATCTTAAATATGATAGTGCTGTTTTTCTTTCAAGGATTGTTTCTAACTTGGTGATAATTCCTACAATCAAAGATATTTTATAGTTGAGAAAATATAGTCATAGTTTTGACAAAAAGATGAAGTACAATTCAGTCTTCCTATTAGGTTTTTTAAAAAGAGATAGGTTCACATTATTTAAATATTTGAAGTCGTCTTTAAGTAAGATATCAAGACTGAAGCTCATCATTCTAGTATAAAAACATGAATCATGATTGAATTATAGAAGATAGACTTTTATGGCATATTGTGAGTGGAACAAAGATTATAGGAAAAATTTGAAGCATTAAATGTCAGGAACAGTATTTTCTGAGAAGTTATTAAGAGGCTGACATCACTCTCTCTTAATTTAGATCAGATAATCCTTTCCAATCACTTTTTCCTTTGAATATTGATGAACCCAACCATCATCTCATCCTTATTTCAGTTATCTGTGTTCATCTGTATTCCGAATTCTAAGAGAACAAAGACTATAAGAATATAATTTATGTCCTCAGTCTCTTTTGAGTCTTTCTCCCTTATCCTTTGTTTTTTTCACTCCATACCATCTTCAAGTAGAAAGAGTATGTTATTTTTGTTTTAAGTAAAACCTAGAGAGAATGGACTATGAAAACATAGATGGAGTTTTCTTGTAACCTACTGATTAACAACTCTAGTCTAGGCATGACTACAGTTAAATAAATCGACTATAGCTGTAAAGTAAGTGCCTGTACAACCTTAGAAAAATATATAAAAAATGCAAAAGGAGACAACTTTAAAAAAACTGTGATTTGGAATTTCTGTTTTAGTACTCAGTTGTTGAAATTAAGTAATCAGCCTTTTCATGTAATTATTTCTTCCCATATCCCTTCCCACACAGAAGTACTAAATTAAAAAAAAATCTTCTAAAATGTGTAAAAAATGTTTCTGCTTTGTGAAATAGTGAGTTGAATAGTAACTTCCTAAAAATTTAGCAGAAGTATCATCTTTTTGTATTCACTGTACTGCAAACTAAAAAATAGTATTTTTTTCTCCCAGAAACTGTTTGCTCCTCTGCAGAATAAATATTTCTTGAGCTTTTGTTGTTGTTTTTCACAATACATAGTTGTTGTTATGTTCCTGTCCTAAGAATCTGTCTACCAACTCTTTCTTTCTTCTTGTCAGAAACCCTGTTACCAGTATCTTTTCATCTTATTTGCTGTGGTTATAAAGGAAAAAAAAATTGAGATCAGGGTATGAGCTGGTTGCAAAGTAAGAAAAAGTACTTCAAGGGTTTGAGAGTTTTTACAGAATGAATTACACAGGCACTGGCACTAGTATATGAACTTTCCAAACCTATTTTTTAAATATTCAAAGACTTAAAAAATCCATATTTTAACTATGTTCCAAATAGCTAATATGTTCCAAATTTTAAGTAAGCTACCTCAAAATCCGGATGTTACTGAATATTATAAATACAATTATAGATTTTAAATATGTGTTTTCAAAGTACACTGAATGTCAGATTGTGCTCAATTTGTAATGTGCTTTAAATTATAAATTTAACCATCATACTTAATACATATTGATTACCTCCAATGTGCCAGGCACTATTTTAATTGCTTTATATACATTAACATGGTTTTTCACAAGAGACCAATGAATGTACACATTTCGTAGATGAAGAAATAAAGGTTGGGAGAGATGAGACAACTTGCTGAAGAAGAATCTCTACTTAAGCTCTGTCAGTCTGGATCCAGAATCTACATTACATTATATCGTGCATATGTATACATCTATGTTCAGTAAAAAAAAAAAAAAAAAAAAAAAACTATAATAGTAAAAAGCATAAAATATGATCAGAATTCTACCATACACAGGAAAAGAAACTGCTTTGGGTATATTTTCCTATTTTAAAAAGTTTTATAAACAAAAGTCTAACCATGTTTGAGATTTATTACATATCCTTTATTCTATTACATCTTAAAATCATTTCCAATCTATTATGCAATTCTGCTGATTAATATTTTTTACTGACTGAATAACATGCCATCAACTGCTTATACACTAGTCTTATTTTCAACCAAAAGTAATAAAGAATGATAGCTAAAGCTAGTATGAATAAGCGTGATAGACTATCTACAATCTACCTCTTTTAATTGCTACTTTGTTTTTTTTTTGAATGAACTTCCTCTTGGCCCAATGATCTAAATAAAGTCTCAGTAAAAGAACATTAGGATGTGTATAAAAAAGGAAGAATGGGCAGTCATATCAAGAAAGTATTTAGAATACATGTATACATCTTATATCAATGTGTATTTTCCCTCATTGGAAAACCTCCTAATTGAACATTCTTTTTAAACTGTTTGATGCTTTCACTTTATATAGAGAGGCAAGTACAAAAATATAACTTAAATAATGAAATCGATTTCTTAGGCTCTCATTTTAACACCCATAATTAAATAATAATAATAATAATAATAATAATGTAGCTATTGTACATTTACAATATACATTCGGTATCAGTCTTATAGCCTAAATACCTCATATTAGAACCCTCTATTGTTCTCTGATATGAACAAATTGGGTGGCAGAAATGTTCTTAAATTTGATTAAATAATTCAAGATAGGCTTCTATAATTTAAGTATCTCTCTTTTCTCCAGTTATAAATAAATATACAATGCATGCTTTTCTCTGATGCCACTAATGTGTAGCAATGCAGACTTTTTATTGTCCAGTTGAAAACTCATGGTTGAGTACACAGCAGAGAGGTGCAGCCCACCCATTGATGAAACAATCTTCAAATTCAGCCAACTGCCCAAGACAGCAACCAGATTTCTGACATTTATTCTGTTTCAGAATGATAGAAAAGGGCTAATTCATTCTGTCTCTTATGATTGAGCATCTCCATCCCATTGGCTATATGTTTTGAATGTAGGCATTGGTGCAATGGTTGTTTGGACAGAAATTGTGATAGCAGAGTGGAAAGAATCAGATGTAATATATAGAGATCATGCAGAGTCTTTAGCCAAGTGCATTAATATTGAAATCTGACAGATAAGGAGGAGGAGAAAAATACATTTACATTTATACTGATACACATGCACACGCATAATTATATCATGGGTTTTGCTTCACTAAAGAAAAGTAATCTGCATTTACAGAAATACAGTTAATATTAAAGCAAGTATTCTTTAGATTTGGAGGTGAGGAAGGATTATGCAAGATACTCTCACAGTAGGAAGTTGCAAAGCCTGACCGAAATAAAATTTCTCTTAAAATAACATATCCAATGTTGCTTCTAATGTAAACCAGCAGTAAATAAATTGCCAGTCCATTTCTTTTTTAGTTGGTGTTCATTCACTCAGTCGTGTCTGACTCTTTGTAGCTCCATGGATTGTAGACTGACATGCTCCTCTGTCTATGGAATTTCGCAGGCAGGAAGACTGGAGTGGGTTGCCATTTCCTTCTCCAGGGGATCTTCCTGACCTAAAGGCTGAACCTGAACCTCATGTGTCTCCTGCATTGGCAGGTGGACTCTTTATCACTGTGCTACCCGGGAGTGGCTATAAAGCAAAATAGGGAAAGTAATTTCTATACTTAATATTAAATTATGAAAAAAGAATCAGGATCTCAAAGATTGGATAACAACTGTAATATTACATAGGTAGAAAGTGGCAGACAGGATTTAAGTTTTGATCTTTTTTCTGACTTTAAAGAGTAAGTTCTTTCCATTAGGCAATTACCATTTTTTTGTTTGTTTTTGTTTTTGAAATGTCTATATGTTTGTTGTGAGGAAGAATACTATATATGTTAATACATGACTAGGATAACAAAATTGAAACCACATAGAATTTTAGTGTTGTAAGAGCCTTCGGAAATGGTATAGTCTAAATTTCTGCGCAGAACCCTTCAGATGGACAACAATTTACTATAAATACTTGTAAACATATGCTATTGGACACCTCTATTTTCCTCAATGAGTATACTGTGCTGACTCCAGAACATAACACAATGGAGGGTTTGAAAACTTCTCCAAAAAGGAGACTCTAACATGTATGCTTGTCACCCTCTTGCAACATTACATGTTATAAATAAATTAGCAAAACAGTCTTCCATTTGCTGCTCTCCTTGGGAAGCTTATTAAGTAGTAACTTTTTTCTAACAATACAATGAATGCATCATATAAATTAGATTTTTAAAATATTCTACTTAAGGTTTTAGTAGTACTGAGTATTTTTCATCTGTAGGCAAAAGGCTATACAACATATGTAGATGTTTGCTTGATTTTGTTCCTCCATCACTGGCTCCTCATGGATCCCACTTTAGAATTACCTTTGTAATTCAGTAGAGAGTAACTGCACATCTGTGAGAAGTTTTGCCTTTTCTTCCCACTGGAGACCAAATTTTTGATATTTTGAGCTACATTAAAATGTGCCTTTCTTGCCTGATTATGGTGAACCAAAAATTTGAGCAATGAAGGTAAAGGTCTAAATATGCCAACTTTGTTCATGTTATTCAACTATTTTCTAGCATTTGCTACTATCTATAGAGTTATTTTGTATTACTTACTCTCACATCACAACTTTAGAAAGTAAACTGCTTCCCTTAGATAAGACAAGTTTCACTTAAAAATCAAGTTAGTGAAGCTATTTCACAGATATCAATGATGTGGTAATGCATTAAACTCCAGTAAAATTAGGGTATCTAAGCTGACGCATTTCGATCTTAATGGAGCAACACGTTCAAAGTAGAGCAAAGCTCCATTTCCTCCCACAATATATTCTCCATAATCTCATTTTTAAAATGGGAATTTTTCTTAGAAAATAATGTATTGTTCCCTGTAATTTGTCACTTGATGTGTCCATCATAGAGCCAGTTTAACAGCCAAACATACATATACGATACATAAAAAATACATTTGGGGGAAATCTGTTTAAAATATGCCATTGTTTGAACAAATTAGCTTCTATTAACAGCTGCAGAAAATTCTGTAGGTTAATTATTTACAAGATGGACTTCCCAGAGTTGCTTTGGACAGGAGACATTTGAATTATCTAGTTACCATTGTCAGTGATTTCCAAGAGTTCCAAATCATCTCAGCCTCCTGGACCAAGTAATGGTATGTTCTTGCAGCAGCTGTAGAACACAGGGAAGTCAGCTTGGTGCTCTGTGCGGGCCGGGATGTGGGGGTGTGGGATAGGGGATTAGTGGGAGGGAGGCTCAAGAAGGTGGGTATATATGTATACTTTTGGCTGATTCACATTGTTATACAGCAGAAACCAACACACATTGTAAAGCAACGATCCTCCAATTAAAAAGAAAAAAAAAAGAAAAGGAATGGAGGGTATACAGATAGAATACATTAGCCTCCTCCTGTATCCAAAATGTATAGTCATCCAGATAGAGGAAATGTTATTGAAGAAGAAATCTTCTAGTCTTACATGTTTGATTGTTTTGATTTAAAATATTCTGTGCCCTCTGTCAGCCTTCTCCCTGGTATTTGTTTTAGTGGGTAAGGTAAATAGCCTGAGCTAAGAAATGCCATGTCTCTCTCATAAAAATGGGCACTCAGAGGTCTTTCCTAATTGGGTAAGATCAGAACTACCCACTACAAAAGAGAGCTGTTAAACATACATTAGCACCAAACTGAGACTCCTTCATGGCTACCCTTAGAATTATGAAAGAGAAATGGGCAGAAACCATTTCCACAAACATTTTTTACTCAGAGGAAAGTAATTCTAATGGCAGTTACATCAGTTTTTGATTAGCTGTGATCTATGAAAAATTTTAAATATGTCATCTCTAATCATCCCATTATGAATCTAATCATTCACAATGAACTGTGGAAAATTCTTAGAGATGAGAATACCAGACCATCTGACCTGTCTCTTGAGAAACCTGTATGCAGGTCAGGAAGCAACAGTTAGAACTGGACATGGAACAATAGACTGGTTCCAAATGGGAAAAGAAGTATGTCAAGGCTGTATATTGTCACCCTGCTTATTTAACTTGTATGCAGAGTACATCATGAGAAATGCTGGGCTGGAGGAAGCACAAGCTGGAATAAAGATTGCTGGGAGAAATATCAATAACCTCAGATATGCAGATGACACCACCGTTATGGCAGAAAGTGAGGAGGAACTAAAAAGCCTCTTGATGAAAGTGAAAGAGGAGAGTGAAAAAATTGGCTTAAAGCTCAACATTTAGAAAACTAAGATCATGGCATCTGGTTCGATCACTTCATGGAAAATAGATGGGGAAACAGTGGAAACAGTGTCAGACTTTATTTTTTGGGCTCCAAAATCATTGCAGATCATGATTGCAGCCATGAAATTAAAAGACGTTTACTACTTGGAAGGAAAGTTATGACCAACCTAGATAGCATGTTGAGAAGCAGAGACATTACTTTGCCAACAAAGGTCCATCTAGTTAAGGCTATTGTTTTTCCAGTAGTCATGTATGGATGTGAGAGTTGGACAGTGAAGAAAGCTGAGCACCGAAGAATTGATGCTTTTGAACTGTGTTGTTGGAGAAGACTCTTGAGAGTCCCTTGGACTGCAAGGAGATCCAACCAGTCCATCCTAAACGAGATCAGTTGGGTGGTCATTGGAAGGACTGATGTTGAAGCTGAAACTCCAATACTTTGGCCACCTCATGTAAAGAGTTGACTCATTGGAAAAGACCCTGATGCTGGGAAGGATTGGGGGCAGAAGAAGGGGACTATGGAAGATGAGATGGTTGGATGGCATCACTGACTTGATGGACATGGGTTTGGGTGGACTCCAGGAGTTGGTGATGGACAGGGAGGCCTGGTGTCCTGCGATTCATGGGGTCACAAAGAGTCAGACATGACTGAACAACTGAACTGAACTGAATCATCCCAAACCCTGCCAGGAAGGGACTACTGTCTGCATGACATACATGTAGAAATAAGGAATCAGAAATTTTAAATTGATTAGTTATGATTAAAGGCTAGGTGAATAAAAGGGTGAGTGTAGGACTCAACCTTGAATTTTGATCTCTCTGATTTCACTGTTTGTTTCTTTTTTCTCTACTACAATGTCTTTATTTTTGAGTTTCCAGAAACTTGTCTTGCAAAAATTACATATGAACAGGAAACAAGGGCAATAAAAGCAAAGAATTTTACAGCTGTAATATGGAACCTTGGCAAGACCCTACAGAATGCAACGATGAGTGCAGAACAAATGTTAAGCTTACTCACGACTGCAGTGAATAGTTCTCCTGCATCTACTTTGCTAGTTCCAAAGAGGATGATTTAGATTTTGTGGTGCCTGAGGATTATACAATCTGGGGTAACTTCTTTAAGAAAAAGAAAAAAATCCAAACACTAATTTAGGCACAAAGCAAATATTTATTTAGAACTAGAAAGTAAAACACACCAAATATTGAAACATTAGGGATGCAAATGCCTTCTTTGGTGATCTCTTCATCAGAAATACAAGCAAATGTTTCATGATATGTAACATTATATACCTTCCAGTAACTATCAGTATTTACATCATGTGTCTGCTCAGTAGCATCCCACTATATGATCCCATGGACTGTAGTCCCCCTCAGGCTCCTCTGTCCATGGACTTTCCAGGCAAGAATACTGGAATGGGTTGCTATATCCTACTCCAGGGAGTGCTCACAGGGCCTATGCAAATAAGAGGTCCTGAATATGAACTTTCATTAGCATCATGTCAATTACAGTGAATATGGATGACTCAAATGTATTTCAGTAATATTACAAGTTGATCCTGGTAATGAAACTTTAGGCTATCCATCTTAAATCCACAGTACTTTTAGAAACAGGCACACACACACATACATGAACATAAACAGACATACGGGCACACATACATATACATACACACTTACACAAGCACTCACATTTTATGGTCCCAGAGGAGGGAGGAGCTAATCCTTAACTCTCCCTGGCAGCTTCAAGAATGTTTTCATAGGAGATAAGACAATTTAACTGTATTAAGAAAGATGTATAGTGGTTGGCTAGGCAAAGAGAACATAGAGAAGCATTTCTAATCAAGATATAAGCTTCAGCTGAACACAGTGGAGCACTGTCTGGGTCTTCTCTGACCCATCCTGAATCCCTGGAATCAGATGGGAATCCAGACCCACTGCGAGTGTTCAGGAAACTGTACTGAAGTTCGAATAGAGGGATAGAAAGAAAGTGAAGTTCTCTCTCTGTATGCCTACAAAGCAGCTAAATCAATAAAGGAAAACTGGGTTTAACGGTTAAAGAACTGATCTTAAAATATTCTAAAGTCTAGAATTACAATATGCCTATATCACTTCTGAGAAGAACAAAATTTATTCGGAAAAATTTGTTTTCAAAATTTTAAAACATTTTGATATGTTTCACTGATTCAGTTTTGGAGACAAGGGATGATATATACTGGACAAATAACATAATATGCTATATAACATAGATAATATAATATAAATTATAATTTAATTGGGTTAGTAATCACAAGCTAATTGAATGATGGAGTGTAGGCAGAGATATGTAAAATAAAGTGCTGCTGCTTAGTTTAATTACTATCTCAGATGTTATTACACCCACAGTGATTCTTCATAGAACAGTGTAAAGTATATATACTTAGTATTAAATTAGCTATTTCCATGCATGATTTGATACTGATAAAGTTAATTAAAGCAATGAAATTAAGATATTATTGGCTTATTTTCAGTTGCATGGAGACATATCTAAATACTGAAACACACAAGAATCAATAATCTACATTTGGATTACTTCTGTGTCCTCTTTTTCTTTTTAGTTCTAACTGCAAAATATAAATATCTTAAAGTAAATTTTATTTTTCCTCTAAGATATTTTAACACACAAATGCTTATGAGGTTTACTAGTAAAAACTGAAGGAAGAGTCATATTAATTTGCAGAAATGTCTACTCTTATGTGGCTCCATTCTGTCCTTAATTAGAATGTGTAATTCCTGGGCAGGTTACACTGCCAACATGAATATCATAAAAGAATTTTGATTCATTTTGTGACGTTTTCAATCATGTCTGGCATTTACTTTAAAGGAGCACTTAATCAAAATTGTTTCTAATCTAGGGACTCTGATTATCATTTTAATTGATTTGCTATTTATTGATTGATTAAGAAACACAATCAATCAATTTTATGTTGTTTAAAATCATTATCTTCATATAATAACTTAACTTAATAGTATGCTTCCTTAAAATAAATTATTGATTATTTCCTAAATTTATCCAGATCTCAGGACATGAAAATACACATTTTTAATTAATTTTTATTGGACTATAGTTGTTTTACAATGTTGTGTTAGTTTCTTCTGTACAGAGAAATGAATCAGCTATATGTATACATATATCCTTTCTTTTTGGATTTAACTCATTGTGTGATACAATGAGGTATCACACACTAATCAGAATGGCCATCATCAAAAAATCTATAAACCATAAGTGCTGCAGAGGATGTAAAGAAAAGGGAATCCTCTAGCACTGATGGGGGAATGTAAATTTGTATGGCCACTGTGGAGAACAGTATGGAGGTTCCCTAAACAACTAAAAAATGGAAATGTGCATTTTTCAAATATTGATGAAATTGCTTTTTTTTCTCAGAAACATTAAAGATTAAGTTAAACTATTATAAAACACTCTTTGAATATCACTCATATTTGGGATGAAATTTTATGGCAGATCCTATACTCTTCTGTCAAACAGCTCCTACAGCTCATCTGTGGGTCATTAGCATCACTCCAAGAGACATCGAGGTAAATAAATCTTGCTCTGGTTCCAGAGCATTGAATTCAGGAATGTATTTGGTTCAAGTGGGGGCAGTCATAGAAAGGGCAAGAGTGACGGATGAGAAGTTTGTTCAGAATTGAACAAGGTTTCTAGTATACACTAGCTTTTCAATTGTGCATTGTATAACCCTAAGATTGATCAGAAGCTCCTGGCTTAAGTATGGTAGCTATCAGCTTATTTCTGGACAAGGCTGTGTCTCAGCCTGCTTAAGCTTTGTTTTTAAGGCTGAGTTGAAGGGAGAAGTTGTGCTTTCAGAAGATCCACTGTGGTCCTTACTCACTAAGATCATCCACGACTATACCCACTAATGAGGCCTCAATGAGGATGCCCAGCAGCTTATACCTCATTTGTTATGGATAATGTGGCTGGTTTCTCTGCTGTCAACTTGGACTGCAATGACTGAGCTTTCTACTCTTTAGCAAAGTAAATCCAGTGTAATTTGCTATAGTTAAATTCATGTCTGATCCTGAATACTGTGACTTGCATTTTGTTTCAGATTTTCAACATGTTTTCAGCAAGAAAATAAGTAATACCTCTGAAAGTAAGTTCACTCATTTCACATTTTAACTGGTTATAACTATGAAAAATATCTTTGAATTAAATATTTTCTTTTTCATGCCTATGTTTCTACTAAAATAAACATAATTTAAATTAGTGTGAAATCATAATCATAAGCAACACTTAAACCACAGACGCTTAACAATATGTACTAGCATGTCATCATCTTTGCCAACAGAAAATGGAGTAATATTTGTGATTTAGAAAGTCTGTTTGATTCTCTTTTCCCCCTCCCCTAGGGTTTAAACAGAGCTTGTCTGAGGCAGTTATCGCTTACCCCAATCCTCGTTTTGGAATCAAGTCTTTTATTTCAAGACATTCTTTCTACACTAAAGTCCAAAGAACCTTATGTTACAAACATTCCCAGAAGAGTCCTGTTCCTGACCTTTTCACTGCCTTCAATTTGACTGACATTCTTTCTTTATATTGTGTTGGTCTCTGCGTTTTGCTCTGTTGTTTGTGTGTGTGTTTAGTTGCTCAGTCGTGTTCAACTCTCAGTAATCCCATGGACTGGAGCCTGCCAGACTCCTGTGTCCATGGAATTTTCCAGGCAAGAATACCGGAGTGGGTTGCACTTTCCCATTCCAGGGAATCCTCCCAACCTAGGGATCGAAGCCATGTCTCTTATATCTCCTGCATTGATACATATTTTCTTCACCATTGTGCCATCTGGGAAGCCCCAAACTGATGATTGGTCTTTGCTTTTGTATTAGATGGGAACCAACAGATTATTGTGTAATTCCTGGCAATATTTACATTTAAACTGGGATATTATGAGTACTTTAAGATAGTGGTTCTCATTTTTTTTTGCCTTTTTTTAAACCATAAAGAACCATTTTATTGTTTTCCCTGTAGATCTTACGTTTTTGAAGACTGTGATGCTCATTTTGCATTTTTTGTGGTAATAAGTGATTGAAATGGGCACTGTGATGACCAGACATGTGACTGGGTAAGCGAGTCTGCTCCATCCATCACATCTCAAAAGTTTCAGTGATGCTATTAACAATGAATCTGAGCTTCTGATTAGCAGGAAATCAGGATTGCTGTATGTTCAGCCAAACGTGAAGAAGTAAATTAAGGTTTCCAGGAGGATATCTAAAATGTTGGAAAAAAATCTTTCAGGCTCTATTGCTACCCATGTGGACTTCTTGAAGGAAGAGAACTAAAGCAGAGAATCAGTATCTTAGTCCAAAGCAGTGATTTCAAGGTCTAGAATTTTCTACCAGTGAAGGAAATGATTTTAGGTAAATCTTGTCAGCTCTGGGCTCAAATAGATATCCTCTTATTAAACACTCATCCCGACACTATTCAGATATTCTAAAGTGACCACCCCCCAAGAACTCTGAAGTCTATCTCTTAAGAGTTACTGAAATATATGCAGCATAAACTCTTAATCTTAATGAAATAAAATACTAAAATATGTAAACTTTGCAATATAAACTTCATGATTGATTACATTGTTATTCAAATGGCATTAAAGGAATGCCCCCCTGTATACCTAATACAATTTTATGTGGTTTTTCATTCCGGAAAAGAAAAAACACAAAGCATGAATTAAATATTTTCTAGTTCCATCTCTGACAATCTATGTTTCTTGAACTCATTAAATCTAAAATATTATTTTTTATTGATTTGTTTTCTCTTGAGACTGATTAAATAGTTGAGCTACATGTTATGCATAGTAATACCATGCAAACATAACTTAAGGAATTATTTAGGTAATTGAACCCTTTGATACAGATGGAATTCCACATAAGAAAGTATATTTTATTGAGAGTCACTCACTTTTATTAAGAAGGGAATATTATACTTTTTACACAGGGAGCAGCAGTATATCTTTTTTTTTAAATTTTCTTTACTTTATTGTGTTGGTTTTGCCCTACAATGACATGAAACGACCATGGGTTTACATATGCTCCCCCTCCAGAAACCCCCTCCCTACTCCCTCCCGATTCCCTCCCCCTGGGACATCTCAGTGCACCAGCCCCGAGCATCAACCCTGGGCTGGCGATTGATTTCACATATGATAATTAACATGTTTCAGTGCCATTCTCCCATATCATCCCACCCTTGCCCTCTTCCACAGAGTCCACGAGTCTGTTCTATACATCTGCGTTCCTTTTGCTGTCTCGCATGCAGGGTTCTTGTTACCATCTTTCTAAATTCCATATATATGCATTAGTATACTGTATTGTTGTTTTTCCTTCTGGCTTACTTCACTCTGGATAATAGGCTCCAGTTCCGTTCACCTGAGTAGAACTGATTCAAATGAATTTTTTTTAATGCTGGGTAATATTCCATTGTGTATATGTACCACAGCTTTCTTATCCATTCATCAGCAGTATATCTTAATGTCTTCAATCTGAGTCATTTATGTCAAATACCCTGCACAGGTATGAACACTTAACAGTTGTAATGATTCACCCATATTCCCCAATCACTCATAAACCATTAGCTTCTTCATAGCTACTCTGGCCATGAACATATTTTGGACTCTTATGGTCTGTTCTGTCTGTTCCTGCCGTGGACTGAAAATGCCATGGGAAATGATTAAATAGCTTTACCAATCTATCAGGTCTCAAATTTTGTATTGCCCAGTTATAATTTAGACCTCACCACTGAACCACATCCTTTTATTTTATCATCAGTACCCTTAATATGGCCATAACTTTCATAGTTTTATTATTATAACTTGTCAACCTTTAACTCCTAAGCCTACATTTTCCAATCTTGAGTTGGATGACCTGTTACATGGAAATCTCAGAACAAACTCTTCATCATTATGCCAAAGTTAGTTTTCCGCTGTCTTGCTCTAGTTTCTATATATCAACACCATCTTTCAGCTCATGGAAGATCAAAACCTCCTTCTGTCCCTTTCCCCAAAGACTTAAAATCTCTCCTTGGGAATCAGAGTCCTCATATCACACTTTCTGGTTAAACATGTTAAACAAGTCAATGCATTCGCTGACTCAAATTTCTCATTTGTGGAATAAAAAAGCAAGCAACTACCACTTAGTGCAACTGTGAGTATTAAATACAATAAATACAAAAGTTTCTTCCTACATCAGACTTTCTTTCCAAAGATTCTCAGCTATATTTGTTCTTTTCTGTAGCCAAGAAACACAACTGTATTCATTTCTTAGCAACCATGCACCTCTTCCACTCATTTATTCATTTATTCATTCGGATCTCTTCCATATGGAATGCCTTCTAATCTCTGCTTGTCTAAATTTTTCTAGAAGGCATTGGCTTTCTTGATCCTGCAACCAGATCTAACCGGTATATAAATCACTTAAATGAAATTCTTAGTATGGATTCTCACAGAAAGCATGTACTTAATAAAGAACAGAATGACTTGAGACTATTTCTTAACCTTCTCACCAGCTTCATATTTTCACTTGCCCATCTGACATCATCTAAGGTGAGATAGGCAACTTTGCCTCAAATTCCACACAATTTAACTAAGCATTCATCACCTCCATTTAAATTAACTTCACTTCCCTACAAACTTATGTCCTTCAGTATTTTGCCAACACTTCTCTTTCAATATCAAATCATCAGTCATCTTTCTAAAAATTCATATCAAATGATACAGTAACAGAAAACTGGAAGCTGCCTCAAATTCCTGTTATTCTTTCATGTAGTCACCAAAGATTTCAGAAGTTTTCCTATTTAGACTTTCACTTTTTAAGAATCATATCTGAGCCATGCCCCTTACTTACTCTTAATGAGTACACCAACTTCATAGTAATTTATCAGTTTATATATTTAACTATTCCAGACATTTTAATATGATAAACTTTTTGTTATTTAATATACAGACTTTTATATTAAAATGTCAGGGATTATGAAGTGCATATGATAAGTTACTTGGCAAATAATAACCAACTATAATGGATAGCTATAAGGCTTTTATTTTCAATTTAATAGAAAAATCTTAGGCAGAAATCTTCTATCTAAGTTCTTTTTAATTCCACCTTCCATAATCTTAGTTTCCCCTTTAGAGTTGCAAAAAGGATCAGCTTTCCATATTGCCTCTAACCATGTCCCAAACTATCATTCTATGTTCATTTGTCCATATTAT
The DNA here is from genome assembly GCA_007570785.1 of Antilocapra americana. Taxonomy (NCBI): domain Eukaryota; kingdom Metazoa; phylum Chordata; class Mammalia; order Artiodactyla; family Antilocapridae; genus Antilocapra; species Antilocapra americana. The sequence continues at coordinate 10,672,960 of ML664161.1, read as the reverse complement.
AACAACATGGTAATAACAACAGCAACTATTATTTATGTACTGATCAATTACTGAATGCCACATTTAGTATGCCAAGCTAAAGAGCATATTAATGCCACCCTAGACAGCATATTAAAAAGCAGAGACATTACTTTACCAAAAAAGGTCCATCTAGTCAAAACTATGGCTTTTCCAGTAGTCATGTGTGGATGTGAGAGTTGGACTATAAAGAAGGCTAAGTGCTGACAAATCGATGCTTTTGAACTGTGGTGTTGGAGAAGACTCTTAGAGTCCTTTGGACTGCAGGCGATCCAACCAGTCAATCCTAAAGGAAATCAGTCCTGAATATTCATTGGAAGGACTGATGCTGAAGCTGAAACTCCAATACTTTGGTCATGTGATGCAAAGAACCATCTCATTGAAAAGATCCTGATGTTGGGTAAGACTGAAGGAGGGAGGAGAAGGAGACAATCGAGGATGAGATGGTTGGATGGCATCACCAACTTGATGGACATGAGTCTGAGTAAGCTCCGGGAGTTGGTGATGGACAGGGAAGCCTGGTGTGTTGCAGTCCATGGGGTCGCAAAGAGAAGGACACGACTGAGCAACTGAACTGAACACTTAGTATTAGTACAGAATACTAGCTGTCTCATTAATCCTCACAATCACCCGATAGTGAACCTCTGTTGTTTCCATTTTACAAATGAGGAGACTGAGATTTAATGATATTAGGTCATATAAGAAGTAAGTTTAAGAGCTGAGACTCAAAACCTGTTCTTTCTGTCTCCAGATCATGAGGGAAAAGGAACAAAATATGCCATCCAAAATATGCCACTTTGGCATATTGATTATATTAAATTAAAGTTACATAAGAAACAGCAGGTACCAAAAGGACACTCTGAGCCTCCTTTGCTTTCCTATAAACAGGAAATGAATCTTCCATGTTTAGGGGAGACCTTACCTGTACCAGAAGGTGAAAAGACATTCTATCACCAGAGACAGAATTCAGGGGCAAAAAGCTTATATAAATTAACCTTGTTACTTTGTCACTAATTAGCTACCCTAAGCTCAAAACCCTTTGTCAATCCAACACTGATTTATTGCTTCTTTGCCTAAAGGGGATAAAAGCTACCTGCTTTGCTTACTTCTTTCAATCTCATATTTTGGGGGATACTGTTCATAAAAAGTTAAATTTGTTTTTCTCTGGTTAATTTGTCTTATATCAATTTAATTATTGTCTTAGTTTCCCCTTTAGAGTTGCAGAAAAGATCAACCTTCCACATTGCCTCTAACTGTCTCCCAAGACAGAAGAGAAAGGTTTTCCTTCGCTACATGTGTTAATAACCAACCACAATAGTATACAACTTTTTCAGAAATAACAAAAATGAGGTTCAAACTACTTTCTTGTCACACTTCTGACACACCCAAGGTAGTTTCTTTATCATCTCTTGACTTCTAGGCCAAAAGCTATCTAGACAGTTGTATAAGCAATGAGCTGCCCACACTGTGCCCCACATGGTTCAGTTTCACACCTTCATGAGCTCTATCAACTCCTGCATGTAGCCTGCCAGGTTCCTCTTCCCATCTAATTTCCCAGGTAGGAAAACTGGAATGGGTTGCCCTTTCCTACTCCAGGGGATCTTCCTGACCCAGGAATCAAACCCATGTCTCTTTTGCACTCCTACTTTGGCAGGCAGATTCTTTACCACTGCATCACTTGGGAAGTCCACTATCGACTCACTCGGTTATATTTCTCCTTCATCTAAACTTAAAATACTCATTTGCTCCAGAAAATACATGTTTAGATAATGTAGATTTTACTTTTATTTTATACAGAAAAAAAGTGTATGAAACACATGCAGTTGAGCATCTTAGGGGCCCCATAGCCTCCTTCATGTGCTGTATTTATATAAACAGAAAGTCTCATTAATTACATCTTCAAAATATCTCCCAGAGTATTCCCTTCCTCTTCATTCCCATTATCATCAGTTATCTGGTCACTGCAATAATTTTTTAACTTGTTTCCCTCATCCTGTCTCTTCCTCTCTAATCTAACCTGTGCCCAGTTATCAGTTACATTACCAAAAGGCCATTTTGATCACATTACACTCTGGTTAAAAACTGCAGGACACACCTATATCCAAGGTAATCAAGTTATTCCTAAGTATTTAAACTCACTGCCCTGTGAGGTTCTGCTACAGGTAACATACAACTTATTCTATGCCTTATGCCAAATTACACTTATTCTGACTTCAATATCATATAGTTTCTTCTGGATTTACAGAAAGATTAAACCCCATTTTTTATCCATTTCCAAAGCCTGTGCACATCCATTGTCTGCTAATGAGGATTCCTTTCTGTGAAACTAAGTTATCCTCTTAGACTCTATCCCACAGTTTAGCACAGAATCACATACATATAAATATAAATATATATATATATATATATATATATATATATATATATATACACATATGTATAACAGTAACTCTTTTCATCTCACCAACTCTTTTCTCTCAGTACCTGGCATATTACAGGTATCACTCCATCACCACACACCTTACTGTGGTGTGTACCTGCTCTTCAACAAAATGCTTTGTTTGATTTTTTTACATTAAAAATAAAAATTGCATTTCTACACCATCTATTATTTTAGATATACATCATATTAAGAGTTTAAAATGAAGCAGAAATAAAATTGTTTAAAGGCTACTGAATGCCCTGTAGCTATCCAAATAGGAAGGAAGCCGAAAAGGGAGGCAATATATGTATATGTATGGCTGACTCATTTTGCTGTACAGTAGAAACTAACAGAACATTCTAAAGCACTTACCTATGTGTGCTAATATGTTAAGTTGCTTCAGTTGTGTCGACTCTTTGTGACCCTATGGACTGGAGTTCTCCAGTCTCCTCTGTGCATGGGATTCTCCAGGTAAGAATACTGGAGTGGGTTGCAATACCCTCCTCCAGAGGATCTTCCCCACTCAGGGATGGGACCTGCATCTCTTAAATCTCCTGCACTGGCAGGCAGGTTCTTTACTACTCATGCCACCTGGCAAGCAACTGTATTCTAACAAAAGCAATTAAAAAAAGAGAAAACACTCAAGAAAAGGGAACTTGTGGCTAGGATCATTTCTTTATCAAATATAACTTCTTCGGGTTCACCAATATTTTCTAAATTAATATTTTAAAACAAACTTTAAAAGCCTGCAAATAAAGTCAGTCCAAGGCAAACATTTCTGGTAAGTGAATAATGCTTTGCTAATTCTAAGTGTAAAAGAGACCTATCAGGTTCAAATCAAGAACATACATGGTTTAGCAAGGGGTGGGGGGGTCCACAGAGGTTAGGATATCTAGCCCACTGGGCTCATGTTGGTGGGCTGGGACCAACTTGAAGCTTTCCAATAGATGTTAATGTATTTCATATGTTTTCATTTTCACTGTACTCACTAGCTTATCTTCAAGAGAGGGCCCTGGGTGCTTAGGCAGAGCAGACAGCTGCTATCTAGCAAATCTGGAGAAGCACTGAATGGTCATCATACTCAGTAACTCTTCCCTCTCGGCTATTTTCCCAGCACCTAAAATGTCAATTTCCAGTAGAGGAAGCAAGGAAGCCCAGTTAAGATGCAAATTCACATGTACTGAAAGAAGAAAAGACTCAAGGGGAGAAAATGTACTCCAACTTCACCTACTTCCCATTTCTGCCTTAGACCAGTCTGCTGAGAGGAAATCCTGTAGAGCTTCAAAGTAAAGAACTAGAGTGAGCTTTCCAGGGCTTTGTGTTCTGATTCTCAAGACAATTCTCTGTACTTGAACAGTCTACATTTACTTTCTTTCATATTTATGTCCTTTTGAGCTTTTCCTCAAATGCCCCAAACTATTTTCTTTAAATAGATGAATTTGATTATCCCATTTCTTAAACGGTGTCTAAGTTTAGATATCTGGAGACCCTGGCACAGAGTTTAATAGATGACTTAAACTAGGCAACAGAGCTGGTCTGCACAGATACATCACAAATTTGCCAAATGAAATTCCTCTGGTAGGACAGTGCGTGCTCATCAGAGAACGGGAGACCTGAGAATAATTGTTTTCACAGAACTCTACTCAGATCTGCCTACTTTAACCCAGTGAAGACTTCATCTAACTCTGTAATGTCACTGAGAAGAAAAGTAACACTAACTTTCCATGTGGACTTTTAAACCCCATTTTCTAAACAAACATTGTTACAAATCTCTTTGCTAATTTAAAACAGAAGAAAATCAGTTCTGGATATTGAATTTGTAATTATTGATCTACTGTTTCTGAATACTCAGATAAAGTAAAAGTACAGTTCAGACTGCCTCTACAGTCAGTAAAAATATGCCCCCCCAGATATATTCTAGCTTTACTAAATTCCCGTTTGTAATAAGATTAATTTAATGGGGCTTGGAAGGTAGAAAGGTAAATTTATCAAATTCATTTCTCTCAGCAACAGAATAAAAAAGGTCAAGATTTGCCAACTCTGATGACTTTAAACATTGTATCATTATTTACCTATTTTCCTTTGAGATTATGGTTTTGAATTCTTTTTCCTTATCTGAAGGAGTTATGGTTGGCAACTATCCATACTTTCAGGGCAACAGCAAAATATTTATAATGTTTAGTAAGCAGAGAACTCAGGAATATAGGGAAGGAAAAAGATTTTAGATTGTGTCAAATATCCTTTATGCTATTATTTTTATCACCAAGAGCATCACAATCTGAGAAAAACACATTAGCTTCAGTGAGTATATTTGAAGAACTTACTTGCTATCAACTTTTTCTTCTATCAAATACCAGACTAATCATTTGAAAGATTGTTGGTTCTGATTTTTTGAATATAGATCATAATTTTCAATACAAACAAGTCATTCACATATGAAGTCCTGCCAAAACACATTTTGCCCACAGCAAGAAACAACTTAACGTTAGCACTTAAAGAAAGAAGGTGTCATAGAGACATGATTTTACCTCCAAATCATGTCAGACATCTTTGTTGACAAGATACTAGTTACTACACAGTAGAAAACCTAAAGACAACTAAAATTAAGAGATACACATTCAGATATACAAAGATTTGCTCCATAATTCATCTGAAAACTATATTTAGACAAAATTGACATCACGGTCAACAGTGAAAAAACTAAGAAAACAAACTTTTTAAAAGCATATTCAACCTTGAAATAAGTTGACAGGTTACTTACACAGATTTAAAGTATCAACTACCCTGTCAAATACACTGTCTTAACATAACTTCCTTTTTTTCTTTGTGTCAGATTCTTCTAGAATATTTTAATTTTTAAAAGTCCATCATTTTCAAGTTACTTTAGTAACTAGATCATCTGTTATAAATGAGGGGAACAGGAGAAAAAAAAGATAAAGAATAAACTGCCTCTGCAAATTTGTATTAGTGAGACCATGAATAATTAGACTAACAATCATTTGTATGGTGGTGAAGTTGCCATTAAGTCTATTGCAATAACCCTTTTAAGATCTCAAAAAATATCATTAAACTTTCTGGCTATTCAAATTTGCTGTAAAAATATACATTTACAAAGCCAAGTGTATTAGTTATTTTACGGTATGCAACAAATTAATCCCAAACTTCATGGCTTCAAACAATGATATTTATTATCTCTTTGGCACTGCTTAGCTGGATCTTTTAACTCAGAGTCTCATCAGGACTGCCTTCAAGGTATGGAGTAGGGCTGCAGTCATCTTAATGCTCAACTGGGGGTGGACCTGCTTCCAAGCTAGTTTATGTAGCTGTTGGTAGGATTCAGTTCCTCGAGGGGCTTGCTCAAAGGTTACCCTAGTTCCTCATCTCATGAACCTCTCCAAAGGGAAGATCACAACACGGCCACTGACTTCCTCAGACCAAGTGAGTCAGGAGAGCTGGTCGGGGTGGGGAGGGGAATAAGAATAAGACAAAAGTCACTTTCTTTTATAACCTCATCACATTAGCCATATTCTCTTCACTAGAAGATATTCACTAGAGACTGTGCTCACACACAGGGTCATGCTGTGTTGTGCTGAGTCACTGAGTTGTGTCCCACTCTTTGCTACCCTATGGACTGTAGCCCACCAGGCTCCCCTGTCCATGGGGATTTTTCAGGCAAGAATGTTGGAGTGGGTTGCCCTGCTCCAGGGGATCTTCCCAACCCAGGGATCAAACCTCAGTCTCCCACACTGCAAGCAGATTCTTTATTGTCTGAGCCACCAGGAAATCCAGGGAGAGGGCATTATAAAAAAGCATGATTATGAGGACACGGGATTACTGCTCATCATTGTAGAAGTGTATCACATTACCCAGATGGAGTTAAAATAATGTCTTAAAATATTTCTGCTTTCTGCTTGGTTTTTCCAATAGTCATGTGTGTATCTAAGAGTTGGACCATAAAGAAGGCTGAGGGCCAAAGAACTGATGCCTTCAAATTTTGGTGCTGGAGAAGACTTGAGAGTTCCTTGAACTGCAAGGAGATCAAACCAGTGAATCTTAAAGGAAACCAGCCCTGACTATTCATTGGAAGGACTGATGCTAAAGCTGAAGCTCCAGTACTTTGGCCACCTGATGTGAAGAGCTGACTCAGAAAATATTCTGATGCTGGGAAAGATTGAAGGCAAAAGGAGAAGAGGGACAGCAAAGGATGAGATGGTTAGATAGCATCACTGGACTCAAGGGACATGAATTTGAGTAAACTCCAGGAGATAGTGAAGGGAGGGAAAACCTGGAGTGCTGCAGTCCATGATGGGGTCCCAAAGAGTTGGACATAACTTAGTGACCAAACAACAACAACACAGCTAGTAAATGACTGCATCAAGATTCAGACTCAAATTATGAATCTGGCACCATAGTTCATGTTCTTAATTACATACACTGTATGTGAAGGGCTTCCCAGGTGGCGCTAGTGGTAAAACCCGCCTGCCATGCAAGGTATGTAAGAGATGGGGGTTTGATCCCTGGGTCAGGAAGATCCTCTGGAGGAGGGTATGGCAACCCACTCTAATATTCTTGCCTGGAGAATCCCATGGACAGAGGAACCTGGCAGGCTATAGTTCATAGGGTCTCAAAGAGTCAGACACAACTGAAGCAACCTAGCATGCACAGCAGGCACACACATTTGTTAAATTAGGATGGTGGATTAATACTCAGAATTACTTTCCTTTTCTTCTTTCTAATCTCCTATGTCTCAAGTTCCTGTTCATCAACTAATTTATCCAAAATATTTTACACATACTAAATTCCAGCACTATATTAAGAATAAAGTATTGTCTTAATGCAGCTTCCAGTATCTTTTTCTTAGACTCTTTCCTTGTTTGTTTCTTCTTTATCCCTAAAATATCCAGTTATTTGTACTTTATATTTGCTATTCCCTTTCCTCCCTTTTTATTATTAAAGATTTAAAACTATAAAAAAGTCGAAAGACTAATAACTACTTATAAGCCCTTTTATTAAATTATCTATTAATATTTTTACCACACCTTCTGTCTTCATCTCTTTCTTCGTCTCTGTCTCCTTCTTTCTCTCCATCTCTTTCTCACATACATACACATGTGTGTTTGTGCGCACACAAATCATCATTTTTATATGCTATTTGATAATAAATTTTAGTACTTTTAAAATATGAAAACCTCACAAGAACTTAATTTTATTTATTTTCTCATCCTTTGTGCAGTTATTTTACACTTATATATGGAATAAAACCCATAGTACATTATTATTTTAAACAGACAGATATTTTTAAAAGAAATTTTTAAAAAGTTGATTGTCTCTTCTATTCTCCCTCCCACCAATGTACCATTTTCCAGAAACCTATGTTCTTTCCTGTAGGTCAAAGTTTCCATTGGTGTCATTTCCTTTAGCACCAAAACACTTTTTTTTCTTTTTAACATTTCTTTTTTTTATTTTTTAAATTTTCTTTACTTTATTGTGTTGGTTTTGCCATACAATGACATAAATCTGCCATGGATATACATATGTTCCCCTTCCAGAACCCCCCTCCCTCCTTCCTCCCGATTTTAGCATTTCTTACAGTACAAGTCTGCCAATGAGGAATTCTAAAAGTTGTCATTCATTCAAAACTACATTTATTTAATCCTTTATTTCTGGAGATGTTTTCATTGGATTTAAAATTCAGGGTTCAACTTTTCCTTCCTTTTAACATTTTTGAGATGCCATTCCAACCTCATTCATACCTGGCTATGATTCATTATCATTTTTTTTCCATCTTTGTAATAATATTTTATCTCCTTTGGCTGGTTTCAGGGTTTTCTCTTTAGCACTGAATTTTAGCAGTTTGACTAGGATCTATCTGAATGAGGTTATTTTTCTATTTACTCTGTCTAATATTGACTGAAATTCTTTAATCCATAACTTGATATTTTAAACAAATTTGGTAAGCATTCAACTATTATTTCTTCAAAAATTTTTCTGCTCTGTTTTTTCTCTCTACTCTTTTTGGGACTCATATCACATGTAACATAGACTACTTGACATCGTCTTTCAAAACATTGAGATTCTTCACTTTTTTTTCATGTTTGCCCTGTTTTCTTTGGATCAAGTACTTTCTTTTGGTCCATCCGCAAGTTCAGTAATCTTTTCTTTTGCATTCTACAATTTCATTTTAAGCCCATCCTTGATTTTTAAAATTTAAGATACTCTAATTGTTAGCTCTAAAATTTTCATTTGGTGCACTTTCATAGTTTCTGCTTCTCTGCTGATATTTCTCCCCTATTTATTTATTGTGAACACCCTTTCCTTTAAATCACTGAATACATTTATAATAATGTCTTTAAAGTCCTTTTCTACTAGTTCCAAAATATGAATCACTCAAGGTCTGTTTCTGTTAACTGTTATTTTGTTAATTATGAGTTATACTTTTCTGATTCTTCACATGTCTAACATATTTTAAATATTTTCTATTAAACATTAGAGATGATTTTGCTGGGAGTTTAAACTATGTTTGTCAACATAAAAATTTTTGAACTTTGCTTTTTTTGCTTCACAGTATTTATGTTTATGTATACAAATACACACATATATATATAGTAATATAAATTTTAATTCTTTTTATTTTTTATTTCCCTCCTTTTTTCTTGATCTGGATAGACAGTGGCTTGTTTAGTTTATTAATGTGTTAAAATGTAAACATGGGATGTGTCTACTATCTCTTCCTTTTTTCTGGTTTATACTTAATTCACTTCAGTCTCTTTCTTCATTATTTACTTCTTTGTAGTGGTTTTATTTTTATTTGCTGTGTTTCTGGGTTTAGAAATTAACTCATTTATTCTTTCATATTTATTGATGTAAATATTTAAGATTATGATATTTTCTGTTATCATTGATTTATTCATATCACACAGATTTGAATATATGGAGTTTCATATCAATTTTTGGAAATTCTGAAATTAGGATTTGTATATTCATTTTTCCTCTGGATTTGTTTAATAGATAATTCTGATATTTCTAGGTTGAAAGTGTTTTTAAATTAATATCTGGTTTTGTTATGTATTGATACAAAAATGTTAGTATTACTAAAACTTTATAACATACTAAGATCTTCTTTGTAACTTAGTATAATGGTCAACTTTTATGAATGTCCCAAGAGTACCTGAGAAAAATGTATATTCTTTATTTTCATGATGTACATTTCAAGATACATTTATAGTATCTACCTTATTAACTACGTTATTTAGTTCTTCTGCATCTACAGTAAATCTGCTACATACAAATCTTCGAGTTGCAAATTTTCAAAGATGCAAACATGTAGTCCATCAATGTCAGGCATGAGTGAAATTGCAGCTTGCCCTCTGTCTCCTATTGCTGATGATCCTTCAACTCTACCATCTCCTACCTCCTCTCCCTCCTCCAGTCAATTTCTTCTTGCCTGTTCTCTCAGTACCTCTATGCCAGCTGTTGTACTGTACTATTGTACCTTTCATGGTATTATACCATAAGATTAAAGATATTTTCTTTATTTTTTGTGCTTGTTTTTTAATGTATTATTTGTGTGAAAACTATTATAAACCTATTATAGTACAGTAATTATAAACTTATTATACATCTGATTGTGTTAATTGGATACCAGGCTAACTTTGTTGGACTTACAAACAAATTGGACTATGAACATGCTCTCAGAATGGAACTCTTTCATATGTAAGGGACTTAACAGTATTTAATTTTGTCGTATCTTAGAGTAAAATTTATATACAGTTCAACTCTGAACAACAGGAGGTTAGGGGTGTCAACCCTTTGCACAGTTGAAAATCTACTCTCTGTAGCCCTGGTTCCAGGGTACCTGAGTTTCTTCCATACTCATGGTTCCTTTGCATTCACAGACTCGACCGAGTATGGATTGTGTAGTATTCTAGTGTTTACTATTGAAGAAAATCTAACATACAAGTGGACTCATGCAATTCAAAACCATGCTGTTCAAGGGACAACTGTATTGAAATTTTATTTTGCTATGCCATTTTAAAATAGCAACGTTATAAATCAAAAAGAAAAATCTATGCCTTTCAGAAGAATTTGCATGCTCATATGCTGAGAAATTTCATGGTGTGATCAACCTTATCTATCTCTTTAACTCACTGTGGGACGTTTCCCTGAAATTCATACTTTAATATTAGACTCCCTTGCTATACTTTTTCAGACCATCTTATTGGTATATTTTTTATTCTTGCCCCTTGGATCAACTTTATTTGTCCAGCAAACTCCCATTCATCTATCTAAGTTGTTTCTTATTCCTCCACTTTCTCTTTTCAGTGGAAAAAGAGAAAGATCCAATCTACTTAGAAAGATAATTAGTCTCTCCCCTGCAGATTGCTAAAAGCACAATGCATAGTTTTATTTAAGTATTTATTATTATGGAATGATGTAATGATTTTATTTCCTCTATCCTTCTGTTGTCTCCTTTACTGGGCAGTAAGCACTTTGAGTGCAAGGAACTTGCTGTTTTTATTTTTATACCTAAAGAGTCTCATACAATGTGTGGCAAGTAGTAGACCCTCAATAAATACTTGATGCATAGTAATCAAGTTAACTCCCAGTGCCATAAATGCTTTCTGAATGCCATATCTTATCTTATATATTTCTCACAATTAGTTGATTTCTTAGATACAGCAAAATTCTTTTGACAATGATTCTACTTGGTATATGTATACTTGTACTTTCTACTATATACATTACCATGTTTGCTTGCAATTATTTTCCTATATATATAATTCTCTACTAGATTATAGGCTCTTTGCTGAGGGGAAACTTACTACAGCTGAATAGAGAGAAATGACTAAGAAACTGTTTGTTGGATGAGAGAATAAATGAATAAATAAATGAGATAGGTACCACTGCCAAGAAAAGACTCTGGATGCTATTATTAGTATTTAATATGATGTAATACTTAGATGCAAACATAATATATGCAGTATTTATTATGCATAATTATAATACTAAATCAGTGCTAAATTAGTAACCAAAGTATTTTGCATACACACATTTTAATAGAAAAAACAGTTCTAAAGTAATAAATAACATATCAATAAATAACTATGTTTCTTTATCACAAAGACAATAATTTCAATAGTACTTACATTTTGGAGAAAAAAATCTAAATAGAAAAATATCTATCTCTTCTGAACAATGAGACTATATTAATGAATGAAGCATAGAAGTTCTAGTTCTAAAGGCCTGTTATACAACATTCCCATCCATCCAGTTATTGCTTTCCTCTCAAGGAATACTTTCAAGTCATTGAATTATGCTGTCTTCTTAGTTGATATTTAATCAGTTAGAGTTTTTGGACAAAAAATTTTAAAATATTTGGATTACTATATTTGAATGATAGCAAGAGATACTCAAACTCAACCTAGCCTGAGGAAGCCATTTATAAATTTTGATAAAGAAAATAAATCAATTTTATAAAATCAGAATGCCACCTATTGCAAATCAAACTATAGGTAGCTTTTCTACCTTAAATTTTAGTCTAATATTTTATCCCTTGAAAATTACAAAACAAGTTTTTGAAAAAAACTATCTGTAATTTACCATTGTCGTTCATTCCCGAATTTCAAAGCTTTATAAAAAGTAATTTTTATTTTTCTAAAACTTAAATCATTCAACTTAAATCAATGGATTTGAGTAAAGTTGAAATGCCTAATAATAGTCTTAATATTATGACATATCTTACCGACTCTTTATCCTTCTGAAGAAAAAGGTTTCTTATCTCTTCCCCCTCATATACACATACATAAAGCCTCATGAATAAATTAAATAAACACATTGAACCAGTCTTATGGAATATCTAGACTTCCAATTATTTCCAAGTAAAATTCAGAGAATTGACTTAAGTCAACAGATGGTTTGGGGCTTGTTTAAAGAAGAAATTATTTCACTCCATATGTAAGCTTGTGAGACATGCAATCAACTGATGCACTTTTGCACATAATTTCTAGAATTTCATTTTAAGAAAATGCATACAGAGAATATTCAGTAGAAACCAGTTACTTTAGAGTTTCTTTTCCTTTTATAGTAGTCAGGACCTCATTAGCTTGTCTTACTAGTCCTTAATAAATTAGCTTGAAGCTGCTGCTATTTTGATATTTTTTATCTCAAATCCATTTAATTAATTCTGTTGATTATTTTAAACATTTTAATTAGCTATATTTTTATTTCTGGACTACTGAAGCTAAAAACAACAATGTATATCCTTCTAAGAATAAAAGTAATCACTTATGCAAAGTTATTCTGAGACAATTATTGCATAGGGGTTGACAATAATTCTTTGAGTGGCAACTAGGAAGGCTGATATGCTTTATTCCTCTATTTCTACTCTTCTTTATGGCTGAACCATCTATAGTGCATTTACCAATTCTACTGGCTTTCCTCCGAGTGTAATGACTTTCCTTGTACTCTGTTAAAAATATATCCCCACAAATCAAGAAGAAGCAGATTCAGACTAAGTGGCTGAGAAGATTTACATTCTATTGCTAACCCAGTTATTACTCTGCTGAAAACCCCATAGCATCAATATAATGAATCCCTCAACTTCTGCAGCAAGCACAATTTTTCTTCCCAACCTCATTGGCTCCTAACTTTCTGCTTGACCTTTTACAATCTGTGTGCAGCAGAACTTCATTACAACCTTTTAATGATGCACAAATGGCACACAACACCAAGGTCACAGAAGATCCCAAGTGAAAACTTTTCAAACACCACTAGAATAGATATTGAGACCTCATTTAAGAGGCAGAATAACCTTATGGAGAAATCATACCTAAGGATTTAGTGTGTTCCCCAAGGGCTGGTAATGCAAAATATTGACAATGTGGTAAGTTGAATAACTAACTCTCAACAAACCTTTTTTTAAGAGGAAAAGAAACTGACTTATCAAGCTATAAATGGCTAAGAGATCCTAAACAGTTCTTTTGGTGTCCTATCTCAGTGCTAGGAGGATAATAGCTTTAGAATTCCAACCCAGACAGGTTTCATTATATAAACTCACAACACTGATGTAAGCTCAAGAAGCCAACACTTTTATATATATATATATATATATATATTTTCTTATCAGCTTGAGCCAGCAAAAAGCACCTCAAAATCCCATTGTAAAGTAAGTTAAGAATGTGAAAAGCACAAAATTACAGCTTGGCTCTTCTCATGATTGATTGACGGAAAGTGGAAGAATCTTGAAGGTGTAGGAGTAAGCAAGTTGAATTGTAGGGCAGGATGGGATGTGGCAAGAAAGAGGAAGGCAGAATTTGATTCTGATCAGCAATCTTCTTCAAGAAAAATAAAATTTGCTTGGGGAGCGAGAGTAAAGGGAAAGCGCCTCAAGGAAATGTTTATTTCTACTTTAAATCTTACTGCTCAAGGAGAGTAGAGGAGAACACATGTTCTGATTCTTCTTTTTGTGCTTTTGAATCAGTTCCAGGGTTTGTTTCCCATTTTCTCTTTTCCTGCCCTTCCTCTTTTTTCCTCTTTCTCTATTTTCACATCAGCTCAAAAGTCCAAGTTATACATGGTTGAAGTTATGTGATCTGCTAATATATGAGATGGAATGGCTTGTTCAGGTTTAGCCAGAAAAGGGAAAACATTCCAATTCACTGCTCCCCCTACCATAGTCCCCTAACTCAAAATTTTAATATAGAGTATATGCTGAGTACCATGTGGAAAAAGAAATGAAAAATAAAAATGTCTCTGAATTGAAGGCCTCTAGTCCAACATCGGTAGTAACATTGGTAGACTACTCTCTATGTCCTTAGGAGAGCTAAGTAATTTTTCCTCCAACTCACACACTCACCAGCAGTTTTAAAGAGGACAAGATGAGAATTCAGAAGTCACAGAAATGAGTTCTAAATCCATGAGGGCTTTGAACCCTTAGACACAGTGTGTACAAGAATGTGAGTTATACTGTCATAGTTCAAATCTCCAGCTTAGATGCTTTATAGTCATGCAAACTCAGCACAGTTATTAACTCCTCTGTGCCTCAGTTTCTTTCTGTCAGTTAGGAATAACAACTAACTTGGGTAGTTATTGAAAGAATTAGGAATAATAATCCATGTAGAGCTTACTGCACAGAGCTTGCCACTTATGGATTCTCATGAAACAACTTGGGGTCATCATAAGTCACAAGGCATATGACTTGATTCAAATACTGTCAGAAGTCATAGGTTTTCGTTTTCACCAATTGTAGTCTCAAGATTGCAGCATGGCTATTAGCTTAAAGAAAAAATATGGTTTTCCCAGAGTTTTTGCAGAAAAGTCTATCTGATTTGATATAGCACACTATTTAATAGGAAGCAACATCGGGAATGGCTTCCCAGGGGCTTCAGTGGTAAAGAATCTACCTTCCAAGCAGGAGATGCAGGTTTGATCCCTAGGTAGGAACTATCTCCTGGAGAAGGAAATGGCAACCTACTCCAGTATGCTTGTCTGGTAAATCCCATGGACAGAGGAGCCTGGAGTCTGACATGACATAGTGACTAAATAACAACAACAAAACTGGGAGTAGAAGCTGATGCATTTTATAAGCTATTCACAAGTCTGATTATTAAAATTCCCCTACACTCCCCTAGAACACTTTCATTTACAGCAGTTTTGCTCTTAAGCCATCCTGTCCCACTGGCACTGAAAATACTCTTAGGTGGAATTCCAACATAGTATCTCTTCTATGCAAAGTTGCCTTTGAGGCCATGAGAACTCATGGCTTTATTTCATGGTCTAAGTCAATACTGGGCACAAAGAGATCTCTTTCCTAGATTAACTAGCAAGGCTACCCAGGAAGAAATACTAGATTGCACCATTTACCCTGTCACGCTCTCTGCCATAGGCTTCAGGGCCCAAGCAGTATGATGGCTGGCAGCTTTGGTAGTGAGCACAGATGGAGAATAATTGAGGTGCCCCAGTTAGCACCAGGCACATTGTGGAAGCTCAGAAAAGTATTAAACAGTAATGGGAAACTGCTCATATTCTCTCTACATACAGCTGTTATACACATTTGTGAATATATTTGTAGATCAGATTATTCACATTTCATCCTCAAGCCTGCAGGGTTGAATGTGAAAGACCTGGCATTTGCTTTAAGAGTTCTCAATATCTTGCCCGAGGATATGCTGAACCTTTGGTACCAGAAATTATCTATAGACAAGGAAGCATTGACAAATTTAGTGCTTTAGGTATTCCTGCATAGAAATTTGCTGCTTAAAATTCTTCAAAAAATGGCATAGATTACTGTAAGGAATAAATTTTTTCCATAATAATCATGCAATACACATATCTATTTCCAAACGATTCTCACACCTTCTGGCAGAAGTAGATCAGTTAAAATTAGCGATGGGAAAATAGTATTTTATTAATGTTTAAAATATATATGTGAAAGTTGACTTGCCATATAGTCAAGTAGTTTCTGATTAGTATTCATCTACTTAGGAATTCTTCAACAAATGTTTATGAGTATTTACCTATTGTGTTTCAGGCAATTTCATGGGCTCTGGGAAATGGCATGAAAGAAGCAAGATGAAATACATAAATCTCTTTATTAGTGCTATAATATAGCACTCCTAATGCTTTTTTCCAAATTCTGTAAAAGTGAGATTCATCTGCAGTGGAATGGGAATGATGTCCAATTCATGTGCTTTTATCAAATTTAACTGAAACAGGTACTTTCCAGTATAAATGCTTTACCTTGCCATAAAATTTCATTACAGAATGTGCCAAAACGAGTACAAGCAAATGGAGTTAAAGAAGTGAAGTTTTCATAATTCTAAAAAGTCAGCTGTGAAAATAAAAACTGCCTCTCTACCTAATTGCCCATGCACATATTGCTTTTACATGAATAATGATATAAAAGATTCTGAGCTCATTCTCCTGACAAAGAAGGCATAAAAAATACTGGTAAATATATTCTTACCTGCCTTGTTACCATTTGCCATTTGTATTGTTACTGCATTCTACAGTCACTTCACTACAGATGCAAAGAAATCTTAGCTACAACTCTCTTCCCTCAAAATTGCAGTCAGTGTCATGGTATTGGATTAGTAATGGTTGCGAGAATGTGGCTTCCTCCGAACACCAGAACAGCATCGGACCAAGTTCAAAAGTCTGCAGAAGAGTCACCGAAAAGTAAGAAATGGCCATGTGCTAGAACCCTGTGCCTTATTTGAGGACATGGATGCTTTGTTGAATCCTGCAGCTCATGCTTCATCCACAGATAAGCCAAGGGAGATTCTGTCTCTCCCCATACTGAAGAGAATTGGCATCAGTGCTAAAGAACAGCTCAACTTGGTGGAGGGGGAAGAAGCTTGCAGAGGAGTCTGATGGTGATGAAATGGGCGTTGAGTTTATCCAGAAGCCTGAGCTTCATGGTGGTCCTGTCAGAGTTCAAACCCTGAGTGGTGTGCACTGGGGCTACAAGGAAACCAAGACTTTCCTTGACATCCTTCATGAGACTTGGTTTTAGGAAGAGCTGCAAGCCTGTCATCGGAAGAGCAAGTTGTACGGAGCCGTGGCTGAGCAGCTGCAAGAGTGTGGCTTCCTCCAAAGTCCGGAACAGCGCGGGACCAAGTTCAAAAGCCTTCAGAAGAGCTGGCGCTAAGTGAAAAATGGTCATTAGCTAGAGTCCCGTGCATTCTACAAGGAGATGGATGCGCTGATTAACTCTCGGGCATTTGCTGCTCCCACCAGCTCCCCAGAAGAAGCCCCATCACCCTCAGTTCCAGAAAGAGACAACATGGAAATTGAACCCCAGGAACCTACGGTCTGAGAACCTGAGGAGGACTCCCAGGAGGTGCTTGTTGAAGATTCTGGCAGCGAGAGAATGAGTGAGGAGGAAATCATGCAAGAATCAGAATTCCAGGGACCTCCAGGTTTACTGCAAAGCCTGAGTAATTTTGAAACAGTATCAAGGAGGATGCAACACAGGTGATATGTAAGGACATGGAGAGGCATAGGGCATTCATATAAAAGTCTAAAAGGGTCGTTTCCCAGAATGTTGATCCAGGTAAATATCATAAAAGGGATTGCATCTCAGGAAGACAGCGAGAAAACCTTCATGGAATTTGACATGGAAAACTGATGCCTCAGGCTCGAGATTTGGGGAAAGCCTTAGAGCATCAGAGGCCTCTTGTGGGGAAGAGGCCCTTCTGGCTCCTCAGATATGGAGAAAGCTTTGAAAGGAATGTGCATCTCATATGCCGCATGACCCACCAGAAGGAAAACCATTCTAAGTGTAGTGTCTGTGGGAAGTGCTTCGGTAGAAGCAGGAGTCTAGTCCGACACCAGAGAATCTACATGGGAGTTTGCAACAGATTTCGATGGAAAGTTGAAGGGGACAAAAAACGGACCCCCACTTAGCAAGTTAGATGACCAGAAACAACTCTGGAGAATCAACAGATGACAGATGTGGCAACCAGACAGCCCTCCTATGGACATCGAAACCAAGACCATTGCAGGATCAAGATTACTTTGAGCCAGAGCTGGCTATCAGTGATAATAATAATAATAATAATATATATATATATATATATATATATATAATATAACAATAATATATAACAAAAATATTTAAGGATTAGAAAACTACATGGAGGGGCATTCCTCAAGTCCAGTTGCCAAGCAACTCAATTTTATGTCCTGTGTCTTGGTGAAGGGTTTTGTGTGTGTATATATATATATACATAAAATTATATGTTCCCCTTTCTGCCTGACCATCGCCAGACCTAGAGCTGGACTCTTAGTATGAGATGTTCAGAGTCCCTGCAAATTAAGGTTCATCAGCATCTCACAGTGCTGGCTTCTTTTTCTGCCAAGCACTGCAGCATTAATACATGTCTAATTGCTAGGAAGTTTCCCTTCCCCCCACAAAAACAGTGCCCTGACACATTAATGCCTCTAAATTTTGTTGTGATAAAAAACACCTAAGTTATGACTTACTTCTCTTCTCCTCTAATTACAATTTAAGGCCAATTTAAAACCAATTAAGTTCTTGTTATTTTTTCCCCAGTCTGCCATTAATAGGCCCTAAATTACAAGAATATAAGAAGCTGTGTAACATCAGTCTGCAGTCACAATACTTTCAGTAGAGTTGTCATGAAATTACAGAAGGATAACAAAACGATTAGATGTAATTAGGCAGGAGGAAAATAGGACTCAACTCATACTGTCAATCAGCAAATAATTAATTTTAATGAAGAAAAATGAAAAAAATATATATATACATGGCTTAAAAGTTGTATTATAAAAACTGCATCCCCAAGAAAAGGAAAGCAACCAAAGATGAATTAGAAGTCCTTTATTATTAATTTGATGAAGATCATGTTTACCATAATAAATGACAAGGTTTCTCAATTTATTAAAATGCCTGAAAGGAGAATGGTTTTCTTAAGTCTAAAATATAGCACTTGAGCTTATTAGCAAATGACATAGAGAAATTTAATGTTTTATTAAATGTTTCACTACAGAAAAATAGAAACAGAAATGGCCATTTATCTTCGAGGAGTCAATCATAAAAATCCCATTATATATACTAGTCTTAGAGTAACTTCTATGGTGAGAACTTTGAATTCCCCTTTGTATTGAAAGTAAAACCTGCTCCAATGAAAGATTTATGGTTTACTCATCTTTTAAGAAAACTATAACCCTGAATTGGTAGGGAAAAGCCCAAGTAGACTGTTTAAATGACATATGAATGATAATTCTATATTACATGTAATTCAACAAAAGGAAAAAAAAATATTCTCAGACAGGAAAGATTAAAAAAGATCTTCCAGTCTATCTTTGTTCCCATCCATATGACTTGCTTTCAGAACCTCCAAAACCTGAATCTATAAAAGAGAGCAAGAAAAACTATTCTGCTCTTAGTAAGAAAATACATTTGAAAAGATTCGTGGACTCTGTGGATGAGGGCAAGGGTGGGATGATATGGGAGAATGGCATTGAAACATGTTAATTATAATATGTGTAATCAATCGCCAGCCCAGGATTGATGCTCGGGGCTGGTGCATCGAGATTTCCCGGGGGGAAGGAGGAAGGAGGGGGGTTCTGGAGGGGGAGCATATGTAAACCCATGGTGATATCATGTCATTGTATGGCAAAACTAATAAAAAAAGAAAAAAAAGAAAATACATTTGAAAGAGAACGTAGTATGAAGAGGGGAAAGAGCAGACATAAGGAACCACCGATACACTTATTACATCAGTGTAAATTATCTAAATGTATTTCTGGAAAAATAGGCTGTAAGTTGTCATGGTTAAGAGCCTGATTTCTAGGGATAGATCTTGGCTCAGATTTCCTTGGGCAAATTATTTAACCTCGTTAAGCTTTAAATTCTGCATCTTTAAAGAAGGGATAATCATAGAGTCTTTCTCATAGAATGTGAGTGTCTACAGTTTAAGCATCTGCATCACTGGTTTACTTAGAATGATTTCAAACTAATAAAAGTCCAGTAAAAGCAACTGAAAAAAGTACTATAAATATGATGTCAAAACTATATAGTCAGTGTCAAAAGGTGCACTTATAATTAGTATGGTAATTAGTGAAATTGTGTTTGTAAGCCTACTAGAGGCATAGATTTTTAAAATTAAAACAATGATTTTGCTTCACAGTTTGCAAAATTCTGTCAACTTCATCACCATATTTAATCATCATAATGACACTGAACCTGAGTGGAACAAGGAACTCCAATCCAGTTTTTGATGAGCAGACTGAGACTCAGGAATAGTGTGAAGCTGGCCCCTCACTGCATGATATTAAGTCTTGAAGGCAGGGGACACACCCAAGCTGGTTTTGTGTGTGTGTGTGTGTGTGTGGCTTTTAATGTTGATTTCAAGGTAATTTCTTCCACATTTCACTATCCCCCTAAAAATAATACTGCTCTGACAGAATGCAATAACTCTAAAAATTCTTACACGTGTGCTTTGGGAATAGTATAAGAGTAGGCATGGAGTACATATAACCTCATTTTGTAATGTTTCTCCCTGGATAAGGTAGTGATTAGCTAGCTATAAAACATTATTGCCACATCTATTTTGTTAGAAGCATTTTTGATAGAGTATTGCCACTACTTTCACAAAGCAGTTGGTACTGTAATGTAATAATCTCTGGTGATTAAGCCAAATTGGGAATCCTCTAGAAGCCTATTGGTTGTGAATTTTGTTGTCAGATTTGCAGTACTGAAAATCTCACAGATGTCAGTCATTAGTGTCAGTGACACAAATGCTTAAACTGTACACCTTCTACTAGAAGCACCTAATTATCTCACCATTCTCTTATTAATGACTAGTAACATGAGAGTTTAAATAAATGATATAGCAAAATATTAGCCTCAAGGTTCACCATCAAATAAATCTGGTTTGTTCCATTTGATTTTTATTACCATATTAAAAAAAAATCTGTATAACACCCTATTTAATGCATTAAATTATATGCTATAAGAAGAAATATGGCTATTCACTAAAATGTATTCAAGTTAAAATATGAACAGGTTCCAGTGAACTTTGCATCATAGGTTTTTTAGTATTGATATTTATTACAAATTATGTATTCTCAAGCATGAAAAGTGAAAATTAGTCACTCAGTTATGTTTGACTCTTTTGCAACCCCATGGACTGTAGCCTGCCAGGCTCCTCTGTCCATGGGATTTCCCAGGCAGGAATACTGAAGTGGGAAGGAATACCATCCCCTTCTCCAGGGGATCTTCCCAACCCAGGATCGAACCCAAGTCTCCTGCATTGCACGCACAGTTTTTACCGTCTGAACCACCAAGGTAGTCCATTCTCAAGTATGACCCTGCTAAGTTGCTTAGTCGTGTCTGACTCTTTGCAACCCCATAGGCTGTAGCCTGCCTGTAACTCTGTCCATGGATTTTCCAGGCAAAGATACTGGAGTGGGTGGCCATTTCCTTCTACAGAGGATCTTCCCAACTGAGGGACTGAACCCGCATCTCTTACATCTCTTACATTGCAGGCGGGTTTTTTTGATTACTAGCACCATCTGCGAAGTCCTGTTCTCAAGTATATTCCTTGCTTAAGTTAAAAAAAATCATCAATATTCTTGTTAACTCTGAAGTCTCCAGAGAAAATAATTTATATACTTATGAAGGAAAAGGAAAAGTAGAACATGCTATCAAAAGAGGCCAGAATTGTGTCAGAGTCTCTCTTACACAGTGATTACAACCTCATGCACTGAATATTTTTCTCCTATACATGCATTCTCCTTGCCCTAGATTGTAATGACACTTCGTTTTACATCTCCAATCCAGCACATTCATAATGTGGTTCATAGGGAAAAGAGTCCAGTGACATCTTATTATGAGTGTGAGGCTGCAAGTAAAAAAAGAAATTAACATCTTGCTGAAGATTTGCTTGGAGTTTGTGAGCCTTGAGTTAAGTGTTAAAACAGTATATGCTATACAGATAACTAAATTTCTCCACAGAGGAGAAGAAGGTCTTTATTGGCACCAGAAAGGCAGAGAATCCATGTCTAGAGCTATTACTGTCCAGCACATAAATCTACATCTTTTTTCAATAGTATTGCCCTGCATCTTTAGCCAGACAAACAGAAGGTTAGCTAGAGTAAAAGCATATGAGGGAAGCTGCTGTATAGCACAGGGACCTCAACTCGGTACTCTGTGATACCCTAAAGAGGTAGGATGGAGGTGGGGTGGGCGGGATATCCAGCAGGGAAGGGAATGTATGTATACATACAGCTGATTCACTTCATTGTAAAACAAAAACTAACACAATAATGTAAAGCAATTACACTTCAGTTAAAGAAAAAATAAACATACAAAGTTCACCTGTCTGCTAGGGATATACTTTTGACATCTGAGTAGGTGGGATAAATATTTCAATGACACAAAAAGCATAATTCCACATTCTTTTCGAGCTTCTCACACAGGCTAATGCCACTTACTCTCAAGCAACATATCCTTCTGTTAGTCTGATCCCATTAGTTCTCGCCATAGCCCTGGGTACTATAATTACCTTCTTCTTTTAGATTTTGTGATATGCCTTGGTTTATAAACTCTTCTGTCCCATTCACATCCTCCAATCCCTGAAGCATCTTCCAGGCATCCATGTAGAGTTGATTGCCACATATAAGGGTAAGAGAAAGTCAGAGCCATTCCAAACTGATTGTAAGAAATCTGCCTTGCAGGCAGTTAGTTCTACTACAGTAAAAGCCCATTCACACAAAGCAAACGGGAGCTCTCCCTGGTCTATGTGGTGGCTGACCAGCTAACAAAGGTGAAAATGGAACAGTCTCATCTGTAAAACCCCAGGCTTGGCAACTCTTCGGAGGGACATACCAAATCTTCATTTACTCTGTCTCTTGACTATGAAATTCAGTCCACATGGGTCACTTTACAAATAGGTCTAATACTCCAGGTGGCTCTCCGAAATGGGAAACCAGTTGGAACTTGGGTGAGTCACTTTATTTCTCGGCTCCTAGTTACTTCATCTTAAGAATAGAATCTTAT
This sequence comes from Antilocapra americana, assembly GCA_007570785.1. Lineage (NCBI taxonomy): Eukaryota > Metazoa > Chordata > Mammalia > Artiodactyla > Antilocapridae > Antilocapra > Antilocapra americana. Next base: position 10,649,993 of record ML664161.1, on the reverse strand, counting down.
TCCCTAGTGTAATAATACCTGGAACCACATCAAGTAAAACATGTAAAGCAGAGTTGGTGCAGCAGAACCATAAGAAGGGAATCACAGCCTCCCTGGGTTCCTTACCTCCTGCATTCGGCCATGAGGGAAATATAAGGAATACTAGCATCTCATAGGACTCTGTTGGAAACTGTGGGATCAGTGTGTGATGTCACACACACACACTTAAAGCCCTGTGAAAAACCTGCAGTTTCTGATAATTATACTAACAATATCCTTAGAAGCACTGGAAAGGGCGTATCTTCACAATGCTTCTGACTGTTGGAGGCCGGAGTTGACCAAGCCTTTTCCCAATATCTAACCTGTCAGCCTAGCACTCTCTTTTTTCTCTGATGAGACTTACACTCAACTGGTCAGGTAAACAGACAGAAGTGACACTTCTCACCTGCAGAGCAATAACTCTAGTCCCCATTTCACCATTATAGCTTCCCTCTTGTGAATCTAGAATGTTCTTCAACATTCATGAGTATACTTTAAAGGAAAAAAGGGTATAAATGAACTTATCTATGAAGCAGAGATAGTGTTACAGATGTAGAAAACAGTCTTATGGTTACCAGGGAGTAAGAAGGGAGAGGGATAAATTGGAAGATTGGGACTGACACATACAAACTACTCTGTATAAAATAGATAACTAATAAGAACCTGCTTATTAGCCCAGGAAACTATTCTCAATACTCTGTAATGGCCTTTATAGGAAAAGAATTTTTAAAAAGTCGCTATATGTATATGCATAACTGATTCATTTTGCAGAAACTAACACCACATTGTAAAGCAACTATACTCTAATAAAAGTTAACTTAAAAAAGATACCTTCATCTGAGAGAAGAAAAACTCTAAAGAAACTCTTGCTGAAAAAGAGGCCAAGAGGCTGCGGTTGTAACATTTAGAGAGGGAAGTCCCGAAAGAGCGACATAATTCACTTCACCTTTTCAGTCCAAAGCAGAGCCTCTTCTCTGCAAGCAGCCACATTAGTTGTCTAATAGTGACTTTGCTTATTTGATGCTAAATGATGCATTATTGTCTAACAGTTGATTGTGTGTGTGTGGGCTAAGTCTCTTGCTGTGTCTGACTCTTTGTGACTCTATCAGCTGTAGCCTGGCCAGGGGATTCTCCAGGCATGAATATTGGAATGATTTGCCATGCCTTCCTCTAGGGGATCTTCCTGACCCCAGCAGCAAACCTGCGTCTCTGATGTGCCCTGCATTGGCAGGCAGGTTCTTTACCACTAGTGTCACCTAAGACGTTCCGACAGTTGAGTGCAGACTTTTAATCTGTGATAAATATTAGGTCTATGTGATCCACAATCATGCTAGGAAGATCTGAAAAAAAAAAAGACATTTCACAGTCCCAGTTTCATGGAATTGAATTCCTTTCTCTTCATGGTTATTGATACAAGTATCAGCTAAAAACCTGATCCTAAAGTGATTTTTCTGAGCACTTTACATTTGCCTCCTTAATGTCAATGCCGGTAGCCTATACCAGTGCCCATTCTTTTGAACTCTAGTGGCTGGTTTCAAATCACTAGAGTTATTCTCTAATGTGACTGTACATAGAAGTGCTGACTACCTTTGGTATAAAATTTAGAATGTACACCTATATATAAAACTTCTAATTTCTTTTCATCTCTTTTCATAAACCATTCCAATGGTCTAAATGAAATGACTTTTAAACTTTTTCCTTATTGCTTAGTATTTAGCAGAGAATCCACAAAACTGACATTTTCTCTTCAAGTCATTTAACGTAACATAACCGTCTGTCATCAGTCTTAACTCCCCAATACATTATCCTCTGTTATTTCCCTTTCACTCAGTATCCTTCTATCAGTGTCTTTAGCCCTCCACATTAAGCAGCATATTGATTATCCAGCTTCTTTCCCTCTCTTTCCCTCTCTTCTTAAACAGTCCTCTTGTATAGGCTTGGCACATCCATCATCCTGTATTCCTCTTTTACACATAATGAATAATCATATTTACATAGTGTCCAGTTCCAAGGAATTAAAGCACTTTAGATTACTTTGGGAAAATATGTGTAATCAGTTCTGACAGCATTTCTGAGACAAGCAGAAGCAAAACACTGTAATCCATTTTTGCTAAGTAAGAAAGATGGCAATGGAGATAGGGAATTAGCCTGAGTTTACATAGTCATTTTCTAGTAGTTACAATTTGACATTCAACCCCTGGCCAAGTGCTAGCTAGCCCTCTCAATCCCCTTCTTTCCATTCCTGCTGTGACTACCCCTAGTCCAGGCCATCTACATACGCTTATGTCACAACTGGACTTCCTCTGAGACACCCCCCGCCCACCCCGCATTCTTTTGACTCTAAGCTGCTCTGTTTTATCCTATTACAGCCAGGATGTGTCTTCCTGAAGAACTTCTCTGATCATGCCATTTACTGGCTCAAAAACGTCAACAGCTTCCTATCATCCAATGAATTGACTTTTCTCATACCAGCATTTGAGTGTCTCAATCTAACTTTTCAAATATATCAATAACTGCTGCCTTATATCAATATATGAATATGCTATGTGACCAATATAGTTACTAGCTGTTTCCTGAAAGTCTCAAAGTTTTCCACTTCCAAGTCTTTGTCCACACTGTTTCTGATGCTTAAAATCACTTTTCTCCCCCCATGCACTAGTCCTGCCACTTTTGCTCTTTGGGGATCATTCCCAATGCTTCTATTTATATGAAGTTCATTCTGGATTTGTGAATCAGCTGGATCTATCTTTTTCAAAGGTGCAGAAAGTTTTGCTTGTCTTTTGGTGTTTATAATAGTCTAATGTATTCTCTCTTTCTCATTTTTACTTATCAGATTCATACAACATAAAATATCTTTGTAGCAATACCTCTCTCCCTAGTACTTTAAAAGGCTTTTTGTAGTAACTAGCATCTATAAGTATTTATCTAACAAAGTTCTTCATGTATTTAATTTGATTTAATTGTATGGCATCATACTTATTAGTGTATCTTATCCTCAAGTATTATTTTTCATTACCATTCACAAGATCATCATTTAACATTCTGTTAAAATTCTTGAACTCTGTTTTTCTCTATTATTTTTGCTAGCTCCTCTTTCATCTCTTAATCCTTGCATTCCATGTGGACTCTCAGATACTCCTTTTTTAGATTGGTTCTTGTCTCTTACCTATATACTGTCTCCAGGAGGAGTTCTTTCACTCACAGCTCTAATGTGTGATATACAATATTACTTACAAGTTCTTCTCCATCCCTGATTGTTCTCTGTTACCCCACTTCCAATAGTCTCCTTAATGTTTCTGGGAGGATATCAACTTATATGTGACCAAATTCACACCTCTTTCCCAGAGACTCTTTGACCATCATTGACACCAATGACTTCACCTCTGTTTGGCACATTAAGCTGAAATTCATCCTCTAAATCAATCTAATTCTCTCACTGTGCACCTAAGGAAGCTAAAGCTTGGAAAGGGCAAAGGGCCGGCCCAAAACTACATAACTAATTTTTAGATCAGTTAATATTAAACCAGCAGCCCATCTAGAGGGTGTCACAGAAACAATCCCAGGAAGTCTGCTGTATTGTAGCAATGATGAGTTGAGGATGCCAACTCTGTCCCACGATGTCTCTTCCTGAGGGTAGGTTTAACATGTCTCCTCTTATCAAGTTCTGAGACTGGATGAATTTCTTCTTGTGCAACTACTTTATTTAGACCTTTCAAATGGTAAACTTGATCAAATCTTTTTATTGCCTGCTAGAAAGCTCATACTCCAATTTTTGCCTACACATAGCAAACATTTCAGACTTCAGAGTACTCATTTAGAACCCCAGGGTCCTGCATGGTTTTAAATTACTTTTCCTTCCAAAATTTTTCCTACACATAAATTTCATCAACTACCTTTGTCTGAAATAACTTGTAAATTATATCTATTTTTGACTATCTTGAATATTTTGGAAGAATAAAACAGAAAAAAATTAACATTTTTCAATAAAAATATTTAGCTGTACAAAAAACACAGTGATAGAGATAGAACTTGGTTCAATGTCTCCAGATTCTCAGAGGCACTCTGTCTTATCTGGCTATTCTTTATATTTACTTGATACATACTGCTATGCGTACTTGTGTGTGTAGGTATATGTGTATGCTGAAGATTTATTCATTTCTTATCCCTCCTATCAGATTGTAAAATCCCAAAGGATGGGAATTGTCTATAAAATTTTTTTGACAATCTTCTCAAGCAAATATAATAGTATGTGCATATGGTATCAACACAATAACTGAGTTTGGACAATTCTCAGTCTATCGCTAAATCCTAACTCATATCTCAATTCTCAGTCACCATCTCACTTTTATATAGAACTGTCTATCTGACCTGGGCTAAAACTGTAATCCTTTACTTGATAGAATAGATATGTAATCTTTGGATTTGCGGTAAAATGAATTTCTGTTAATGGAATCTTGACTTCTCACTAACTTGAGGGAAATGAATAAAATTTGCACTCCAGAAAAATATACAAGTGTACCTCATAGATATTGTGGGTTCAGTTCCAGAATACTGCAATAAAGTCAATGTCAAAATAAGCAAGCTATATGAATTTTTTTGTTTTTCACTGCATATAAAAACAAATTTATGCTGAATTGTATTCTATTAAGGATGTAATAGCAGTATGTCTAAAAATATATATGCTTTAATTAATACATACTTTATTGCTAAAGTGTCTAACCATCATCTGAGCCTTCAGCAAGCTGTAATCCTTTTGCTCATGGAAGGTCTTGCCTGGATGTTTATGGCTGCTGACTGATCAGGTGGTGATTGCTGAAGGTTGATGTGGTTATGGCAATTTCTTAAAATAAGACAACAATGAAGTTTGCTGTGTTCGTTGACTTTTCCTATCACAAACAATGCCTCTATATCATGCAGTGCTGTTTGATAGCATTTTACCCACAGTCAAATTTCTTCCAAAATTGGAGTCAATCCTTTTAAACTCTGCCACTGCTTTATCAATTAAGTTTATGTAGTAATGTTCTAAATCCTTTGTTGTCATTTCAACAATCTTCATAACATCCATTAGAAGTAGATTCCATCTCAAGAAACCACTTTTCTTTGCTCATCCCTAAGAAGTAACTCCTTATCCATTCAAGTTTTATCATGAGATTGGAACAACTCAGTCACACCTTCAGGCTCCACTTCTAATTTTAGTTTTCTTTCTATTTCTACCATATTTACAGGTACTTCCTCCATTGAAGACTTGAACTCTTCAAAGTCATTAATGAAAGTTGGAATCAGCTTCTTCCAAACTCCTGTTAATGTTCTTATTTTGACCTGCCATGAATTGTGAATGTTCTTAAAGGCATCTATAATGGTGAATACTTTCTGGAAGGTTTTCAACTTCCTTTGTCTAGATTCATCATCAGAATCACTATCTATGGCAGCAGTAGTCTTATGAAATTTATTTCTTAAGTAAGAAGACTTGAAAGTTGAAAGTACTCCTTGATCCATGGGCTGCAGGATGAATGTAGTGCTATCAGGCATGAAAGCAACACTAATCTCACTGTACATCACCATCAGAGCTCATCAGTGACGAAGTACATTGTCAATGAGCAGTGATATTTTGAAAGAAACCTTTTTTTTTTTGAGCAGTAGACCTCAACAGTGTGCTTAAAATATTCAGGAAAACATGCTGTAAACAGATATACTGTCATCCAGGCTCTGTTCCATTTATAGAGCACAGACAGAATCCATTTAGCATAGTCAATGAAAAGTGAGCATTGGCTTCTACTTAAAGTTACCAGCTACATTAGCCCCCTGAAGCTTTGAAGTCGGGCATTGACTTTTCCTCTCTGGTTATGAAAATCTACATAGCATCTTCTTTCAATATAAGTCTGTTTTATCTACACTGAAACTCTTCACCATATCCAATATAATAATAAAAAAGTCTGAAATATTAAAAAGTATTACTAAATTGCCAACATATGAAACAGGATACAAGCAAATGCTATTGGAAAAATGACACCAACAGACCTGCTCAACACAGGGTTGCACAAAACTTGACTCTGTAAAAAATGCAATATCTGTTAAGTGCAATTAAATGAAATATACCTGTATTTATAATGCAGCCAATATTTAAAATTAGGGCAACTTGATTACATTTTAATGCACTTAGAATCTATATATTCTATGCACTGAATGCACTGAATATATATTCTGAATATATATTCAGAGTATAGTAATCTTATTTTGTGCTTATAAGTTAAATATAAGAAATATAGTAAGTAAAGGCAGAGAATAATACAAGAATTTCTCATCTATGACATTTATTTTATAGTTTTTTAAACATTTCTATTTTATCTAATATTTCTTTCAGCATGAAGATAGAAATATTTAAAACTCTATAAATTCCACCTATTAATCATTAATAACTTAACAATTTTTGTTTACATTCAAAGTGGATTGTTGTTTGTTTTTTGGCCATGTGGCTCATAATGTGGGATCTTAGTTTCCTGACCAGGTATCAAACCTGCAACCCTTGCACTGGAAGCATGGAATTTTAACCACTGGATTGCCAGGGAAGTTCCCTAAATCTTTCAAAAACTATTTTAAGTATACTATACAATTTTCATAGATATTCACTATTAGCTCTTGTAAACTTTGTTGGATAGGTGACACAACACTAAATAAAACTAAGGAATAAGAAAACAATTTTTTTGCTTAGCAGTGGAATCCACCCTCTGATACTTCATAAATTTACAATTATTTAGCAATTTTTAAAAATTCTCACCTTGATTTTAAAATATAGGCATCATGGGAGCTATGAGAGCTATAAATCTGTATTTCCTAAGATACAGTCTTGAAGAAAGAGATACTTAGAAGTTTGCACTGAGATTGTTTTGTTTTTTCCATGTAAACATAGAAAAGCATGAGCCTGTTGAACCCAAATTATGGGCTCAAACACAGAAACAGGAGGTAACTAGAGTCTAACAAGTGTTACACTGGGGAGATTGCAGCTAGATCATTAGCAGAGCCCAGAAATTCTGCACAGCCCCATTTCCTATGCACTAAAGTAGAGCGCCAGGATGCTTAAACATTCACACAAAGGAAAAGAGTTGTTTTTTTTTTTTTTAATCTATTCACTTCTGTTAGAGTCATTGTTGCCTGCTCTTAATGAAACATGGGTAAATATGTTATTCTGCCAATGTTCAATTTTCCATTATTATTTAAAGAACAAAACTGTTGTATTGGAGTCCATTTGAGGAAATACTATTGTCATCTTTATACATATAAAAGCAATTTCAAATCACTGCTGAATTATATTTAAGAAAATATTATGTGGAGCCTCAATTTTTCACATTTTTGCAAAATAATAGGTACAGTTCTTAGTAATATACTTGCAATAAATTTCACACATATTGAGATAATACCTTTTTCTTTAGGTCATTGTTGAAACACTAAGACTATAATCACCAAATAGTCTCCAAACAAATAGTTTTTACCCTAGCAGTAGTCTAAATCATAGTGCATTTCTTCAGAGTTCCTGAAACTAAGAAAGTCTGATTTGAGATCAGAACTCTTGCTACAGAAATTATTTCAGAGCACTGAATGGCTTGCTTTGTTTCAACAAAGAAAAAAAAATTCAACATTCCATTTTTACCCTCTGTTACACTATTTTAAAATCATATTTGCAAGTAGATTTATTTAAACACAATAAGTAAAATATAAAGGATGAAAATGTAAGTCATTAAAGTCATTATGATACTATTTTTTAAAATGTTGGTTTGAAATTCCAGTTTTTTTCCAGGTATTGTGCAGGTTCACAGATGACTTTTTGCTAGGTAGCAGAAGCAGTCCTACCTAATGTTAAGTCATTTCTCACATATGAAATATATGATTAGCAATATTGATTTTCATTTCAGGATGATACAGCACTCTGCTTAGGAATGCAGTTTAGAGATTCATCTGGACCTGGATTAAGCTTTGGTTTTGTTACTTAGGAGTTGTGTGGCTTTAACAAATTATTCTACCACTATAAGTTTGTTTCCTTACTTCTAAGCAAGCATTATAAAAAATGTTTATTTAATAGTGTGTGTGTGTGTTAGTTGCTTAGTCGCATCCGGCTCTTTGCAACCCCACAGACCGTAGCTCACCAGGCCTCTGTCCATGGGATTCGCCAGGCAAGAGCACTGGAGTAGGTTGCCATTTCCTTCTCCAAAAGTAACTATAGAAAGAAAGAAAGTGAAGTCTCTCAGTCGTGTCCAACTCTTTGCAACCCCATGGACTGTAGCTTACTGGGCTCCCACATCTATGGAATTTTCCAGGCAAGAATATGGGAGTGGGTTGCCATTTCCTTCTCCTTATTTAATAGAGTGTATTTGAAAATTAAGTGGAACAATCTATGCTGAGAAACAGCACAGTGACTATTAACTTTTGATTATTTTTATTAGTGTTATTTTTCATTAGGCATATATGTTTTGGGAAAGAACATAAATTGATTTATTCAGTCAAATCTGATTTTTGACTTTTGTTTCTTGGCCTGAGGAATCTTGAGCAATTTATGTAAAAGTCTTTGAGAACAACCAAAGTGATACAATAGAGACAGAAAAGTCTTTTTAGCGAAGGGGACTAGAAAGTTAGATACCCACATGGAAAAAAATAAAATTCAAAAACTACTTCACATCATATACAAAAATTAAGTTGAACATTCGCCCAATTGTGACATCCAAACATTAATGTTTTTAAAGAAAAATACAAAATATTTGTAGGACTTGGAGCTAAAAAAATGTTTCTTAGAAGATAGAAATGAGTAAGTATTTAAAAACTGATAAATTGAAGTACATCAAAATTTTAAATTTCTGCTCATCAAAAGATACCATTAAGAAAATCAATAGGCAAAGTGGGAGAAAATATCTGTGAAATGTATACCTGATAAAGAAAAACTATGCAAAACATACATAATTCTACATTCTAATGATAAGCGTCCAACAGCCCAATTTATAAGTGGGAAAAATATCTGAACAGACTTCTCATTAAAAAAGATAAAAAACAGCCAATAGGCACATAAAAAGCTAAAAAAAAAAGCACACAAAAAGCAGTCAAGATCGTTATTATCTAGGAAATAATAATTAAAATTACTACAAACACTACAAAAGTGAATAATATTAAAGTCCGAGCACACCAGTACTGGTAAGATTGTGGAGCAGTTGTAACTGACATATATTGTTTTTATAGAAAATGGTAGTCACTTGGAGAAAGAACTCACAGAAATTCTATTCCTCAGTATTTATACAAAAAGATAAGAATTTATATTCATAAAAAGATTTATATAACAATATTCATGGAAGCTTTATTGATAATGACCTCAAACTGCAAGCAGCCTAAGTGTCCATTAATAGAAGAATAAGTAAACAGAATACAGTATAATAATAATAGAATGAAATACTATTCAACACAAGAAAAATACTAATATGCCAACAACATGGACAGTTCTCAATATAATTATGCTGAATAAAAGAAGCCTTACAGGCAAAATGCATACTCTTTGACTCCATCTACAAGAATTTCTAAAGAAGCAAATTATTCTGAAAAAAAAAAAACAACAGTGGTTGTACTTTGGATTGGGCAATGACTGTGATGAAGCATGCTGTCAATGTTAGACAAGTCTGTTTGCATTTGTCAAAACTTTGTTAAAAAAACATTTAAGATTTGTGCATCTGTGTCTGTGCTTTGTATCAACAGGAAAAAAAAAGGTATGAGGAAAATATTGAATTCTGATCATATATGCATGTTAAAGTATCTGAAGTATCAGAAATGTACTGATACCTGAAATTTACTTTGAATTACATAAAAAATCAAGATAGATTTATGGATAGAGGGATAAATAGATGGATAAATATGGGGTAAAATAAGGATACAAATATTAATGACTGAATTTAATGGTAGATTTAGGAGTGCTTGCTGTAAAGTTCTTTCAACTTTATTGATGTTTGAAATTTTTCATAAGATTTATCAAAAATGTTGAAACTTTCTGATGTGTTTTCATCTTCTGGTAAAGGGGAAATCATAATTTCTTCCTAAAGAATTTTTCTGAGATAAAAGGAAACAGTGACATCTCAGGTACATATTGTGCAAATATGTTCAATGTGGATTCTCTGTTTTGTTTAGTCACTAAGTCGTGTCTGACTCTTTGGGACCCCATGGACTTAGCCTACCAGATTCCTCTGTTTATGGGATTTCCCAGGCAAGGATACTGGAGGGGGTTCCCATTTCCTTCTCCAGAGGATTATCCAGACTCATGGATCAAACCCATTTCTTTTACACTGGCAGGCGGAGAATTCCCACTGAGTCACCAGGGAAGGCTGCACTGTAGATTACCTATTCATTTTCCTCAGGGGTGTCCTTCAATGAGCAGAAGTTTTCAATTTTAATGTAACTGATCAATTTTTCTTTTTATAATGCATGAATGTGTTGCCCAGCACAAAGTTGACCTACTGTGTGTGTCGTGTGTGTTGGTTCTCTTATCCTTTACTTCACCAACATCCCCTTTCAGGGTCACAGGAGGCCTTTCAGGAGGCTAGAATCTGCTCATATTTTCCCACCTAACTTTCATTCCTCACTCCTGTACGAAGTTGGCTGTCACTTGCTCAGAGTCTTTTGAAGAGTGTCCTTGACCTCCCCAAGGAATAATAGATCTCCCTCCCTATCTTTCCCCTCACCATACACAGACCTAATCAGAAGTAGACCCATGGTGGACATTCAACCTTTTTTAGCCTCCTGCATCTTTTCTCTGAAAAGAAAAGAGTAGGCAAAAAAGAAAGAGGACAGAAGAATGTATCAGGCTGGATGTCAAATTAGAGCCTATCACAAATAGTGGGGAGCCGGAGTCAACTGCTATGGAAAGTCAAGGAGAATTAGGGCAGAGAAAAATGCCTTTGACTTGTGAGAACTGTGAATACTGATCTCAGAAAGATCATTTTCAGGAAAGTGGTTGGAACATCCAAGGATTGGCCTTATTTCTATTCTGGGCTTATCAGTAGCTCAACTTCAACAAACTTTTCAGCTACCGTTGTGGCAACATGAAGGTCCTACCTATTTTACTGGAGTTTCTCACATTCTTAAGCAGAAAATGGTTACCTCTTTATGTTCCTTATCTTTCTATGCACAGGCAGTCACAGGCCTGTTACAAAGGCACTGTGAACACAAATGATTCCAAACACACTGCACCCTCATGGTCAGAAACCCTGACTAAGCTTGTCGGTCCAGCAACTCACCCCATTGCTTTTCTCATTTTTTCAGGTATGCATATTTTGTCCTTTGCAAGGAGTGAGCTCCAATAGCTGCACTAACCTACTGAGTGTTATCTTTCTTAGCCGATGCCTTTGAATGCTTCATTCTCAAGAGGGGAAAATCACTTGGAGCCAATGAAAAGGCTTTTGGAATTAGAGAAAGTAACTGAGGAACCCTGGACAGCCCTTTCCATAAGATAACCCCTTTTGAGGTTAGAAAAAAAAAATTATATCCTGGAACTGAAGGTAAAATTATGAGGTGACTGGCACTGGAGACTGGGTACTTCCTTCCCAAATGACTGGCTTTTCAAGGAGTCTACTTGTTTTCTCATACCCTAGGAGTCTTGTACTATGTGAAACAACTTCAAAGAAAACTAGAGCTCTCTAAATGAATTATGTTTACATCCGATGAGCAATTTTCGATGCTCAAGACTATGATAGGTTGTGTGGAGCACATACAAGGAAAATATCACATGTTCTTTGCCTCAAGGGTTACACACAACCAATAACTAAAGAACCATTTAAAACACAAAATAATTAAGCATCGTTGGCTACTGTGGGTACAGAAAGAAAGAGATGAAGAGAGCTGGAGTATGTTTCTTTAATTCTTCAAGATTTCTAAACAACAAGAAAGACCACTTTAAGAATATGTAGGGGTTATGAAAGGTCACCTGAACACTCAGGAAACAAAAGAAATTTAGGACAGCTCTAGACTCAGAACAGTCATTTTTCTTCCCAAAGCAAAACAATTTAATTCTTTGTAGTGGCTGTTTTTGGATGAAATTATTTATTTTTATTTTAAATAAACCAGTGGGCAAACTTAGAGTATTCCCTAAGTTATATAGCACATGCAGGAGCATTCCAAATAGAACTTATATAAGAAAGATAAAAGACATTGGCATTAAACTTTATTTTTAATATGTGCTTACATGATTAGAAGACTATTCCTATAATAAGCTGTAGAAGTAGTTTACTGCTGGGAATCTTCTAATGGGAATATATTTGAGGTAAAATACATGTTCCACATCACAAGAAGGGCAAAGGATATAGGTAAATTCCTTCTCAATATGGTGAATGAGTTGAGAATCAAGCAGAAGTTATAATGGCCGACCTTCAATGAATCAGCTTGGTACAATGAGTAAGATGTGCCCAACTGGCCACAGGACAACTAGACAATAGATTTAAAAAAAAATCAGTTTTGACCCAAACCTGACAATTCAGTGGGGCAGAAAAGCTCCATGACTTGCTCACAGAAATTAAATAAGAGTTAAAACCCAATGAGGATTATATTCTTCAGATTCACACTGACTGCCACACTCTCTCTTTATTACCTTATTTTAGTTATTATTCTTTAGGAGGTTCATGCCTCATAACATTCTTTGAAAAAGAAACATAATTTTCCATATTTGCAAATGTATTTGTGTCATAAAATTCATTCAATATATTTTTATTACTACCAGAGGCATTAACATCAGGTATCATCTCTGCCCTGACTCTTTTGCACTAATACTTTCTCTTTCAACCTATTACAATCCCAGTCCTCATAGCACCATTCTTCAGTAATGTTTCTTATCACACTGTCAAGGGTACTTGTTTATTGTTGAAATTACCACCCTATTAATATGTCCAAAAACCACTGCTTTAGACTTCCTCTGTGGCTATTTAATTACTCTTTTCACATGCTTATTTCAGAAGAAGCAAAAGGTGCTAAAACATGCAAAAGAGCATTAGTGACATACTGGCCTTGAAAAACTTAATTATGCTAAGTAAATACACTACGAAATGAAGTTCACGCTTCACTATCAACCTTAGCTAATATCTAAGTAGTTCTGTTTCCTATTTCCTCATCTGTGTTTGTTTATAAATAGGATTCTGTGCGATGGCACTGTCTAGATGCATGGTTGACCCTTGAACAATGCCGATGGGTCAAAAAAATCACATAAAGTGACAAGCTATGCGCCTATTCCTCAAGGGGGAGGAATGGGAGAAGCTGGTTTGGTGACTTGCTTTGACTCCAGAAACTACACTGTGTATTCTAACACCTTTTTGTTATTGTTGTTCAGTCTTTCAGTCGTGTTTGACTCTTTGAGACCCTGTGGACTGCAACACTCCACATTTGCCTGTGCTTCACTGTCTCTCGGAGTTTGCTCTAACTCATGTCCATTAGTGATGCCATCCAACCATCTTCTCCTCTCTCACTCCCTTCTCTGCCTCCCTTCAATCCTTCCCAGGATCAGGGTCTTTCCAGTGAGTCAGCTCTTCTCATCAGGTGACCAAAGTATTGGAGGTTCAGTTTCAGTATCAGTCTTTCCAATGAATATTCAGGGTTGATTTCCTTTGGGATTGACTAGTTTGATCTCCTTGCTGTTGAAGGGACTCTCAGGAGTCTTATTCTTCTAACACTTAAAATAACTCAATTATTTCAGGACATCAGAGAGACTAGAACTTCCCCTTGGGGTCTTCAGTCTGTCATCTTTTGCCCACACTAGGCTGCCTTACTCATTTGACACTGTTGCTGTTGTTTTCCGTTTATCCAAGGGGTCCTAGTCAGTGTGCAGGTGGAAAACATAGTTCTCATCATATTGTTCCTTTTAATGCTATAAGTCACATTTAGTTTCTGTGAACAATGCACTAAACTTCACCACCCCACTTACGTGTTAGTTTGGAGCCAAAATTGAACTGTTGGTATCACATCAAGTTTCTCTGTGATCAGTACACATCCACAATGTCCTTCCATGTTTTTGTTATAAAAAATAAAATACATTTCCATAGAATGAGGAGTTTGGCTGGAAGTAATACTGAAATTTAGCACTGGGGTTATACTCTTGTGGGTGAGATGATAAAACACAGACAAGGTTATCATCTGAGATAATGCAGTAGCTCTGCCTCATTGGATTCTCAGCCCTTCCACTTTCTGCAACTTAAGCTTCTTGTGTCTCAGTTTCTTAATCAATAAAATGAGGACAATAATAGGATCTAATTCATACAGATGTTATGAGCATTAAATCTTTTCATATTCATAAAGTGCTTAAAAGACTATCTGACATACAAAAATCACTGCCTAAGAGTGTGTTAAATACAACCAATAAGCATAAAATAAATCTGCAAAGCCAGGAAGTGTGGAGGAGGCCTGTGGCATGGATATCCTGGCTAAATTATCTGCATGCTTCTTTTATTTTATTTGTAAGTACAATCTGGGCTTTAAGTTTCTTTAGTTGATTTAATTCTATTGTTAAAGAATAATATTTATATTATAAAACTAATATTTTAATTTCTTGCTTAAGTTAATGAATTGATAGTTAACATTTAAAAATGAATGACACTGACTATCTTTACTGTAATGATATTTTTAAAAAATCATGCCATTTCCCACATCAGACCAAATAACACATTGTCTACTTTTTAAATGGAGAATGTATACAGTTGGCTCTCCAAAGGACCATGCAGCCATAAATGAAGTCAGTGGCCTGAAACACTGAAGTTCAGGGCAGTGATAAAGGGATGTAGATTTGCTAGCATGTGGATTTCTCAGGCAGTCTCACCAGCCACACCATCAGCCCTTTCTATCATTAAATGGAATCGCATAACACTGGCAACAAGACCCTGTATTCCAGCCAGCCCAGCAACATGGAAGCCACGCTCACTCCAGCTCTACTCTGCAGGGTGAGATGTTTGTGAATGATAAATGGTAGTAGGATACCGAGGCAGGAGCTGCATTAAGTGGAGCAAATGCAAACTTGGCAGGCAGATGAAATGTGCTAAGCACATACCAAACACAACATCAAGCCATGCGGCAGAGCTGTGAAGCACTGGGAAGCAGTCAAAATTGCCACCAAGATTACACGTGCCATGACACAAGAGCATCAGGCACATGTGAGACAAGATAACCACAGACCACACAAGGCAACAGGCTGAACTGAAAGGTTTTGCTGACCACACGTCTTCCTTGGTGTCTTGCCTAACTGAGAGCAGCAGTTTTAAATAGGCTTATATGACAATAATCAGTATGATATAAGATGAGCAAAGTCCATGATGATGCACTGAGTTCCTGTTTACAGTTTTCAAGTGATAGTATTTTGTTACCTGTTTTAATGAAATTAATTTAATAAAAGGAAACCAGTGTAATGCCATTTTTGCATTTTATTAATTTCCTTATATGCAAAGAGTAAATGCTTCCTGACCATTATATTTTCATGAGGAATAAATGGGGTACTGTGAGTGAAAAAAACTGTCATGATGTTAGACACATAGCAGGTGCTTCAATTGTAATACACTTAATTCTTGATAATCTCTAATGTTCTGAAATCGTCTACTTCAGAGAAGTTAACATCGCTACTCCAGCATTCTTTTTGGCCCCTATTGTCAATTTGTTAACCATAGAGTTGTTGTCTATGTCTGTGAGTCTCTTTCTGTTTTGCAAATAAGTTTATTTGTATCACATTTTAGTGTCCACATATAAATGATATCATATGGTATTTGTCTTTCTTTTTTCTGGTTTACTTTACTTAGTATGACAGTCTCTAGGTCCATCCATGTTACTGCAAATGACACTATTTTATTCTTTTCTATAGATGAGTAATATTCCATTGTACATATGCACCACATCTTCTTCATCCATTCCTCTGTCAATAGGTATTTAGATTCCTTCATGTGTTAACTATTTTAAATGGAGTTGCTATGAACACTGGGGTGCATACATTAAAAAAAAATTTTTTTTGAGTTTTCTTTGTATATATGCACAGAAGTGAGATTGCTTGATCATATGGCAACACCGTTTTTAGTATTTTAGGGAACCTCATATTTTTTTCCATTGTACTGCAAAAATTTACATTCCCACCAACAGTGTAGAAGGAAAACAACAGAATGGGAAAGACTAGAGATCTCTTCAAGAAAATGAGAGATACCAAGGGAACATTTCACAAAGAGATGGGCTCAATAAAGGACAGATATGGTATAGAAATAATAGAAGCAGAAGATATTAAGAGAGGTTGCAACAATGCACAAAAGAACTGTATAAAAAGGTTCTTCACAACCCAGATGATCATGATGGTGTGATCCCTCACCTAGAGCCAGACGTGCTGAATAGGAAGCCAAGCAGGCCTTAAGAAGCATCACTACGAACAAAGCTAGTGGAGGTGATGGAATTCCAGTTGAGCTATCTCAAATCCTAAAAGATGATACTGTGAAAGTGCTGCACTCAATATGCCAGTAAATTTGGAAAACTCAATAGTGGCCTCAATATTGGAAAAATTCAGTTTTCATTCCAGTTCCAAAGAAAAGCAATGCCAAAGAATGCTCAAACTACCACACAATTGCACTCATCTCACATGCTAATAAAGTAATGCTCAAAATTCTCCAAGCCAGGCTTCAACAATACATAGACTGTGAACTTCCAGATGTTCAAACTGGATTTAGAAAAGGCAGAGGAACCAGAGTTCCAATTGCCAACATCTGCTGGATCATCAAGAAAGCAAGTAGTTCCAGAAAGACATTTATTTCTGCTTTATTAACTATGTCAAAGCCTTTGACTGTGTGGATCAAAACAAACTGTGGAAAACTCTGAAAGAGATGGGAATACCAGACCATCTGACCTGTCTCTTGAGAAATCTGTATGCAGGTCAGGAAGCAACAGTTAGAACTGGACATGGAACAGCAAATTGATTCCAAATAGGAAAAAGAGTATGTTAAGGCTGTATATTTTCACCCTGCTTATTTAACTTATATGGAGTTCATCATGAGAAACACTGGGCTGGATGAAGCACAAGCTGGAATCAAGGTTGCTGGGAGAAATATCAATAATCTCAGATATGCAGAAGACACCACCCTTATGGCAGAAAGTGAAGAACTAAAGAGCTTCTTAATGAAAGTGAAAGAGGAGAGTGAAAAAGTTGGCTTAAAGCTCAACATTCAGAAAACTAAGATCATGGCATCTGGTCCCATCATTCCATGGCAAATAGATGGGGAAAGAGTGGAAACAGTGTCAGACTTTATTTTGGGGGGCTCCAAAATGACTGCAGATGGTGACTGCAGCCATGAAATTAAAAGACGCTTTCTCCTTGGAAGAAAAGTTATGACCAATCTAGACAGCATATTAAAAAGCAGAGACATTACTTTGCCAACAAAGGTTGATCAGGTCAAGGTTATGGTTTTTCCAGTGGTCATGTATGGATGTGAGAGTTGGACTATAAAGAAACCCGAGCACCGAAGAATTGATGCTTTTGAACTGTGGTGTTGGAGAAGACACTCTTGAGTCCCTTGGACTGCAAGAAGATACAACCAGTCCATCGTAAAGGAAATCAGTCCTGAATATTCATCGGAAGGACTGATGTTGAAGCTGAAACTCCAATACTTTGGCCACCTGATGTGAAGAGCTGACTCATTTGAAAAGACCCTGATGCTGGGAAAGATTGAAGGTGGGAGGAGAAGCAGCCGACAGAGGATGAGATAGTTGGATGGCATCACCGACTCAACAGACATGAGTTTGAGTAAGCTCTGGGAGTTGGCAATGGACAGGGAGGCCTGGAGTGCTGCAGTCCATGGGGTTGCAAAGAGTTGGACACAACTGAGCAACTGAACTGACCTAAACTGAATTATTAGCAATGTGGAGAATCTTTCCATGTGCCTCTGGTCATCTGTATGTCTTCTTGGAGAAACATCTATGCAGGTCTTCTGCTCATTCTTATGATTAGGGTTAATGTATCACTTCTTTCTCTATCCCTTAACTTATGACCTGTCTTTATACTCAAAGTAGGTTTCTTATAGATACATAAATTAGAAGCTTGTTTTATCCACCCTCACAATCTGTTGTTTAATTGGTTTGTGTAGACTATTCATAATTGAAGTAAATACTAATATTTTTGGGTTAATATCTAGGTTGTAACTCTTTTTTCTGTGTTACACTGTCTTGTATATCTATCTGCCCACTCTCTCTTTTTATGCTTTCTCTGGTTCCATATAGCATTTTATGATTTATTTTAGTTCCTCTTTCAGTGTATCAATTTTACTTCTTTTTTGAAAATAATTTATTGGTTGCATTAGAGTTTATAATACATATTTTAAACTAAATCCACCTTCAGATATTATCATGCCACTTCTCATGTAGTACAAGTGATTTATAACAGAGTACCCTCCATTCCTCTTTATTTTTTGTGATATTATTTTCAGGCAGTTTACTTATCTATATACTCTAATCATCTAATACATTGTTACTATTATTGCTTTAAACAGTTGTCTTTTATTTCAATTAATGATAGGAAAAATAAAAAAAAATTACTGAGTCTTCATTTATTTCTTCTCTGATACTTTTTTTTTCTTCATGTACATCCAAATACCTGGTGCACAGAATTTTCCTTCCACCCAAAGAACTTGTTCTAACATTTCTTATAATGAAAGTCTATTGAAAATGAACTCCTGAGCTCAGTTTTTGTTTGCCTACAAAAGTCTTTAGTTCTCTTTCACTTAAAAAAATATTTCTTTGATGTGGACATTTTTAAAGTCCTTATTGAATCTGTTACAATATTGCTGCTGTTTTAAGGTTTGTGTTTTTGGCCATGAGGAGCTGGGATCAAATCTGTACCCTCTGCAATGGAAGAAGTCTTAATCACTGGACCACCTGGGAAGTCCTCTGTTTCACTTTTGAAAAATAATTCTGCTGAATATATCATTCTAGATTGATAGGGTTTGTTTTTTCAGCTCTTTAAATATTCCATTCCATCCTCTTCCTGCTTGCATGGTTTCTCATGATAAGTCCTATGTCATTTTCATCCTTATTCTTCTATTCAGTTCAGTTCAGTCACTCAGTCATGTCCAATTCTTTGTGACCCCACAGACTGGAGCATGCTAGGCCTCCCTGTACATCACCAACTCCCGGAGTTTACCCAAACTCACGTCCATTGAGTCAGTGATGCCATCCAACCATCTCATCCTCTGTCATCCCCTTCTCCTCTTGCCTTCAATCTTTCCCAGCATGAGGGTCTTTTCAAATGAGTCAGTTCTTCATATCAAGTGGCCAAAGTATAGGAGTTCCAGCTTCAGCATCAGTCCTTCCAACGAATATTCAGGACTAACTTCATTTAAGATGGACTGGTTGGATCTCTTTGCAGTCCAAGGGACTCTCAAGAGTCTTCTCTTATAACACAGTTCCTCTATTGGTAAGTTGTTTTTCTCTGACTTCTTTCAACATTTTTCTCTTTGTCTTTGATTATCTGCAGTTTGAATATGACATGCCTAACTGTAGGGTTTTGTTTTGGTTTGTTTTTGTTCATTCTTTATTTTTATTTTTTTATATTTATCCTCCACGATGTTCTCTGAATTTCTAGGATATATAGTTTGATGTCTGCCAGTAATTTTATAAAGTTCCTGAACATTATTACTTCTTCTGCACTATTTTCTCTTTCTTTCCTTTCTGGTATTCCTATTACATATGCTACATCTTTAGAAAGTCTTGTCAGTTCTTGTAAATTTCAGTCTGCCCTTTTAATTCTTCAAAACTATTTACATGTCAGTTTGGGAATTTTCTATTCACCTATATTCAAGCTCATTGATAGTTTCCTCAGTCGCGTCAATTCTAGTAAGGAGTCCATCAAAGGCAGTATTTACTTCTTTTACAATGTCCAATTTCTAGCATTTCCTTTTTCTTCCCCCTTAGAAGTTCCATTTCTCTGTTTTCAAAGAATTTTAACTAATATGACCCTTTTACAGTCTCAATTTTATGCAACATTCTAAAGATATCTAATTTGGCAATTTCCTGAGCATTTGTGGATTCTGTAATTTAAATTTAGTTGCTTCTTGGTTTAGGACTTGGCTTTCTCGGTAGTATTTAATCATTTATAATTTGTCCAGATTCCATTTTTAAAAAAAAATTTCTATCACCTTTCCTCTCCTCCACATTCCTACCCCCACCATGAATACAGCATTTAAAAATATACTTTACTATTATTTTAGTAAGATTTCAGAGGGAATAATTGGAAAATGTATGTTCATTCTGTTACCTTTAACCAGAGGTCAATTCCTCTTGACATCAGCAGCCACAGCATAGTGTATTATTAAAAGCACATGCTTTGAAGTGAGACACAACTTACATGGAAATTCAGCTTGGCCACAAACCACCCAGATGCTTCTGGGTACAGTATTGAATCTTGTTCTCCTTCTCAATACAATGAGGGAAATAAGAATATCTAATTTAAAGAGTGGTTATAAGGATTAAACAAAACAATTCATATGTTATCCAGTGCCATAAAAGTATGAACTATTAATAATTATAGACAACACCCATTATATATTTATCATGACGTAGACAATGAGCTATGAGTTTTATGTAACTTAACTCATGATTCTTGTTTTTGAAATTGATGTATAGGGCCATATTCTCTTCTCCTCAATTTTGTGATTCAGAAACAGTAAAAATCAAGCTTTTAAGGACTCATTTGACCTGATCTCAATTTATTTGAAGGTAAAACTTGACCTGAACTGATGTTAAGCTTCCATTCTATATAGTGTGGATATTCATGTTTTATTGCAGAAAAAATGATGCAACTGTGATTACATTAGCACAGCATAGCATGCTTAATTTTTCTTATGCATCATATTACTTTCAAAAACCCGAAAAACTTGGAATTCTGAAATACATTTGGCTCCAAAGAGACTGTCACCCTGTGTAGGTGTTTATAATCTTTTACCCTGAACCTTACCTGTTAGTCTTTTTTTCTTATTAGGAATAAGCAGAGCTGCAGAGATCAAAATGAGAATAGAAGTAACTATATTATGAAGAAGAAAATTAAACAAACACAAAGTTAAAGAAAACAGTATGAGAGAAAAGTATTGGAGTGTTTAGAGAGTCCAAGAAGATAAATTTTGGAGGGAGAAGTTGCCAGGACTTTGAGTAGACAGCTAGGTAAATGATATTTTTTCAGAAATTCTTCTGAGTATTAGTATAAGTTTATGTTGCATCAAAGACTTGGTGAAGTTTCATTATTATTTTAGCATTTGTTTTTTTAAATGAAACTATACCTAACTTAACTAAGTTTTATTTGGCTTACCTTTCTAACTATATTCTTCTTGAAAACCTAGGACAATCCATTTTTCCCACACAACTGCTACTTAGTAAACATCTTCAAATTGAGTTATAATGATCTTTATAGCATGAATGAATTGTGGAACTATCTAGTATACAAATACACAATATAGAAGGAGGGTAAGATTAGGAGCAGAAAGTCTTCCAACTTAGCTCCAAGTTCTGCCTTTGTTATTAATAGGCTATATAATAGAGAGGGTTTTATTTGCTTATTGGATCTCAAGAGCAGAGAACTAGGTTAATCATTCTTAACATTTGTGGCACATGGTCAGGGCAAGTATTCTAAAGCTATTTATTTCCCCTTTTGTACTTGCTGTTCAGTCGTCCAGTAGTGTCCGATTCTTTGTGACCCCATAAACGGCAGCACACCAAGTCTCCCTATCCTTCACTCTCTCCCGGAGTTTGCTCACACTCATGTCCCTTGAGTCAATGATGCCATCCAAACACCTCATCCTCTATCACCTCCTTCTCCTACTGCCTTCAGTCTTTCCTAGCATCAAGGTCTTCTTCTAATGAGTCTGCTCTTCACATCAGGTGGCCACATTATTGGAGCTTCAGCTTCAGCATCAGTCCTTCCAGTAAATATTCAGGTTGATTTCCTATAGGATGGACTGGTTTGATCTCCTTGCTGTCCAGGGAACTCTCAATAGTCTTCTCCAGCACCACAGCTCAAAACCATCAATTCTTCAGCACTCAACCTTTTTTATGGTCCAACTCTCATATCTGTACTTGACTACTGAAAAAAGCATAGCTTTGACTATACAGACTCTTTTGTTACTAATTCCTTACTCAAACTCCTCCTGCCTCAGACTTTATTATGCTTGATAATTGACTTGAGTTATGCTTGTAAAATATGTAGTAAGGTTTTAGGTTTATCTGTTCTTTATATGAGTAAGGTTTGTGATATAGTCTACATTTTAGTTGTGTTTTTTCTTTTCACTTGATTTTTAAAATTAGCCATATTTAGACATAATTAGCAAAATTAACCATACGTCCATCTAGTCAAGGCTATGGATTTTCCAATAGTCATGTATGGATGTGAGAGTTGGACTATGAAGAAAGCTGAGCACTGAAGAATTGATGCTTTTGAACTGTGGTGTTGGAGAAGACTCTTGAGAGTCCCTTGGATTGCAAGGAGATCCAACCAGTCCATCCTAAAGGAGATCAGTCCTGGGTGTTCATTGGAAGGACTGATGTTGAAGCTGAAACTCTATTACTTTGGCCACCTGATGCGAAGAGCTGACCCATTTGAAAACACCCTGATGCTGAGAAGGATTGGGGGCAGGAGGAGAAGGGGACGACAGAGGATGAGAGGCTGGATGGCATCACCAACTCGATGCACATGAGTTTGGGTAAACTCTGGGAGTTGGTGATGGACAGGGAGGCCCGGTGTGCCATGGTTCATGGAGTTGCAAAGAGTCAAACATGACTGAGCAACTGAACTGAACTGATACATACACTTTGAGTAATTAGGACTTTTTAAAAAACATTTTTTCTTAATTTTTGTATTCATCCAAAACTGTTAGTGTCAAATACACTCAAGGCACAATTGTGGACATCAGTGTTTGGCTTCTGGGAATAGAAGATTGAATACATGAGGATATCTGAAATTTTTTTCAATTTTTTTACTAACTTAAATTTCTAGTAAAAGGTTTAAAGCTACTGATAAAATGGCCTCATTTCCCTCTTATCAGAAAATATTTCCCACAAAATACAAGTAGCTGTCTCTCTGTGACTTTTTAAATAAAGGAGTTTCACATAGTTAAGTTCTGCTCTGTAGCCAAGGTCACAGAGCAGTCTTATAACTGCTTCTCTGCAGCAATAACTTTTTCAGAAAAACTAACCCAGTTTACACTCCTATGAACAGTGTACAAGTGTTCCCACATCCTCAGTAACCCTGATAGTTATTCCTTTTGAGTTTTTGCCAATTGGATTGATACAAAATGGCATCTCATTGTTTTAATTTGCATTTCCCTCCTTACTAATAAGTTTAAACATCATTTTATATGTTTATTATCTATTAGGTTTCCCTTTCTGCATCTTTCCTTTCCTAAATACTTTTCCAACTAAGTCATACTTCTGTGATTTCTCTTGGAATCTGTGGCACTGTCAGTGATTTAAAGGAATTCCTAGTATATTCTAGATAACAATCCCTGTTATCAATTTTAAATGCTGAATATATCTCCTTTTAAGCTGTGACCTTCCTTTCAAGTTTTGTGTATAACATTGTCCAAAGAACAGACTATCTTAATTTTCTTCTTTATGCTTTGTATTTCTTGTCTGTTCTTTTTGAATCATGTTTTTAAGCCATACTTTGTAACTTTAAGTCAGAAAGATTAGAGGCTAGTTACTCAGTGATTCTCAGCAACTGATACTCTCATTTGAAAATTCTAAGTTTGGCCTATGTGTTCATGAGCCATGTTTTCAAAATAGTTTTCTAGAAAAACCCACAGAAATCCATAGAAAATGGATTTCTAGAAAAATCTTCAGAATACTATGATTAATAGGAACTAAGAATGTAGTTAAATAATGTGTAATAAAGTATCTCTAATTCTTGGCCCACAGGAAGCATATACTAAATAGTAGTTATTATTATTACTATAAGAGATTATTAGCTACAAAGAGCTAAAGAAAGAACCATGTGGGTTCATGAAAAATGACGGGTGTGATTTAGAGGTAGGCATTTAATTTTTATTTGTTTATCTTGTGCAATTAAATGCTAATAAAATGGAATGTGTTTATTTTCTCTTCTAAAGAGTTTTATATGAAAGATGCCACAAACTCCAAATGGCACTCCTACAGAGCCAAGTGTTTAACTACAGCTAGATTGACAGTATGGTGATGATTTCATGTTGCAAATCAGCAGACAAAATGATTCAAGGAGTCATTGGTGTTTATTAAAGACTTGATTCATAGTGCCCCTTCATGGGAAATCTGACTTTTACCAGCCTTTCCTGTGCTTCTGATAGAGGACATCAGAATCTTTCATGGTTCTGAATGATGACTTTAAAAAAAAAATTTCATTCTATTTTTGCCAGAATGCCCTGGGGAGATCTACAGAGGACCACCTACAAATGACTATCTTGTGTATAAGGAGAAAATTTTTCTCAGTGGGATACAGAAAGTGTAACACTGAGAAGTTATATAAGGGTCATAAACCTAAAGTATTCCCAATCTTAGCCTCTTTCACATTCTTGAAAATATAGTTCATCCTACCCAGAAGACAAACTGTTTTCTAGAAGAGAGACCATGTACTCCTGTGGTCCTCATTGCATGTAGTCCTCATTTACGGGCACGAGTCATAGGCCCTCTCTCTTTCTATTCCCCTAAATACCTAACACTCCAAGCTTTATACCCAACAAACACTCAGGTATTTGCTGACTTAATATATGATTTATGTTTTACTGTGGGGCTTCCCAGGTGACGCAGTGGTAAAGAAACCACCTGCCAAGAGGAGACACGGATTTGATCCCTAGGTTGGGAAGATTTCCCAGAGAAGGAACTGACACTAGTTCCACTTCACTAGTCTTGCCTGGGAAATCCCATGGTGAGAGGAGCCTGGCAGGCTACAATTCATGGGGTCACAAAAGAGTCAGATATGACTTAGCAACTAAACAACAACTACACCATGTTCTACTATGGAAGTCTAACTGTGGCCAAGTCCATGTTATTCTTAAGGGGCTACTAGGAACACCAGGGCTTCCTTGGTAGCTCAGAGGGTAAAGCGTCTGCCTGCAATGCGGGAGACCCAGGTTTGATACCTGGGTCGGGAAGATCCCCTAGAGAAGGCAATGGCAATCCACTCGGGTACACTTGCCTGGAAAATCCCATGGACGGAGAAGCCTGGTAGGCTACAGTCCATGGGGTCGCAAAGAGTCGGACACGACTGAGTGACTTCACTACTAGGAACACCAGAGAGTTATGAGCTTCTGGATGTAGCAGACAAAGCCCTGTTTAGATTTTTGCAGTGAACACTAGTTCTATCTTCTCTCGGCACTAGTATCTTCATAGGCTCATCTACAACTTGTGATATGGTAAGTATGTTTTATTTCCTAAGTGCCTACATATGAGGAGTGGTATAAAAGGAGAGAGGGGGTGTACAGAACAAAACCCCCCAAACTGTTGTTGGCAGTCAACCCTTCCCATTTTCCAGATCAGTTTGCCCTTCACAGAAAATCTGCAGCTGCTGACCGCAGGGCCTGTCACTGTTACCAATTCTGCCTCTTCATCACACAGTCAGCATGACTTTTTTTTGCTCAATCAGACTTACCCCAATTCGAATTGTTCCATTGGAGTGGTCTGGCTGCTGCTGCTCTTTCTCAGATATTAACATAGACATTACAGCGCTCCAACCACTCAAAGACTGCAGCAACACAGTCGTCCTGGACGGCAGCCACTCCAGGGAGATCTCAGACAGATGGCTGTTTGCAGAGAATTTAACAGCAGTGCCTCTCCACACTGCGATGATGGATTTCCACCTCAAAGGAAGTAATGGGCATTAAGCCCCTTGAGATTTCACGATATTCATTCTATGCCTTTCTATCCATACCTCATTCCTCACCCTTGCAAACAGCAGGCAGATGCCAGCATTTCTGATGCCTGAGAAGAGGGACCTTCTATGATTACCAAAAAGCCTTGTATGTCACCTGGGAAAAGGAGCCTGTCTCCAAAACCCCAGCTCCTGCAGTGACCAGGCTTGGGACCCTAGAATCAGAAATCTTTGTTGAACTTTACATTTTTTTTTATCAGTAAGATGGAGATGATAATGCTTAACTCATCAAGTTTTGGGGAGAACTAAATGAGGTGTTATATGCAGAGCACAGAGCATCTTCCTGGCACATTGTAGGTGTTGGAAAAATGTGAACTGTTGCAAGTAGTCATATGCCATGTGGTAATTTGGCATAGTGCCTCTCTTACTTCCTGTTTTTTATTTTTGCCTTTTCCTTTTGATCTCCCAATTACCCCCCGTTCCAGTAATTTATGGGAGTAAATTAAATATATCCTTTTAGATTTTTTTTTCATTTTTAAGTAAGTGTATTTAAGTATACAGCATGCAGAGTCTGCGTGTGTGCTCCAGCATGTCCAATTCTTTGCAGCCTCATAGACTGACGGTAGCCCACCAAGCTCCTCTGTTCATGGAATTTTTCCAGGCAAGACTATTAGAATGAGTTGCCATTTCCTTTTCCAGAGGCTCTTCCTGACCCAGGGGTCAAATCCATGTCTCTTGCGTCCCCAGCACTGGCATGCAGATTCTCTACTACTGTGCCACCTGGGAAGCCCACTGTATGTGGAGATAAGAATCCCAATCCTAAGTTTATAGCCTAATGAACTTTTGCAAAGTGAACAATCCTGTAATCAACACCTTGACCTATTATAAAAGAGATCATTACCAGCACTTTCCATAGTCTCCATTTGTCTCCTGCAAGGTCCTGTAAAGTTGTGAAAGATAATAGTAAGCTGGAATGTACCCAGAAGATTCAAAGGATCTCGAGAAACTTTGCATCAGGAACAAATACTATATTGTACATCAAATGAAGTTCTTCTAGAAGAGGAAGCTAGAACCATGATTTCCCCAGCTTTCATCTAGTTGTGCCCCAGCATTCAGGGACAGTGGTGTTTCAGCAGTTCATCCCAGGATTTTCACTCGAAAGATTTCTTTCCTGACTTTTCAGAGATAATATTCTAAAGATTAGATTCTCTGCTGCATCTTCCTACAAGCTAGTTCAAAATGGTGTCTTGGCAATGGAGAATTCAACTTTCCAAAGACCAGATAACTCACTACAAGCCATAACTGTTGGCTTGATGGTACTCACTGAGCATGGATTCTGTTGTGACATTGTTAAATAATTCAGAAAAAAATTAAAAATCTCTAATAATTAGGATTTATTTGTGAAGAAAACCCTAAGATTTTTATGTGTATAAACTCATATTGGTAAAACCTTAATTATTCAACTTGAGGTACAGTCAATGAGAGTAAGTGAAAATTTTAAGTTTTAATTATTACTACAGTGCATACATAATTACCAGTTTGTTGCCAAGTGACAGAAGATAAGTTTGAATTGCTCTAAAATTAGCATATCAATTATCTGTATGTATATACAGATTTAAAGTGCTTCAAAAAATGAGTTACTAAACTATGGATAATAACCATGCTAATATTATTAATTTTCTCTGCAAAAGATCATTATTCTCTTTATGAAGATAAAGATATACAAATTTACAATAAATTTCCTAATCTGACTTAAGGAAGATTTATTATTTAATTATCC
Source organism: Antilocapra americana (assembly GCA_007570785.1). Lineage (NCBI taxonomy): Eukaryota > Metazoa > Chordata > Mammalia > Artiodactyla > Antilocapridae > Antilocapra > Antilocapra americana. The sequence goes on along the minus strand of ML664161.1, from coordinate 10,622,361 downwards.
TTAAAATAATATAAATATGAAAACTATACATCAACGGAAGAGAAAGGCAAGGCAAAAAAATGGAAATAAATACTATGCATATTTTAATAAAGAGTTCCCAAGATATGAAGTATATGAAAATAATGTGTTGAAAATACACTCATACAAGCCCTCAACCACCTTGTTTCTGTACCTACAGCTTTGGAAAATTAAATCCTCATATACTCCTTTTCACTTTGTAATTCTAGGATTTCCTAGATTGTTATATCACAGTAACAAATACATGTTAAATTTTAACTCAGCCCCACAGCAGAAGGCTGTGTAAAGCAAACAGAATAAACAGAGGAAGCCGTTTCATTGGGGCTGAGGAGAGACTCCAGTGCTTCCCATCTGACTGAGCGAGTGCTAAACATTAAAGTTTTATCCTACCTAACAAGAAACATTCACCAAGAAACCAAGATAGACACCAGAAATTTGACAAAGGAGGCAGAGATCTCTGCCACCTACTGGTCATCTGTAGAACAGCAAGCAACAGAGCCTAGAGCCGGAGAGGCAGCGTCATGGAAGCCTCCTCTGAGACTTGCACGGCCATAATAACCAAGTCAAGCTCTTGGGCATTGCTCTTGAAAGAAAATGTTCAGGGGCCCTTCCAAAGAAACTGGACATAGCCCTTTCCAGAAACTCCTTTACCTGGAAACACTCTTCCTTGCAAGTGACTGAAGCCAACACAAACTATCTCATTAAAAAAAAAAAAAAGGAATGTATTATTTCATGTAAGGAAAATCAAGAGAAGAGCTAGACTTAGAGACAACAAATCAGAAATGTGATGACCTCTGGGTCTCTTTCTTTTTCTCCCCATGTCTCTCTCATCACTTTTTTCAGGCTTTCTGCATAAAGATTTATAGTCTTCAATCTGTTTTCTCTGTACTCTTAGAACCATGGTGTCTGGCAGTTCCCAGGTGTGCATGTTAGCTTGAATGTTGACAGAAACTGCCTTACTTTTTATTTCTTTTAGTTTCTATTAGCTGGTTTTCGATATGGTTGTGTTTCATAAAATACTTAAATTAGAATAAAAAAATGTATCTAAAAAGAATTACCATCTAATTGCTTTCCCCAAAGGAGATATAAAAAACAAAACAAAACAAGCAACCTTTCTTCTACAAATACTACCATTTCATGAAATAAATGGATAGTTTTAACTTGAGAAAGTATTTTATCATCTCAAAATAAAAGGCAGTTCTTTAAATTGAATATATTTAGCTTTACGAAATGTTACTACTTTATTTTCTCCATTTCACCCATGAATGCATCATAACTGACCAGCAACAGTCTTCATAAATCATCATTCAGTGATACTAAGAGATATGAGAAAAGTACTGTGGGGACCTGCAAGCAGTATGAATGTATTTCTCTCTCCACACAATCTTGTTTTAAGTTTGTCTTCACCACTGCCCACCCTTCTCCAACCATTCATTTACTAGAAACCAGAGTCAGGACAGCTTTATTAAACAGAAGAAACCAAGGAGAAAAAGCCAGCTAGAGGAAAAAAAAAAAAAAAAGGATAAAGAGACATACTCAGTGGTTAAATCATTCATGGGAGAGACGTGAAGCTTGAAGGGAATTAAGATATGACACTCGGAAATAAGCAGAGTGTCATATCTTTGAGCTAAAGGCATCAGATTTATTTTGAGCTAGAGGCATTTGAGTTCCTGAAATCACCAACTGCCTAAAAGCAGGGCCTCCCCAAAGAACTCAGTTGTCATAAATCTCCTCCCTTGAAGCAGGTCACAGAAACAGCAGGAGCTGGAAGGACTCTCTGACCTCCTTCATCTCCCCTGGAGTGGGTCAGAAGACCCTCACGGGAGAGATGCCCTTCCTGTGTGGGTCAGAAAGGAGCATCCTATTTGCGAAGATTGAGGGACACCCAGAGGACTCCGAACAGTCAGGCCTCGCTCTTCCCCCCAGTTTATCTCCCTTGGTGCACACTCTTTGTCTTTCCATGGGTTTCCATGATTCTCCACTCTTCATCAAACCTAGAGTAAAAATTCTCAGGCTTAACCATTTCTTTGGGTTGTTGTTTCCTTCAGAGGGCTCTCGTGTCTCATAAAACTTATGTTAAGTGAATGTGCATGCTTTTCTTCTGTTACTCTGCCTTACTCAGTCTAATTTTCAGCCCCAGTCAGACCTTAAGAGTACAAGGATTTCCTCCTCTTAAAAGCATCTCATCACTTTCTGGACTATGTACTTTTAAATCGTTTCTTCTCTTTGAGTCTGCTACACAATATAAAAACACAGATCACACCCTCAAATCTTTCGTTTAGCACCAGCTAAAGGATACAAGATTACTTCCGAATTCCAAATATTCATGTAAGAATATGCAACCTAATTTGCTGGTATTGTTTTCTAATTGCATTTTATGTGTCCCTCCCATACCTTCATAAGCATGATGAGGTCTATAAATGGAAAATTCTTCTCCAGTGTTAAAGAGCAAAACTCAAACTGCTACACTGGAATATATTCAGTCATTCGACAACAAGCCAGGCTTTCAAATTAGCATTTGCATTAGTGAACAACTCAGATATAATATAAAATTAATCTTTTACAAATTTATACAGGCTTCCTCAAACTGTTAGTGTAATAGATTTCCTTATGAAAGCACATTTAATCACACCTTTTAGGGAGAGTATTACATCAAGACCTAGACATCAATGTTTAAAAAATTAGGTAAAATTGCATTTCTAATGAGAAAAAATTAAAAAGTAAAAATTAAAATACCAAAATTATCGACATAATGTTCAATTTTCAAAAAAGAGCTGATAGAAATCCCATTAATCCCATGGTGCCAATTTTGGCAAGAAAAAAAAAATGTCCTTCCAAGGCAATGCAGCTTTTGCACAAATCTCAAGTTAAAATTTTTCTCTTTGACAAAAAAATCATATCATATTCATTTCACTTCCTCAAGCATTTATTGCAGAGAGAATCGATTAACAATAAAGTTAATTACTAACTATAAAATTGCTAATTGAGACAAATTACACATGATGGCTTTGCAATTTGGGTAAATGACAGGTTCAGATGGATGCGTGACCTACAAATTTATGTTATATAAGATATTTGTTTTTTTAAAAAAAAATTTCAAAACGACCCATGTGTTAAAATGTAAGAGCAACAGAAGCTACCATAATATGATGTATTAGAGCACAGAATTCAGTGACAGGACACCTCCAACCTAGAAACTATTAATTCAAGTTTTACAAGCAGGTCATTGAACACTGTAAACTAATCATACAGTCTTGTGACTTGAGACCTTGAGGACTGCGTTGCAGTAAGAGTCAAGGTATACTACTAGAATGGTTTTTATCATGCTTGCCAGTTAATATTCTGGTAAAGTTAATCATTCATTCTAGTATATACCAATGCAAACATTTTAAAGTGTTTAAACCAAATGCTAAATGTTTGGAGTTAAATGCTTAACACTTTGGAGTATTATTTCCTTTGTGAAAACTAACTTCTCCCTTTCTCCTAGTATGAAATGATTCATATTCAGAGCAGAAAATCTGAATGAGTAAGAAGAAAAACTAAAATCACCAGTGAGTCTATCATTCAGAGATATTCACTATGAAAATATTGGTGTCTTTCTATGTACCTATCTCTAGCTCTATTTGCATTCTTGAAAGTGTTTACTTCCAACAAAATAGCATCATACTGTACATATAATTGTATAATCTACTTGCATAATATATAGATATATTTTGGAACACATTTCCTTGCTTAAATTCAGCTATATATATATATATATTTATTACTGCTAGTATTTGGTGTTATTAAATAAGTGATTTAAATATTATCCCATTTTTTGTGACATTGGGAAGTTTCCATTTTTGATACAAAAATATTGCTGTAGTGATATCCTCTTAACTAATATTTGTTTACATTTAGGGTTGTCTTTCTTATACTTTAAAATAAATACATATGTATTATTATAGACTTGGTCTTATTTTTTTAAAATATGGTATTAAAGTTATACACACTTTATACACACAATCCACATTAAAGTTATGCAACACAATCCACTTTGTATGGGATCTAATTTATACACAGGCGTATTTGGCTACTTTAATCAAAGGCAATACTCAATCCTGTACTTTCTAACCTACAAATGAGTTTGCAGAGGTAAAGGAAAAGTAGGGAAACCAATTAACATATTGAGTGTTTCACAGTCTTGAAAGGAGAAACTTGTGTATAATGTCCTCTAAAGGCAATTTAAGTTTGTCTTAAGGGTGTTTCCAAATGAATCTATGGAATCTCACTGCTTGAGAAATCAGGTAGTGCAGTTCAGTTCAGTAGCTCAGTCGTGTCTGACTCTTTCCGACCCCATGGACTGCAGCACACCAGGCTTCCCTGTCCATCACCAACTCCCGGAGTTTACTCAAACTCATGTCCATGAGTCAGTGATGCCATCCAACCATCTTATCTTTTGTCTTCCCCTTCTCCTCCCACCTTCAGTCTTTCCCACATGAGAAATCAGGTAGGGCCTTCTCAATAAATCCATTATAAAATGGCCATGACTGTACCAATCTCCGATTCCTCTAAAGAGACAGTCGTGTGAATGGAATTCAACTGAATAGGGTATTTGACAAGTTTCCAAAGAAATGATTTTTTATATCTACATAACCCAGAGATTAAAGTACACAGGTATATATCAAAGACCTGAATTTAATTAAAATGTTTGTGAGCAACCTTAGACTTCTGCATAATGAGGGATTTGGATAAATAAAAACTAAGTCTCTTTAAAAATCTAGAGTTATATTTGGTCTATGGTTAAATATTAAAGTATTTTTATATATAGCATAAAATTTGAAATCAGGTTCTATAAGAATATAATGTGCTGTTTCTTGACTGATGGCCATAAAATTAAAATAATTTGACATAGTTTTATCTTTAAAACTATAGGTAGGGCATACTTTAAACTATAAATATATAGAGCAAAAATATGGTGTATAAACTCACCACTTTGAGACACAGAGTGAAAAAGACTTGTTTTTGTCCATATGAAAATCATTCAAGTATGTGAGTTGCTGGAAATTTTCTCCAGCTACTCAGTTTGTTTGCTGGCCCTTCTTCTAATGACCATTTCCACTTTCACTGCTACTCAGAGTTGGAAAACTCTCCTTTCTATTACTCTTCCCTCAAGAATAGTAATCATCATTTATTAAGTCTCTACTCAGGGTTAGGTACTGTGCTAGGTGCTTTATATGGTAACTCACTTGATTCCCATAACGAGTTTGAGAGGTGGGTTATTACCCTGATTTTATAGATGAGCAGAGGGTTGGAGAGATTGAATGATTTGCTCTGAGACATAATAGTTGTGATCTAAGATTCAAATTCCTACCTTGTTTACCTGGCTCTAAAGCCTCTATCTTTTATGACATGCTCTTAGAGATTAAAGAGATGGATAAAATGTGATCTCTTTCATCTGGATACAAGTTAATGGTGAAATAAAAGTAAAGAATGAAATGCAATTGTATCGGGAGACAGTAATAACCTTTAATAGAAGTGTGCGTCAAGTGTAACAGGTGAGAGGGAGGTGACTATTTCTTCCAAAAGTGATAATATTTAAATAGGGCCTTGAAGCACAAGTAGAATGTCCACAGATGGCAAAAAGAAAAAGAGAACAATATAGACGGGCAAGGAATTGAGTGGTTTAAACTTAAGCAAAATATGGGTGAATCTGAAAAGGTTGTGATGATATAGCAAAATGTTTAAGATGATATGTTAATAAGTTTGTTCTTTATTATTCAGGACAAATAAAACGATACATGTAACACTCATTTATATAGAAAAATGTGGTTTACATATCCTAAGACATTTCGAAGCTATTTGGTGATTTTTAATTTTTTATAGTTTGCATGGGTCTTGGTTTGTTTTCAATCTTGAGATCCTCTGTTAACTATCTTTTTAACTTTTCAACACTTGCAAAGTCTTTGACAAAGTTTCAATTTACTTAAAACACATAGCAGTATTAAACATAACCTTTAGAAAATACCACTTTTAAATGAGAATAGCAAAAAGGAGATTTATTTGATGTTTTCTCTGACTTAAAGAATGTGTTTGAAGCATCACATATGCTTAGGTTCTGTCTTTTAATCTGGAATTTTAAGATCTATTCAATCACTAATAATTTTAAATAACTGCTAGATGACCTTGTAGCTAATTAGAAGTTGACATCTTTGTATTGAATTTGATCTTCCTGAAGATAAACTCACTGACTGACATAATTGCCTCTGAGTTAGTAAGACACTATTATTTCAGCATTCTAAAAAATTATTTCATCCAACTGTGAGCATATTGGCCTTAAACTCAATTATATTGTTATTTGGAAGGCAAAAACAGTTATTTGCAAATCATGACAGCATTAAAGCCTTTCAAATTCTTTATAATAAAGTATTAACAGTGTGAAGACAGTTACAAATAAAGAATTCATTCAAGAACACTCAAAATCCCGTGTCTGTTATCATTCCAAGAAAATCCCCTTTAACCAAGAAATGGACTCATCAAGAGGCACTGCTTTGTGCAAAATCTTATTTTAAAGACTTTATCTGTCATGTGCATCACAATTTAAATTTATTCTCATTTCTGAATTTACTGTCCCTTCACATTTTTGCAGAAATTGCTCTTTATATTTAAAGATGACAATTTTGATTCATTTATTGCCATGTATAAATATCAATGAAGCACCTGGGTTTCCTCCTTACTATCTGATTCACTTTTATTGCTCTAAACTTCGTGCCCTGCTTTGGTAACTTCATGTTGAAGTATAGCAGACTGTGTTATCCCCAAACATGGCACTTTGGCATACTGATTATTTTGAGTTGAAAGCAGGTGAGAAGAAATAGATAAAAAGAAATTTCTTTGCCCTCCTCCTTTTGCCTAAAAGGAGGACACAAATTTACAAAGGTGTTTCTCCTCCTTGCTCTACCAGAAAGGCCAAAGTTTAATTCCCAGAGGCAATTTTAGACCTTAACAGTCTGGAGAAGGCACCAAAGGAATCTACACAACATATTCTACTTACTAGCCCTTAGAAGTCTAAAACTGCTTTTATTTGTCATTTCTTCAAAAAAAACTTATCATTATTTGCTGATGATACTATATAAACTAATATTCTAAGCCACCTTAGGAAGTCACTGACTTTTCTCTGGGTTCTCTCAGATATACATATATACTTGTTAGTCAACTTTTTTATTTTTCTTTTGTTAATATGTCTCTTGCTATAGCAGCCTCAGCTAAGCATTCAGAAGGATTAAGGGGGCAATTATTTTTTTCTCCTACAATATCATATTGAAACTCCTCAGAGGAAAGAAGAGGAGCTCTTGATTAATTGTTATATTCAAATCTAGCATCTCTACTATTAACATATCCCTTGAAAGTGGTACCCACAATCTCAACCATATGGCACACAACATGACAAACAGAATGTAGTCTTAATTCCAGGAGTTAGATGAGTAAAAGGGAACAGACCATCCCCTGCCCTCTCACCTGAGGGCTGAGTTATGACCAAAATTTGACTCTGGTTTCTCTGAAACAATGACAGTGAGAACAGAATTGCAAATTTTCAAGTTGCTGACTTAAAAACTATGAAGCTTATTCAAGGACTGTAGAAGGAACTCTAGAACCCCTCCAATTGAAGTCGAAATGATAAAGATGACATGAACCAGACAATAGGTACCCAGAGTGTTAGTCAGGACTGATCTGTTCTGTTAATTGTTCTGTGGTAAGCTGAGTGCCAGGGCTTGTGCCCTTTGAGTGGGAAATAGTATTTCCTTTGAAACCAGTGAGATTTCCTAGTCATTCATACTGAAAAAAAGATTAGATTAAGGAGCTTCCCCGGTGGCTCAGTGGTAAAGAATTCTCCTGCCATGTAGGAACTGCAGGAGACAAAGGTTCGATTCCTGGTCAGGAAGATCCCCTGAAGGAGGGCATGGCAACCCACTGGAGTATTCTTCCCGGGAGAATCCCATGGACAGAGGAGCCTGGCGAGCTACAGTCCATAGGGTCACAAAGAGTCAGACACGACTGAAGCAACTTAGCACACAAGGGATAGAAAAATGACAACTGGAAGAAAGAAGCTGGGGTAAGTTCTTGTTTTGTCTACCAGACAGTAGTGTAATGTGGACATGGAATTCCCTGAGGCTGGAGTGTAGTACTAAGGGAGGTGGACAGGGCCACCATGGGGCCAGTGGGCTATGTCTACTACAAGGTCAGAAGCACAGACTTGCTGTCATGGTGGGCTGAGGAGGCAGAGAATGGTGAGAACTTGGGCAAGCTCTCTGAGCTACAGAGAGGGTTCCTTGGGGGCTCCAAGAAGCACTGAAGCATGTTTTCAGGAGAAGCTCTGGCCCTACATCTATCAATTCAGCATTAAAAAAAAAAGGCATCTCATTTTATAGCTATAGGCTATAGCAAGTTCTGAAAATATTGATATCAATTGGCATCTAAAAGAATGCCATCTCATTTTATAGTTACAGGCTATAGAGAGTTCCAGAAATATTCAGCACTTACTCTATACCACAGGGCTTCCCTCACAGTTCAGTTGGTAAAGAATTCACCTGCAATGCAGGAGGCCCCAGTTCAATTCAAGATCCACTGGAGGAGGACATGGCAACCCACTCCAGTATTCTTGGGCTTCCCTTATGGCTCAGGTGGTAAAGAATCTGCCTGTAATACAGGAGATCTGGGTTTGATCCCTGGGTTGGGAAGATCCCCTGGAGAAGGGAAAGGCTACCTACTCCAGTATTCTGGCCTGGAGAATTCCATGGACTGCATAGTCCTTGGGGTCACAAAGAGTCAGACTGGACTGAGTGACTTTCACTTTCACTCTATACCATAGAATTGCCATTTGTTTTCTCATATGACAAAGAAAAGTTCCAAAGGAGAAGGGATTTTTCTAGCTTTTGTTTGCTCATGTAAACTTTCTTAGCTCAGTGTTTCAGTACAATGTGAGCTTCAAGGAGTATTCTTGAATGTTTGTTATTTAAATACATCTTTACAATAACTCTGAAAGGAGCTATTAGTAACCCCAGTTTATAGATGAGAAAATAAAACTCGAATTAACAGAACTATCAGGGCCCCAGAGTCACAGAGAGAGAAGCATAGCCTAGACTTGAACCTGGATCTCTTCTTTACCATTAGACAGCTACAACCACTGTGGCACAGTTATGGAGCCAGGAAACATAAACTAAAACTTTGGTAATCAATAGAATCTTTAAACCCCCAAGCTAGTTTTCATTTTGTGTTTATAGCTACTGTTCTGAATTGAAACTCTGATTATCCTTTTTTTTTTCTTTCCTCTTAGGGGTACCAAGGAAATTAAAATAAATGGGCCACATTCACTAATGTGAAATTGGAACCATTTTCCCTCCAGTCAGTTAAAAAAATGAAGGCACGTTACACAATACAGCAAAGCAGGATGGCCAAAAGGAAGGGAAAAGCCAACACACACTAAAGCCAATTTATTACTCCAATAAATGTCAGGGTAGTAATTGTGTGCATCGCAGATTAATACTGAAAAGAATGGATTTGTGTCATTCTTAAAATATAAATATGAATGCTTTTGACCACAGAGTTAATAAAAGTATGTTGTCCGCAGTGACTGGTAATTGATGTGAAACAGTTACCTTTACTTTATCCTGTAAATGGCAGAAGCAAAGCTTCTACCAAGGGTGCTATTCACACGTAAATTGTGTTTAATGGTTTCCTGTTAATGTGTTCTATTTTTATAATGAAAGTCTAGCCAAATTATAAGAGAGATGCTCTTAACTCCTTTACTGCTATCAAATTGAATAGTAATTGAATCAGGCAAGAAATCCCTTTTTGACCTTGAAGACTGAGATTTAGATTTTACCTTCTCATCCCATCATCAGATTTTAAGAGAGACATGGTATCAATTTTTCTAGCCTTTTATATTTTATATGGTAACCTAATGGCACTAAAGAAAATGCTTCCAAATGGAAAATGCAATAAATCATCAACAAACTCATCAATTTTCATATGGAAACAAGAAATTTTGATGAAGCCCAACTTTAATTCATTAATTCAGGTTTTTCATTCAATATTACCTGCTATAAGATATTAATAAGCAATTTGGCCATTATGTAAAAATCTCTCAAAAGAATCATGACTATCTATAGAAAAGAACAATCAAATCAGAAGAAACACAGTGTATAGAATAGATGATACTATTATACATATAGATGCTTTAACAGAATTATTCCTAAAGTATTTAAATAATATTTAGTTCAATTGAAAAGAGTTTTATCCCTTTGTATTATTATGTTGTAAATTTTAAAAATCAAATAATAATTGAAAAGTGTCAGTATTTTGGTTTAATATTATTGTGCCCTTTATGTAACTTCAGTTATTTTATGTTCCTTTATGTAACTTCAGTGATTTTCAGGAGAACATGATTTACATGCAATTGGCAAATTACAAGCTACATTAGACAGACCTATCCTCATTTTGAGGGAGCAAATGGCTAATTACATTCATGCTCATTTGAACTTCAGAGACTAAATTGTCCTTAAACATCACAGAGTTTGTCTTCAGAGGTATTATGTTTTGATTAAAAATTTCTTTGAAGTCCTGTTTGTAAGTCATCTTTAAAGTTGTCATTCCACGTTCCCTAAAATACTTATAAAAAGTTGACACTGATTTAGAGGGGAAGCACCTTCCTACTGACATCCATAAGTTTCCAAATTCCACTACTATAGTCACTAAGGTCCTTTGGGATCCTCACCTTCTCTAACCTCACTAAGTGTCCTATTCATGTAGCATCACCCAGTTCTGTGGCTTGTCCTTTCCACATGGCCACACGTCTCATCTTGCTCAAGCTATATATGCCTTCTGTCTATGGAACTCTTAACCATCCTTTATGCTTAGATAAGTCATTGCCCTTGTGATAAAGGAGTCCCACGTCCCCCTTCTGTTGCCTGTTGGAAATTAATCACTCCTACTTTTCTCTATTCTCCCATGAAACACACCTTACAAATTCTATATTGTATTTTCTACTTTTAATTTAACCTAGATATTTGGAAATCACTAGTTTTCCTCATCACCAGCTAGATAATGAGGTTTCCGAAGAATCAGACTACTGTACATTTAGTGTTTAAGAGTGTTGACTCAGGAGTCAAAGAAACCTTGGTTGATTCATGCTCTAACTTCAACAATTTCTAGCGAGCAAATGTCGCAATGTTATGTAACTTTTCCAAGTCTTGTTTCTTCTACTATAACATTATAGTAGCTATCTCTTAGAGTTAGATAGAGATTTTGAAAAAAATTCAAGAAATAATGCATTTTTTAACACACTTATCATGGTATCTGACATATACTAAACACTCTGTAGCTGTTAGATATTTTAATTAGTAGTTATTCAGTATCTTTCATAGTGGAACACAGAATGTAATGCATAATAGATATTCAATACCATTAGATGAGGGATTGAATAAATGAATGAAATTAAATCAATAAAAAAGAAGAAGAGGCTATAATTTGAAAGGGGTTTTTCAATTCTTCTAAAGAATCATTGTCTATATATCCAAGAACATGAAAGGACTCTAAGTTTCATAAAGAAATTTGCTTCTTTATTGGGTAGGTGTTTATATAGGGAAGATATAGCCCTAGTCCTGTTGTCTTACATTAATCTGTGTTTCTCCATAACTGTACAGAGCCCGATCTTTACAGTAGAGTAAGGATTAGTATTTGAACACACTCAGGCTATGTTCTCCTCCTCTAGGGATTGGCATACCTATACAAGCAAACCTGACTATCTGTCTGAAGAGCCAAGAATGATTCTATGGAGTTAGGGCAAGGCTAAAGGTGAGGAGGAAACAGAAAAGAGCATGGGGAGAAAAATGTTGGGGTGAGAAGCAAGGGGAATTTAGGATTTTTATGTATCTGCCTTTTCTTTCACATATTTTCAAAATATTTGAAATCAAAATCAAACAATGATATAGTCCTATTCATAAAGGGTCCCTCTCTGTCAGGGGAGGGATATAATTCCCTTCCCAGTGACATCAAGCTTTAACATGTGACATGCTTTGGCCAATGAAATGTGAGCAGCAGAGACATATGCTACATCTGAGCAGCATCAGGGGATATTCTGTGGTCCTTTCATTAATCTTTTTCCCTCCAGTGACACGTGCCTGGCAGAAATGAAGAGGAGATAGAATGGGGACACAACTAAACCAAAATCTTTATTGCTCTAAGAATGGAGATGGGCAAGCTTCAGGAGATGGTGAAGGAGCAGGAAGCCTGGTATGCTGCTGTCCTTGGGGTTCAAAGAGTTGGGCACAATTGGGAGACTGAACAACAAAAATCACAACGTAACCCAGCAAAAACCACATTAATACAGAACCCTTTTGGGGTTCATTCATCAAGTAAGATCCTCTTACAAAACCCTGCAGTGGCATCCCCCATACTCCTACCACACACAAAGACACACACACACACCAAACCAGTCAAAACTAATTTGGGCCAGCAAAACCACTATACTCATTCTGATCATTCTGGAGAACTCAGTTCTAAAAACTGCACTCCTAGCCAGCATAATTTTGTATGTGCATGTTTACATTAACAAGTGTATGTGTGTGTACATACAGAGATTTACCTATCTCTGAATCTGCCTGCATCTCCAGGTATATGCACAATAAGAAGACCTGACTCCTGCTTTCTACACCTTATTATATTTATGAGATTCTACATATGAAACCCTCGGAACATGAAAAACTAGTTCTCGTTTCATGACATTCAGCTCTGCTTTTATCCCATGTAGTGTGCTGAAAACGGAGGATGATGCAAACATATTTTGGGAGACACAGTTTCTCTTATCAAGAAAAATGACTGCTTGTTAGAGATTTAAACATGCACACGATCAGCTATAACATATCCTAAGATATAAAGTAATATGTGCCCTAAGGGAAGGTGAAACAAAGCACTCGGGGAGGTCATGGTCAGGAAAGATTCAAGGGATGTTTCACAAAACAGTTTTTGAGAAGATTGTTGATTGATGGGAAGAGAATAGAAACATCTGAAAATCAAAGAATGGCATCATCTAAAGCACAGAACTTGAAATAACAACTCATTTGATTAAAGCTGTGAAGGACGTAAGAGGTGTGTATTAGTTTGCTACAGCTGCCAAAACAAAATACAACAGACAGGGTGGTTTTCTCTGTGAGAGATGTATTTTCTCACAGTCTAGGGGCTGCAAGTTCAAGATCAAGGTGTCAGCAGGTTGGGTTTCTCCTGATGCCTTTCCCCTGGACTTACCATGGCCACCTTCTCACGGTGTCCTCACGTGATCTTTTTTCTGTGCAAAGGCACCCATGGTATCTCTGTGTGTCTTAATCTCCTTTTCTTATAAAGCATCTGGTTCTATCAGATATAGGCCCACCCTAATGGCCTCATTTTAACTTAATTATCTCTTTTAAAGTCTTATGTCCAAATACAGTCACATTCTGAGATACTGAGAGAGACTGTCTCAACATATGAATTTGGAGGAGACACAATTCAGTCCACAGCCAGGTGAACAGACAAAATAAGCTATGGTCTGGTTGGAAACTGGAAGGAACTGAAAATGTGTAATCAAGAGAGGGACACACAATTAGATCTTTGATTTACATAGATCATATTCGTGCATGAGGTAAATAAGACATGGAGAGAGATTGGACAGATCTTTTCAAGAACAGGCACCTAAGGATCTGATTAAAGGAAGCCAACATAACATTGTAGAGCAATTATCCTCCAATTAAAAATAATAAAAAAGAGAATGTCAGTGAGGATGGAGCAGAGGAGATACTTGAGAGAAAAAATGAGAGACAGAATGAATAATGAAAATGAAAATATAACTGAATTTAATCTTGTGACTGGATGACTATATGTTGATGGTTACAAAGGTAAAACTCTTGATTAGAATAGAAATAGAAGTCTTGAAACTAGAAATATATTCTAAAGAGGTAGAAAAAGATCTTCAAAAGAGTTGTGAAGTTAGAAGAGGAAGCATTTACAAAGTCATTGGGGCGTTTAAAACTGTTTATGGGGGAAAAGAAGAACCAATTCTGAGAAAGGTCATTAGATTTGGCAACCAGGGAAGTACTGATAATCTTATCAAATGGTCTATGATAGACAAAGGTAGGTTATGGAGGAGAAGAAAATGGAAGTTGGAGAAGGTATGTTGATTATATGGCACAGGGGAGTATGAGAACAAGGTCTTACAGCTTAAAGTATGATGAAGTCAACCTTGCTAGCTATTTGATGATTTTAGTTTTATAACAGCCTAGGAGCTAGAAATTACCACCATCCTTGTTATACGATGGGGAAAATAAGACACAGGTGAAGAATAGTATTTAATGTTACATAGCTAGTTAATCAAAGAGCTAGATATTTGACCTTGGGCATCTCACTCCAGTACACATACATTTAACTGTCCTTCTTTTTTCTCTATATATAAATTTAGTTTAATGGTAAAAAAAATATCACTGAAGGTGGCAAGAAGAGCATGAACAATTTCACATGGGCAAGAATGAAGAAGCATGTGTTTGTGTGGGTGGGGGTTGGGGGATTGTGAGATAAGGCAAACGCAGCAATGGGCTTACGCTGTGTCCTCATAAGGGACAAAACAGGAGCAAGTTGAGGGAATAAGTAAAGTTTATTTACTTGGTCTTTGCAATTGGAATCATTTTCTAAGTGGAAGAGTCATATATATTATAGTATCTTAGTATATTCAATATTATTGAGTATTTATATTCAAAATATATTAAGTATTTACTAAACATCTACTGTGTTTCTGGCACTTACACTAGAATCTAAAGACAGGATGAAGAAAAATCTAGAACTTATGGATTTTCCAAATAGTGATACTTAAAGGGATCACCAGCAATTTGATGAAGAACGGAGGTACTATTTTATATCAGAGGTCATAGATTATAATAAAACTGCCTTCATCCTTAATGGGACATACAACTCAAGGAAAGTCATTGCACCTCTGATATCCCAGTTTGTCCATCAATGAAATAGAGATGAAATTACAACAGATGATTATATCCTTGAATAAAAGGCACATTGGAGAGGGGAAGTAATATTAATAAATGAAAATAGCATATAATATTATCTAATAAGAAGAAATCTTCATTTTATTTTCATTAGGGAAATATTAATTATTGGATTTGACCCAGGTAGACTTTATAATCTACTGAATAATCTTTACAGGCTTTTATCATTTTCTCCAGAAGTAATAAAGATATAATTTATAAAATCTGAAGTTAATTAAATAAAAAAAATCTTACAGTAAAATGATGTTATGATTGAGATTTAACACAGACATAATTTAAGACACAGTTATGACTCCCATGGTAACCACATCTGGCCATATTACACCCTCTCTCGATATGGTCTTTAACTCTGTTTAAACAACAGATGCTAATATTTGGACTGAGTTGTTCTTTGATGACATACATGAAAGTATTTCTGCATTTTGAAATCTTGATGACTATCGTTCCATTTTAAAGATAAAGTAGAAATATTTTTTATTGCTTAAAAGTTAGCAGCTTTGCATTCAGAAAGTTAACAAACAGAAGGAGCCAACATAAATTCACATAGGACCTTCTTCCAAACTAGTTTAATTTTTGATAAAGAATATCTTGATTTTACCAGTGTACTCCCTTAGGTTTGAATGTTTTTGTCTATTATTTAAATACTGATATAAAATATATTAAAATTTGCAGATGGCAAAAAACAAACAGGCATAGCTGATATGAGAAGTGAGAGTCAAGATTCAAATTTATCTTGACAAATACTAACAAGTCAGTCCTATGCCCAAACACCTGATAATGCAGCAGCTATATTTTACTTTCAAAAATTCAACTGCACAAGCCTAGCCTGGTAGAAAACACTGGCAAGAAGTCATGGGAGGATCCTAATAATTTTGGTTAAACATAATTTTAACCATTAGAAACAGTCTTTGTAATAACAAAGCTAACAGGAAGCTTCAAGCTACACAAATTGAACTATAAGTTTCAGTTCATCAGAAGTGATCAATTGCTGTGGATCTGGTGCTTGGTTAAATTCTGAGAAACATATTTAAAGTGATACAAATACTCAAAACTTCATACATAGACACTGAGGAAGGGATTGCAGATCTGAATGTGAATTATTTTAGGTCATTTACAAGGCCCATTCAAATATTAAAATTCTTTGATTCTATGGAAAACAAAAACTACTACAGAGCATGCTAATATCAAATAAATCCACTAAATACTGTACATATAATCTTGGATTATATACTATAAATATTTATAAATATGAGTTTGCATCAAAATTATTATTATCTTGATAAGTTCAATTGTGAAACAAAACCAGTTCATATCCTATTAACTCAAGGAAAAGCATCTAATTGTGTAGGATTTACAGGTAAGATAGACAAATATGTTTTTTCTTTGAAAATCTTATTCCCCATCCATCTTTTAACAAACCATATTTTTTACACTGAAATTTACATAAAAGGATATGCTAAAATTTTAAAATATCCTTTTTGTATTCCTTCAGGTAAAATATCTATTAGATAAAAAATCTTTTAAATTTGTTTTTAGGCTAAGCATCATTTAGAACATGAGACGAAGGGTTTCTTAAAGTCATTTTATTTTAATATACATCTACTCACCAAAAACTTGACTTCCTTATTTAGAATAGTGCTTTTCAAATTTTAATGTGCATACAATACACCTGCAGATCTGAAGAGGAACCTCAATTATGCATTTCTAGCAAGCTCCCTGGTGATATCAATGCTGCTGGTCCATATGGACCACTCACTGACTAGCAAAGATTTAATGAATTTACTTCTCTAGCGCTATCAATCATTCTAAAATAATTTTCACTTAATATATAACATAAAATAAAATAAATTATTTTCAAAAGAGGAAAAGAACCTTTGCAATTTTCTCTTCCCTATAAGTTCTTAACATTTATGATGCTGTTCATCTGATTAATGTCCCTATTACTCTTTTGAAACACTAAATCTTTCTTCCCATCTTCCCCATCTCAAAAGGGCTCACAAAACTGTCTCTTGCCACCCCAGCCTTACTGTTCCTCAATCCCCTGTTTCTTCCTTTTGGTTTTATGCTGTACCCCTTTTCACAGGCTTTTCATGTTGTTATGGACTGAATGTTGGTGTCCTCTCCAGATTCATATGCTGAAATCGTATCCCTCAGTATGAAATTAAGGAAACAATTCCATTAATCATTATAACAGTGAATAAAATATCTAAGAATAAATCCACCTAAGGAGACAAAAGACCTGTATGTATAAAACTATAAGACATTGATTAAAGAAATAAAACACACACACACACACACACACACACACACATGCACGCACTCAGATGGAGAGATATACCATGTTCTTGGATTGGAAGAATCAATAATGTGAAAATGACTATATTGCCCAAAGCAATCTATAGATTCTATGCAGTCCCTATCAAATTACATTTTTCATAGCATTAGAACAAAAAAATTTACAATTTGTAAGGAAACAGAAAAGACTCTGAATAGCCAAAGCAATACTGAGAAAGAAAAACAGCTGGAGAAATTAGGCTTCCTGACTTCAGAGTATACTACAAAGCTACCAATAATAAATAACTTTTTCAAAGTCTTTTCTGATTCCTTTTTCTTTTTAAACATACCCTCTATTTTGAGTAAAGATAAAGCTTTTTGCAAAAGCAACAAAAACAAAATTTAAAAGTGGGACTACAACAAACTAAAAAGCTTCTACACAACAAAGGAAAACATCAGCAGAAAGAATAAGCAGCTTACTGAATGGGAGAAAATACTTGCAAATCATATACATGATAAGTGGCTAAAAACAAAATATGTTAAGAACTCATACACAACAATAGCAAAAACAATCCAATTAAAAATGAGCAGAAGATGTGAATAGGTATTTTTTCAAAGAAGACATAAAGAAGGCCAATATGTACATAAAAAGATGCTTTGCATCATTAATTATCCATTCAACTCTTTGCGACCCCATGGAATTCAGCATGCCAGGCTTCCCTGTCCATCACCAACTCCCGGAGCTTGCTCAAACACATGTCCATTTAGTCATGATGCCATCCAACCACCTTATATTCTGTTGTCCCCTTGATCTCCTGCCTTCAGTCTTTATAGCATCAGGCTCCTTCCCAATGATCAGTTCTTTGCATCAGGTGGCCAAAGTACTGGGGCTTCAACTTCAGCATCAGTCCTTTCAATGAATATTTAGGACTGATTTCCTTTAGGATTGACTGGTTGGATCTCCTTGTAGTCCAAGGCTCCAATATCATAGTTCAAAAGCATCAATTCTTTGGTGCTCAGCTTTCTTTATGGTCCAACTCTCACATCCATACATGACTACTGGAAAGACCATAGCTTTGACTAGACAGACATTTGTTGGCAAAGTAATGTCTTTGCTTTTTAATATGCTATCTAGGTTTGCCATAGTTTTTCTTCCAAGAAGCAAGCATCTTTTAATTTCATTAAATTAATGAAATTAATTATTTCATTAATAACAGCTGCAGTCACCATCTGTAGTGATTTTGGATCCCAAGAAAATAAGGTCTGTCACTGTTTCCATTGTTTCCCCATCTATTTGCCATGAAGGGATGAGACCGGATGCCATGATCTTCTTTTTTTGAATGTTGAGTTTTAAGTCAGCTTTTTCACTCTCCTCTTTCACTTTCATCAAGAGGCTCTTTAGTTCCTCTTTACTTTCTGCCACAAGGGTGGTACATCTGCATATCTGAGGTTATTGATATTTCTCCCAGCAACCTTGATTTCAGCTTGTGCTTCATCCAGCCCAGCATTTCTCATGATGTACTCTGCATATAAGTTAAATAAGCAGGGTGACAGTATATAGCCTTGATGTACTCCTTTCCCAATTGGGAACCAGTACACTGTTCCATGTCTGGATGCAAATAAAAACCACAATTATGGTCTTCTTTGAATATATGCCCAGTAGTGGAAGTAGGTCATATGGTAGTCCTACTTTTAGTTTTTTAAGGAATCACCATACTGTTCTCTCCATAGCGGCTAGATCAACTTACATTACCACCTACAATGTAGGATGGTTTCCTTTTCTCCACATCCTCTCCAGCATTTATTATTTGTAGATTTTTGATGATGGCCATTTTGACTGATGTGAGGTGAAATCTCATTATAGTTTTGATTTGCATTTCCCCCAAAATTTAATGGAATGGAGATGGCTGGAGTGAGGCCCAAATGGAAGGGGACGTGTGTGTGTGTGTGTGTATATATATATATAGAGAGAGAGACAGAGAGAGAGAGAGAGGTGATTAACTTTGTTGTACAGCAGAAATTAACAAAATATTGTAAAGCAACTGTACCCCAATTTAAAAAAACAATTAGGTGTCATCTCACAACTGTTATAATTATTACTATCAAAAAGACTAGAAATGACAGGTGTTAGCAAAGCTGTGGAGAAGTGGAACTTTTGTGCACTGCCAGAGGGAGAGTAATTTGGTGCAGTCAGTATAAAAAATAGTATGGAGGTTCCTCAAAAAATTAATATAGGACTACCATATGATCCAACAATTCTACTGCTAGGCAGTTTGCTAAAGAAAATAAAAGCACTAATTTGAAAAGATACCTGATCACCATAAGCTGTCACTCACTTGAGATAACATGGATGGACTTAAAGGGCATTATGTTAGGTGAAATAAGTCAGAGAAGACTGGTACTGTGCCATCTCTCTTACGTATGGAATCTTACATAATATGTGCACACACACACACACACACACACACACACACACACACACTCCTAATAAACCAAGCTAACAGATACAAAGAAGAGATTGGTGCTTGCCCAGGGGCAAGGGTTTAGGGGTGGGAGAAATAGATGAATTATCCTTTTGTGTTTTTTTGTTTAAATACATGGAATTTTTTAAAAAAAACTAAAATAATGTAAAAAGTAGAAGTGTTCCAAAACCAGGAACAGCATTTGCACTTGTAAATGGTGCCAATGTAAAGTGATACAACTTCAAAAAAAAAAATAAGACTTTTTAAATCTGGGTTTTTAAACTCATTAAATAACCAGTTCAAGTCATTCTCATAATCTTGAAGAATAAAATTAAAACTTTTAGGGCAGTTGGAAAGCCCATTTTAATGTTGTCTTTATCTGTTTTTGCTACTTTATCTTCCATGGAAACTTAGATTAGCATGCTTTTCAAAGGTCTTTTGCTGATGAATTCTTGGTATAGTTAAATCTTGCTTTTAAGCCTGATGAAGCAGGACTGAACTATGAAGGGGTGAGCTGGGCTGGTCTGGAGTTGGGGATTAGAGTGTGTGAGGCTGAAATATTATGTAACAAACACTACAGAGGCAGTCCCTGACTGGGCTCATTAGTCTTCTGGGATTTGGATAGCCTAAAGGAGGACCATGTACCATCCCATCCCCCCAGCTCAAGTATGAATAACTTAACTTTGGCTACCACTGAACACCTCTGACACGTGCTGTACTTGCACACTTTACCACACTGCCCCTTTCAGGGCAATTTTATCCTTCCCTCCTTCATCTTAAGTGTTTAAATTTACCTATCATTTAAGTTTCACTGAATTCATGGTTTCTTCTCTATTCATCTCTACCCAATGAGTTCTTTGCATTCTTGCCCTCTTTATGTGTCTCTCACACTATATGTTTAACATATTTTACCTTAATACACACAGATAATTTCTCAGTCAATGTACTAGAATTTTCTTATACAAGCTTGACTTAATTCTGTGGATTCATCAATCTCTCTGAACTCTGTAAAACCTATTGACTGCTTTCTAAAACCTATATAATCTGGGAGGTGGTAGGATTTTCTCTGATTTGTCCACTCACTTTTGCTTCTGCAAGCGGAACTGTCTGCTTGGCAAAAGTATTCCAACATTGTTTATGTTGGATAAACATTTATTTTGACAATGAAGATGAATATGAATAGAGTAACTGTTATGAAAACTAATATGTTGCTGTAAATTAGGTATTACTGTTTAGTCATCAAGCCACGTCTGATTCTTTGGTGACCCCATGGACTGTAGCCTTCCAGGCTCTTGTGCCCATGGAATTTTCCAGGTAAGAATACTGGAGTGGGTTGCCATTTCCTTCTGCAGGGGCTTTTCCTGACCCAGGGATCAAACTGGTGTCTCCTGCTTGGCAGGCAGATTCTTTACTATTGAGCCACTTGGGAAGCCCACGTTAGGTACATACGTATAAAAATTGAAGTTAGAAAACATATAGAATGTCTTTTTATCATATTTGTGAGCAATTTTCTTTAGATTTTTACTCCAAATAAATAGAAACTGGAAGTCTGTAGTCAGTGTATTATAGATAAGAAAGAATGTGAAGGATTCCCATTAATGGGCTAGGATGCAAAGTAAAGTTGCTGGTCTTACATCAAAAGACTGGCACAGTAATGTGGGTAATGTGTATTTATATGTTTAGGGATGACAAATGTTTAAGGTATTCATTCATGCAGCTCTTTATTATAAGTCCTTGCTTTAGTGGACTTTTAAAAACCTAGTTATATTAGAAAAGAAAACTTCTGTTATTTTTTTTAAATTGATAACTTTAGAAAGACATGCAATTACACATTGTTTAAAATAAGTTTTCACTCTTCTTTTGAAGATGCCACTCTACTTTGAAAGGCTTTACCCTTTGTACTTACTAGTAATATGCTTTCGTTATTCAAGGGTGGATTCAGTTCTCTGGAATTAGTTAAATGTCAGTTGAAGCTCCAATTGTGAATGAAATAGGTGATCATGCTGGTTAATACCAGCTTTGGGCAAAAACGAAGTGTAACTAGGAAGAAAATTAATCTCTTTGTCTTACAAATTGGCTCTGAAGGAAAATTAAGAGGTAAGTTCTCAAAACGTTATTAGGATTTTAAAATACAAAGTGGCAGCAGGAGAATAAAGGTACCCTTTTAGCTATAATTCTTGAAAAAATTATATTAATTCTTTCAACCAGTGATTTTTACCAATTTTTCACACATACACTCTTGAAATGTTCATTATTTGCATCATCTTATTCTTAGTAATTTTTCTCCATTATTATAAGATATACATCTGAAATTATATTTCTGGTTATTTATGACATAGATTCAGAGGTATCAAAGTTAAAATATTCTCCTAGAACTTCTTGAATGTCATCTATGACCAAGTACTTCAAATAAAATCCACTCAGAATTTTTAAAACTTTGCTGGGTAGAATATGGGAAAAAATGTAATCTAAAAGCTTTCCTTAAAACTCCTTGAAATCCCACTTTGGGGCAAATTGTTCTTGTGTTCTGGGAAAAATACTAATCAGAGTTCTGAGAACATCAAGGAGTCAGACTCTTCTGCAATGGATATGACTAATCAACTGTGTCTCTAAGAAGTTCAACTGTTCTATCAAATAACCAAGCTTATTTTATGGGACATTCAGAGTAGCACCACATGTCCGGAGATGCTGGCTCCTAGAAAGACTTCTATGTTATCTCCATAGAAGAAGCCACGGTCTATGTCTGAAGACTGTTACTGGCCATCACAGAAGTAAGCATGCTTCCTCTGTTGGTGTGTAAAACTTCTGATCAGAGTTAGGGGCTGAAGATCAGCAGCAGAAAAAATTGTTTGTAAGGAACCTTTCATAGACTGTGTTATGTGTAATAATGTTTTCAGATCCAGGTGATAATGTCTGGTGTGGTGTTGGAGCATGCAAAAGGTAAAAGATTTTCCCTTCATCTCTGTCTAGAGTCTAGAATATACCAGTATTTCAGGGGCTGGCAGCTTTGAGAGAACTGAAATCAGCAGGACCATTGGGTTTCTCTGTGGGAGCAGCGGTAGGATAGGCAGTGACTCCTGATGAGAATAAAAGTGTAAATAGATTTAATCCTGAACATATGTCCATGTTCTGAGGACTCTGAGATAAATGGACTGTAGGTGGTTAGTATCTAGTTGGGAATGGAAGGGATGAAATTGCCATAATTGGGTTTTAAAAGAAATGATATTTTTTGATACACATAATCAAGTGAAGTTTGACTTTGAGATTATACTTTACCATTTCTTCTTAATGTATCGATATTTTAGCCACCTGCTGAAAACGTCATAACATTATGAATTACTTCCTCTACTGAGACATGCAAGGCACATGGATGTTTTCTTTTAAATCTTTAAAAGTAACAGTGTGCCTTAAGCTTAGGTAAATTACACATGAGTTGAAAAGCTGACTCTGAAGTAAGAATATTCCGAATTCAAAAGTAATTTGACAACAGAGGACCTGGCAAGTGAATATCAGTGAATGAGGTGAAAGCGATGAATGCTTTAGAGGCTGGCTGTCCAAAGTATAAAGCCCACCTATGCTCCTTATTAAAATATAACACAGGAGACGCTATGTATCTATGTTGGGATTCATTTTCCTCCTCTGTAAAACGAATATAATTGTCAGGAGGTTCTGCAGATCATGAAACCTAGCCATAGCCATCCCTTCAGCCAGTCTCAAGCGTGGCTCAATCCATAGAGACATTTGCACTTATGGTATTATGTTGCCATGGGACGTTAGTAGTCAAAGTTTATTGACAATGGGAAAGATCTTGGATGACTCTTGGTTTAATGGGATCAGCACTAAATCAACTGTGAACTTCAATTCTAGCCCTGGGTCTCCTGTTACTATGAAGTTTGGTTCCAGTCTTTTACTTCATTGAGCTTTGAAAGTCTCCTTCTTACATTATGTGGTTAGATCAGGAACTTTAAAAAAATAGATTTATTTGTTTTGTGCTCGGGTATAGTTGCGCTACAAGATGTAGCTATAGCATAATAGTTAAGAACACAATCTGAAAACTTGGGCAAGTTACTTAAACTCACCATGCCTCATTTTCCCTAATTGAAAATGGAGGTGATGATAATATTACAATCCTCACGGAATAATTATGAAGAAGCATAGTTGCTTAGAATAGTGCTATGAACATAGTAAGAACTCAAGAACCACTATTAACCTTAGAACCCATTTGATAAAGGGATTTAATTAAAGTAGAATTATGAACGAAAAGTCTTACTCACATAGGCCTCAATTTCACAATTCTTAGCAAACTTAATACACTCTTAGGATTCTGAAACACAGTTTAAAAGTCACTTTTAATGGGTGATTTGGGGTGTTTTATGCAGATCAGAAGTGCATGAATTTGGAAACATTGATAGAGGCAGAATTCTAATAAATTAATATGTCATGCCATCTTTGATGGGTAACTGATCTCTATAGAACAGAATGTTGAATAGGAATATTCCTATTTCCATCATCATCATTTTATACAAAAGTATGCTGTAGTCCCATTCCAAGATTTTATCATTTATATATCCCATCCACTTCTAAGAATGATTCGATGCAGTTTACTGTAAATTTTTATGACCATGACCTGTATTGTGAAACTATATTATGCTATTATTCATAGTGTAATAATTACCTTAAATATAACATGCCTTCATATAAAGCATCCTGTTTCATCTGGAAAAAAAGAATCCACGAATTTGATTTAATCACGCACTAACACGTCACAATCGGAGAAGGCAATGGCACCACACTCCAGTATTCTTGCCTGGAGAATCCCAGGGATGGGGGAGCCTGGCAGGCTGCCATCTACGGGTCGCACAGAGTCAGACACGACGGACGTGACTTAGCAGCAGCAGCAACATGTCACAATCCACTATTTGAAAAACTTTATATGTATTCTTGCCTGGAGAATTTCATGGACAGAGAAGCCTGGTGGGCTACAGTCCATGGATTGCAAACTGTTGAACATGAGTAAGCGACTAACACACACACACACACATGGATTTGGAGCTTCTGTTTTACATTTTAAGGGTAGTTTTGCTGAGAAAATTTCTGAAGGAAGTTCTTGGGATGCACTCCAGCCTTAATGAATCAGAAACTCTGGTTGTGAGGTTAAGTAAACTGTGTTTTAATAAACCCTCCAGGAGATTCTGATGCACTTTAAAGTTTGAGAAGAGCTACGTCAAAAAACCCAGCATTTCTTTGTTGTTATATATACAATAAGTATCTTAAAATAGAGACAGATAATTTTATATATGTGGAATGGCAACAAAGTACCACATAAATTGTAGATGCTGAGCCACAACCATTGAACAGAAGTAAGAATTATTTTATTTGACACCATTTGTTACTCAAAACTTTACTTTTAGCTAAATAAAAAATGACAACATAGATACACCAATGTTTAGACTGATATATTCTCCTTGAGAATTTGATATATATTTGTTGATATTTTTAAACTAATTGAAGTCATTCCTACAATTAAAAACAAAACACCAAATAGTCTACCATTTAAAGGGGCATTTTGGAGTGTTGGACCAACTAATGATAATTTTTCCTTATTTCTCACTTCATTCATGGCAGAAAGTCCCCTGCAGCATTTTGTACAATAGGATGCCATGCAGACACAGATGATTGGTCCAGGATAAGCACATGAGCAATTCTAGCTCAGGATCTCCCTTTAAAGAATTTAGGACTGAGATTCATAGAGATTCATTCATTCCTTTTCCCTTCTGCAGCTAGATTTGAAACACACAAATTAAAGGAGGTGAGGGGTGAGGGGTGGCATAAGCTTATGGTTTTCTTCCATAAGCCTTTGAAAGAGAATGCTCGTCTACAGAAAGAATGGAGTGGGCACACAGAGAGAAGGAGAAAGTTCTATCAGACTCCAAGTCCCTGGCTGCAGTACCTTCCTCAGGAGCAGTGGCATTCTGGCCTTTGGGTTTCATGACACCCAAATAATCTTCAAACAATATCTCCTTTTAGCTTAAGCCAGTCCTAGTTAGTTTTTCTCATAAGCAACCAAATATTGCAAATCGTAGGCTGGTAGGAGAGATTATATTTAAGAAACTAAGAGTAGAAAAAATGAATTCTTTGGTCCAAGAAAATCCACAGAAATGAGCATGCTTTAAAAATGAAAGATAAACAAAAATCATTAGACATTTTCACATCAAGTCAGCATTTTTCGTATGTAATGGTTTTGAAAGTTTGTTGCCCAACTCTGCCAGGTTCCATCCTTCTCCTTCTGTTTCCTCTTTGTAGGGTTAAAGCTTCAGACAGTTTCTCTGTAAAGCTGTTGATGTTGGTCTAGCCTTCTGCTTCGTATTTTTATAATTATTTGACATTAGCAAAATCCTCATGGAACTCTAAAAATTGTTAAGAATTTTAAAAACAAGAAAGATATCCATCTTCTTCAGGCAAAGCATATATCCTTAATTCTAACACAAAGTCAAGGAATTAGATGCTGGTAGAGAGAAAGAAAGGGTTAATGTTCTCATCTAATTTTGCCTGGATCCTTTGCTACACAAAATGTTTCAGTGTAAAAGAAGAATGAATCACGCATGAGCTTAAAATTTGCCATCAGATATAAGATAGAAAGCTAGATTCTAATGGGTTTTAAAATAGAGTTAATGCATTACTAATTAAGGCTTTTTTGCTTTTTATCAAGATTAAATATGGAAATATTCACACAGAAGAAAATCTTACAAAGCTAGTATCTACCAATATATTGTCTATATGTTTTACAACTTTAAAGTAAAATGTGAAATACATGTATATATTTTTCTAATTTATTTTAGTTTTTCCATAAGAGTTCAACATATAAAATCCTTTATGTAATCTACTTCTATTGACTTATGTGTAATATTTAGATATAATAGCATGAAACAAAAAATGTGTTTACTTTAAATTGACTTGCGTGTATATATATATGTGTGTGTGTTTGTGTATATACACTTAATCTACTCTGCAACAAGGAGAATGAATCTTACGTTCAAATTCCATCTGATGTAATGTTACGAATACAGTTAGCACAGAATGGACCATTTAGTGCACATGTGGTGTTTCTTTTACAAACCACAAGTAGCAGCATGAATAACTAAATGGGTGAATTTTCTTGGCCACATGCAAATGAACTCATGAGGAATTAATCTGTAAGATGGTTTAATGTTCCCACAGCATATTCAAGTCATCTCGATGAAAATGTTATATCACTGAATATGGGATCCAACTGTGCAGAGACCACTCATTATGAGAGTATTAAACTGTGGCCCAGTGACATCAAAATAATGAAAATGCCTATAAGGTGTCCCTCTTCTATTTATTTACATACTGTAACAAGAAACAGGTGGAATAATAAATGATAATGAAGAACAATTTATCCCCCAGGGATTGAATAGCCTCTTGTCCCATTTTACCAGACAATCATTGATTTTAATTGCTTCAGATTTGTAACCTAATGGATAAAATTAAAAGCCATTGTGACATGAGAAAAACAGACTAAGATTGCTGTAAACAGAAATTTCTTCCAATAATTTTTTTAAAACAAATAAGCACAAACATTGCTGCATTATTTGGAATAAGCATCTATGATAAATATTTGGATTTTTACAATGAATAGAACTTTAGACTATATGTGTGCTTTTCATAAATTCTTGACTTTTCTGGGTCTATATAAAATGAAAAAAATATATATAAATATATTAAAAACTAACATAACATACCTGAGAGTGTGTTAAAACTACTCATTTAACATTCAGCATAAAAAGTTACTATTATACCGATTTTCATCATCATATTTTAAGATGTCTATTTTACTTATGAAAATAAGTCTTACAATGAGACATTTATGTTTGATTTTTATGGCAGTGAGACCATAACTATGGGGTTTATTCCTGATTCACTTAAAAAAGACAAAGAGCCACTGATTCATTTGTTGAATCAGATTTCTTAGTCATGCAGGAGTGCCCATGGCTTAATGCAGAGTGGAACAAAAAACGTTTCTCCATTTGCTGTCTCTGTGTCTCTGCCCTGAGGTCCTATGTAAAACCTTCAGGACTTGAATCATGACTATGCAGATAATGATTTATTTTAAACTTGAGTCCCAACACGTTGTTGAGTCATAAATCATTTTAATGGGTCACCACTAGATTCTTAAAACCTGAAATAAGCAGAATGTAATTTAAAAGGTCAAAGTTCATTTTATGAATAAAGGTAAATATCAGTTCAGTTCAGTCTCTCAGTCGTGTCCGACTCTTTGCAACCCCATGGACTGCAGCATGCCAGGCCTCCCTGTCCATCAACAACTCCCGGAGTTCACTCAAACTCATGTCCATTGAGTCGGTGATGCCATCCAACCATCACATCCTCTTTTGTTCCTTTCTCCTCCCACCTTCAATCTTTCCCAACATCAGGGTCTTTTGAAATGAGTCAGTTCTTCGCATCAGGTGGCCAAAGTACCAGACTTTCAGCTTCAGCATCAGTCCTTCCAATGAATATTCAGGACTGATATCCTTTAGGATTGACTGGTTGGATCTCCTTGCTGTCCAAGGGACTCTCAAGAGTCTTCTCCAACACCACAGTTCGAAAGAATCAATCCTTTGGTGCTCAGCTATTTTTATAGTCCAACTCTCACATCCATACATGACTAGTGGAAAAACTATAGCCTTGACTAGACAGAACTTTGTTGGCAAAGTAGTGTTTGTTTTGTAATATGCTGTCTAGGTTCGTCATAACTTCTTTGAAGGAGCAAGCGTCTTTTAATTTCATGGCTGGAATCACCATCTACAGTGATTTTGGACCCCTACAAAATAAAACCGCTCACTGTTTCCATTATTTCCCCATCTATTTGCTATGAAGTGATGGGACCAGATGCCATAATCTTAGTTTTCTGAATGTTTATTTTTAAGCCAAACTTCAATGTTTAGTTTTCACTCTTTAGTTTTCAAATGTTTAGTTTTCACTCTTCTCTTTCACTGTCATCAAGAGGCTCTTTAGTTCTTCTTCACTTTCTGTCATAAGGGTGGTGTCAACTACATATCTGAGGTTATTGATATTTCTCCCGCAATCTTGATTCTAGCTTGTGCTTCATCCAGCCCAGCATTTCACATGATGTACTCTGCATATAAATTAAATAAGCAGGGTGACACTATACAGCCTTGCCGTACTCCATTTCCTATTTGGAACCAGTCTGCTGTTCCATGTCCAGTTTTAACTGTTGCTTCCTGACATGCATACAGATTTCTCAGGAGGCAGGTCAGGTGGTCTGGTATTCCAATTTTCCATGTTTGGTATCCCAATTTTCCACAGTTTGTTCTGATCCACACAGTCAAAGGCTTTGGTATAGTCAATAAAGCAGATGTTTTTCTGGAACTCTCTTGCTTTTTCGATGATCCAGTGGATGTTGGCAATTTGATCTCTGGTTCCTCTGCCTTTTCTAAATCCAGCAGCAACATCTGGAACTTCATGGTTCATGTATTGTTGAAGCCTGCCTTGGAGAATTTTTTTTTTTTTTGAAGTTCAATTTATCTGTTTTTATTTTTGGTTCTACAGACTTCTTACATATAGTACCTGCTATCCATTCTGACAGCAGATGGGGAAAGCAAATGGGGACAAGAAAATGACAACGTTACATTTCACACTAATAAAATTATTTAGAAAATTGCCTTTTACTACACGGTATAATTTCTGTTGGTGGATGCAAAGCAACTATGAATCACATACAAATCATCATCTTCCATTCTATTCAGCTGGATGGGTCTATGTAAGGGACAGAATAATAAAGAATAACATTATAGAAGAAATCAGTTAGCATTTATGCCATTTAAAATATGGCTTCTAAACTGCTTAAGCATATCTATCAGATTATAACTAGAACATTTAAAATCAGCATCCCATAAAAGCAATACCCTGTGAAATGATTTCTGAACTGTGAAAATTTGTCTTTCAGACACATCACCCTAGAGCATGGAGACTGGATAGATTGCTTTGTTGGAAGAATCACCCCATCTTCACCAGAGGTTTGTATTTGAGTCATATGGGTATATTCCAAGGAACATAGGATCCAGGTTCATCTCTTGGAATCATTTTTGTGAACTTGTCTTCACAGGCCATTCTAATCTTCTCCGGAGTAAGTGGACTGTTGAGCCTCAGGGGTCCAGGCAGGCCTCTCTCCTGTCGCGCTGCCCTTACCGCATCATGGATGGCGAAAAACACTGAGCACCCCAGGAATATCCCAGACTCTCCCAGACCCTTAGATGAATACAGGGTATTTGAATTTTCAGAGGGAGGCAACAAATAAACGTGTAGCTCGGTGGGGATGTCACAGATGGCAGGAATTTTATACTGGTTCGGGCCCCGGGTGTATAGGACACCCTGAGGAGAATAAGCCTTGGAGAATTTTGAGCATTATTTTACTAGCGTGTGAGATTAGTGGAATTGTGAACTAATTTGAGTTTTCTTCAGGATTGCCTTTCTTTGGGATTGGAATGAAAACTGACCTTTTCCAGTCCTGTGGCAACTGTGGAGTTTTCCAAATTTGCTGGCATATTGAGTGCAGCACTTTCACAGCATCATCTTTTAGGATTTGAAATAGCTCAACTGGAACCATCACCTCCACTAGCTTTGTTCATAGTGATGCTTCCTAAGGCTCTCTTGACTTTGCATTCTGGATGTCTGGCTCTAGATGATTGATCACACCATCGTGATCATCTGAGTCATGAAGATCTTTTTTGTACAGTTCTTCTGTGTATTCTTGCCACCTCGTCTTGCTATCTTCTGCTTCTGTTAGGTCCCTACCATTTCTGTCCTTTATTGAGCCCATATTTTCGTGAATTGTTCCCTTGGTATCTCTAATTTTCTTGAAGAGATCTCTAAGTCTTTCCTTTTCTATTATTTTCCTTTAGTTCTTTGCATTGATCACTAAGGAAGGCTTTCTTATCTCTCCTTGCTATTCTTTGGAATTGCATTCAAATGGGTATATCTTCCCTTTTCTCCTTTGCCTTTCACTTCTCTACTTTTCAAAGCAATGTGTAAGGCCTCCTCAGACAAACATTTTGCCTTTTTGCATTTCTTTTTCTTGGGGATGGTCTTGATCCCTGTCTCCTGTAAAATGTCACGAACCTCTGTTCATAATTTCAGGTACTCTGTCTATCAGATCTAACCCCTTGAATCTATTTGTCACTTTCAGTGTATAATTGTAATGATTTGATTTAGGTCATACTTGAATGGTCTAGTGCTTTTCCCTACTTTCTTCAATTTAAGTCTGAATTTAGCAATAAGGAGGTCATGATCTGAGCCACAGTTAGCTCTGTGTCTTGTTTTTGCTGACTATAGAGCTTCTCCAACTTTTTCTACAAAGAATATAATTAATCTTATTTCAGTATTGACCATTTGGTGATGTCCATATGTAGAGTCTTCTCTTGTATTGTTAGAAGAAGGTGTTTGCTATGACCAGTGCATTCTCTTGGCAAAAGTCTTTTAGCCTTTGCCCTGCTTCATTCTGTGCTCCAAGGCCAAACTAGCTGATTACTCCTGGTGTTTCTTGACTTCCTACTTTTGGATTCCAGTCCCCTATAATGCATGCTAAATCGCTTCTGTCATGTCCAACTCTTATGGACTGTAGCCCACCAGGCTCCTCTGTTCATGGGATTCTCCAGGCAAGAATACTGCAGTGGGTTGCCATGCCCTCCTCCAGGGGATCTTCCTGACCCAGGGATTGAATCTGCGTCTCCTGTGGCTCCTGAATTCCAAATGGATTCTCTACTGCTGAGCTTCCAGCGAAGACCTTTGGTGTGTATAAATTCATATTTAATATACATATATATTATACAAACATACATTCATAAATATATATGGGTGTGTATGTGTGTTATGGAGAATGATAATTTATTGCTTACTATGAGTTGTAGGAAAAAGATAGAAATATTTGAAAGGCACTTTGCAATGGAAAGCAGCTTCTGGTGCTGGCTCCTATGGACAGGCAGGGGAAAAGATATTGGTATGTTCAAATCTGGTTCTCAGAACAATTGCATCAGAATGACCTGAACCTAGACTCCACTCAAAACCTATTTAATCAAGCATCTCTGATGTTGAGGAACTTACATAAAACTGGTTCTCCAGGTAATTCTTGTGTGTTCTGATATGTGGGGGGTCCATTGCACTAGAGACTCTTTCCACACTCTGAGAAGAGGTGTCTAGAACCTTCAATAAAATATGACAGAAATATTCTCCCTTGTACCTGACATTTCCTTCTACATATGATATGCAACACAGTAACCACTAGCCACAGGTGGCTATTTAAACTTAATTAAAACTTAATAAAATTAAGAAATCAATTTCCCAGTAACATTGACTACATATCAAGTGTTCAAGAGGCATGTAAGCTAGTAACTATTGTGTTGGATAGTGCAGATACAGAGCATTTTGGTCATCTCAGAAGTTCATTTGGACAGCCCTGCTCTAGAGGTTTTTAATGAATTATGAATTTGGCATCATGTTTTCAGATTGGCACCATGACAGACAGAGGAGCCTCGTGCATGGACACATGCTGAGTCGCTTCAGTCGTGCTCAACTCTTTGCGACCCTGTGGACTGTAGCCCACCAGGCTCCTCTGTCCATGGGATTCTCCAGGCCAGAATACTGCAGTGGGTTGCCATGCCCTCCTCCAGGGGATCTTCCTGACCCAGGGTTTGAACCCACATCTCTTATGTCCCCAGCATTACCAGGCTGGTGTTTTACCACTAGTGCCACCTGGTAAGCCCTAATAAAAGGTAGTTACATGCCACTATACATTTGTTTAAGCTCATAAAACATACAACCCAAGAATGAGCCATAATATAAACTCTGGACTTGAGTGATAATGTATCAATATAGGTTCATCAATTGTCACAAATGTCCACTCTGGCAGAGCATGTAGATAATAGGGGAGGCTATATACATATAGGTTCTAGAGTTTGTGGAAAATCTTTGTACTTTCTTCTCAGTTTTGCTATAAACTTAAAATTGCTCTAAAAAATAAAGTTTGTTAAAAATGAATATATACTTACAAAAAATTTTTCAGTAAGGAAACACAGACTCAAAAAGCACATTTTATATTCTAATATCCTTTGCTATTTTTCTTAAGAAGAAATAAAACTAATATATTTTATTAGGATAAAATATTTATGAATATTTATAACTATACACACACATTTCATACCAAACATCTGTGAGTTGTTTACTAATTTTCCCTTTAAATTATAATGACATTATCTCAAAAAGACACATACTGCTTGAACTACCATTATCATCAAGTTGCCAATAGAGTAAACAATTTTCATAATACTGGCTGCATCAAATAATAGTCAAAATAGATTAAGACTCTCTGAAAAATAAATCTTTAAGGCAATGGAACATTGTTAACTGGAATTGTTATACAAGTCACATAAAACTTGCATGCTTGCTTGCAAAAATTTTCAAACAAGTTGCAATCTTAAGTGTGTTTGTAAAAAGACAAAATATATTTTTATAAAGGGACTATTGATTCTCTTTATAAAGTATCTTCACCCAAGATAAGGAGAGTGAAAAAAAGCCAACAGGCAGAGTCTGGATGAGAAAGGACAGGTAAGCAGTACATGGGGAAACTGTGAGGTTGCCTAGCACCTAAAGACTTAAAAATAAATGAAGTCACTTCTTCCTAAGAGAATAACTATATAATCACCCAGTGGGGTGTGGTGTGGCAGTCATTCATTTTAGCCTATTTAACAGCCATTTCTACTTCTTGCTAGTTACGAGAAGCCATCCCTCACTCTCATCCTGGGCAATATGCCCAGCTGCTGAGCATGGATCATGATTATTCTAAACCAGTTATGCCAGTTCTGTTCTTCTCTGCCAGTACTTTAGAGCTGAGCTGGTGAGCCAGGTCTGCCCAAAGAAAAGTAAAGAGGGAGGGAGAGCTTGGGTGAGGTGGGGTGAAGGTCCTATAAGAGAGAGCACAGAGCCTTTTCCCCCGTCCCTCCCTTCTTGATCTGTTGGTTGTTTTATGACAACTTGAAGCTGTGAGGATCATGAGAATGGGAAAAAGGATGGGTGGGAGAAGAAAGTCTTCCATGACATAATTGAGCTGCTTACTATACTTGCCCTGAGACTACAAACTCTCAGACGTCTTTTTAAATGTTTTTATAGTTTTAGCCACTGTGAATGGGATTTTTGGTTACTTTTGGCTGGACACATTCTAACATTTATAGTAGGAAAGGTTGAAGCAACACAAAGTCTTCTTAAAGTTAAAGGGGAAGACTACTAGGTTGGACCAGGACTCAACTCATCTGTCATCATTATTTAAAAAGAAGTTTCAATCCGAAATAGGCTGCTCAGATATGGAGGGAAGGGGAAAACAACACATCAGAGGAAAAAAAAATCATCCTTGAATGTCCATTCAAGCCTGCCCTTGGGAGAGGGGTTTTGGCAACAGACCTGAAGCATGATGACACTTCTGTCAAAGTTATCTGTACGGTGGAAAAGAGATCTTCAAGCTCTCTTAGGTAAGGATCATTTCTTAAGAAAAACTGACCCAGATGTTTTGAGTACAGCATGTGATTTCA
Organism: Antilocapra americana; assembly: GCA_007570785.1. NCBI lineage: Eukaryota > Metazoa > Chordata > Mammalia > Artiodactyla > Antilocapridae > Antilocapra > Antilocapra americana. Next base: position 10,587,927 of record ML664161.1, on the reverse strand, counting down.
TGTGCAGACTTGCCTAAAGGTAAGGAATGTGTACGTCATGCTGGTGCTGTTATAGCAGTTGATTTGAGTGCTGGGTTTTCTCATTCTATAATAACAGCTGCCTAATACCTCAGGCTTTGTTGGCTTAGTTAATGAGTGACAACCTGTGAGAGATGTGACAGAAGACAGTCAGCTGAGCCAAAGCCTGATGCATTCACTAAATGAGGTGCCACCTCGTGAAGATTCTTGCCAATCAGCTGACAGGTCTTTCCTGCCTTATCTCTCCTTCCACATTCTAAGTGGGAAAAACAAAAGTGGGTTGCACAAGAGAGATGGACAGAGAGAGAGAGAGAGAGAGCAAAGCTGAGAGGTGACTGAATGAGATGACAGCGGTGGCAGGTGGAGATGGCAGGGAAAGTATGAAGATGCTGAGGAGAGAGCAGTGGTACTGAAGGAAAGGAAAAAAAGAGATGTGCATCTAATAAGAAAATTAAAGTAGAATCGATCGGTTCAATTGAAGAAAGCAGTATATAAAACATATTTGTCAATAAATACATTTTAAAAACAGAACTATTGGTATGTGGAATTCAGGAAAGTTGTACGGGGAAACAAAGAAAATACAGGTGAAAAAGTTAATTTCTGTGTGCACGACTCTGTTTCCAGGAAGCAGTATTAATAATTATTGGAAGAAACATTTGTACCCTTTGGAATTCATGATAGGTAAGCTTGTTTGAAGAAGGTAAAGCCCTCTCACCCTGGCTCTTCCAGTTAAAGTCAGAGCAACTTTTTCTTTTTCTTCATTCATCCTAGAATTGGCTAACGGAAGCCCTAAGAAAACAGCAGGTTACTATAAAGGCCTGACAGAAGCATGGTAGAAGAGAGAATATAAAATAGCATCTCATCCTTTCTTTTTAAGAATGAGCTTGTCCCTTACTCACACAGAAACTTTATTCCCCACAAGGAAAGAACATTTCAAATAGGATCTGCCATTTGTTGTAACTCTCTCCCACAGAGAGAAGCAAACTGTGGTGACTTCCGGTACCAGCCTCCTGATAGGAGTTATCAGACTAGACAGATTTATATACTTGTTCTTGTTTACTCCAATGTTTGTGTCCTCAGATCTCTCATATGTTTGGAAACAAAATAAGAAATGAACATAGAAACTACATTTCAAAAGTGGGCATATTCAGTAATCAGGTATCTAATTTTTCTTTAGGTGATAGAAAAATGGTGAGCTTTCCCAAAATGTATCTGAGCATCTTTCCTATTGCTCTAGGCACATTATCCAAGTAGAGACTACCAGCTTTAGTAAAAGTGAGAATACACTTTAAAATATCAGTATTGATAAAGAAAGGCATTTGGAACATTTGACAGTAAAGCCACGACTAATAGACAAACTCATTAATTTTCAAAGCAAGTGAGAATTCGACAGTAAGAGTTCCTTTCCTGATAAAAGTGAAAAGAATTATTAAGTCATTTGCTAAGTCCAACTGAATCACAGTATGGCATATACTCAATACAATGATACAATTATAAATAACCACAGGGCAGAGCTGAGTCTGCACATTACTCTTTGCACAGGTTCAGAGGATGAGGCCCTGAATGACTGTTTTATTGGTGAAAACGAAATTAATGGTGAAAATTATGGTGTTGCAGATGATACTACTCCACTAAGGCAAACTAGGCAATGGATATAGTAAGGAACTGCAGAGAAACAAACTATAGAAAGTGTCATGGAAATGTTTACAAGCTTTTGGATTCAAGGCTTGATATAATATTTTTCACATTATAATTATTTCCATATTTTGTCAACTCTCTTATATCAGGATTAGTGCTAAACTGAATTCAAACATGGGCACTTATTCCTTTTCTAACTGCAAAAAAAAAAAAAGGAGCTCAAATTTTCTGAGCTGGTAGCATTCCCACAGCTGATTCCCTCAGATCTGAATTTCTTGATTCAATAATAGGGCCAAAGTCAATTTGAAGTAACATCTGAACTAATTAATGACAAGAGCAATTTGACTCTTCCCTTGTTACAAGTACCATTTAAAGCTCTGACCTCTCTGCCTTGGGCTAAGAGGTAGGAACTGCATTATGCCAGTCCTCAAAGAACACTAGAAATGGTATTGGTAATTTCAGAGAAGATTTGTTTCAATTTTCTATTTCTGATGTCAACTTCTAACATCCACTTCAAAAATCTAGGCAGTTTTGCCCCACATGTTGTTTGGTCAGCCTTATGAGGCTGGATAAAGTGTGTTTCAAAGTAATTTCATTGCCTTTTATCTTTCCATATATTTGTAATTTCTTCCAATCTTTACTTTAGCTGAAGCAAAATTCTCTAGAAGAGTAGAGGAAAATTCACTGAAACGTCATCAAGGGCTCTACTCTAAGACTTGAGTTAAACCAACTATTCTAGGGGGGCAAGAACGAAAGAAAGTGGTCTGGGGAGGACCACTCACTGACTCGCTCTGAAACACCTTAGGCCCACTCATGCATTTGATATTCTGAAGGGAGGAATTCATCTGAGAATTGGACAAATGTACCTACAGGAGTAAGAGACTTGATCCCAACGTTTAGATCCTCTGCATCAGTGTGTTAGGTCTGCTGAAACTAAATCCAAGAATTGGATGGCCTAAAGAACAGAAATTTACTGTCCCATGTTTGTGGAGGCCAGAAGTCTGAAATCAAAATGTGAGCAAGGTAAGTTACTTCCAAGGGTTGTGAGAGAAGGATCTATACCAGGATGCTCTCCTTAGAGTGTAAATGGCATCTTATTCCTGTATCTCTTCACATCCCATTCCCATGTACATGTTTGTCTTGCTGTCCAAATGTCTCCTTTATATAAGGACACCACTTATACTGGATTAGAAGCCCTCTCTGTTCCATGTATGACCTCATCCTAATGGTATTAATATAAACTAATTATATCTGTGATGACTTCATTTCTGAATAAGATCACCTTTTAAGGTACCAGGTGTTAGGAATTCAACATACGAATTTTGGGGGACTCAATTCAATCCATAATGTAATAGTTTCTTTTTCCTTTTTATTGGGATATAGCTGCTTTAGAGGGTTGTGTTAGTTTCTAGTGTACAGTGAAGTGAATCAGCTATACATATACACATATCCACTTCCCTCTTGGACCTCGTTCCCACCCTCATCCCCATCCATTCCTCTCGTTCATCACAGAGCACCAAGATGAGCTCCTTGTGCTATGAAGCTGGTTCCTACTAGCCATCTATTTTACTCATGCTAGTGCATACCCAGCAATTCCAGTATCCCAATTGATCCCACCCCACTGTTTCTACACATCAGTTCGCTATGTTTGTGTCTCTATTCCTGCCCTGCAAATATGTTCATCTGAAACAATTTTTCTAGATTCCACATACATGGGGAAATATATGGTTTTTGTTTTAAAAATCACCTTATTACCAAATTCATGACTTCAGGCACATGTATGCATTCTCTTGAGCAAATGCATTTGAGGCATCTGAAGTATGGAGTCATTGTGTTAGTGACAGTTAAAGGGAAACTTGTAAAACTCCTTGTTTTAATTTTTCAATGTATATTTTCTATAAAAATAGACAAAAGTTTCTCTCTTAACCTGTCAACTGGCACAAGAATGAGTTTCTGCTACCTGGATAAAGGTTTCTTTGGCCTGAACTCTTTTAATTTTGCACAGCTTTCTGAGATTTGGAATTTATTGGGATGGAGTGGGAAGGTTGCCTGCACGTGCTCTCATAGAAGGGGGCTGATCTTATCCGGAATCACTCCAAACCTTGTGGATCCTAATGAGTGATTTCAGCAAATAAAGCAGAAAGTTTCAAATCACCATAGCTTTTTTACTGCAGATGTGTAGCCATTCCCAAGGGGATTACAGAATTTTTAGAGTGGATGGCAAGCATGCTTATAACGTGGCGCCAGACAATTCTGGACCACATGTACCAGAAGATAGCTTTAAGATAATCTAGTCCAGCATTTCTCAAACTGAATTTTGTGGAATATTAGTTCAGAGTTGTTGCAGGATAGGAAAAGGTGCTATGATCAGGTAAGTTTGATGAAAGCTCAGTTAAATAATATAAAGAGATTTATTTCCAAAGGATTTTTATTATTTTAAAAGTACAAATGTGTATTTTGAATCTCCAAAAGAGTAGTCAGAATTTCCTACATTTTTGTACCATACGAGCTTTTGCAATTTCTTGCATTATTTTGAATAAGCCAATATTTAGGACTTAATGAATTGGCATTTTGTAGAAGCTAGTATGGATTATTAATCTGGTCTCATTCTCTCATTTGATATATGCAGAAATTTTGACTATGAAAGATAAGGCATCATGATGAGGTCCCTAAAGTCTACAATCTTTGGTTATTTGGCTTTAATGAAGGTACATAATAAACCAGGGAGCCAGAACCCAAGCCAAGATCTTCAGTCACAGCCAGTAAACTTTGTCACAGCCACTGGGCTCCTGGATGTACTAAGCACTCCTAGGGGATTCAGTTAGATTTGATTTGCCTCTGAGAAGATCTGCTTATGCCAAAGAATTGGAAATAACCTCAGCCATCACATTGCTTGGTTTTAATTGAGAAATATATGCTAGTCCTGAGAAATCCTCTAGCCCCAAGGTGTCAATTTTGAGAATATGTGACAGTAACCTAAGGAGCATATTAAAAAGATTCAGTCATTTATTCTACCTGTTCTTGTTGGAGCACCTCCTACAAACACAGCTGTGAACAAAGCATAGAAAAGTTCCTGTGCTAGTAGAGTTTCAACTTTAGAAAAAGAGAGATAGTAAATGTCAAAAATAAAGAAATAAATAAAATCTGGCATTGCTAACTACTTTGATACAAATAAAACATGTTAATGAGATAGGTACTCCTGGGCAACATCTGGGAAATTACTTTGGGGAATCAGCAAACTCTGTTGTCTAGAGGTAACAGTTGAACTGAGACTTGAATGGGGAGAAGGAATCCTTCATGGGAAAGTTGGGAAATGAGAGATCCAGGCAGAGGAAGAGTTGTGTGTGGACTCTGAAAGTGAAAGTGTTAGTCGCTCAGTCATGTCCAACTCTTTGCAACCCTATGAACGTGGCCTGCCAGGTTCCTCTGTCCATTGGATTTCCCAGGCAAGAATACTGGGGTGGATTATCATTTCCTCCTTCAGAGGATCTTCTCAACCCAGGGATTGAACTCGGGTCTTCTGCACTGCAGGCAGATTCTCTAGTGTCTGAGCCACCAAGATATAGTGGAGACAGATTTGGCATGAGTCAGAGACCAAAAGAGGTTGAAGCATAGGAGCCAAGAGGTAGGTAGAGAGAGGGACATTGAGGTCAAATTCCTGGAATTCAGTGCCAGGGATTCTGATCTGGGATAGGCCTGCCTTTCAAACAAAGATCCAGATGTTTCTGATTCAGGAAGTTCATGAAAAACGTGTAAGGAATTTATGCACTAATCCTTTGGGCACACACTGAATTCAAAACTGAAATCCATAGCATTTCCTGAGCAGAGTGGGACCAGTGCTCTCCACTCACAGTTCATACATCCAAGGCAAATTGGGAACAGCTCAACAACTGATCTGGGGAAATTTAAGGCCAAGGGTGCCCTGTAGTCATGGTTTAAGTAAAGTAACTTACTATTTTTTATTATATGCCAATTGAAATACATTTTGACAAGGACATGTAAAATCAAGTAATGCATTTTTCTTCAAATATGAAGATAAAATAAACGAAAAGTGACAATGTCTATGAGAAATATGTTAAGGAGCTTATCCAAAGTAAAAAAGGGAAAAAAAGACAGAAGAAATCAATAACTTGTAGTTTTAAATTTAACTACTTCATACTTTGTTCCTTTTTTGCTCCCTTCGGAGAGAAAAATAAAAGTAGTAGGTAAAATAAAGATGATTTTCTTATGAGGAAACAAGTAGAATTTCACTAGTGTCTCTATTATTCTAACTCTATTCACTATCTTTAGACAACTATCCACATACTACTCACTAGTGACCAATACCTCTTCAAGATTCATTCCAGATATGGAGTTGTATCATGTTGCCAGGCAACAGAGAAGTGTCTGGTGGTGACAAAAGAATGTAATGTGTGAGCCAGAATTTGAAACGTATTTTTCAAAGTAAACTGCAATCAAAACTTAACTTAAAAAAGAGAAAATAATATTTACAAGTTATTTATATGTTCCGGGTACCTATCAGCAGTACCCTCACTGAAACTCACAGTAGCGACAGAGATGAAATCAATCTCTTATCCATAGGGATCACCCTCACCAATATGACAGGAAGCATTTTGACTCAAAACTGATACAAGGCATGTCTGACTATGACCATTAATCAATCATTTACTACTTTTCACTCTTATTTTTTTATTCTCTAGAATGATCATTCTTCACCTTATAGAGTTAACTGCCCTTACTCTAAATTTACAATCCATGACATCCTCTGGCTCCTTATATGTGGTTCTTAAATTCTATGAACCAAGCATTCAAAGATATGTGGTAGAGTTAGAAGAATAGGCTATTGGAGTTCTACTTTTTCTCTCCTAAAAGCATTTTATTTTTACTCCCATTAGTCCTATTCTTTCTCAAGGAAAAAAATATGCATAGAATAATTAAATATTAAAATATAAATTGTGTAGTTTCTATTTTTTTATTGCTTTAGATAAACCTTCTTAGTATGTTTCTCAGTGAAATTGTCTATTTTCTTTTAGTCCTTAGAAACTAGAGTGCTTCATTCTTGTCATTTACACCAAATTAAAGAATGGCACACATGAATAGTTAGAATAGGGCTAATGGTCAGATACCTGGATTCCAGACCTATTTATTTCACTTTTTATACATATGACCATGCAATATGTTATTTAACGCCTTGGAGTCTTAACTTTCTCATGTGTAAATTGACACTAATATATATTCTCTCTTCCTGACATGTTTGAGGTGAATATCAAAAGAGATTTAAAAAATTTGAGAGTGAGAGTGTTTTGAAAGTCATAAATGTGGTACAAAAGTGTCATTAAAATCATTTTACTTGAAATAAAAAGAAAACATCATGGCAGGTGATTTATGTACTTATGATATTCATATGTGTATGACTTGTCAACATTTATTATATCAAAGAGAAAATGAATGCTTGCAAAATGCTTCCAAATTTATATAGTGCTATTTAAATATGTGTATTATTGCTAGAATATGATTATATGTTAGAAAATGTGCCTGGCACCATGGTACACAATGCAAAGAGCAGGCACTATAACACAGCTATAAGTTAACTATCTTAAAAAAGGACATATGTAACAACATTAAAATAAACAGTGCATCAAAACAAGCCCCTACCTAGCAGTATAAAACACAGAAGACATAACTGGCCAATGTCATTGGACAATCGATATAATACATCAAATGAAATAAGATCCCAGCTTTAATATAACATAGAAATAGCTGGAATTATACAGTGTATCAGTGATGCTTATAAGCAATGACCAAAATTTTCTAGCACTTTGAGCTAAAAAATCTTTATATGGAAATGTGTTTGGTCAATATTCCCACTAAAAAGATTCAACATTCTATACTTTTATTCATGGTGTGTGTGTGTGTGTGGGTGTGTATGTTAGTCACTCAGTTGTATTTGACTACACGACCCCATGGACTATAGCCTGCCAGGCTGCTCTGTCTATGGAATTCACCAGGCAAGAATACTTGAGTGGGTTGCCACTTCTCCCGGGGATCATTTGGATCCAGAAACTGATCTTCTGCATTGCAGGTGGACTCTTTATTGTTTGAGCCACCAGGGAAGCTCAATTCATACTATGAAAGCATTCAAATACTATCAACTCAAATGCTTGGTGAATCTACAAGAGGGTGATAAAAAACAAATAATCTAAAATAAAATCAGTTATCCTGACTTGCTTGGCTGATAATCTAAATGAGTAAATAGCTGAACTTTGTTGAACACAATACTTCACTATTTTACATGTAATCCTCACACAACTGTTTTACTGTAGTTATTATTATTCCCAGATAAGAAAACTGGAAGTTTAAGTCATCAGCAAGACAACTAAAGATCTTCAAATCATATCTCCAAATCAAGTTTCATGTGACTATGAGATCCAGAGTCAGACACTAATATAGTCTTAAATATAGGCTGCAAGTAAAGATTTGATATAAATTCATAAAATGATTTATGTAAAATTATGTATAATAGACATGACTGAAATTAATAGTTGTGGAAGTATGGACTGAGAAGAATGTATGTATTAAATGATAAAAAATTCATTTCTCCTCAAATAAAATTGATAATAATTTATATTCTACAAGATATAAATAGGCCAATTATAGTGCTCAAAAATTAGAGGAATATTTACACTAACTTGAAATAACATTCACTGCCATCCAACCAAATTAAGCAGAGAAGCTATTTTATATATATTTAAGGCAAGAACTTTTATACCTGATGAGTCTGGAAGAGTGTGTCATTATATAATCTTTTTTTGAAAGTATATCAACAGTCACATGAATATCTTTATGTTTTGATATAGCAATATATACTCATAGGTATGTATCCAAGGGAAACAATCCAACAAGAAAGAAGAACTATATTTCCAAAGATGTTCCTTCAAGTATTATAATAAGGAAAAAAATAGAAATAACCAAATGTCAAACAAAATAGGAATGTCTTAGTAAATTATAATGCATCAACCCAGTGGCATTTTTTGCAGTCATTAAAAATGATAAACATAAACTAAATAATATAAATAAAAATGAAAGTTGAAAATAAGGAAGAAAACTTAAAAGAACATATATTTTAGGATAATATGGATTTTTAATCAATGTAGTTTTATATATATTATTTCTTACTTAATGGTTGATTTTTTATATGTTAATTCTATAAAGTAATTTTTCAATTTTCCAATTCATTTTCCAGTGATTTAAATTTGGCCAAGAGGCACAACTGGCTGGTATAACCCACTGTATTTTTACTGAGTAGGTGGGTTTGGATCAGGAGCAATAACACATTACTTCTAGACATTTTACCTTTAAGACACCATGCTTCAATACAGAAAATGAGATAGAAGTAAATTTATGCCATTACTACTACCTGGGAGCTTAACATTAACCACAAAAGCATCAATACAGTCATGATTAAGATGGTAAATGAGAAATCCCAGCTCAATGCTTTGAACACATTTATATTCTTTTATAAAAAAAAAAAAAGCAAAAAAACTTTGGTATCCTTAAGAAGAGGAAAGAAAGAATTCTAGGAGTTCATAATCTAGACTTATCAGGAAAGATACATAAACAATCAATAAAAGGATATGATGAAAAGACTAGAACAGGAATGCAAAAATAGTCCCATGGTTGTATAGGAAGATAATGTCCCTACAGTAACCTTGCTAAGACTTCCAGTCGCATGGTTATCTTGAAAAATTTTGCATTGTGTACCAGGATTAGCCCAAATTTTGTTACAACAGAACATTCTTTAAATATTGGTGCTCAATTACACTAAACAGAGCCTTTGTTTCATTGGAATCTTTATATAAGACCTTTTTTACCTATCAACTCTATCTTATCTTCACATCTTTCTTATTCAACCTAGATGCTTTGAATTATTTTTAAAATAAACTTTCATGTTTAATAATCCTGTGACCTTGTACCTGCCTTATAAAATCTTTATTTCATACTCTGAATCTCATCCCTTCCCATCTGTTGATTTCCCTCTTCTGTATTTCTGATTTCTTCCTTTCTTTTAGATTATTCCTTTCTATATTTAACATTCCCAAGTATCTCTCATCAAACAAATAAAATCACCTCTCTGATCCCATTTTCTCCTTTAGTTACTGCTTTACCTCTTCCTCTTTACAATTCATTCTTCTGGAATGGTTTTATATATATATTTAGTCTACATCCCTTCTTCATTCTTTATTTTCCCATTCACTCCTTAATTCACTCCAATCTGACTTAATTCTCACCTGCCTTTGCCATTAGTTTATTAGTGAAACAACTCCTAATGTCACCAGTTAATTAAAATGAATGTTTTTGGCCCTTATTTTACTCATTTTTACTTGATTCTCAAGATAATTTGACAAAGCTGATCACTCTATTTTTCTTTGGCTTCAGTGATATCCCATACTTTTGATTTTATTTCTTCCTGACTATTTCTTTTTGTTCTATTCATTGGTTGTTTCATTTGCACCTAATCCTTAAATGCTGTGGTCTCTCAATGCTAGGTGCTAGGCCTTCTTCAGTTTCTCTATGTCTTTATAAATAATTCCATGTACTTTCATAACTTTACTTACCACTTACTTTTAACTGCCTCTTGGATGGCTCACATATCTTTTAAACTCAACTAAATTAAAAATTTCCCTCCAAAACTGTTTTATTAATGAAACAGTGAAATGAATGAATTACTGAAAAAATGCAATATGTCATCATGTACACAGGCTAGAACTTGGGATCCATCTTTATAAGTATTGCATGCTAACCAAAAGCTCAGCTGAAGTTCCTGGAATCCATCTTTAATATTCCCTTATCAATCATTCTTCCATCCAGGCAATCATGGATGAAGATAGAGTCAATGTCACAGAAAGCAGGAGGAGGTATATGATTCTTGGTGACACTGTGTCTGACTGAAGCTTATATGAAGCCAGATCATTGATGGACATGATCATTATGGGTCAATAAATACAATTTGTTACTTGTAAACACAAGGGTCATGACCTTTTATGCCCTGACATTGACATTGTTGGTACTTTCTCTTCCCTTGGCTTCACGACAGTTGTCTCCTGGTCTTCTTCCTATTTCTTTCCTTCTTCTAACTTTGTTGGCATGTTCATCTTCCTTCAAGCCACAAGATGTTGATAATCTTCTAAAATTGCTCCTTAATTATCTTTTCTTTTCTAACTTGATATTTTCTCCCTATGTGATCTCATCCATGCTCACAGATTCAATTATCATCTAGTCAAAATCATTTCATACAATTATATCTGTAGGCCATAACACTCTTCTGATTTCCAAATCTGTATAACCAACTGTCTACTTTATGTCTACTCCTGGGTATTACAAAGACATCTCAAACTCATCATGGTCAAAATTGAATGCATGAATTTCTTTCCCTTGTGCTCCTAGAATCTGGACTCTGTCCATTGTTCTCAATCTCAGTAAAACCTGATCACTAAAAATCAACTTTGGCACCTTCTCATATGAAAAGTTTAAATTCCTGCTTAAAAAACTTTAGTTGTTTCCCAGTTCTTTTAGGGTTAAGAAACCCCTTAATATGCTGTAGATGATCTTACATGCTTCAATCTTTACCAACTTTATCAAACTTAGATAAAGCTCCCCTTTATCCTTTGAACTTTGGTTACACTATTAAATTGCTATTTTGCCTATCCTTTACCATAAACCCGCTCATCACCAAATCAAGGCAATTCCCTCCACCTGCATCCCCATTTGAATTATGCCTTCTTCCCCTGTATGCCTAATTACCAGCTGGTCATGGTTCAAATTTTAGTTTGTTATTTTCTCTGCAAAGCCTTCTCTTATCTGTTTGGTGATGTCCAATAGCCCCATTATAGATTCACATAGTATGGATATCTATCTATTAGAGCATTTGTCTTCCCTGGTGGCTCAGCTGGTAAAGAATCTACCTGCAATGCAGAAGACCTGGGTTTGATCACTGGATTGGGAAGATCCCCTGGAGAAGGGTGTTGCTACCCACTCCATTATTCTGACCTGGAGAATTACATGGAATGTATGATCCACGGGGTCACAAAGAGCTGGACACAACTGAGTGACTTTCACTTTTCACTTTCATAGCATTTGTCACAGTTGTAGTCATAGACATATCCATGTGAATGTGTGTGTGTGTGTGTGTGTGTGTGTGTGTGTGGAAACTTGAGGAAGAAAGGACCTTGACTTTATTTGATCACATTATATCTGTAGTACCCAGTACATGGTAAACACTCAATGCATACTTGTTAAATGAAAGAATACATGAAGGAATGAATGTGTAAGTGGATTTCTCTGCTCAGATATTGAATATAGAACCCAGATACAAATCAGTAAAGTGACAACATATAAACTTAACAAATTGGCAAGTGATCAAAAATCAAATTATTAAAAAGTTAAACAGTATTTATGAGGCAACATGAAAAGAAATGTCAATGTTTACTTGAGAAAATGATAGTGAAACATGAAAGGTCATAGATTCCTTAAGGACACATGTCGTGGAAAGAATCATTGGTTTGCAGAATTGTGCTCTTCAGTGTAGCTTGGACAAACTAACTGAAAATAAGAAAATTAGAGAGACTAACTTGTAGTAAGGCATAGTTATCCATGATAGAGAATCAGTAAAAGAACAACTTGTCAAACCCATGTCTCTTGCTTGGCAGGTGGATTCTTTACCACTGAGCCACTTGAGCAGCCCTGAAATAAGAGAGGGAAAAAACAAAACAAAAGCAAAAGTGGGAATTTGGCGATATTTATGTTAGTCCCATAACTCGTGTTGCATTCAATATATCACTCAGCTGTAACTACTCTGATTTGTCAAAACTTAATCCCATGGACAGAGAAGACCAGCAGGCCACAGTCCATGGGGTTGCAAAGAGGCATGACTGAGTGACTAAGCATGCATGCAACCACTTTGTTATAGTAAATAGTCAGTTGATAAATATTTCTTGTAGATTTACCAATAGTGTATCAGGTGCTTGGGATACAGTAGTGATAACCAGATGCAGAAACAGTGGTGAACAGGATATATTATTTTCTCAGGATATTTAGTCTATAGCGGAATAAACATAAACACGAGAAATTCAATCAAAATGACATGAACACAAAAATGCCACAGGAAAGAAGATGAAGGGTAATATGATAGATGATGACTAGAGTGGGAAGGAGTTGAGAAGATGGTTAGAGAAGCCCTGGACATTCAGGTTACATGAGAAAGGGGCACTGGAAGAGGAATCAAAAGATACTGTCTCCAAAAAAAGCTCATACTAGCCTGTGCAACCTTGGGTAAGTCAAACACTGTGTCTGAATCTCCAGTTTCTCATATTTTAAAAGATATCCTGCACATATTTGTCATGCTCAGAAGAACTATTACACTTCTAAGTATTAGTATTAGGACATTTTCCCTCCTTGAAAATCAATTACATTTTCATTCTGGAACCAATACTATTCCATGGTTTACATAACTCCAGATTGTCACCTTCTTGTCTTGTCTTTCTCTCTGTCCCATAGCCTTTTTCCAGTCAAGTGTTCTTCACTGATTGGAAAGGACGGTGGTGGATAGTAGTGGAGGGGACCAAAGGGAGGGATTTGGAGGTGTTCCCCATTGTTGAGCCTCCTCCATTAAATCTCCATGTGAACTCATTCTCTACTTTCCCTGAATCCCCAAATTGGTGAGATAAAAACTAGATTATTTTCAGACCGAGGTATCTAGCAAAAAAAACAATGATGTATCTGAAGACAGTTGAAGGTGTAAATAGACTCATCTTCAGAAGTTTGTACAATTTATTTCTATGATGCTGATATCATTTCAGATCCCGGCTTGAAATATATAAATCCAGTGTTCTGTTTCTAGAAAGATATGACCATAGGTCACCTCCATGTTTGAGCTCATTGAACCTAATAATAAATAATCAGGGTGGCACGTGAGAGGAACATTACTGAGTCTTGAAATAAGAGTGGAAAGCTGATTATATGATTTATGACTCATGGCTTTACTTCTAGTTTCATGTATCTAGGAAATAACAATGAGACTATAAAATCTAATATATAATTTCAATTGTTATGGAAGGATAAAACATAAAATAGGGCCATCTTAGAGAGTAGTGTAAAATAAGACAGTTCTCTTTTTATCAGTATGTGTCACAGATTGTTCAAACTTTTAAGAATTGGAACACAATCCTAAAGCCTTCTCTGAAAAGTATCCACTTCTTTTTATCTTTGCTAGTATTTTATCTATACCTTTCCCTAAGGATTTTCTATTTTTCCTCACCTTGAACTTTGTTGTTGTTCAGTCACTCAGTCCTGTCCAGTTCTTTGGAAACCCACGGAATGCAGCACACCAGGCTTCCCATCACCATCTGCTGGAGATTGCTCAACCTCATGTCCATTGAGTTGGTATTGCCATCCAACCATCTCATCCTCTGTCATCCCCTTCTCTTCCTGCCTTCAATTGTTCCCAGCATCAGAGTCTTTTCTAATGAGTCGGCTCTCTGCATCAGGTGGCAGAGTATTAGAGCTTCAGAACAGTCCTTTCAACAAATATTCAGGATTGATTTTCTTTAGGATGTACTGGTTGGATCTCCTTGCAGTCCAAGGGACTCTCAAGAGTCTTCTCCAACACCACAGTTCAAAAGCATCAATTCTTCAATGCTCAGCCTTCTTTATGGTCCAATTCTCCTATCCACATGAATACTGGAAAAACCATAGCTTTGACTATGTGGACCTTTGTTGGCAAAGTAATGTCTCTGCTTTTTAATATGCTGCCTAGGTTTGTCATAGCTTTTCTTCTAAGGAGCAAGCATCTTTTAATTTCATGACTGCAGTCACCATCTGCAGTGATTTTGGAGACCAAGAAAATAAAGTCTGTCACTGTTTCCATTGTTCCCCCATCCATTTGCCATGAAGTGATGGGATGGGATGCCATGATTTTCACTTTTTGAATCTTGAGTTTTAAGCCAACTTACCTCTTTCACTTTCATCAAGAGTCTCTTTAGTTTCTCCTCACTTTCTGCCATAGGGTACTATCATCTGCATTTCTGAGGTTATTGATATTTCTCCCAGAAATCTTGATTACAGTTTGTGCTTCATCCAGACTGGCATTTTGCAAGATGTACCCTGCATATTAGTTTAATGAGCAGGATGAGACTATACAGCCTTGAAGTACCCCTTTCCCAATTTGGAACCTGTCCATTGTTCCATGTCTGGTTCTAACTGTTGCTTCTTGACATGAATACAGGTTTCTCAAGGGCAGGTCAGGTGGTCTAGTATTCCCATCTCTTTCAGAATTTTCCACAGGTTGTTGTGATCCACACAGTCAAAGGCTTTGGCATAGTTAATGAAGCATAAGTAGATATTTTTCTTGAACTCTCTTGCTTTATCTATGCTCCAACAGATGTTGACAATTTGATCTCTGGTTCCTCTGCCTTTTCTAAATCCAGCTCGAACATCTGGAAATTATTGGTTCACATACTGTTGAAGCCTAGCTTGAAAATTTTGAGCATTACTTTGCTAGCATGTGAAATGAGTACAATTGTATGGTAGTTTGAACATTCTTTGGCATTGCCTTTCTTTCGGATTGGAATGAAAACTGACTTTTTCCAGTCCTGTAGCCACTGCTGAGTTTTCCAAATTTGCTGTCGTATTTATTGAGCGAAGCACTTTAAGAGCACCATCTTTCAGGCTTTGAAATAGCTCAGCTGGAATTATAAAAATTTTAATTCTCCACCAAAATCTAATTTCAAAGGTCAGGATTTGTGGCTTGTTTTACGTCTTCTCAACAGTATTTATTTAGAGCCTTGTATATGGTAAGTGCTTAAGAATTATTTGTTAGGTGAATGAATGAGTCAAAGTCTGAGGACTCAAAAGTACATGTATTTTATAAAAAAACAAAGCACTATGAAAAGTCTTAAGTTTCATAGCAAAGTTATAAAAACATACATGATAATCCCATCTATAAAAATTCAATGATTACTCTAAATACTAAAACTGTTTTCTTAGGAATGAAGCAAATCTTTCATCAAATACTCTCCTAAAACTTAACAATTTTATCTTTCAGCTTCTCTTAATCCTAATCGAATAATAAGACTTATTAAGTCTAATTGCTCTTTGAGCAGACTTTTGATTATTTACCCTGAGGCTACATTGCAGATTCCAAGTTGTTCTGCACAGTTGTAATTACCATATGTTTTCATTAATCTAATTCTGTTAGCTGGCTGTTTACTGAGTGGTCTTAGTGTCAATCAATTATCCTGCTAGCCCATGCATCAAAACAATTAGAATGGGATTCAGTTCTCAAGGTGTAGTCATTAGGGTATTTTATTACACATTTCCAAACTATTAGAGTATAACCAGAAAAAGACAAATAGGAGATTTTTAAATATAGTCTTATCACTGATAATAAATATAGAACTACGGAGGAATCATGTGGCTAACATTATGATCAAAGGATAAGGGTCTTGGAAAACATTATTTAAGATTTGAAGAATGATGCTCTGTAAATCTAAGTAGATGGAAAAATAATCAACACAAATTGATATTTTCTTTCAAATACACTGGAAACTAGGCTTCTCTAGTTAACACAGAAATTGTCCTTCACCAGCTCACTACATTTGATATGGTCTCCTAGCAATATTTCTTCAAAGAAATACTTAAAGTGCTTTTTAAAAAATTCAAAACATAATCTTATTCCTCAAAAATTAGTTACACGTTTTTGTTCAAAACCCTTGCAGAATTTGACTAATTCTATATGCATTGCTCTGCACATTTTACTTCACTCTTCTTCCATTTCCAGAGTCATTGCCTCATGCTGCTAAAGACATTATAAAAAAGGAAAAGATGACACAGCTCCTGGGCTCACAGTCTTGTGGCAGGGGATTAAAACAATGAATCCATGCCCTAAGGGAGCAAATATCTCAAAGCATAGCACATTAGATTAATCAGAACTACCAGGTGTTTCAAGAATACTGAGCATTTTCCACAATAATAAGAATTTGTTTTCAATATACCAGAGACTGTTTTAAAGACATAAGATGCATTGAGTCATATAGATCTTATAAGAATACTATGAGCTGGCTGCTACTAGATATCTTAATTTTACAGATGAAGAACCTAAGGCACAGAGAGGCTGAATAATTTGCAAAAGGCACTGAATTTACAAATGACTTTGCTCTACTGTAAACACAGAACCTTGCTTATAAAGCATTCTCTTTTACCAGGGTAGTTCTCAAACTCCACAGCCTGTGTGAGAATCACCAGCTGGGTTTGTTAGAACACAGATTGTTGGGTACTGTGCCTAGAGTTTCAGACTGAGTAGGTGTCACTGGGGCCTGATAATTTGCATTTTTTAAATTACCAGAAGACACTATACTCCAAGTCTAGAGACTACACTTTGAGAACTACTGCTGTACTGTATTATACTCCAAACCTCTATCATTTGCCTCAGTCTTTTTAAATCTACCCACCACTTTCCCACTATTGTAACTCTCATCAAGGCTCATCAATTCCCAAAGAAAATAGGACATCTCTTCCAACTTTTTTGTGATCTCTCATCTCCTTCAACTACATCTAACTGTTACTGTCCCACATTATGTCCTGTTCCTCATATGTGAAAGCTTGCTGCTCAAGCTCAGTTTTCCCAAATGTGGACTTCATTACTCTCACCCCCTTGGGATCTTATTTAACAACATGCACAAGTAAGCTGAATAAGCAAACTTGTGCATCCAGTTAAGATACAACTTATTTTTGTCTCCCATCTCTACATTTATTGAATGGAAAAGTCCCTCTCCTCCACCACTCCTGTGATAAAAACCCAAACAATCCATAGCCTTTCCAGTTATTTGTATAAAATTGATCACTTTAAATCACAAATCCTATATCTACTAAATACTAGTCCAGTCCTAAATAATAGTCAAAACTCTAAACTCTTATCTAAGCGGAAGCTACTTCTATTGCAGGCAGGCAGGCAGGCCACCAAGGAAAGGAATATGGCAGACTGTGTTTCTTTTAAATATGGACCATTTTTTAAGTCTTTATTGAATTTGTTACCATATTGACTCACTTATGTTTTCGGTTTTTTGGCTGTGGGGCATGTGGGATCTTAGCTCCCTGACCAAGGATTGAAGATGCATTGGAAGGTCAAGTCTCAACCACTGGACTGCCAGGGAAGTACCTAGGCTGTGTTTCTTAACTCTCTCTTCTCCCACTAGGAAAGGGAAAGTGGAATACTCTTACTAGGTTAATGCTGTTGTGAGACGTTTTGCTTTCTAGCCCTGTTGCATCTTCCCCGGTTTGCTGTGTGTTCTTCAGAAGCCCCCCGGGGGGGCACTTCCCCCAGTCACTGTCACACGTGGCCATGAATCGCTCCTTTCATGCCTCCCGATTTCCTGGAGGCTCACTCTCCAGAGATCCCTCTACTCATTTGCACTTCAGGTAGTTACCTTGGTAAGAGCCAATGTCTACATGCCAGCTCTTGGTTGTAAACCATACGGGTTCAGAGGTGATCCTAACACATCCTTAGCCCTGGCAAATTCTGGGAAGGGCCTTTCTTACTAGATGTGCACAGGGAGGTTTGCACTCAGTGTGAGATAGGCGCCACCAATTCTCTGTGACCTGTAACTAAAGTGAAAGTCACTCAGTCGTGTCTGACTCTTTGTGACCCCGTGGACTACACAGTCCATGGAATTCTCCAGGCCAAAATACTGGAGAGGGTAGCCTTTCCCTTCTCCAGGGGATCTTCCCAACCCAGGGATTGAACCCATGTCTCCCACATTGCGGGAGAATTCTTTACCAGCTGAGCCACAAGGAAAGCCCAAGAATACCAGAGTGGGTAGCCTATACCTTCTCCAGAAGATCTTTCCAACCCAGGAATTGAACCAGGGTCTCCTGCATTGCAGGTGGATTTTTTTTTTTTACACCAACTGAGTTATCAGGGAAGCCCCTGTGACTAAAGGGAACCCGTGTCATGGCCTCAGAGAAGCCTAGGAAATCTAAGCTGACATCTTTACAAGGGATGTGGTACTTCACTTTAGGATTTCACATCTACTGTTTCTCTGTGATCCAGGGGAAATTTCCAAATAAAATTTCTATTACCAAATCATTCACCACTTTGTATATGTATCCTCAAACAGCTCTTTCTTTCCATGGGGTGTGATAATACGCTCAAATTAGGAAAACATATTCTTAACCTCTTCTCTCTCTCTCTCTCTCTCTATTTTCATCCAAGTCTCTATATTCTTTCTCCATTTCTTCAAGTTTCAATTACTTCCCATCACATGGAAATTTGATTTTAGCCCTTTTCACTCTGAAAGTTGCCAGTGATTTCCTAATTGCTCTTTTCTGTGGATATTTTTCAGCTCTTATCACAGCTGACTTCTCATTGGTAATTCTTAGTAAGAACAGTTTCCTGTCTGGAGTCTTTTTTGACACCGCTTTCCCTTTCTTTCTTTATGGTAACCTCTATCATTCAGAGTCTTCATTGTTTTTATTTTTTTCCATACTATCCCTTAAATAGTAGAGAATGTATCCAGATTTTCACCATTAACATCTTGCTATCTATATCCTATCTATAATCCTTTCTAGGCAATAGAATGAGTGGTGAATCACCGTTCACACAGCTTTACCATTTAACACACCACTGCCAATAACTCACAAACTGATTTTCACTAGATTTGCACTCTCTGTCTCAATTAACGTCTGAAAAACCGAACTCCAAATCTACTCTTCTACCTTTATTTCCAGTCAGCTCTCAAGTGGCACTCAATCCTTCCATTACCTCTAGAATTTGGTCTTCAATTCTCCTTTTCAAGAAGTAGCAGCTAGCACCACCAGTAAACAACCGCCACCTACTGCACAGTAACTATACACTGCACAAGTATTCCATAGATAAGGACACATGTTTAGAAGTTAAATAACTTGCCCAAGTCATTCATCTCTTAGCTGACAAGGCCAGGATTTAAATCCAGATCTAGGCAGGTCTTTCATGCTGTGTTCTTCTAGTAGCTCTGGAGTCTGAAAGTGAAGTGAAAATTTAGTTGCTCAGTCGTGTCCGACTCTTTGCGACCCAGTGGACTGCAGACCATCAGGTTCCTCTGTCCATGGAATTCTCCAGGCAAGAATACTGGAGTGGGTTGCCAGTTCCTTCTCCAGAGAATCTTCCTGGCTCAGGGACTGAAACAGGGTCTCCCACAGTGAAGGCAGATTCTTTACCATCTGAGCCACTCCTCCTACAAATGTCCCAGCTTTAATGTTCACTTATAATTTTGAATAAAATCCAACTTTCTTTCCGTTGCAAGTGAAGACCTAATTATCTGGCTTCTATGTCCTTCCTTCTTAATCTCTTCCTACCTACCCATAAAACATCTGGACTGCAACTATACAACTTCTTGCATTTGGATTCACATTTCAGTGAAATGCTGTCCCTTCTAGCTAGAATGACTAACAATGAAATAACCTTCAGGACTCAGGCTGGTGAGGTGACTTTCCTCTGTTTTCACAAAGCACCCTGGATATCTTCTCTCATAATACTTACCATAGACTATTACAAGCCTTTCTTAACATTTACCTGAATCACCCACCACTAAACACATGTACTCTATTTGTCTTTAGCAAAAAGGACTGGGCTTACCTTATCTTAGGAGCTTAATAAACTAGAGTATATTTTCTAATTGATAATATATTTACAAAATACCAATCTAAATTACTCCTATTATTTTAGGTATCAGAATCTATGAAAAGAGTTAAAAAGAGAAACTGTCAGAAATTCAGTACATGATTTTGCATCTACTGAATGCATTAATAACTGTATATAGTTCATTTAAAAATTATTATAGTGATATAATAAAAATAGGCCATAAAAAGGTTCTATTTTATGGTGAAATTTTTTAAGCACAAATATCCTTTCCGTGCTTCATGGAGCAGAACTCTGAGATTTGAAATAAATTATTGTGCAATTACTTGGGATGAGTCAAAACTCTTTTTCGGTAACAATTTACATTCTACTTGAGGCACCCCTCTGTGCAAAAGTGGTGAGAAGACAAATCGAGTTCCCAGATTTTCATAACAAATGTTAGCTCTAACATAGACTTACATCATGTTTAAACAATATGCATTACTATTGAATCAACAGCATAGAACACTGGCACTTCAGACTCATCACAGAATCTAGTCCTGTACTGACTATAGTTTAACTCTAAAACAAACTCATGTTAATCTATAGATCTGCAACAGACTGCTCAAGGAACAGGGTAACTCTGGCTTTAGTTTTTTATATATTGTCCATGGGCTAATTTAGAGTATAAATTATTGAAATTTTAGATAATCTCTAAAATATTTACTTGCTTGCTTGCTATGTTGCTCCAGTCATGTCTGACTCTTTGTGACCCCATGGACTGTAGCCCACCAGGCTTCTTTGTCCATGGAATTCTCCAGACAAGAATTCTGGAGTGGGTTGCCATTCCCTTCTCCAAGAGATCTTCCCAACCCAGGGATCAAACCTGGGTCTCATGCATTGCAGGCAGATTCTTTACTGTCTGAGCTACCAGGAAAGTCCTAAAATATTTACTAATGGTATTTAGTTCTTTTATAAATGAGTGACATAAAAATATTGAAGAAATTCTCCTGTTATTCCCCAAAATTACATTGCAATTATGTTACTTTAAAACTCTGTAAGGATTCATTTAATAAAGTACATATAAAATTCAATACTAGGAAATAATTTGTTTTTCCAGATGAACTGGTCTGCATTCCTTTATCAAATAATTAAAATCACAGCACATGGCATATTTTCCCTGTGATTTTGATTACCAAAAAATAAAATTGCTTATAATTTAATTTTTATTTCCTATGTTTGGTCACATTTTGATGCTGAAATCATCTTCAAGTCATTTTCATTTACACAATGTGTAGGAAATAAAAATAAATAAAGTGAAAAATACATATAAACCTATATACACATTGACAGTAACAAGCAAATTTTGTTTTTTTAAGTCTCTTTATATATTCTTTTCTTATTCAATTTGGTCTAGTTAAAGATGATTTCTCAATAATTGTAGAGTGTTAGAGAAAGTGAACACATCAAAGTTCACTCTGTGATAACTTTCCAGAAAGCCTAGGATTCAATAAAGCATTTATTGAATATCTTTTGACTATAAAGTATTTATATTCTGATTAGCACAGTTTATTAAAATCTTCCAAGCAGTTTTGTGTCAAAAAAGTAAAAACCAGAGGTTATACGGGAAGTTTAGGGTGACTTAAAAGTAAAAAAAAAGGCCCTTATGAAAATGCCAAAGATTAGATTTTGACAAGAACTCCTTTTTAGTGGAAATATTAGTTGTGTTAAAATTAGTACAATAAAGTATTTAAAGTATTTTTTAAGAGAAAACATACTATTAAATATCTCATTCGAGTCACCTTATTCCAGTTCAGGCAAGAGTCCTAGCGTGTGCCCCGCAGGGTTACAGGAAGTGGGGCTCTCAGGTTCTGCCTGCTGGAGGCCAGTATGGTCTGTTTGCTGAGATCACTGTCTGGCAGCCGGGAGTTCTGCCACATTGCTTGAAGGCCTTAGAGTACTTCTTTCGCCTACTGTGCTTACAATCACTTCATTTAAGCTAGTCTATCAGCTGCTTCGCCACCCTGCTGTTATCTATCTTCTACACATGTCCAGTCCAGTAAATCTGAATCTCAGTGAGCTTCCCTTCCACGCTGCTGTCCCAGGATCCTGCTGTTGTTGACCTTGTCTTGCTATTAGATGTTGAGTATGACTTGCAGGCAAAGTTTATAAAACTGTTCCAGAAACTGTGTGATTTTTTTTTCTTCAGATATCCATTTCCAATCTACTAAAGAAGTTTTGGCATTGGCATTATTTAGTCCTAGACTTTTCTCTTTGAATAAACATAAAACTCAGTTCCGGCTTCCCAAGTGGCATTAGTGGAAAAGAACCCACCTGCCAATGTGGGAGTCATAAGAGATGTGGGTTCAATCCCTGCATCAGGAAGATGCCCTGAAGGAGGGCATGGCAACCCACTCCAGTATTCTTGCCTGGAGAATCCCATGGATAGAGGAGCCTGGTGGGTTATGGAACATAGCGTCAAAGTCAGACACAACTGAAGTGAATTAGCATGCATGCACACAAAGGCTTGATTCATGTCATATTTCTCTATAGTCGTAGTGTTAGTCACTCAGTTGTCCCGATTCTTTGCAACCCCATGGACTGTGGTCTGCCAGGCTCCTCTGTCCATGGGATTCTCCAGGTAAGACTACTGGAGTGGATTGTCATTTCCTTCTCCAGAGGACCTTCCTGGCCCAGGGTCAAACCTGGGTTTCTTGCATTGCAGGCAGATTCTTTACTGTCTGAGCTTAAGTGAAGATCAATTCTGTATACTTATCTTGCAAAATGTATCCTAGCTAATGAAACCACTCTCAACTTGGGGGTTTACCAAGGTCTATGCATGACACTGACACTATTTCAAGGGAATATTTCATCTATTTCTATAGTATTCTGTTCAATTTTTGTCTTTTAAAATTTACCAGATTGTCATTGTTGACTCTGCTGAGCAAGCAAATAACACAATTCATAAAGTCTGCTTATCACTGAGCATGTTAATACAGGCAGCTAGAGTTAGCGTATGGAATGTATATATATATGTTCAGCAGCCATCTGGGTCATCTGAATGTTCTCAAATGATATCTGTAAGTTTTCATATTTTTTTATGTAATGTAAAAAAATGGGTGGTACAAATAATTCACATACTTTCTTAGTTTATTATTTAATTATCTTTATATTATTTGTTTGGTAACACAATAATATTTGTTTCTTATGACAATTCCTTCAAGAGTGACTTTTTACTTCATTTTAGTATTTCAAACCAAACAAAAAATATATATCTCTTGGCATCTTCAGATTAGCTCATGTTACACAGTTTGAGATTTAGGAAAACAAGCTATCGTCTATAAGGAGAATGCATGAAAGTGTGCTTTGAAAGGCAGAGTTGTAGACTTTTGACTGGAACTGAAGAGCCTCTTGATGAAGGTTAAAGAGGAGAGTGAAAAAGCTGGCTTAAAACTCAATATTCAAAAAACTAAGTTCATGGTATCCAGTCCCATCACTTCATGGCAAATAGATGGGGAAACAATGGAAACAGTGAGGAACTATTTTCTTGGGATCCAAAATCACTACAGATGGTGACTGCAGCCATAAATTAAAAGTTGCTTGCTCCTTGGAAGAAAAGTTATGGCTAACCTAGACAGCATATTTCAAAGCAGAGACATTACTTTGCCAACAAAGGTCCATCTAATCAAAGCTATGGTTTTTCCAGCAGTCATGTATGGATGTGAGAGTTGGACTATAAAGAAGACTGAGCGCCAAAGAACTGATGATTTTGAACCATGATGTTGGAGAAGGCTCTTGAGAGTTCCTTGGACTGCAAGGAGATAAAACCAGTCAATCCTAAAGGAAATCAGTATTTCCTGAATATTCATTGGAAGGACCGATGCTAAAGATGAAGCTCCGATACTTTGGCCACCTAATGTTTAGAGCTGACTCATTAGAAAATACCCTGCTGCTGGGAAAGACTGAAGGCAGGAGGAGAAGAGGACAACAAAGGGTGAGATGGATGGATGGCATCACTGATTCAATGGACATGAGTCCAAGCAAGTTCCAGGAGATAGTGAAGGACAGGGAAGCCTTGGTGTGCTACAGTCCATGGAATCGCAAAGACTTGGACATGGCTAAGTGACTTAATAACAACAGAAAGATAGTAAGCATAGGAATCACTAGCTCTATTGTTATAGAGAGATACAAGAAACCAAATTGTGATGAAAATAATATTATCTCAAGTATTAGTTTACACTATTCAAAGTTAAAAATCTTTAATTCTCAAAAAGAGTACAAGCTAAATATTACTGAACTGTATAAAACTGAAGTATCCTTAAGACATGAATAAGCGTGGCTCAAAATAGATAGTTGTATTGATAGTCCCTGTCCCCAAACCTAACACACAACACACACTTGCATACTATAAAAATATGTATACTTATATATGTACATTTTAAGTTTTTTAACAGTATTATCAGTAACATTTGCATTTACTGTAACAAAGTGTGTTATGTTTTCTTTCCAGCTAGAAATTCAGTTAGCAATTTCTCTAGAGCAGCAAGAGGACTTTTACTTCAGGTAAAGATATCATTTGTGTCCAAAGATGCCTCAAGACTTGGCTACTTAATGAAAGATCCTGAAGGAAAGGAAAAAGCCCTAAGAAAAATATTTCCCATCTGTGGAATATTTCTATATACATTTTACATAAGGATTGCAAGAGGTTATAATAAAGTATAGCATCATTTAAAGATCACAGACTTCTTAATTCAAATAATACCTGTAAATAATTCAAGAAACTCAATTTGAAAAACAATGACCAAAAATATAAACCAAGATACACTGCTCTTCACAACTATCCAACAGAGCTCTTTATGACTGTATGTGTTCTTATTCAGATATGATATCTAGACACCTACCACAAAATCCAAGGTCTTCTTTAAATTTGATCTATGTGATTGCCAATCCCATCCTCATGCACTATTTCAAAATGTTAAATGTAACTCAAACATTCTTACTTTAAAAAAAAATTGGCATAAAATTAAAAAAAAAACATTATTTGAGCTCAAGGACATAAATGTATAAGACTATCATGAAAAATCAAGCTGCCACATTTAACCATGCCCCTTTCTATCCATTTAGGAAGAACCATTATTAAAAATTTAAAGAAAAAAGTCAGAATTACAGCTGATTCCTCCAACTTTTACAAGCAGGGCAAATTTAGAAAGCAAGAGGACTGTATTTCAAGCCTCTACCTCATACAAAGTGAATATGATATGCATGATGCTCTATGAAGAAGTCCTTTAACGTTCTGCCACAAAAAGTATAAGCTTAAGTCTTTCTTTCCTGATCTAGTGGAAAGAACACTTAATGGGACTCAGAAGTCGTTTGGCTGTGCTATTGGCCAGCTATGCAACCACAGGCAAGTCCTACACTCTCTGAATGTGGTCAAATGTAACATGTCCAAGGTTGCTGTGGAAAACTTTGAGGTACTTTGCAATGCTTGATATTCGTCATTTCAGTTTGACAACAAGATGAACTATAGCAGCAGTCCCTAAACTTTTTGTCACTTGGGACTGGTTTCATGGAAGACAGTTTTTTCATTGGAGAAGGTGATGGCACCCCACTCCAATGTTCTTGCCTGGAGAATCCCAGGGACGGCAGAGCCTGGTGGGCTGCCGTCTATAGGGTCGCACAGAGTCAGACACAACTGAAGCAACTTAGCAGCAGCAGCAGTTTTTTCATGGACTGTGTGGGTGGTGGGAGGAGATGGTTTCAGGATGATACAAGCGAATTATATTTATTTTGCTGCTTCTGATCTGACAGGAGGCAGAGCTCAGGTGGTAATGCCAGTGATGGGGAGCAGCTGTAAATGCAGATGAAGCTTTGCTTGCTCATTTACTCATCACTCACTTCCTGCTGTGTGACCTGGTTCCAAACAGGCTTCAGGCCAGTACTGGTCCATGGCCTTTGAGTTGGGGATCCCTAAACTATAGGACTCTATGTTGTCCTTCTCTAATCAGAAGTACATAAAAGAAGTATACCTGCATATGTATTACTAAATCTCTTAACTGTACAACTGAAATTAACACATTGTAAATCAATTATACTTCAAATAAAACTTTTAAAAAACAAAAAAAGAAAATAAAATTTTGTGTGTAAGATGTATGAAAACACACAGATTTACTAATTCTGTGCAAGAGGCCAGGAACCCCAACCAAATGTTGTAATCATGACAAACAGATTCTGATTTGCTATTGTGCTTTTAAAAAAGCAAATATACTTCATCTAGATACAAAAGTATATGGTGTTGGTGGTGGTGTTGGTGGTGGTTTAGTCACTAAGTCGTGTCCGACTCTTGCAACCCCTTGGACTCTAGCCTGCCAGGCTCTACTGACCATGGGATTCTCCAGGCAAGAACACTGGAGTGGGTTGCCATTTCCTTCTCCAAGGGTTCTTCCCGACCCAGGAACCGAATCCACATCTTCTGCAATGCAGGCAGATTCTTTACCAACTGAATTACGAGGGAAGACTTATACAGTAGGTCTATATAATGTTGCTAATCTTTTGTTTCTTTATATAGCTGTTCAAAGATGTTCAAAATGTGTGCTAAATTCTTGCCTTGGTAAGATATTTGACAGTAACTGTTAAAATTGTGTTTGAATCTTGAAAGAATCTTGACATGGAGAATTGAAATAAAAACAAAACTACCAGCTTCATGATAAATTTTGGGCTGCTACTAGCAAATACTTGTGCAAATTAGAAGTCAAAAAAAAGAAGTCATCATTTCTGGGAGGATGAATTATAAAAGGCGTCCTTTCTGAGAAGACTAAATAGAAAAAGCAGCCCCATTTGGACTACTAACAAAAAAGCACCCTCTGTTCCACCCGACATGGCTGGGCAAGCAGGGATACGCTGGGTTTCAGCATCTATTCTTCCTTTCACTCAGGGCCCTATGTCAGTATCTGAAGCAGGCCTCTTGGGACATCCTGCTGAGAGGTAAGGATCTTCCTTCAAGATCTCCTTTGGTATCCTCTCTCTCTCTTATGTCTCCATATTTTCTCTCTCCACAAATACACACATTTAAGTCCCTCTAACAAAACTCCTTTGTGAATTTCTAGCTACTGACCTTGTCATCTATTTCTCTGCACACCCTGGCTTCTATAAAGTTTCCACTAATTTCCCCACTAGTCACCTACCACATGCTCCTGAATAGAGCACAGAGCTCTCAAGTCTGTCCACATCCTCTTGCTCACTTGCTAACCAACTGGCAAACACACTAGAAACCTTCAAGTTTTACCTTACTTGATCCCAGAATTCAACATTTTCACTATTTCTATATCAAAATCTCTCTTTCATCAGCTTTGGTGATAACTCCCTATTTGAATGATTGATTCTCCTAATATCTCTAATTTTATTGCTTTCTGAATACCAGTGTTTCACCATGCTTTATCCTTTGTCCTCTTTTCTTTTTCTCAGTCTACACAGTTACTTTAAATTAGCCTCTCCAGGACTTCCCTGGTGGTCCAGTGGTTAAGAATCAGCCTGCCAATGCAGGGGACATGGGTTCAATCCCTGGTCTGAGAAGATTTCACATGACGCGGGGCAACAAACCCAATGTACCAACTACTACACCCATACTCCACAACCAGAGAAGCTACAAGAGAAGCTGTCAGAATGAGAGGCCCACTCACTGCAATGAAGACTAGCCCCTGTCAACTTGAGAAAGTCCTCACACAGCAACAAAGACCCAATACAGCAAACCCCCCAAAAAAATCTCCATACCTGAAACTTCAACTTCTATTAACACTGATGACTTTCAACACTGTAACTCAGACTCTTTTCCTAAACTATAGATGCCATCTAACTAATCCACAACCTCTCCTGAAATCTGCTAAGCATGTGGAGTGCAACACATGTGAGACAGAATTGGCCATTTTTATTTTCTTCTGAGTTTTCCTTTATCTTTCCACATTATCTAAGGTACACAGACATTAGAAAAGCAGTTTATAAAACTACAAAGGTGTTACTTATAAGATTTTAAAGTTCTTTAATGAACCCTTTTTCTAATTTCCCCTTTACCCCCTCTCCCCCACTTAATTTCATGGCCTCCATCTCTGTCTTAATTAAAATCATCCTCTTTTCTCACCTCAGCTGTTTTAACCATAGACTTGCAATAACTCACATAGTTGTGGCATGAATCAGATGATATGCTATATTTAAAAGGCCTGAAACACAGCAGGAGTAAAATAAATGATAGAATATTATTATTGTTGGAATTATTATTTTTATTACTAGTAGGATTATTAGGTTCCATAAATTGCAACTTGATCATAACTACCACAAACTTCATTTTCTATAGCAATAATAGTTCAGGGTTGAACTTGATCTGATTTACTAAATTAGCATTTTTTAACTGTCACACAGCAGTGAAAGATTATAGAGTAATACAACATAAGAGATTCCCAACTTAATTTAGAATTGCAGACAGATATGGTATACTGAGCATCAGCTTTCAAAATTTTAATTAGAAAGTACCTTTAGGCTATTCTGTACCAGAAGGATAACTTCGTAGTTACTGAGACATATCCAAGAATGTATTTGTTAGTTAATGGAACTAACACATGCTTTTGCATTAATAGAGAATTTCCTAGTTTACTGCATAGTGAATTCTTTATCCTTTCAGAACTTTAAACTTTGGGACTAAATTTCCCACTTGAAAAAAGAAATAATTATTTAGGAAATATTTGAGAGTTTCTAGCATCTGTTTTAGATGTTATTTAGATGAAAACTAGTTTCAAGAATGGTCAAATAAAGGGAGAAATAAAACATCCATGTTGAAAGTTTTAACTAAACTGTGACAGCTCATGGTAGAACTTTGATCAAGAATAGATTTGGATGAGTAAGCTCAGCCTGAAAGGGATGTTTGACCTAACACATTGTATTATAAAGAGGATGAAATACTTTCTTCACCAGGCCTTCAATTTAAGATGGCACTTGAATAAGAATCTTCTTATTTGACTCCTTATAGTGACCTCCGAAATGCCTTCAAAGACACAGAAAATAAAACTATATATATAGATAGATGGATAGATAGATAGACCAGAATTCAGAATTCTGTACTCTGAATTTCATTTTGTTGCAAACTCACTGTCTTGTGCTTGATTTTCAAAGTCCAACTTCATTTTTAAAAATCATCTTCTCAGTTGAAACTGTTCATGCACTGAGTACAAAAACTCAAGACTTTTAAAAACAGCTTACTACTTTTCTGTCTCCCTGTCACATTTTACTCAGACCAGAAGAAAGTTAAGGAGCCAAAGACAGATGGATGGCTTCAGGATGAAGACTTTCATGAATGACAGATCGACTGTAAGTTACTTTGGGGCCCAAGATAGCTAAGTAGACAGTAAGGACTGCCATTATTAAGGGTTAAGGTCAACACTAATGAAGCTTCTGTAATGAAATTCTTCTAATTTTCAGAAGGCTGAATCTAGATCCTCCATTCAGCATGGCGTCTATCCTTCCTCATCTGCAGAGGAGGCACCATCATTACCTCCACGGTACTGAGTCCTCTGTGTTGCCACATGGTTTTTCTTTAGGTTTACAAAAACCTACATCCACCTTATATTCAACATCTGTATTTAATACCAGTCTGTCTTCAAATTAAGCAGTATATGCAAGGGAACTAGATATGTATATATATCAACTACTACAAATGACTTGTCTACTTTATAACATTTTAAAAATAGTCCAAATGTATAGACACTATTTTATAGAACTCCTAAATTGACCCTGCAATGGAAGAGAAATCAAATTATAATCAGCTTTCATTAGAAAAGTTGGGAATAGATAAAGACATCCCAAACCCAAGAACTGCTACAAGTCTGTGGTATACATTTAAGGTAATCTTTTGAGCTTCCTTTCAATTATTTCCATAGTAGTGTATTTCTGTTTTCACACAGGGCCAACAGTACTTAGAAGAAAAGAATGAAAGGAAGGAAGGGGAAAGAAAGAAAGAAAGGGACAAGAGATAGCAGAAAAAAAGTATAGAGATAGGTAAATACTATTTATATTCTAGTTCATATAGCTAAGAGATGTAAAGTATACAGAGTAAATGGCAAAGAGTCACAAAAACAGAAAATAGATTATTAAATTGTTTTACAATATCAAGTTCAAATGATACCCATGATAACATACCTAAAGAATGTGCTATAGGACAATTAAAAATAAATGGACAGATTAGGAAATGACATCTAAATTTGATGTGAAAACAGGAATCACAACAGTATAAACCTAAGTGATATTTCGGACATTGATGGTATAACACTGATAATCTATATAACATATAGATCAGGCATAAGCCTTCACAAAGTGAGTAATATTGTATTTAAACCAGAAAGAAAAAAAAATGTTTATAGTGGGCAGAAACTTTAGCCATAGGAAAAAAAAATAACTTGCCTCTATTTTTATTTAAATATGTAACTGATAAGTATATACAAGGATCTTAAAAATAAAATTAATACAATAGAGGTATTGTATTTCTCTTTATCTATTTATAATTAAAGTCCTTGGGCCAGGAATTTTCTGTGGAGGAGGAAGTCACAACTCACTCCTGTATTCTTGCCTGGGAAATCCCATGGACAAAGGAGACTGGTGGGCTACAGGGGTTGCAAAGAGTCAGACACAACCGAGCATCATTAGGCACAATACCCTATATCTTTGCTTTAAAACTCAACAAAAAGTATCTTAAAATTATCATATATAAATACAAAAAAACCTGAAAAGGTTTCAAGAGTAGATAGCTCTTAGGCCATCTGATCCAAATAAAATAGGCCCCCTGTGTTCTCAGGTTTTGCAGCCGTGAATTCAACCAACCATGAATTTAACCAACAGCAGATAGAAAATATTTGGAAAAAAACATTTCAGAAAGTTCCACCAAGCAAAAGTTAAATTTGTTGAGCATCAGAAACTGCTTACATAGTATTTTACATTATATTTACAACTATTTTCCCTGGTGGCTCAGCTGGTAAAGAATCTACCTGCAGTGTGGGAGACCTGGGTTTGATCCCAGGTTGGGAAGATCCCCTGGAGAAGGGAATGGCTACCCACTCCAGTATTCTGGCCTGGAGAATTCCACGGACTGTATAGTCCAAGGGGTCATACAGAGTCGGATACAATTGAGTGACTTTCACTTTTTTGCATTGTATTATGCATTATAAGTACTCTAGAGAAAACGTAAGTATGTGGGGGGATGTGCATAGATTATATGCAAATACCACACCATTTTATATGAGGAATTTGAACATCTGCAGATTTTGGTATCTTCAGAGGAGAGAAGAGAGTCCTGGAATCATCACCCATGGATAAAGAGGGACGACTGTATTATAAAAAAATAAAGTTAGAAATAAAATTGCAAACATTCCAAAATTCCCTGAAATTTAAATGAAAATGACTCTACATAACAACTTTTGGGGCCAAACAGAGGGAAAAAAATTCCATTCAGGTATTAGTTATAAAAATGACAGTAAGAATACTGTATATCAAAATTTCAAAGGCATAGTTAAAGGCTTAATCAGAAATTAAAATTTTATCTACAAATGTTTTTAATATTAGGAAATGAAAACTAAAAGTAAATTGGCAAATCAATTTATTCAGTTTTTCAGTGAAAATTTAATGAGTTTTGGCAAAGGCAATCAAATAGACAAATTTCTGCCTTATGTAATACTGAGAAAAAGAGAGAAAAAAAAACAAGAAATATCACTGAAGAATAAAAGAAAATCCAGTTTTAGAAATCTATCTAAAACAAAATAGAGCAAAAAACAATATTTCAGAAGTTCTCCATAGACTATAGCTATCTAAAATGTAATAAGCTTTGATGTTTATATATACATTATGATCTGTAGGATTTGAGCATCTGGAGGCAAAAAATTTTCTGATATTGCCCTTTTTGACTTAATGTAGGCAGTGGTTAATTAGAGTTGGTTTAACCCAAACAACTTATCCATGCAGATAAAGAGCATATTTTTCTCAGAAAGACATACACATTTAATGCTAAGATATTTAAAATTTATCTTATACAGTACTCTTTAAATTTGTTATTTTTTCTGTAATTTTATAGCATGAATCATAGTCCTGCAGCTCTATTACTAATATTTTTTTTGTTTTGATAGCCTTTCACATAGATGCCTGATCACCATTTCATCTTTCTCAGTTATTATCAACTCATTAAAAAGTATCCAGCTTGGTAGGAATCAGTGCGTTCTCTTAAGAAAGTCCTCCATATGCTTAAATTAGTGGAGAAAATAAATGTTCTAATCCCCATAGAAATCTGTGGGCTATTTAATATGCAGGGTTTTGCAAATCTTTAAGATTCATGGATGAGAAGATTATTTTGAATGTTATTTATCAATAAGTTTCAATAATGAACAGTATCATCATACTTTATTTTGAATAGAAAAAATTAAATTGAATACAATTCTTTAAGTGTATTTGTGTGTGTGTGTTAGTTACGTTCATTTGTGTCCAACTCTTTGCAACCCCATAGACTGTAGCTCACCAGGCTCCTCTGTCCATGGAATTCTTCTGGCAAGACTACTGGAGTGTGTTGCCATTTCTTTCTCCAGGATATCTCCCCCACCCAGGGTTAAACCCAGGCCTCCCATATTCCAGGCAGATTCTTTACCATCTGAACCACCAAGGAAGTATATTTAGTATTTTATAGGAAGTGTATTTAGTATGTTTGAAATATTAAGAAACATTCTTTAATGTTAAAAACATTAAGTGTAACATTAAGTGTTATCACATAACAATGTTAAATACATCAAGTGTATGTAGTATGTTGGGCATGTTAAGAAACATTCAAATACACAATCAGGACCACCATGGAGGAATTAATGTTTCATAATATACATCTTAATTGAGAATACATAAAATACATTTTAAGATAGCAATACCTACAAATAAAATTAAATTACATTTAAATTAAATTAAATTTCTTTTAAAATCACAACATTAAGCTTACCACTAGCTTTTAAGAATGAGGAGGAGAATGGGGAAGTGGATGGGAGAGGAGAAGATGATAATGACAATGAAAGATCCTGTGGCCTATTTAAAATGCTGTCATTTTTTTTCCCTCAGTTCACAAGCTGGCTTTTGCTTATTTCCTTCAATTGCAGAATATTGTAAGAGGAAAAATAAAAAAGACAAAGCTGAGTTTTTATCTTAATTCACCACTAATATGCTGCATAACTTCAGGTAAGTCTCTTTATATTTCTCTGCTTAATATCCCTGTTTCTAAAATGAAGGACTTGGCCAGACCACATGACTCAAGAATTTAACTCTGCCTCACCAAGTGACTGCATTCTGATAAATTCTTATTAACCAAAACAGGCCAGCAGGCTGAATTTTGCCTACTATATAAATATTGCACATAGTTTCTGGACCCTGTTCTAGATCTTCAGTTGAGTGACTGGTTGACAGATGATTATTTATTATCATGCTTCATAATTTTCAAGCATGCTTACATATGAAACATTAGATAATAAATTTTAAAAACAAAATTTAAATATATATCTTGATACAATTGATGAAATATGATAAAATCTGTAGATTAAATCACAATATCATAAAAATGTTGGAAAAAAAAAACTTGTGTCATCATATAGGTATTTTTATTTTAATGTCATTTAATTTTCTATAACACCCAGAAAAGCCTTTTCTATGTAACTTCAGGTTTAAAAAGAATTTATGTCACTAGTAAAAACATAACATTAATTCCATATTTTGCTAATAATTAGCACTAAACTATACTTTCGTATGATAACCTATGTTTTTATTCTCGAGTATTTAGAATGGTCTATAATTATATTATTAATACTGATCTATATAATAGAAATGTACTCAAAATGAGTGATTTCATTAACCAATAAATTAAATGATATCAACCACTTTCAAGGTTCTTCATCATTAGATTATATCTTGACAGTTTTAGAGGCAACAATTTTAGGATATTCCTAATACATTCACATGTTAGTAATGTTGTCCTTCTTCAATTATTTTTAACTGAAGTTTAAGTCAAGCAGTTATTTTCTAGTTTCCTGTTTATAATCCATATTCCAACCTATAAGTCAAACTATGATTATGCCTAGACATGATGTCACACCTATCTATAGCATTATTTGATTGGCAAGGAAGCTGGTTATACCTGAAACTGACATCATATCTCCACATAATGAAGCATTCTTTGACAGGGTATTTGTCATGGACTCTTTATGTAAAAACCAATTAGAAGCTGTTGTGATAAAATTTTTCCACTGCTTTTACATTCTGTGTTTTCTAAGGAAAGAAAAATATTCAACTCCTATTTTTCAAAGCATTATATGTCTCTTAAAGCACACTTGAGAAGTTTGTTGCATGCCACACACAATTCTTTATTATTTTTTCTTTCTGACAGGGCACAGTGTTAATACTCTCTGACAGGGCTCAGCAAACTATGACTCACAGGCTAAATGTAGCCTCTTGACTGTTTTTCTATGGCCTATAGGTTAAGAATGGCTTTTATATTTTAAATGGTTGGAACAATTCAGAAGAAGAATTTTATTTCATGACTTGTGACATTTACATGAAAATCAAATTCCAGTGTCCGTAAGTTTTATTGGAACACAGTCACATTTATTTTTAACATATTATCTGTGGCTATCTATTTGCTATAATGGCAGAATGCAAGAGATGCAGCCAAGATCAAATATATGGTTCATGAAACCTAAAACCTTTAATATCTGCCCCTTTACTAACAAAGTTTGTCAATCTTTTCCTATGGTCTATTCACACTTTAAAAAGGTTTCCATGGATCTCGCAAATACACAGTATTATATCCAGATTCAATGGATAATTGTCATATTCGTGAGCCACCCCACCGTTCCTATATTTGTGTGCATATGTGTATGTGGCTGAATAAGGTAATCTGAATAAAATGATGGAAGTGTATTTAAAAAGAAAGTCCAGGAAAAGCTGCTTTGGTTTTAGTTTTCCCACTGTGCTGAACCTAGTTTATTGTGATTTAATATGGTTAATAATAAATTATAAATAGTTCTAATCAATTAACTATCACTTTTATTCCTTCAGAAGTATTGTATTTCTACTGAAAGAATATACATGAAGAAAGTAGGACACAAAAGTGACATTAGGAACAGGTGGCAGATTTAGTAAAATGCTGATTCCACTTTAACCTAACAGTTTATCTAGAAGTTATAAATTAAATTCATCTCATAAAACAAATTTTCTATAAATTTTAAATGCAAGATTCCCAATGAAAACAGTTATACACTTTAATGATAATGCTTATAACAATAAAAACATTTTACATTTACCTCAAGATTTAGTTTAGAAAGACCTTCTTGGTGTGACTACTGATGTAGATGTTTAGTAATGAATGCTTCATTTAGCACCGAGTTTGCTATAGAATGCACTGATGTAGACAAAACAAGTATCTGGGGGTGACATTCAATTCCTGTTTTTCAGGAATAGTTTGAAAGTTAGTGATTATAGCAAAATTCATTAGTAAGCATTTACATTTCTTTCATTCTTTTCTTCCACAAATTACAGAATATAATAATGATAATATTTTAGATTTTATATATTGTTTCCATATATACCATTTGTAGTTATATCCCCTCATACTTCATTTATCAGCTCTTTCTTTTACTATTTGGATATAAAGTATCTCTGATAGCTATATCTGGGGTGACAAATATAATTTTTCTCCAAACTGGGATGCTTAACAGTATTAAAATAACACCCCATTAATAATTACAACAGGAAAAAAGATGCCAACTGAAACAGACGAAGGCAATCCAGGACTATCCACCATTAACCAGGATCTCACTTTGATATTTGTACTCATTTGGATAACAATCAATTTTAAGAGTTAAAATAACTTAACTCAAAAAGTGACAGTGCCTTTTTTTTAAATGAAACTTCTTCTGTAAGACAATCAATAATGTTTGAAGGGAGTTTAAATCACTTTAGGTAAAGATAATATGATTTGGGTATTAGTTAAGAGAATCCAGTCAATAACCTGATTTATAAGTGTGAACTTTTTTTCTTCCACTGCCCCTTATGTAGTTAAATACAATTAAATTCTTTTATTAATATTTAAAAAAATTAATAACTCAAAGCTACTATGAATTTTTAAAATAGCAGAATAGATAATCATTAAAAGATATAGAGGTTCTATTTCCAGTTTTTTAAGGAATCTCCACACTGTTTTCCATAGTGGCTGTACTAGTTTGCATTCCCACCAACAGTGTAAGAGGGTTCCCTTTTCTGGAAATAGAACTGCCATATGACCCAGCAATCCCACTGCTGGGCATACACCCCGAGGAAACCAGAAATGAAAGAGACACATGTACCCCAATGTTCATTGCTGCATTGTTTACAATAGCCAGGATATGGAAGCAACCTAGATGTCCATCAACAGACGAATGGATAAGAAAGCTGTGGTACATATACACAATGGAATATTACTCAGCCATTAAAAAGAATTCATTTGAATCAGTTCTACTGAGGTGGATGAAACTGGAGCCTATTATACAGAGTGAAGTAAGCAGAAGGAAAAACAAAAATACAGTATACTAATGCATATATATGGAATTAAGAAAGATGGTAAAGAGATCCCTGTATGCAAGACAGCAAAAGAAACGCAGATGTATAGAACACTCTTTTGGACTCTATGGGAGAGGGCAAGGGTGGGATGATATGGGAGAATGGCATTGAGACATGTTAATCATCATATGTAAAATCAATTGCCAGCCCAGGTTTGATGCTCAGGGCTGGTGCACTGGGATGACCCAGAGAGAGGGAATTGGGAGGGAGGTGGGAGGGGGTTCTGGAAGGGGAATACATGTATACTCATGGCAGATTCATGTCAATGTATGGCAAAACCAACATGATAATGTAAAGAAAATTAAAATAAATAAATAAAATTTTAAAAAAGATATAGAGGTTAAAAAGAAACTAAGCACTGTAAAAAATTAATTAATTTATTTTAATTGGAGGCTAATTACTTTACAATATTGTAGTGGTTTTTGCCATACATTGACATGAATCAGCCATGGGTATACATGTGTTCCCCATCCTGAATCCCACTGCCACATCCTTCCCCATCCTATCACTCAGGGTCATTCCAGTGCACCAGCCCTGAGCACCCTGTCGCATGCATCGGACCTGGACTGGAGATCTGTTTCATATATGATAATATGCAGGTTTCAATGCTATTCTCTCAAATCATCCCACCCTTGCCTTCTCCCACAGAGTCCACAAGTCTGTTCTTTACATCTGTGTCTCTTTTGCTGTCTCGCATATAGGGTCATAATTACCATTTTTCTAAATTCCATATATATGCATTAGTATACTGTATTGGTGTTTTTCTTTCTGACTTAATTCACTCTGTATAATAGGCTCCAGTTTCATCCACATGATTAGAATTGATTCAAATGCATTCTTTTTAATGGCTGAGTAATATTCCATTACTCAATGGAATGCCAAAGAATGCAATGCCAAAGAATCCTTAAACTACCACACAATTGCACTCATCTCACATGCTAGTACAGTAATGCTCAAAATTCTCCAAGCCAGGCTTCAGCAATATGTGAACCACGAACTTCCAGAGGTTCAAGCTGGTTTTAGAAAAGGCAGAGGAACCAGAGATCAAATTGCCAACATGTGTTGGATCATCAAAAAAGCAAGAGAGTTCCAGAAAAACATCTATTTCTGCTTTATCGACTATGCCAAAGCCTTTGACTGTGTGGTCCGCAATAAACTGTGGAAAATTCTTCAAGAGATTGAAACCAGACCACCTGACCTGCCTCTTGAGAAACCTGTATGCAGGAAGCAACAGTTAGAACTGGACATGGAAAAACAGACTGGTTCCAAATAGGTAAAGGAGTATATCAAGGCTGTATACTCTCATCCTGCTTATTTAACTTATATGCAGAGTACATCATGAGAAACACTGGGCTGGAAGAAGCACAGGCTGGACTCAAGATTGCTGGGAGAAATATCAGTAACCTCAGATATGCAGATGATACCACCCTTATGGCAGAAAGTGAAGAAGAACTAAAGAGCTTCTTGATGAAAGTAAAAGAGGAGAGTGAAAAAAAGTTGGCTTAAAGCTCAACATTCAGAAAACTAAGATCATGGCATCTGGTCCCATCACTTCAAGGCAAATAGACGGGAAATCAATGGGAACAATGGCTGACTTTATTTTGGGGGGCTCCAAAATCATTGCAGATGGTGATTGCAGCCATGAAATTAAAAGACGCTTACTCCTTGGAAGGAAAGTTATGATCAACCTAGACAGCATATTAAAAAGCAGAGATATTACTTTGTCAATAAAGGTCCATCTAGTCAAGGCTATGGTTTTTCCAGTGGTCATGTATGGATGTGAGAGTTGGAGTATAAAGAAAGTGGAGCCCTGAAGAATTGATGCTTTTGAACTGTGGTGTTGGAGAAGACTCTTGAGAGTCCCTTGGACTGCAAGGAGATCCAACCAGTCCATCCTAAAGGAGATCAGTCCTAGGTGTTCATTGGAAGGACTGATGTTGAAGCTGAAACTCTAATACTTTGGCCACTTGATGCAAAGAACCTACTCATTTCAAAAGACTCTGATGTTGGATATATGAAATTTAGAAAGACGGTAACGAGAACCCAACATGCGAGACAGCAAAGGAACGCAGATGTATAGAATAGACTCGTGGACTCTGTGGATGAGGGTAAGGGTGGGATGATATGGGAGAATGGCATTGAAACATGTTAATTATCATATGTCTAATCAATCGCCAGCCCAGGATTGATGCTCTGGGCTGGTGCATCGAGATTTCCCGGGGGGAGGGAGGAGGGAGGGAGGAGGGAGGGGGGTTCTGGAGGGGGAGCATATGTAAACCCATGGTGATATCATGGCATTGTATGGCAAAAGTAATAATAATAATAAAAAGACCCTGATGTTGGGAAACATTGAAGGCAGGAGGAGATGGGGATGACAGAAGATGAGATGGTTGGATGGCATCACCAACTCAATGGACATGAGGTAGGGTAAACTCTGGGAGTTGGTGATGGACAAGGAGTCCCGGCATGTTGCATTTCATGGGGTCTTAAAGAGTCGGACACTACTGAGCGACTGAACTGAACTCTACTGAAATATTCCATTGTGTATATGCACCATGACACTCTTATCCATTCGTCTGCCAATGGACATCTAGGTTGATTCAATGTCCTGGCTATTTTAAACAGTGCTGTGATGAATATTGGGGTACATATGTCTTTTTCAATTCTGGTTTCCTTGGTGTATATGCCCAACAGTGGGATTTCTGGGTCATATGGCAGTTCTAGTTCCAACTTTTTAAAGAATCCCCACACTGTTCTCCATAGTGGCTGTACTACTTTGCATTCCCACCAAAAGTGTAAGAGGTTTCCCTTTTCCCCACACCCTCTCCAGCATTATTGCTGGTAGACGTTTTGATAGCAACCATTCTAACTGGCTTGAGATGGTAACTCATTGTGGTTTTGATTTGCCTTTCTTTGATAATGAGTGATGTTGAGCATCTTTTCATGTGTTTGTTAGCCATCTGTATGTCTTCTTTGGAGAAATGTCTGTTTAGTTCTTTGGCCTATTTTTTGATTGGGTTGTTTATGTTTCTGGAATTGAGCTGCAGGCACTGCTTTTATATTTTTGAGATTATTTGTCAGAAACTGGGATGATCCAGAGGGATGGAATCAGGAGGAAGGTGGGAGGGGGTTTCTAGAAGGGGAACACATGTAAACCCATGGTGAATTCATGTCATTGCATGGTAAAACCAATAAAATTATAAAGTAAAAAAAAATGAAACTAAGCACTTTTAAAAATTATTCTTAAGGATAAACATAAAAGGAAGGAAAACTCTAAATAGCTATGGTTTATTCTGATACAAAATATATATGTGATCTCTGTTACCAAGTTTATGTAGTCATAAAAATAAACTTTAATTTAAGAAAGGGACATCATGGAACATCTACTCCACTTCTTTGTTTTATAGACAAAATAGCCATAGTATGTACATGCTAAGTTGCTTTAGTTCAGTTGAGCCTCTCAGTCATGTCCGACTGTTTGCAACCCCATGAACTGCAGCATGCCAGGCCTCCCTCTCCATCACCAACTCCTGGAGCCTACCCAAACTCATGTCCATTGAGTTGGTGATGCCACCCAACCATCTCATCCTCTGTCATCCCATTTTCCGCTTGCACTCAATCTTTCCCAGCATCACGGTTTTTTCAAATGAGTCAGCTCTTCACATCAAGTGGCCAAAGTATTGAAGTTTGAAGTTTCAGCTTCAACATCAGTCCTTCCAATGAACACCCAGGACTGATCTCCTTTAGGATGGACTGGTTGGAGTTCCTTGCAGTCCAAGGGACTCTCAGGAGTCTTCTCCAAAACCACAGTTCAAAAGCATCAATTTTGGGGGCTCAGCTTTCTTTATACTCCAATTCTCACATCCATACATGACTACTGGAAAAACTATAGCCTTGACAAGACCAACCATTATTGGCAAAGTAATGTCTCTGCTTTTTAACATGTTGTCTAGGTTTATCATAACTTTCCTTCCAAGGAGTAAGTGTTTTTTAATTTCATGGCTGCAATCATGATCTGCAGTTATTTTTGGAACCCCCAAAATAAAGTCTGACACTGTTTCCCCATCTATTTGCCAAGGAATGATGGGTCCGGATGCCATGGTCTTAGTTTTCTGAATGCTGAGGTTTAAGCCAACTTTTTTTCACTCTCCTCTTTTACTTTCATCAAGAAGCTCTTTAGTTCTTCTTTACTTTCTGCCATAAAGGTGGTGTCATATGCATATCCTAGGTTACTGATATTTCTCCCATCAATCTTGATTCCAGCTTGTGCTTCTTCCAGCCCAGTGTTTCTCATGATGTAATTTGCATATAAGTTAAATAAGCACGTGACAAAATACAGCCTTGACGTACTCCTTTCCCTATTTGGAACCAGTCTGTTTTTCCATGTCCAGTTCTAACTGTTGCTTCCTGCCCTGCATACAGGTTTCTCAAGAGGCAGGTCAGGTGGTCTGGTATTCCCATCTCTTGAAGAATTTTACACAGTTTATTGCGGACCACAGTCAAAGGCTTTGGCATAGTCGATAAAGCAGAAATAGATGTCTTTCTGGAACTCTCTTGCTTTTTCGATGATCCAACACATGTTGGCAATTTGATCTCTGGTTCCTCTGCCTTTTCTAAAACCAGCTTGAACCTCTGGAAGTTCGTGGTTCACATATTGCTGAAGCCTGGCTTGGAGAATTTTGAGCATCACTTAGCTAGCATGTGAGACGAGTGCAACTTTGTGGTAGTTTGAGCATTCTTTGGCATTGCCTTTCTTTCAGATTGGAATTCAAACTGACCTTTTCCATTATTGTGGCTACTGCTGAGTTTTCCAAATTTGCTGACATACTGAGTGCAGCACTTTCACAGCATCATTTTTCAGGATTTGAAATAACTCAACTGGAATTCCATCACCTCCACTAGCTTTGTTTGTAGTGAGACTTTCTAAGGCCCACTTGACTTCACCTTTCAGGATGTCTGGCTCTAGGTGAGTGTGAGTGATCACATCATCATGATTATCTGAGTCGTGAAAATCTTTTTTGTGCATTTCTTCTGTGTATTCTTGCCACCTCTTCTTAATATCATCTGCTTCTTTTAGGTCCATACCATTTCTGTCATTTACTAAACTGATCTTTGCATGAAATATTCTCTAGTATCTCTAATTTTCTTGAAGAGATCTCTAGTCTTTCCCATTCTGTTGTTTTCCTCTATTTCTTTGCACTGATCACTAAGGAAGGCTTTCTTATCTCTCCTTGCTATTCTTTGGAACTCTGCATTCAAATGAGTATATATTTCTTTTTTCCTTTTCTTTTCACAGCTATTTGTAAGTCCTCCTTAGACAGCCATGTTTTCTTTTTTGCATTTCTTTTTCTTGGGGAAGGTCTTAATCCCTGTCTCCTGTACAATGTCATGAATCTCCGTCCATAGTTCATCAGGCACTCTGTCTATCAGATCCAGTCCCTTAAATCTATTTGTCTCTTCCACTGTATAATCATAAGGGATTTGATTTAGGTCTTACTTGAGTGGTCTAGTGGTTTTCTCTACTTTCT
Source organism: Antilocapra americana (assembly GCA_007570785.1). Classification (NCBI taxonomy): domain Eukaryota; kingdom Metazoa; phylum Chordata; class Mammalia; order Artiodactyla; family Antilocapridae; genus Antilocapra; species Antilocapra americana. The sequence continues at coordinate 10,545,453 of ML664161.1, read as the reverse complement.
TCAATTTAAGTCTGAATTTGGCAATACGGAGTTCATGATCTGAGCCACAGTCAGCCCCCACTCTTGTTTTTGCTGATGGTATAGAGCTTCTTCATCTTTGGCTGCAAAGAATATAATCAATCTGATTTTTGTGTTGGCCATCTGGTGACGTCCATGTGTAGAGTCTTCTCTTGTGTTGTTGGAAGAGGGTGTTTTCTATGACCAATGCGTTCTCTTGGCAAAACTTTTTAGTCTTTGCCCTACTTCATTCTGTACTCCAAGGCCAAATTTGCCTGTTACTCCAGGTGTTTCTTGACTTCCTACTTTTGCATTCCAGTCCCATATAATGAAAAGGACATCTTTTTTGGGTGTTAGTTCTAAAAGGTCTTCTAGGTCTTCATAGAACTGTTCAAATTCTGCTTCTTCAGCATTACTGGTCGGTGCATAGACTTGAATTACCATGATATTGAATGGTTTGCCTCGGAAATGAACAGAGATCATTCTTTCATTTTTGAGATTGCACCCAAGTACTGTATTTTGGACTCTTTTGTTGACTACGATGGCTACTCCATTTCTTCTAAATCATTCCTGCCCACAGGAGTAGATATAATGGTCATCTGAGTTAAATTCACCCATTCCAGTCCATTTTAGTTCACTGATTCCTAGAAACAGTCACTTCAGTCGTGTCCAACTCTGTGACCCAATGGAGTGTATCCCACAAGGCTCTTCTGTCCATAGCATTCTCCAGGCAAGAATACTGGAGTGAGTAGCCATGCTCTCCTCCAGGGGATCTTTCTGAACCACAAATGGAACCCAAGTCTCCTGTATATCCTGAGCTGCAGGTGGGTTCTTTACCTGCTGAGCCACCAGGGAAGCCCCAGCCATAATACAGATTACTGTGTCAAACATATTTCCTTTGCAAGTAATATAAGTCCAACTTAAAAAGGCTTAAGCAAAAATAAATATGTGTGTATGTGTTCAGTTGCACCCGGCTTTTTGCAACACTATGGACTGTAGCCCACCAGGCTCCTCTCTCCATGGGATTCACTAGCCAAGAATACTGGAGTGGCTTGCCATGCCCTCCTCCAGGGGATCTTCCTGATCCAGGCATCAAACCCATGGCTTTTCAGCCTACTGCATTGGCAGACATCCTTTCCCACTGAGCCACCTTTATTAGTTAAAAAAAATCCAGGCTAGTATTAGGTTAAAATTGGACAGGATCCTAGAATCAAAGGATGTCACAAGGTCTCTTTGTAGGATATCTCCTTTTGTGGACAATATGGCTGCCAGAAGCCTGAGGCTTATATTTTCCATCTCTATTGCTCAGCATAAAGAGTTGAAGCAAAGTGTAGGACTTGAGACTATTGATCCCACTGGGGCAGGAGCTCCCTAAAACTATCACTTGGAGGTGTAATAGACTGATTGGCATGTACACAGGTCAAGAAAAAACCAGGTCAAGAAAGAATCAGATATGGAACAATAGTCTGCTTCAGTATTGGAAAAGGAGTATGTCAAGGCTGTATATTGTCACCCCGCTTATTTAACTTATATGCAGAGTACATCATTCAAAATGCCGGGCTGAATGAAGCACAAGCTGGAAATCAAATTGCCAGGAGAAATATCAGACATGCAGATGACACCGCCCTTAAGGCAGAAAGTGAAAAGGAACTAAAGAGCCTCTTGGTGAAGGTGAAAAAGAGTAAAAAGCTGGCTTAAAAATCAACATTCAGAAAATTAAAATCATGGCATCCTGTCCCATCCCTTCAGGCAAATGTGTGGGGGGAAAAATGGAAACAGTGGTAAGCTTGATTTTTCTTGGGCTCCAAAATCACTGTGGACAGTGACTGAAGCCATTAAATTAAAAGACACTTACTCCTTGGAAGAAAAACTGTGACAAACCTAGACAGTGTATTAAAAAGCAGAAACATTACTTGGCCTACAAAGGTCCATACAGTCAAAGCTATGTTTTTTTCAGTAGTCGTGTATGGATGTGTGAGTTGGACCATAAAGAGGCTGAGCATCGAAGAACTGATGCTTTTGAACCGTGGTGTTGGAGAAGACTCTTGAGAGTCCCTTGGACTGCAGGGAGATCAAACCAGTCAATCCTAAAGGATATCAACCCTGAATATTCATTGGAAGGACTGATGCTAAAGCTCTAATAAACTTTGGCCACCTGATGTGAAGAGCAGACTCGTTGGGAAAAGCTCTGATCCTGGTAAAGACAGAAGGCAAGAGAAGAAGCAGATGACGGGATGAGATGATTGGATGGCATCAACGACTCCATGGACATGAGTTTGAGAAAATTCTAGGAGATGGTGAAGGACAGGGAAACCTGGTGTGCTGCGGTCCATGTAGTCACAAAGAGTTGATCACGACTGAGAGACTGAACAACAATAGATTGATTGGCTTGTCCCAGGTCACATGCTTATCTACGTTTGTGTAGGAAGGAGGTTCTCATGCCTGAAGTGTATAGACTTAAATAGTGAAAAGAGGTATTTTTCCCTGAGAATGCTCACCCCTCATATTCTGCTCCTGCTACAGTGTTATTTTACAAAAAAGAAAAGGAAATCACACCTGGTACAGCATCAAGTATATTACTGTGTCCACTAAAGGATGCCCTAGGTCACAGACACATATACTTTCTACTGCATGTGCATGAATTATCCTGCAAAAGAATTATATAAGATGATGTAACATTAAACCATGGTGAAATTATATATGTAAATTATATATGTCTATGTAAAGACATATATTAAAATTCACAGAAAGGTTATAAGATATAAAATACAAAGAACAGAATGATACTTATTCTTAAAGAGGTTATATCTAATAGGAAGAGACCAGATCAACTATGTTGTGGCTTCAGTTATTATTAATATGCTAATCAAAACTGTTAAAAAGGCCAAGCAAAAGTCTTAGCCATTGTCTGATTTTATCAGATTAAGTGAATTTATCAGACTAATTTTAATAAATTGAAAAGCTACCACAAAATTTCCAAGGAAAATTTTTTTAATATTTATTTTCTCTAGTTAGATGGAGAAATAGCTCTTTCTAAAATCTAGCTATATAAACATCTTTTGTTTTTACTTTTTAAGTCTTCTTAAGTATAAGTTTGAATATGAATATATATATATTTAAACCCTCCTTTTCATATAAACATTTATTTAATATGATTAAATTTATAACACAACCTTAAACATTCCAATTCCAAATGCTTTTGTAACTATGAAAAAAATTTTAGATTTTTCAGTAATTACATTTTTTATGTCATCAAATACTTAATAATATTTATTATAAATGAGGCTAAACAGACATGGCTGAATGAAAATCTTAATATTTACAGAGAAAAAATTTTGAAAGTATCTATCATTTTTTCCATTGAGTTAATGCAGTTTAAAAGTTTAACATAAATTACTACATGAAATATTCTTTGGAACATTTTAAAAAATGAAGAAAAACAATAATTCATTAAATTCCCTTCATTTTCTTAGTTATAAAATGTGGTCCCAACATTTGTTTAAGCCACAGTAACCACACAAAACCTATTTGTATCTTTCAATTGCTAACACTTAATAAGCACTGTGTTGAAGCATTTTCCAGGTCTATAAATGGAAATCTTTCCAGAAGCAGATGGTTAAACATCCATCAAAATCAGAAGGCAAAATTTATTAGATTCTGCAAAGGTAATTGATCCAGCAATGCAAGACATAATGATTTCCTTCTGACATCTTAAAGTCTAGCAACACTTTGGTAAATCTGTGGTAATACATTTGTATATATTCTAGTTTTATTTAATTTTCTTTCTTAGGTTTATTGCAGTGTCATACTTCACTTTCTGATACAATATTATACAGATATTCTTTAGTATTTTTTAAGGTGAACATTTATGGATGACTTCAGTTTTAGGACTTGGTTTTACCAATGGAAGATTATTTAACAATTCATCATATTTAGTTTCAAAGTGGAAAAGACAGGATTTCAAAAGCACAATTCAGATGCTTCTTTTACCTCAGAGTTTATAAATTGACATTTATAGCATTGGCTATTAGAAGAGTTTTTCTGAAAATCCAATAAGGAGAAGTAGAACTTGTAAAATGCCCCAAGTAATATAGGAAAATAAATCTTTCTAATTATGTTTTATTTACAGTTTTGCTCTTTTCCACCCTGCAGATTAAGAAGTCTTATATTTCTTAAATGTATCATTTCTGCTAGGAAAGAAAAATGACTAAACGCTGGATCATATATAAAGCTCTCCTTTGGCAGTCAGTTATTGAAATAATTAAGAATATATTCAGAAAGTATATTTATACCTTGAGAATTTGTAACTATAATAAACGGCATCTGAAAAAATGCTATCCTTATGTAAAAGGAACTGTAAGTCTAGAGAGGATGTATGAGGAGTTGTTTTTCCAAATATTCATTTATATTGATTATCTAATTGTTTAGCTGTTTCTCTCTATATGTAAGTGCCATTTTTTACATGGGTTGACTATAGTTAAAAAACCAAGAGAAGAAAGATGTCTTCCCACTGGGCAAACCTTTTCCAGGGTATAAAATTTAACAAACTGTCTTATATTTTCTTAAATTTTTTTTTTTTAATGCATCACTTACCAATATCCCCAAACTCCTTTATTCTGGCTAGGGTTTTTCTGGATAGCAAGTAAATTTGAGTTTCTTGTAATCAATTAAAGCTTCCAGACACATAATCACTTTAAAATAAAACTTTAGTAAGAATCAAGACAAAGCACATTACCTTTTAAGACTCATAAGCACAAGTACTGGAGTGACAAATAGATAAATATTCATGAATTCTCCCACACTCATCTTTCACCTTCCCTCCCGTTGCTATAGCATAGACTTCCTTCTTCCTCTCTATATAAAAGATTCTCTTCCTATGTCCTGGGGCCTACTTACACTCACTTTTTCAGGTATCATCTTTCTCCTGAAACTGCCTCTGTCTATATATTCATCCATGTAGTAATGATAAACAAATACATTTCTCACTGAGTTTAAGGCAACTTTACCTACTTGTCTTCTTATCATCTTCACGTTTATGTTCTGCAGACAACTCAAAATCAAACCTTGACACATCAGCAGAACACATGTTGGATAATTCAGCCTAATCATTATAAAATCAACAACTAACATTTGCTTTAGAAATGTGCTTCATGTCCCAGGCCCTGTGCTATACAGTTAACATTCCTTATCTCATTTAATTCTCACATCAACTTCAGAGTTAAATATCCTCATTTTATAAATAAATAAATTAGAACCTGGAGAATTTAAGTAACATTTCTAGTGCCAGCCAGCTTGAAGTGGCAGACTTGAGGTTTGAAGACAGGTTTTTCCATCACCGAAATGTGTGCTCATAGCCATATCTCTATGCTTCCTCCTACATTGCCTCATAGAGCTTTAAAATACACAGTCTTGGAAGCAATCTAAATGTATATTGACAGAGGAATGGATAAAGAAGATATGCTACGTACCTATAATGAAACATTACTCAGCAGTAAAAAAAAAAAAAAATGAATGAAATAACACCACTGCAAAGGTTGTCATACCGAGTTAAGTTAGAGAAAAGACAGATATCATATAATATCACATGTATATGTGGAATTTAAAAAAATGGTGGAAATGAACTTAGGTACAAAGCAGAAATAAAGTCACAGATGTAAGAAATAAACCTATGGTTAACAAAGGAGGAAGGGGAGGGAGGGATAAACTGGGAGATTGGATTTGACGTATACACACTACTATTCATAAAATAGATAACTAATAAGGACCTAATGTATAGCACAGGGAGCTCTCCTCAATACTCCGTAATGGTCTATATGGGAAAACAATCTAAAAAAGGAGTGGATATACGAATATGTAGAATTTACTCACTTTGCTGTATACCTGAAACTAACACAATACTGTAAATCAACTTTACTATAAAAAAATTTAAAACAAAAAGAATATCAGCAGAGAACTAACCAATGAGTTTAAAGGTTATAGTTTTTCAAATGGAAGTGAAGGCAAGTAATGTTGATTGCTTCTTCAGAAGAAGATAACATTAAACCAATTATATTTTTACATTAAAAAAATCTATATCAGAGTCTAGCATGATGTTTTGCACTGGATACTCGTTAAATAAATATTATCCTAAAATCAAATGTAATAAACAAACAAATTAAAAATATCCACCAGAAGCCAAATATCAGGATTTTGAAGAATAAATGAACAAGTAGTTAACTGTTTTATCTTTCAGTTTTTGAACTCTGATGGCAGCAGATACAATTCAGTAAAATGGAAAAATCATTTTTTTTTGGACTATCCAAATAAATTGCCTCCACTGTGCCAATTCACTAAATGTCTATTTGATTCTACTCCATGTAATCTCTGTATTACAATTCTAACAATGAGTAAGAACACCAAATACTGGCACTTGATATGTCAATAATAATGATATTACTTACTAGCCTACTTTTTCAAACATCCATCCTTCTCATAACCTTGTCATACATTAAGCAAAAAATGAATCTTAAATTATTGCTCACAATAAGCTTCTGCATTGGATATTTTAAAGCAATTTTATGTGGACAATTTGAAAATGTTTTAGTAAAATCATTTTTCATCCCTAAGCATCCATGTGTAGCACATGTGGTAAGAAGTGTACAATATTTACCAAAAACAACAGTTAATGTTTATTGAGGGTACCAAGCATTGTGCTAAATCCTTATATATAATTTTATAATATAGTAAAATAATTAACTATGTAAACTACTAAAGACAGTACCTATCATGTAGTAAGTACCATTGAGATGTATGTAATGTTAGTATTTTCCTTATTATTATTATATGTAGGAATATATTAATCCTTACAGCTAATTAGTATTTACCACTGTTGCATTATAAAGATAAGCTAATTTCACCCAGGCCACATGACGTGGGTGAAACATTGTGGAGAACCAAGCAATGTGATTCAAGAAGCCCCTCTTACAAACATGACAGTAAGCTACTCTGTAAGTTGGTTTTTCCTTCTAAATGAAATGAGTATTAAACATATGACAACCATTTAAACTCACCAATGTGAATATATTTTAAAAGATTCTATATTTCAGTTGGCATATTGGCAATGATTAAAGATAATGAATGTCCCATTGAGTAGAGGTCAGTTCAGAAAAAGTCTTGCATTCTTAACAGTGGAAGTATGAGAAGAGCTCATTTTTCTGTAGGGTAATTTGCAATAGGTATAAAAGGATCCAACATGTACCTAGCCTTTGATTTGGTTGTTACTGTTAAGTCAATAAGTCATGTCCAACACTTTGCGACCCCATACACTAGACCACCAGGCTCCCCTTTCCATGGGCTTTCCCAGGCAGGAATACTGGAGTGGGTAGCCATTTCCTTCTCCAGGGGATCTTCCCAATCCAGGGATTGAACCTGTGTCTCCTGCATTGCAAGCGGATTTTTTTTTTTCCCACTGAGTCACTAGGGTAGCCTTTGATTTGATAGCTTCATGTCTAGAAATCTGTCCTAAAGATATGATCCAGGAAATGCAAAGAGAGAATTTATGCATAGCAAAAACTTAAAAATGAGTTAAATATCCATTAATGGAGCAGTAGGCTAAGTAAATTACTATACTGCCACATGACAGTGTATTAAAAATCATACTGTAACAGTTACTGACATGAGAAATGTTCATAAACTATTGCTAATAAAAATGTATGTTACAAAATCATATAAAATGTGACCTTTTCTGTGAATAACAAAAATTAAATATCTGTATATAGATACAAACACACAAATCCTACAGAAATTTTCACATGAACCCCAAAAGAAATACATCAAAATATTAAATTGATTATCAGTGTGGTGGAATAACAGGCTGTTTTGGTTTATTCAATGTAAGTTGTGAGTTGTTTACTCTTCTTCAGACTGAATGCATATTACTTCTACTATGAAAACAATAGGGCTTTCCTGGTGGCTCAGATGGTAAAGAATATTCCAGGAGTGCAAGAGACCTGGATTCAATCCTTGAGCTGCGACTATCCCCTAGAGAATGAAATGGCAACACACTCCAGTATTCTTGCCTGGGAAATCCCATGGACAAAGGATCTTGTTGGGCTACATTCCATGGAGTCACATGGAAACGGACAAAACCGAGCAACTAACCTTCCTACTACTAAAAGAGTAGATGTTATTTTAAATAACTTAATGAAAGAAATAAAACACTGAATGAGATTTTTCCTGTTATATGAAAGTGGGTCTGTGCAGAAAAAGCTGATGCCATCTCTAAGGAAGGAGGCAGATGACACAGACACATAAATATAAGTGCTCAGCATTGGTTTATGGCACCAGGAAAAGTCAGACTGTATTTGACTCAAAGTTGTGGTGCTAAGACCCACCCTGACAGCCTGGAGCTGCCTCCCTTAAGTAATACAGTCTACTTTCACAGGAGCTTGCAACACATCCCTGTCCTTTCCCTACAAATGCAACATATAGAGTAGAAGATTGACAGCTTGTTGAAAGCTAATTAGGAAGGGAAGAAAAGAAGCAAGCCTAGTACAAGCAAGGGGGTACATTTTCCTCCCTCAATTATGCTGAAGACCAAACCTCTTTTAAATGCAAGTGGGAAATAGTACATTTTTACATACTGAATGTATCATGTTAATACATTTCAAGAGTCAAAATCCTGGATGCAGAAAAATAATATATGTGTAAAATAAACAACTTTTCATTGGCATTGAAAATATGTGCATATTTCTTCCAGGGGAAAATGGCATTCTAGCTCATTAAATTATGTCAAGAATCATAGCTAAAAGTCAACACAGACTGTCACCAAGCATCACACAAATAATGTGGCATGGGCTGGCAGCTGAATACTACAGACTGTGCAAATAATGACAAGGAAAGCCTGATTCCCAAACCACTTAGTACAGATTCCAGCCAGCTCTGCACACTCCAGAGGCACTAACATTATGCACAGGGAAATTAGGTTTACACCCACATCAAAAACTGTATTTGTTAGGATAGAGGTGTAGGAGGAAATGCTGATAGCTGCACAGATGCAACCAACGTCACCAGGGAGAGATTTCTGGTTCCTGGTCCACCACCCTCTCTGAAGGAAGGCAAGATGTGATGAAAAATACCATCTATTTTAGAATTTCTTAAAAAACTCCTGAAATCAAGCAGATGAGGCATATATTAGAGTCCTGCTATCAGATCACGTTTTTGACTTCCAAATCAGGTCAAATGAAGCCCAGATTGGATGAAAGCAATCCAATCAAATTTCCATCTAAGGCCAGGTAAAGGGGGCTCAAGGATCTAAATTATTCAGAAAGTGGCCTCTGTCTCATTTTATCTTCACATCAAAGTTTGTCAAATATAAAGTCACCCATAGAATTCTTAGACAGAACAAATATAAAGCTTTTGTTGAAATTCTTTTCTTTATTATATATTTATTTATATAATAAATCGATGTGAATCTGGCTTGGTCATTTCCTTCAAGGAGCTATCTGTTAATAATCTAGGAGGGGAAGCAAAAATATAAAACAGATAATTAAAATACATTTCATCAAATTATCAGGCTAGAAAACACAGGGAAGGAGCAAAGGAGTAGTCAAATACTATGGGGATGACAGATAAAGTGAAAGATGGCCTTACAAGTGAGTCTCACAATTTTCCAGCTTCATCAAAACTGATAATAGGCGAGATCAATGAGGTCACATCTCTCTTTCCTCTTAGCTAGACTTGCTAGTTAAACTCCACCCTTGGCAATGAACACCCTTATTTTCTGAGAGGGATCTAATAACATTCTATCCCAATCACTTTCTCCAGAACCAGAAGCTGCTCCTCCCAGTTTCTCCCTACAGACTAGCATAGGGTATCACGGAATGCTGGGGAACATTTCCACTGACTTGTGTGTAAACAAAGCTTTAGACAGAAATTCTATTTTTGTCTTTTTTAATACAGTATTTTTTCTTTATGATCATTCATGATTCATTTTAATTGAGCTCAATTTGGAAATTAACATAAAACAAAGTACAAAAATACATTTTCTTGCAAGAAATGATTGTTCTTAAGAAGGGAGTACAGCGCTTTCTTCCTGCCATGTTTATAATTCTCCTTCCACAGGGACCAAAATTTTTGGTAATATTAACTGGACATTTAAAATGAGGTTTTATTATAAGAAATGATAAAATGTTTCAGCTTCTTATTTTACATTTTTCTTTGTCTAATATTGGCTGGCACATTTATTTGTCTGTCAAATAGTTGCTCATTATCTATGTGTTTCTTGTCACTTCTCTTGGAAAATATAAGCAAACATATTTATTACTAATGATGTTAGGAAGAGATTGATTTTCCTCTGTTTTACTACTCAGTGAATAATTCTTTAGCAGCTGCAAAACATTAAATGTTAAGTAGAAATACAACGTTGCTTCCTGAAGTGGCTCTGGAATAACAAAATGTCACAGCTTCACACTTGGGAAGCTTTGTTGGGCTCCCTAAATGCTGTTCTTACTTTTATAGGCAATAATAGTAGGAGATGTGAAAATCAGATGGCGGGGAAAGAAATTTGCCTGTAAAGTACAACAAAATCACAGACCCTTCAAATTTTAGAAGTTTAATATCTCCAAAAGCTTCAATCATTGGCTCATTTTCAATTCTTAGAGTTCTCTGACAAAGCAGATAATACAAAATATTACCCAACTCAAGGAGGAGCAGAGACTCTAGTACCTAAGAAAGAAAAAACCTGAGATGTAATTGATTGTGAATGACCTTTCACTGAAGTTAACTTCAAGCCTTCCATGCTCTCCTTATCTGGCTTGTATCCTGGTAGGAGTGATGGGCGCCTCACTGAAACATGGAGAACTGATTCTGAAATGCAAACAAAGGATGGATGGCTCAGCAAGGATCTTGCTGGGGTTACAGTGAGTAAAGAGAGTAAAGAGATATATAAGGTCTCTTTAAAAAAGTAATTAATGTGGAAGCACTTACAAAGAAAAAAATGTTTTAGAAAATGTTATGCCCTTTTTTACTTTCAGGGCTATTAATATGCTACACTGTCAGTCCACAAAGAGAATTAAGAGTAAATAAGCTGTACTTTTAATTAAATTAATATATGAAAATTTAGTTCTAACACTAATTCCCAGATCTGTTTCTTTCATCCTTATCATGACTATCACTATTTTAATAGGAAAGTATAAGTCATGCAAGGAAATACTTGAAGCTGTAATAAGCTATGAAAAAAAGAGAAAGAAATACAAGTCTATTTCCATGGGCACAAAAGTTTCACACCTCTTTTGACGGCTGCTGCTGCTGCTAAGTTGCTTCAGTCGTGTTCGACTCTGTGCGACCCCAAACACAGCAGCCCACCAGGCTGCCCCGTCCCTGGGATTCTCCAGGCAAGAATACTGGAGTGGGTTGCCATTTCCTTTTCCGATGCATGAAAGTGAAAAGTGAAATGAAGTTGCTCAGTTGTGTCCCACTCTTAGCAACCCCATGGACTGCAGCCTACCAGGCTCCTCCGTCCATGGGATTTTCCAGGCAAGAGTACTGGAGTGGGGTGCCATTGCCTTCTCCACTTTTGACTGCATTTTGCCCTTAATAGATGGAAACTTTCCCCCCTCCAAATTGAAAAAAAAAAAAAAATCCTGGAACTATAACGCTGAACTGAACATGTGACATGTTAAGTAATTGCTGGTGCTATTCTGAGACTGAGATAGCCTGAAAATAAAGTAAAATCTGAACCACATCATAATCATCTGAACCTGAGATGTCTTACCTTCATCCTATAATGGCTATTAGGCTAGTCTCCAGTGAATGACAGAGGACAGTTTTACATTTTTTATTGTGTTTCAAACCAATATCAAGAACTCTTTCCAGGATTACTTTTGAGTTAATTAAACAGATGTAAACTTGACTGACCATATAGTTTCTTAGCTCTAAAACAGTATACAATCATTACAGGCTGGCAAAAATACAGACAGTGTGTTACATATAAGTATATATGTCTATGTATAAAATATGTTTTATATATATATACATACATATATATAATGTGTATTTATATAAATAAAAATGTAAATGTAAATATAAATATATATTTCCTCAATATTCTTGACCATGGTATTTCCCTGGAAAAAATACTCCAAACCGAAAAACACACTTATTAGTGGGTAAAGAAGGATCATCAAAGTTCTACAAATGTGGAGAACTGGGCAGCTTTTTCTATCAGTGTTGGCATCTGATTAACAACAAAGAGCCAGTGCCCCACACCATCAGTGGACATTATTCATAAGTAGAATACTTACATGGTGAAAAATGATCATGTGTGTGTGTATTCATGGTATAGTGTCAAGTGGAAGCCGATCATTGTGTCTATGAATGCCAAAATGGCTAAGATGGAAGAGAAAAAATCTAAATAATTAACCAAATGCATAGTTGACTTATGAATAATCCAAAGACAATGGCAGAAGGACAGTTAATTCCAACATCTTCTTTTTTTCCCTTGAAAGAAACTGAAGAAAAACTGTTGAAGAGTCAATGTAAACCAATATATATATATTTTAATCTGTCTTTCTCTCTATCCTTTCTTCTGTCTAAACAAGCCCTCAAAAGCCTTTGGCCTTTGTTGATCGGAATATCCAGCATAATAATACATTCTGATGTGTTTAATGTAGTGCATGAAGTGAAAAGGCATCTCTCATCAACCTTTTAAGTCAACTGTTTTGTTTTAAGCTTCAAACCATGGGGGGCGGGGGATCCAATAGGATGAGCCAAACTGTCACTCTGAAACATTTAGTGATGCCTGATTCTAATTAAGCATATCAACTGATGCTTGACTTCAGTGAGACAAAGGGTGCCATCAATTTGATAAGACTTCACTAAGCAGGGTTTAAAATTAATTCATAATTTCTTTTATGTTTGTCATGTGTTGTGAAAATGAACTGCCATTCAATTTTTCATAAGCCATGCACAAGCAGAAGATTTAATTTCAGGCAATGTTCTGGAAGGCCTGGGTAGTTTGGGGAGCAAATTATGATTCCATACTGTGATCTTCATATAATTGAAGCAGCAAGCAAAACTATCTGGCATGTGGATATTGACATTCACTATCAAAGTCTATACACATTTATATGCTAGACAACTTCCACTATTTTCTCCCTGTAATTAACCCCTGAAAGTGCCTCAAAAGCCCTTTTATTAAGCTGTACCAAGTGTAATATTTAAAACTTTTAAATAAAATATCCTATAATTATGGAAAATGGGGTAAGAATTGTGAAGTTTCAGAAGCAGTGAAAATAAATGGTGGTAAATGATGATCATTAAAGCCATCTATAGTCAGTATTCACATAATACAGTATAAGTCAATATTTATTACTATAAATGTATAATAAGCAGCTGGCTGGTTTCAAGAGCACCTGGTTGATAATGCACACAGAAATTCAATAATCTTAACCTGTTTATGTGAATTATGTCACTATCAAATATCCTCTGGGGAGAAATTATAAGGATACTTTATGAAATCAGGAGGGATATGTTTATGGGAAGATCTCAAAGAATTTTAGATGAGATATTGTCTCCCTATGCACAAGTGTTCTCAGAAGGGTCAGTCTCCTTCATTCATACCTTTGGGAGCTGGAGTAAAAGATTCATTTTGAAAATTAATTTATTCATATTGGCTTTTCAGAATGGAGCATATTAAATCTATAGTTTCGTATAGATGTTTCAGGACAAAGCTCAGGAAAGAAACTCAGGCTGATTGAGTTAATAGGTTCCATTATTTCCTCCATTGGAAATGAGGTATAATCTATACTGTAGACCAGAATCTACAAGATAGAAGAAAGTTTTAAAGGTGAGTTTTAATTTAACCATGACTTTATTTACTGTTCACAGATTAGTGCTTGAAGCATAAATTGCAATATATTTTAGTTGATTATACACAACGGGCTTTTTGTTTAAGACCAAATAATCATTTTTGACTTGAAGAGGCACTGAACCATTTTCTTAGAACACTAAGACAAATATCCAGCTTCTCAAAAGATAAAAGCAGACTTGAGTGGATGCTTTAGCAAAAGCCAAAACCAAAATCAGAAATAACCCAGTAACACTGTAAAGGTGACAAATGGCATGTTTCATAATTATTTGGGCAAAAATGTAAAGCAAGAATTTAATCATCTATTAAGATACATTTTAAATGATTTTTGTTCATTTATAATATCATTATAGTGAGACAAGAAAAGTGGATATGATAGCCAAATGTTTAAAAAAAAAAAAAACCATGTTTCTGTCAGCTGGAAACCCTTATGCCTGTTTTGACAATCCCATCACACTTATACAGACTGTCACAAAGGGAAAATCTTTCAGTTTCCTCTCAGCAAGATCATTATGAGCCTTTTTTATTGATTGCTTCCTGCAGTATGTATAATCCTCTTTGTGGCTCTGTGCTATCCAGGGAAACTGTTGTGTGTAAACAACCACAGGTGATTAGCGATCAATGAGTGATTTTAACCTACAAGATAAATGGAACAGGACAAGGACCTTCATGTTAAGAGCTGTTTAGTTTTCATTCCCTACGGATTTAACTTGATTCTTTTCAGCAGAAGGGAGAACATAGAAAATCAATGTTGCTGGTTGAGTTCAACACAGTTGAGCTCTTCTGCCCATGAGAACAGTTAGATGAACATTTCCAGTTGAAACTTTAAGCTACATTACGAACTGTAATTGTTTTAGTATTTTCATATTTGGCATTTTGTGGTATGCTTCTACAAAATATTCTGCTAATGACTCATTTCTATAAGCCCATTTTGCATAACCTATACAATGCTTCTCTACAGAAAAGTGAAGTAAGGCACACAGCAGCTCTTAGTTCAAAGTTATTTAATTGTCAAGACTAAACAGATTGTGTTTATATGAAGAACCAATGAAATTATCACAGTTTTATCGTTTATGTGGACATATCATAGAGTTTAAAACTCTTGGAGATAAAAGGAACCTTATCAATTCGCTATTACAAACGTTTTCAATATGACTGACCATTAGAATTACCTGATCAGCTTTTTAAATATAATCATTCCTGAGTTTTTTTGTCCAGGTACACTCAAGCAGAACCTATGGAGGCCTAGTTATTTGAATTTTTAAAACGTCCTCAGATGGGAATATTTTAGAAGAAAAAGACATGTATAAATGGTCTCATAAATAAATCTATTTTAGCAAAAATAAAAGATTAAAAGTGTTTACTGTATACATATTTTTCCATATGCTACATAAATATATACATACACTGCCAATTTATGGAAGCATAAAAAACTAGTTACACTAATATCTTCTTGAAATAAGATATACAGTCTAGATAAGGGAAGAGATTTAGGTTCATTGTCTTATAACCTTTTGGTTTTGTTTGTGTTCAACTTTCATTGCTTAAAAAAAAAATTCAGTTTTTAAAATAGATTCATCAGGCCGTTGTGTTGATCAGCTAAATTCAGGAAATACTGATTTACTCATTTCACCCCCAAACATCATCCCTGAATCAGCTAAGAGATAGAGAGCTGTATGGGGTACAGATCATCGTCCCTAAACTCTGCTTTTACCTTCAAGGATAGGTGTGTGCTAAATTGTTTCAGTCGTGTCCAACTCTTTGTAACCCTAAGGACCGTAGCCCACAAGCCTCCTCTGTCCATGGGAGGCGAGCATGGCAAGCCTCCATCAAGAATATCTGTCATCAGTTACTGATGCTGACAGCTCTTGAGGTGATGTCTTTTCTCAGTACCTCTCTCCGTAGGAGTTGATTGAATGGGATGCAGAGTACAGAAAAAGGGGTAAGGGCCTCCCTCAATCTGAAAAGTGTTCTGGTCCTCCTATCAAGCTATAGCAGTGCAGAAACCAAGCTAATGATTAAATACTCATTTGTTCTTAACTGTCATAGCCTAGAACAATATACAGTTTCTAATGTTTGCCTCCTTGATATTTTATATACACTAGTGGTATCAGTCAAGACAGATGAAGATAGATGATCAAGATGGACCACAGTCTCAAAGAATTCCAAAGTTCCAGAAGTTTAATAGGACAAACAATTTTCATTTGTAAATACTCAAATGCCTCTCACCGATGGTGAAATATTTCATAAACTTACGAGACTGAGTTTATCATTAAGAAAGAAACAAAAAGGCATCTGAAGATGATAAAGGAATAAAATTATAAACTCCACAATTTGAAAGTTTGTGGTACAAGTTAATTCAAAATACTTGCCTTATATTTCTGTGTATGTCTCTGTGTTCACCTGAGTTTTACTTTACACAGTTTTACATGCTACTCTAGGGGAAAAACATCTTATTTCTGTAACTTTTCTAAATAATGAAAAGAAATATACTAATTCAAGAAAGATAGACTACAATTAGAATCACTTCGAAGTCCTTCAATTTGCTAATATATGCACTGCCTAACATATGAGAGTGAATGCTGAAGCAAAAGTACCAATGTTAGGGTAAAAACTAAAGCAACAAAGTCTTCCTTTCCATTTTATAATGCTAAAATGACGGTGGTACAGCAAAACAAGGCATATAGCTTGTAAACCTCAAAGAATGATAGAATCTATACACTGATTCATGAAAGGTTACACAAGTTGCTTCATTTTAAAGGTAGTTTCTTCAATCTTAGGGCACCCTTTCAGCTGAGAATTTTAATTTAAAATCTGTGAAAATGCAACAATAAAACTTCAATAATAATGTCCACAGGTTGCCATCTGACATTGTAATTCCAGTCATCCAAACAGATTCATCATGGTGTCACACTGCTTAGATGTCATTACCCTTATAATGCAGGAATAAATGAGAGAAGTACTTTTATAGTGCTTATTAACCTGAAATGTATAAACCCATAGTGTAGAAACCTGAAATAATGCAAATTAAACACACTGTAATAAACGTGAAATGCATGGTACTTATGAGGAAGTGTAGGAGGTAAACAGCTATATGGCTATGCTTAGGATGAAACACGGTGCCCTTAAGGAGAAAGCAGATGCAGAAAGTGGATTTATAAACTACAAAACCAGAATAAGTATTTGAAAGATTAAAAAATGCAACACTCTTAGGCTTTTTCATTAGAGCTGTTACATAGAATTCTAGATCTGATTTTTGCCTTCAGACAACAGAGAGCCCAGCCAGCATTTGAGTAGACACAGAAAAAAAGATTAAAATATATAGACAACCTATTACAAATTAGAATAAACAGCACCCTCGAAACTTTGTTTGTTTATAAAACTTACTACATTTACACTTCACAACAAACTTATGAGGTTGATATAATGAACCCCATTCACTGTATTAAGACTGATTGAATGCTCTACCCAGGAATTTGGGTCAATTCAAACTCTTTCAGTTGTAACATAGTCTGAAGAAGAACAATTTTTTTCTTTAAAAAATGAGATATCCAGGACCATCCTTTCAACACAGGCCTATGTTCATAAAATATTCTCTCAAGAAAATATTTCTTGTAATTAAGTCTTTAATCATCTTGATGGTTGACATTACCAATTTTGCAGATACAATGAATATGCTAGGCCTTGAGACAGAACTGATAAAAATAAATTAAAGGAGGATCACATTTTGGGGAAGAAAGGAAACAGATGTCTCCCACATTAAAAATAATTTTGGAAGACTTAAAAATTATTGCTTTAGATCAGAATTTGGCACATTTTTTAACTGCAGTGGTCCAGATATTAAATGCTTCAGTTTTGAGGGCCACAGGGTCTCTGTTTCCACTAATCAATGCTGCCACTGTAGCATGATAACAGTCATAAGCAGTAATTAGATAAATCAACAGGTCTGTGTTACAATGGAAGTTTATTTACGGACACTGAAATTTGAATTTTATACCTTTTACACGTCTTAAAGGATCTTTCATTTGATTTTGTTCAACTACATAAAAATGTGAAAAGCATTCTTAGCTTAAGGGCTGTACAAAAATAAGCAGCATGCTGGATTTGACCTATGGGCTGCAGTTTGCTGACACTTACTTAGATGACCCTGCTTGTAGAAATTCTTATGCCAGTTGCAAGTGAAAATAATAAATGCTTTGGGAAAAAAAAATAACATAAAAGAAGAAACTACTCCCTTTAAAGGGTTAGTATTAATGTAGTGATCCAATAATCTTCAGGAAGTGAATGATAATTTTGAACAAAATAATCTGTGTCTATGACAAGTTCTGGCAATTAGTTCATTTTCCATGAAGTGTTACCCTTGAAAATATGTTTAAGAATTTTTAACAAGCTCAGAATAGCATTGCTGAAGTCTTTAAATCATCCATGGGGACAGATACATGTCTTGGGAGACTAAAAATCAATTATCCCTCATGGTATAATTCAATATTTCATTAGAGTTTATAAATTCTAATAATTTTTTCACCCTAGTTACTAAAATAACGCTTTTTAACACTAACAATTGGTTAAAAACATTCAAAAATATAAATACAAAAATTAAATAAAACCTTAGACGATCCAGTTGGAGTATCCAAATTCTAGTTTCTGGCTTTACCAGATTATTCCCCTGAATCACTTTTATAGAAAGTTTGTGTGTGTGTGTACGTCTCATGCTCTATGTAGATTTTACATTCTCATAACAGATGGAACCAGCCACTTTGAACTTCAAAAGGCTGGAAACTGGTTGACTTTGTGGAGGAGTGGCTTTACTGGATTTTTCATTTATCCTGGGCTCCAGTGAAACTAACATCTATTGACCTTCAGGGCAGATAGGAAATTCCATATTTTCATGTTGCATAATAAAAGCTTTAGGTTAGATTTTTATTATTGATTTTTGTCCCAGGATTTTAACTAAGAATTGTATCTCTCATTCAATAAGTTGCAGCTAAATTCCATCTCTGATACTTTTTTTAGCTGTATGACGTTAGGCAAGTCTCTTAACTTCTTATAAGCCTCAGATAGTTTAACTATAAATGAGCTGACATGAGCAAGATCAAGAAAGGCTTCATAATCTAAAGAACTGGTTTGTATTTCAGCAAAATGATGACAGCCTGAACTAAGGCAGTCAAATTAAAAAGGAAAAGATTCCAAATTTCTCAAAAAGAGGGAACTTAGCATAGAATTTAAGAGCAATGGCTAGTCTGAAAAGCTAGCTTTATTTGTGAATAATGTTGAGGTCTAGGAGAGACCACATAACTACTAACCTTCACTTTCTTTATTTACATAATGGAGACGTTAGGGAAAGCACACTGATTGAAACTGCCCACCTTGGCCCGGACCATAGTAACCATCTGCATGAGCTGTTTTACGATAGAAGGTCCTGGTAAGGAACAGGGAATTAATAAGCCTCCACCAACTGGAAGAGCTCAGGAAAGGTCAAAAGGAGACACCACATGTTGGACCACCTCCCAGAATCCTTCTCTCTGGCATCCATCTTGGTTGAACAAGGCGTGCACCACCAGGAAGTACTCTGAGTCAGAATGATTGGTAAAGACAACCAGGAAACTAATCCTAACATCATAAAACCTGAGACTGCGAGCCATGTGACAGAGCTGTTCTCTTGGGTTCCCTTACCCTACTGCTCTCCACCCGGTGCCCATTCCCAATAAAATCTCTTGCTTTGTCAGCACATGTGTCTCCTCAGACAACTCATTTCTGAGTGTTAGACAAGAGCTCCGTTTCGGGCCCTGGAAGGGGTCCTCCTTCTGACAACAGAGATAACAATACTTACCTCACAAAGTTGCTGTGAGCACTTAATGAACTGAAATGTAAATACCTACAACAAGGACTGGCCATATGTCTTCACTAAATCCTGGCTCACAGGCATGCATAACCTCATATATCTCCGAAGAAAATATCTGAGATTTAAAAAATCGACTTCATCAGATTTGTGTATGTGTGTCCTTTAAATAAGGACATGTTGGTGGCAAAATTGTAAAAGCAAGAGAGTTCCAGAAAAATATCTACTTCTCCTTTATTGACTATGCCAAAGCCTTTGACTGTGTGGCTCACAATAAACTGGAAAATTCTTCAAGAGATGAGAATACCAGACCATCTGACCTGTCTCTTGAGAAACCTGCATGCAAGTCAGGAAGTAACAGTTAGAACTGGACATGGAACAACAGACTGGTTCCAAATAGGTGAAGGAGTATGTCAAGGCTGTATATTGTCGCCCTGTTTATTTAACTTATATGCAGAGTACATCATGAGAAATGCTGGACTGGAAGAAGCACAATCTGGAATCAAGATTACTGGGAGAAATATCAATAACCTCAGATATGCAGATAACACCACTCTTATGGCAGAAAGTGAAGAGGAACTAAAGAGCCTCTTGATGAAAGTGAAAGAGGAGAGTGAAAAAATTTTCTTAAGAAAATTTCAACATTAAGAAAACTAAGATCATGGGATCTGGTCCCATCACTTCATGGGAAATAGATGGGGAAACAGTGGAAAAAGTGTCAGACTTAATTTTTGCATTCCAAAATCACTGCAGATGGTGATTGCAGCCATGAAATCAAAAGACACCTACTCCTTGGAAGGAAAGTTACGGCCAACCTGGATAGCATATTGAAAAGCAGAGACATTACTATGCCAACAAAGGTCCGTCTAGTCAAGGCTATGGTTTTTCCAGTAGCCATGTATGGATGTGAGAGTTGGACAGTGAGAAAGGCTGAGCGCTGAAGAATTGATGCTTTTGGACTATAGGGTTGGAAAAGACTCTTGAGAGTCCCTAGGACTACAAGGAGATCCAACAAGTCCATCCTAAAGGAGATCAGTTCTGAATATTCATTAGAAGGACTGATGCTGAAGCTGAAACTCCAATACTTTGGCCACCTCATGTGAAGAGTTGACTCATTGGAAAAGACCCTGATGCTGGGAAGGATTGGGGGCAGGAGGAGAAGGGGACGACAGAGGATGAGATGGCTGGATGGCATCACTGACTCGATGGACATGGGGTTGGGTGGACTCCGGGAGTTGGTGATGGACAGGGAGGCCTGGTGTGTTGCGGTTCATGGGGTCACAAAGAGTTGGACACGACTGAGCGACTAAACTGATACTGATACTGGTGGCAAAATTATGGACTCAACGTGCTCTGTGATTTGATCTTTACCTAAATAAAGGTTCATTTTTTAATTGAGACTGAATCATCAAGAGGTTTTCTGAGAAAACAATTTGAGAATGCAAACCTTGTTTTTAATCAAAAACAAGAAAATTGTAATTTATTTACAGAATGTGCTTTCTCAGGATATATAAGATAAGGGGAAAATCTTATTTGCTAGGAATAAAGATAAGGTGTACAATGTCATCTCCATTGCAGAAAAGTACCTGAAAGCTAAGCAGCCCTATGAGAAGTGGACAGTTACTCACAATAATTCTTATCCTTCATTTAAAAACTATCTCTATTTGAGTTTCATCACAATATCTGCTTATAATTTAAATACAAATCTTTACTATTCACTTTTTCTTGCAACCTCTTCATAAAATGACAAAGTAGAATGAATAGCTCAGATGATTTTTTATCTGCACAGAATGTAAACTGTCCCTCAATTTTTGAGAAACTGGTAAACTGTTAGATGCATGTAAAATCGTTCATAGCTGTTTTACTTGTGCATGTTTTTCATCTAATGATATTATAGTCTTAGAAAACAATCCAAAGTCTTTTGCACCTCCTCCTTAATACTGGGGGCTTCCCTGGAGGCTCAGATGGTTAAGAATCTGTCTGCAATGCGGGAGACCTTGCAGGCCAGGAAGAGCCTGTGAAGGAGGGCATGGCAACTCATTCTAATATTCTTGTCTGGATAATTTCACAGACAGAGCAGTCTGGCTGACTTACAGTCCATGGGGTCACAAAAATCGGGCACGACTGAGCAACTAACACATTCACTTTCTTTAATACTGATATAACATTGTGTATGTTCAGGTGTTAACAACATTTCTCCTTCAATGAGGGCAGCATTTGCTTATCATATTGTTATTTGGTAAAACATCCTTATTCAATTACAATACACATTTAAAGAAAGAACTATGATCTGAAAAATATATTAAGGAAAAAAAAACTATCAGGGAATTCCCTGGAGGTCCATTGGATAGGACTCAGTGCTTGCACTGTGGGGACCTGGTTCAATTCCTGTTCAGGGAACTAAGATCATAGAAGCTGCAGAACACTGCAAAAAAAGAAAGAAAAAAGAAAAAAAAATCTATGAAAACCATTTGAGATTTTGAGATTAGGCAAAACAGGTGAGATTAGCATTTCTGGAATGCACAAAGAGTCTGCTTAATGTTATTCTGAACACAGTAACAATCTGGCCATTGCCTAATGGGATTTCCATCTACATTAAGGGAAAGTAAATAAAATATCACAAGAAAGCGCCACTGATTTATCTAATGGTCATTATCATCTCATCATACGTTTCTGAAAGAGGAACCAGAAAAGGCCTGAGGGAAAAATAACTAATTACATCAGATCTGACCCCTCCTAAAGTACTTGGTCATGGCAACTGGTCCCATCACTTCATGGCAAATAGATGGGGAAACAATGGAAACAGTGGCTGACTTTATTTTTCTGGGCTCCAAAATCACTGCAGATGGTGAATGCAGCCACTAAATTAAAAGATGCTTACTCCTTGGAAGGAAAGTTATGACCAAACTAGACAGCATATTAAAAACTAGAGACATTACTTTGCCAACAAAGGTCCATTTCGTCAAGGCTATGATTTTTCCAGTGGTCATGTATGGATGTGAGAGTTGGACTATAAAGAAAGCTGAGTGCAGAAGAATTGATGCTTGTGAACTGTGGTGTTGGAGAAGACTCTTGAGAGTCCCTTGGACTGCAAGGAGAGCCAACCAGTCCATCCTAAAGGAGATCAGTCTTGGGTGTTCATTGGAAGGACTGATGTTGAAGCTGAAACTCCAATACTTTGGCCACCTGATGCGAAGGGCCAACTCACTCATTTGAAAAGACCCTGATGCTGGGAAAGATTGAGGGCAGGAGGAGAAGGGGACGATGGAAGATGAGAGGTTGGATGGCATCACTGACTCGATGGACATGGATTTGGGTGGACTCCGGGAGTTGTTGATGGACAGGGAGGCCTGGTGTGCTGCAGTTCATGGAGTCACAAAGAGTTGGACCTGACTGAGTGACTGAACTGAACTGAAAGTACTTGGAGTCTTCCCAAACATCAGTAGGTCTGAGTTACTTGTAATTTTGTGGCAAGCTAAATAAACTGTTTCCAACACCTGTTGTCTTTTTCAACCCCCAAGAGAGCCATTTTTCTACTATTAACCCATGGCCTTAACTGAAAGATGGCTTTTGTGAAGTATTAATGGAGGCTCATTTTTACCTACTTACAAGTCAGGTGATGGGAAGCATGTCCTTTCTCTGTACTACGAGGCTTTCAAACTATCTTTCTACGTTCTTCTCTCTTGCCATTCACTGAACTTCTAGTTTCTCCCTTGTGGTAACATCAGTCACTATATATTTGCCATCTGATTCATGGGTCTCTCTATTCCAATTCTAAAACTTCCCTGGATGACTCCAGTGTTTCTCTGAATATTTAACTTGTTTGCCATCTCATCTCTTTGATGATTGATTTCTTTTTTCCCCATCTAATTGTTCCATAACTCCCAAGATACCCATTTTTGCTCATCACCAATACCTCTCCTACTTATTTCTAAGATTCCCAAGATTCCTGAGGCTTCCTGTTGTCTGTCCTTCTCAAGATATGGCAGTTAAGGACATCTGCAATTCTTTGAGCATCCCTCTAATACCTGGCACCATCACCCATCACACCAGCCACCTTTATGCTGTTAGTCTCCCTTGATTTCAGGTGGCTTATACCAAAAGAATGGTAGCAGATACTCCCACATTTACACTTGAGCTGAGCTGTAACACAGTAGCTGCCTGAGGCAGTCAGTGTCTGGGATGAGTCACAGCTACCTGACTCGCCCTGCATGCACATGAGTTATTCTCTGATCTTCAGTCAGTCATCTACCAGCTGGTCTTCAAAAGTGCTAACTCATTCATTCTCTTTAGCCCATAAGACATATGATGAAACCATCGCTCTAATCAAGGTTAACAAATAAAAACTAGTTTAGTAATTCCATCCATTTAGTTCTCTCCCCTCCCTGCCACCACAAACCTAAAGAATCTGATCACAAACACAAACTTCAGTAACCATGGGTGATGTCACTATCTTAACAGTTCCCCTGAACAATAACACAGGAGTCAATTTCTTTCTTTCTATTTTTCTCGAGATTTAACTTTAGAAATAGCCTATCAATATATTTTTTTAAATTGTATGAGTCTTTCTCTTTTTCTCACAGATTTCCTACCTGAGGATGGATTCATTTTCTGACTGAACACAGTTCATCGCTCTTTAGCACACTGGAATTAATCATAACACATCAGCATATTTGTTTCTATAATTCTATAGCGTAGTAATAAATAACAACATAAATGACACAGAAAAAGGAGTTATAGCCTAATTTGTTCCTTATGAATCAACCTTTAAAAAAAACAAAACTAAGAACTAACCTATTGCCACAATAACATAAATCAACTTGAAGTAGTACTGATATGCTCACTCAGACACAAACATACTAAAAACAAACAAAACAAAAACTGCCCTCAGTTAACTGAAACCCAATTCTTCCATTTGCTCAGGTGTAAACCTTTGCTTTTGCTCAGGTAATCCTGCCTCTGTTTTTCCTCTCACACATCTTATCCACACTGTGAACAGATTGTGTCGGCACCAACTTCAGACACACTGAGCGACTTCACTTTTCACTTCACTTTCAGACACCTAGAATCTTAACACTTCTCACCCCTCTTAGTGCTACTATTCTTCCCTAATCTACCATCTTGTTTCACTCGGATTATTACAATGTTCTCTTGGGTGGCCACCCAACTCATCCATGCAAAAGTCAGAATAATCCGGTTAACACATAGGTCACATCTGTCATAAGTCCTGTCAAAACTTTCTTTTTTTTCTATTTATTCACAAATGAAAGGTCAAATCTTCAATGACCTTAAAGTCCCTATGATATCTGGCCTCCCAATTCTGACACTACTTCTACCCGTTTTTTTTCTCACAGTTACTTTTTCCTAATCCCTCAAGAGTTATTATGTTCCTTGAATACATCCAGGGACATACTTCTGCCTCAGGATCTCTGCACTTTCTGCTTCTTTTGCCTGAAATGCTCTCTCTTAGATATCCACAGAACTTGCTTCCTCACGCACTTCAAAGTCTGGCTTTTAATATTTGCATATTGAAGGCTTCCATGACGAGTCTCTTTTGAAATTACTGTACCCAGCTCTTCTACTCTCCTGCTACTTCTTATTCTACCTTCATTACTTATTTTCCTCCAAAGTGCTTCTCATCTATACAAACTTAATTGTTATGTAGTTACATCAGATTTTTGTTGACATTCCCTAAATAAAACATAGGCTCCACGCAGGTGGGATATTTTGTTTGTTTTATTGATTTACCCTGAGCCCCTAGAATGATGCTTGCAATTTAACAGATTCTCACTTAATATTTAATGATTGAGTATCTGAATTCACTTATTAATTCATCTATTGCAAGTAAAGAGAATAGAGGCAAAGAACATAAAATAGTCAATAAAACTAAGCCATCACTGAGGTTGGAACTAGGCTCCACAAGTATACTGAAATAAATATCAGGAAACTATAACAATAAATAGTTTCATGCTGCTTCATCATTTATAAAACACTTTCACATACAGACATACTCTCTCCTTAACAAAACCATGTGAATGAGGATGTAGTGCTATGCATTTTACAGGTAGCAAACAGCTGAGACTTCCCTAGTGGCTCAGATGGTAAAAGCGTCCGCTTACAATGCGGGAGACCTGGGTTCAATATCTGGGTCTGGAAGATCTCCTGGAGAAGGAAATGGCAACCCACTCCAGTATTCTTGCCTGGAAAATCCCACAGATGGTGGAACCTGGTAGGCTACAGTCCTTGGGGTCGCAAAGAGTTGGACATGACTGAGCGACTTCACTTCAATCTTTCTTTCAAACAGCTGCAGAGATCTTAGTGACTTACTAGAGGCCACAGAGATTTCAAGAAGCAGGCCACTTTGAGTGCTTGAACAATGCTATATCCATCCAGAAGACTGTGCTTCATTACGTCTTCCAAGAGAATTCCCTAGACTTTCAAACCACCTACCAAATTCAGATTATGTTGGATAGGATGTTTAAAAACCTCGTTCCCTTTTATTTTGAACACTGGGCATCAGAAGCACCAAGATAAACACGACAATTAGATTAACTCTCCATCTTCTTAGTCCATAGTTTGGAGTACAAAATGCACGCTCTAAACTCTATCCTAAAAAAGAAACAAAACAAAATAAAGAAAACCTCTCTATCGTCTTTTCTTAGATTATCTCATTCTATCCAGTTTCCTTCACTGAGGTGCAATAGCCTTTTACCTACTTGTGTTGCATTACCTTCAGTACTTACATTTCATTTTCAATGAAACCCTATTTAATGAATATTTATGAGTATATCCCTGCAGTGTTCATTCAATGTGTAGACTTCCCTTCACAGCAGGCTGCAGTTTTACATTTTGCTTTTTATTGCTAAAATGTTAGCCATACAAACGGATGTTGCTTAGGAAATATGAAAATAACAGTTCCTCTTCTAATGGTAACATTTCTCACAGAGTCACTAGGTGCAACATTGATGGTGATAAAAAATAATAAACAACAATAATTAGAATAATTGGCCCCAACCCTGGGATAATATGCAACTTACATTTTTGACAGATGACATTAAAAAGTAAGTCTCCCAGTAGGTGCCAAGTTTCCTAGCTAAAACATTCATCATTTCTAAAAGCATCCAGTGCAGATGCTGGCATAGATATTCTCTTCTTACCTGAAACAGCATCAACTAGTTCATTCGCTATCAGGTGTCATCAGGAGGAATTATAGGGAGGAATTAATTTGAAAGAGCTTATTGGATAGACATATACTTTAATAAGGTATTCCCAGGAGGTTCAGTGGTAAAGAATCCGCCTGCCAATACAGGAGATGCAAGAAATGTGAGTTTGATCCCAGGGTCAGGAAGATCCTCTGGAGAAGGACATGGCAACTCACTCCAGTATTCTTGCCTGGGAAATTCCATGGACAGAGAAGCCTGGTGGGCTACAGTACCTGGGGTGACAAAGAGTTGGACATGACTGAGCTACAGCACACACACTTTCATAAAGAGATTTGATCCTCCCAGAAAAGATTTGGGAAATTAAGTTGCTCTGTTTTTCTTCTCTTTTTGTAAGTGACAGTGATTATCTATAAAATATTCCATTATAACTACAGAATCAAAAATCACATAATTCCCATCCATTCAGCGAAAAGGTAACTTCAATTAAAACTCTCAGTGGGTGGTCTGACATCTGATACTGTGTGGGCAAATCTGACAACCTGCCATATACTTCAAATTCCTTTAAGGTGAATGTACAACTTAGCTGGTAATTTACAAGAAAGAAAAAATATGCAGGAATGCAAAATAAATGACACCAACCATATGGTGCTCAGATTGTAAACCCCTGATGACAAGAAGATAGCTGATCATCTTGCAACTGTTACAAGTTTTCCTCCATCTGAAGCCATTGTGAAGCATTGAATTATGCAAGGAGCACTTTGCTCTTCTCCTAGCAGGGAAAAGTAAGAACTGCATTAACTTTTGTCCATGAAACATGGATTAAAGGGATTGTATCTCATATGCCAAGTTGATATAAAACCTCTGGATTGGGTATATCTATAGAAACTTACCTTCACAAGAAAATTCAGATATTCTGTAATACAGAATTCTGTAAGAATGGTATCTATAATAATACCTGAACTTTTAAAACTTTATTCCTTTCAGAAGTTAACTATATATTATCTTTTGTGAGAGTACTTCTAATTGCCATTCCATTGATGACAGAGGAAAACAGATCTCAAGTTGAAAATTAAGACAAAAGCCATCTTATTATCTGTGAAACTTCATTCAATTCAAACACGATTAAGTGCCTTATACGTGTCACAAACTATTTTAACTATTCTGATAAGTGTCTGAGATAGGAACAATTAATATCATTTTATTTTAACAGAAAAAATCATTGAGATTCAATACTTTGTCTATGATCACAGAAGGTAATGTATCACATAGTCGGGATATGTAGCACTCTTCACAAGGCAAACTGGAATGTCTTCAGTTTAATTGGCTCCCTGAAGGAGGTTATATGGTGACCCTGAAGAACGGAGGATCAACAGGCTCTGTCACAAGTGTGTGACCCCAGGCAAAAAATTAAATTCCTGAGTCTCAGTTTCTACATATAAAAGAATATGAACACTAACCACTCCCTAAGATTAACAACAAGTAATTCAAAACTCCACATGTAAAATATGAAGTTTTATATTAAAAGTTGTCTAGAACAACTCCTTGGTCATGGAAATAAAAGCAAATAACCGAACTCTATCTACAGGTATATTCCAGGAAATTTATGTATGACTCTGAATGTTGGGGAATTTCAATGACTTAGAAGAGGGCTGTACAGTTCCTTCATACAAGGCCCTGGGCTGGGCATGACCAGGTCTTCAGAGAAGTACGAGACTCTCAGAGTCTCTCTTCCTATCACTGCAAAGGAAGGGTACAGGGACACAAGGGGTAGGACCCTTAGTAGCCGCTCCCTTGCTCAGGATGAAGAAACCTTTAATATTCTCTGTGGCACATAGAATGGCTAGATGAGGCTGGAAAGCCAAGTTCCCCTCAGTGGTCCTCAATTTCTCCCCCAATCCAAAAACAAGCCCACCCTTGGGAAATATACATAGACTCACAGTTCCAAGAATAGCCTTTCTAACTTCATACCCTCTCCTACTCATCCCCCCTTTCTCCAGCCTGGGAAGAGTCAATGGCAGTACCATGAAGGGAGAGAGTGGTGAAGTATGTGAAAGAGTAGTAGAAAAGACTGATCGTGTCCCCACCTCTTCTCATAAGTTTTGGAGCCTGGGTTAGGCCTGAGCTGGGAGAGGGGAGAATTCAAATCTGATGAAATATTTCAGCTTTGCCAGTATACTAGACTTTAAATATTCAAATTGAAAAATTAAATAATTCACAAAGTGCCCAGAAAAGCTATAAGAAATTTTTAATTATCAGGAGAAAAAATGATTTGTGAGAGCTTATTAAAAGGGGAAGTGGTAAGAAAAGACTCAATTAGCTTTTTGCATATAGTCTATCAAAATCAACAGACAGTAAAGCTACAATACAATTATAATGATGTAGGCACTGTACTACTGGATTGTCCTAAGGTTTGGAAACACTTGGTTAAGGTTTATTCTAAAGTCAGAACTGATAATGCATTGGGTCCTGCCTTCATCCATGCTTCTCAAAACTCAGTTTTATAAAATTTATAACATGAGTGTGGTTCCCTGCCTTCATGCAGCATCTAATCACATATACATATGGGATGTAAAAGAACATTACAAGATTCAAATATGATGGGTAGTAAAGATGGAACCAGTAACAAAAACCTCATATGATCTAAGAAATGAAATTCTCTGTGTACTACTCTAGAGAAGGAATTACTTTAACATGGATAGATTTTGGATGGGTGGTAGAGGATGATGGATGATGGTGAATACACAAAACAAGTTAATTTGTTTGAAGTGGATTATTCTCAGAATTTAGTGAGAAGCAAGGTTGGGACAACAGGAATCCCTACAAAGCAGACTCACGGGTGCATGCTCAGTTGCTAAGCCATGTCCGACTCTTTTGCAGCCCCCTGGACTGTATAGCCCACCAGGCTCCTCCGTCCATGGGATTTCCCAGGCAAGTATACTGGAGTGGGTTGACATTTCCTCCTCCAGGGGATCTTCCCAATCAAGAATCAAACTCACATCTCCTGCACTGCAGGCAGATATGTTATCACTTGCCACCTGGGAAGCTCAAAAGCAGACTCAGGTGAATTTTAATCTCTGTGGCAAGCTAGAAATTGATTTTTGAGTTTCATGATTAGAAACAGAAGACAATAGTGTTATGGAGGGAAACTAGAGTTGGGGACCTAGACCTTTATGAGGTTTCATGGTATAATTCAGTTACAATCAGGGAAACTAAATTATCTTTTCTATAAGATAACTTTCTATAAGAGATAACTCTCTAGTAGTTAGAAGGTAGTCTTTTTTGATCTAATCTCACGCGGAGAGTTGACTCATTGGAAAAGACCCTGATGCTGGGAAAGATTGGGGGCAGGAGGAGAAGGGGACGACAAAGGATGAGACGTCTGGATGATATCACCTACTCGATAGACATGGGTTTGGGTGGACTCCGGGAGTTGGTGATGGACAGGGAGGCCTGGCGTTCTGTGGTTCATGGGGTCGCAAAGAGTGGGCACGACTGAGTGACTGAACTGAACTGAACTGAAGATGAAAACAGAAAAAACAAAAGCACACCATTTAAAGAATGAAATTATACTTTAAAAATTTATCTTTAGGCCTGGATTTTTAGAAGTATTTCATTGCATGATCACTTTAAAATATTTTTAAATAGAACTAGATTATAGTAAGATCTTAGAGTTTTTAACACACCATGATTCTCATGAAAATGACAGCACTAAAATAGGAATGAATGACAGTTAGAGAAGTTTTGAATGACACATAATTTTTGAAGATTTCTGTATCCTAATTGGAGTGGGAGAAATCAGAGGAATGACATAGTTGTTACTTTAAAAAATAAACTTGTTTAACGGTAATGCTCTATTTCTTACTCTGCATGCTGATTTATTATTATGCAAACTATGAATATATATTTTTCAAACTTTATGGTACATTTTAAGATTTAACATAATTTAAAAATGGAATTGGGAGGGAGGTGGGAGGGGAGTTCTGGAAGGGGAACACATGTATACCCATGGCGGATTCAGGTCAATGTATGGCAAAGCCAATACATTTCCTTTACAGTAATGTAAAGGGAAAATAAATAAATAAATAATTATGTTAGAAATATTTCAGGTTGGTCTTTTTAGAATATATTGCCAATATATATTTGTCAAATGATCTGTTCTTGTAGAGCCTAAGTGACTCCGTCTTAAAAAAGGAGCTGCCATCTTGTAATAAAGGGCAAACACCCAAGTTCCAGGAAAAACCACAAAATAGTCCAGCCCTCACCCCATGTCACCACCAATCAGGGGGCTGTTTGTGGTTAAATACACCTATCAGGAACTAACGCGCAAAAAGTCCACCAATCGCTGTTTTACGAGTTTCAAAAACCCCTCACCCCACCCCACAAACTATAAAAAGGCCTATTTGCTGTTACTTGGGGCTCTCCTACCTAAGCTGCTGCATCAGTGTGGGTGGAAGCCCCTGCTGGAGCTTGAATAAAAGACCCTCATGTGTTTACAGCAGAATTGGCTCCGGAGGCGGTCTTTGGGGGATCTATAATCTGGGCACAGCATTCTTTATGGGAAAAGTCATCATTATCTTTCTTGTTCTATAGATAGGCTATGCTTTGGGAGCAGGTTCTCCCTTTCTTCTACTCTGAGTCTAGAAATGGCACTGCAATTATCCAGCTCCCAGGTTAGCACAGTGGTCCTTTGAGGTGGGCAGCTGAAGAAAACATCTGGACAATAACAGCTGTTACAATTCTATATTTTATCGAGGTCAATGTTTTTTAATTGTTCTGAACTGGTAACAAGCATCTGCCTCAGAAGTTTCTCTCCTCATTCCTAAAGGCATTGGGCTGGTCTGTCAGTCAGAGAGTTACTACCCTTTTTTAAATGCACCATTTTTTCTTCAAAATGTTGTTAGTCCAAAACCCCTGTTAAAATACCAACATCCCCAAAAGAACCTCAATGATTTACTTTCATTTTCTGCATACAGTTCTCTAAAATGCCATTTTTTTAATTAATAACTTAAAATGGATTATATAGTTAAGATCTATATAGGGCTTTTTCTATCACAATAAACAGTGCTTTAGTGAATGTTCCTGGCTTTCCCTTCCCTCCTCCTCTTCTCCCCAAACTAACTCCAAAGGCCTGGCCCATGGTGTGTTTCTACATAGCTATGTGGTCTTAATCCTTTTTTAATTTTGGGGGAGACTATCAAGTTGCCAAAGAATTTCCTCATGAAAATAAACATTAAAAATGGAAAATAGGTTTTAAAAGATCATAACATTAAATATTCTAAAACAATTCTGGAAGAGATTCCAATTAAAATTTTATAAAATGTACATAAATATTATTTTTTCTTCAAAATAATCATATAATCTTAGAACCAGATGATTCCTTAAAAGGAACCACCAGTTTGTAGCTTTTAGGTAAATCGGCTCATATGCCTTCTAAAGAAATATTTTTAAAACTATGTACTTTCATATATTTCACTCCTAAAATGTTTTTCATAAATTTAACACTTGAAAATATGTAATTCCCAATACGCCATAAATATTGGCAGGTTAAAATAATGTTTGTAACTTTTACTTGTATCTGATTGATTCTAAATGTCACATCAGTTTAATAAGCACCATGATATACTACAAAATATACTAAATATCAACAAGCTTTGCTGAAACAGTTAAAATATTTTACATGGTTTCTTTTTATTCTTGAATTTTTATTTGATTTCACATCTCCCTCAAAAATGTATTTTAATAGAATAAATGTTTTACATATGACAGACCTCTGCTGATCATCCTTTTAAAATTTTCTGCCACAAAAATATGTATATAAAAAGAAAAAAGAAAAAATTTCCTGTGATCAGGAGAATCTAAGTGTTAACATTTTCTTTTCAGCTTTAACTTTTAGTATAATTATTTTTAGTATCGACTTGATCAAGACAAATAAACATCAGTTTTGATAATTACTAAACAAAATCAAAAGAAAGTGGAAATTCATTTCTTAATGGGATGGATGGTTCTTGATTCTATTAATATGACCAGTTTTTGTACTCAAGGCTAAATATTTTTATTGCTCTAATAAGATGGTATTCAAGATAATTTTTATTGTTAGTTTTTATTTTTATATGTCAGTCTTGAGAAAATTAATATCCATAAAAAAGAAAATGAGAATAAATGGAGTTTTGTTACAGAAGTGTCATTCAATTCTTTGAACTCCTTCCAAATTGTGTGCCAGAAATCACATAGTAATCTGTAATAAAAAATTACTGTTAATGATCTCAGCTGACAACTCAATTAACATCACCTTCAATTTTGTTGAAAAGGAAGAACTGGAAATTAACTGACTTGTAAAATAATTTTTTTACTCGGCCGTTCTCTTTCTCAATACAATCACCAATTTTCTAAATTTTCTTTGTTAAAGGCTCTGAAGATGTTTGAATTCACTTATTAGATATATACTGAAGATTCCATGAGCTAGAAGAGGGAGATCATAGCATAGACATAGATCAATCAGAAATTTTAAAAATATTTCCTCAAGATTGCTTCATCTTGGAAGATGTTTAACCCATCCCTGAGATTTTTAAACCACAGAGATCAGTAAACTTTGGGTAGCAAGAGATGGATATTGTTCTTTATGAAGTGCACCTATAAAACAAGAAGAAACAGAGCATGTGTGATATCTCCAAAGCAGTCACATTCTCAGAACGATCCATCTTAGAGTGAAGAGTGTATCATCATTCAGGACGGACAATGATTCCTTTAGAAGTACTGATTCTGAAACCTTTGGAAAATCTTAAAAGTTCCAGGATTTGTCACTTAAGCTTGAAGATCACAGTTATCAGGGATTCCCTTGTGGATCAGCCGGCAAAGAATCCAGCTGCAATGTGGGAGACCTGGGTTCGATCCCTGGGTTGGGAAGATCTCCACGGAAGTATAGTATTTCCAGTCACTGTAACAAAAGATTTTCACACATGAACTTATTTAAATCTCAGAACAGCCATAGGAGATGGGCGCTATTGGTCTTTCCATTTTACAGATAGGAAACTGAAGAATAAAGAGGTAAAGTGACTTGCTCATGAAATTTAACCCCCAAGCAGCCTTCCTGCTGTGACTGCACACCTACCGCTATCCCAGAAAAAGGTCATACTCTTAGTCAATAAAATTACTTTCCAGGGAAGATACATGGTATTAGAACAAAAAGGCCAAAGTGATTAGTTATTTTCAAAAAATAACTTCCAGCTTCTTTTTTCCAAATTTCCTTTACCCCAAATCTGCCATTTTCCCTATTCTGTGAAGAAACTGCAGTTCTTGAAGAAGGCTGCACAATTAATAATAATAATAAAAAATTATCTTGGAAAAATTCAGCCAATGCCCACTGGGATCAATTTAGTAATTCTATGAAAGTATAATAGCTCTTATAAGACATAATATTAAGGCATTTACCTATTTTCTAGAAATTCTATTTTCAGAATGTGTACAAATGCATTTGGATTTATGGAGAGAAATGGCTTTTTTTAAACTTGAGCCATATTTCCTAATAAAGTTAATATTATATAAGAAAATTTGTTGAAAAACAATTAGCCACTAAATCGAGTTGATCGGTTTTAAAGTGAATGATGTGGTATTTGTAAGACAGTCAACTTTCTTATTAATTTTAATTGCACTATATTTTCACATTTAATATTCATATGGGAATTATAATTAGGTGAAAGTTACAAAAGGAAAACATTGTGATTTCACAGTTTTTTAATGGTCAAAAAATCTAGCTCCTTAGCATTTGACTAGAATTTTTATTTCAAAAGTACTATTAAGTATATAAAAAATACAAAGTAAGTACAATTGCTTATGTAATTATGATATGGAATCTTTGTAAATCACTTTTAGTACTAACAAAGATTATTTAACATAGTAACATTTATTTTCATATATCCAAATCCTGGTTTCTGCATGAATAGGTTTGAAAATCTGCAGGAGGTGGTAAGGTTTATAGGATATTTATTAGTCAGAATTTTTTTCTCACTCATCTGTTCCTTTTACTAAGTTGTTATATATTATATCTATGAAAAGGATGTCATGATTAAAATAACTAGATAAAAATCTACGCCACCATAATGAAACATATTATGTGAAATTAAGTATGAAGAGGACCTTGCTAGAAAATACAAAGCTTTATTTTTTATTCATATTTTGTCAAAGTAAAGAATTCTGTTTTTTATTAAATTAAATCCATAGTTTATCTTAAAAGGAAAACAATGAGAAACCATAGAGGGAGAATAGTACACATAATTTTATACAATAGTTATAAAACAGTTATATCACTAAAAAAAAAACAAAACAGAACAGAACTTTATGTTAATAGCACAAAAAATTCTTAAAAGCAAATGCCTGCAGTGGACAAGAAGGTAATGTAAATATGCAGTAGGCTAGGTAAAGAGAGTGTAAAATGGAAGTTCCATGTTCTGTCTAAAAGAGGAAGCCATTAATCAGCTATGGAAAATGGTTGCCAGCGCTCAGTCAAAGACAGAAATAATTTTTGGCTACATGGTGTGGCCTATGGGATCTTAGTTCCCCAAATAAGAACTGAATCCATTCCCCCTGCATTGGAAACTTGGAGTCTTAACAACTGGACTTACAGGGAAGTCTCATGGATTTTGTTTTTTCAATGTAAAATCTTCCAATTATTCAAAGTCAGCCATTGACTCCATTTCTTTTTAAGCTATTACATTAGCTTACTTCCAAGATGGCCATTATCAATTCTTTAAGCCCTGTATGCACATGACATTCCTTCACAGGGAGCGGCTCAAGAGACCCTGTGTCAGCAGCAGACATATCTTTGAATAGAGCCAAGGCCAGCCTCATACAGGGCCCCGTGCTTCACACGGGAGCCTGAATTTTTACCTGACTCTGGGCTTCGCAGAGTGTATGTAATCTATGAAGCCCTGAATGGGACTTGTCATCTCTGCTTCCTGGCTCTTGTTGAGAAGCCCATGCTACTCTGCTACAAAGAGTGGCCCTCACAGAGGGACACAGAGGCATCTGATGTGCGAGTGAAGAAACCATTTTGGATGTTTAGCCCATTCAAATCTTCAAAGGACTGAAACCAAAGAAACTGTCTGACTGAAAACCCATAAGACTGAAATGAGAAACACTCAGTTGAGCTCAGTGAATAACAATATCATGCTGCTGCTGCGGCACTTCAGTCGTGTCTGACTCTGTGCGACCCCATAGACGGCAGCCCACCAGGCTTCCCTATTCCTGGGATTCTCCAGGCAAGACCACTGAAGTGGGTTGCCATTTTCTTCTCCAATGCATGAAAGGAAACGTGAAAATGAAGTCACTCAGTCGTGTCTGACTCTTAGTGACCCCATGGATTGCAGCCTACCAGGCTCCTCCCTCCATGGGATTTTCCAGGCGAGAGTAGAGGAGTGGGGTGCCATTGCCTTCTCCAACAATATCATGAGACAACTCTAAAATAAATTGTTAAGTCGCTACATTTTGGGTTGGTTTATATGACAGTGGATAATCAGAACAGGCACTACGTTGGCTATGCAAACATGTGCCTGTGGGCCTCTAAGATCTTTGGTCCACTAGCCTGTGGCATGCATTATCCACCAGGGTGGATGGCTATCTAGAAATATTCATCAACATATTATTTTATCTTGGTATTTTAAATGATTTTATACTCTTGATTACATTGTTTGAAGAGTTCAGACAATAGATTTTACTTTTTTCTCATATTGAACTGTTTTATCATTTAATCCAATATTAGACAAAACAAATATTTAAATTATTTGAAAAGGTTGCTATAATGTGCTGGTCAGTTTATGTACATTTTATCATTAAATCCAATAATATTATAAAATATTAAATATTTATATTATTTGAAAAGGTTGCTATAATTTGTTGGTCAGTTTATGTACGTTTGATTAGCATGTG
Organism: Antilocapra americana; assembly: GCA_007570785.1. Taxonomy (NCBI): domain Eukaryota; kingdom Metazoa; phylum Chordata; class Mammalia; order Artiodactyla; family Antilocapridae; genus Antilocapra; species Antilocapra americana. Next base: position 10,508,687 of record ML664161.1, on the reverse strand, counting down.
CTGCTCGTGCAATGTTTTTGATTTTGTTCCCATCTGAAGACAACTTGAATTGAAATGATTTTCTTATTATTGAGTCATTCTAGACACCTTTCACAAACACAAGTCTAATAAGCCATCAAATCCTCTCCCAAGTACCCAAATCCCCCCTAAAATCTAAAACTACTGCATTCTTCCAGGAGACAATTCCTCCAAAACTTTAGGCCAGGTACCTTACGTCATTGATTTGAAAGTGAAAATTGCTCAGTCATGTTTGACTCTTTGCCACCCCTAAGGATTATACAGTCCATGGAATTCTCCAGGCCAGAATACTTGAGTGGGTAGGCTTTCTCTTCTCTAGGGGATTTTCCCAACCCAAGGATCGAACCCAGGTCTCCCACACTGCAGGTGGATTCTTTACCAGCTGAGCCAAAGAGGAAGCCCAAGAATACTGGAGTAGGTAGTCTATCCCTTCTCCAGCAGATCTTTCCAACCCAGGAATCAAACCAAGGTCTCCTGCATTGCAGGTAGATTACCAACTGAGCTGTCAGGGAAGCCCTTCATTTGAGGTATTATGCAAACAAATGATTAAATAATTCTCTTTGAATTTATCTTAGGAAACATGCAGATTGCCTGAACTATATTTATATTTTCTTTCTTCTATCATGATTGGCAAGCTGCTTATATTTGCCTGATCCTATCCATTTGAACTTCAAGGAAGGTTTATTAATAAAAATTAATCCAAAATATTACACATAAATATTTAGGTCTTTTTTTGGGTCAGGAAGATTCCCTGGAGAAGAGAATGGCTACACACACCAGTATTCTTGCCTGGAGAATTCCATGGATAGAGGAGCCTAGTGGGCTACAGTCTATAGGGTCACAAAGAGTTGGACATAACTGAGTGACTAAACAGCAATAAAAACATTTAGTTTTTTTATACAAATTGGTTTTTATTCCAAGTCAGGAAGAAAATCTGTTTCTCTGTCATCCTTAAATACTTCTGGTTGCACTCACCTGGATCAGTGAGGTTGTTTCCTTAAGACCTTATTTTGTAATCAATATATTTAGCAAATCATCAAGGAGCATCACTACCACCAAAATATTACATGAGACTTAGGAAGTGTCTTAGCACCCTGGTTGCTAAGGTTTTGCTATAGTTTTTGGTATAACATATTCAGAATGGCACAGAGGAAAATATTCTGCTTAAGACGGAAAATGAGTGACAAGAACAATCATGTTCTAGGGGTCTGTTTCAGTCAATCAAGCAATTCAAATAATCCCAACTACTACAATTAACAGAGATCAACAGCACAAAATTCTTCATAATGTCAATTTCTAATTATTTGTATCATCAAAGTTTTTATATACAAAAGATGAAACATCACGGTGAGAACAAATACTAGTTGGTAAGCCTTTAGTTTCTTTTCTTATTTTGATAATCACTTACTAAATAATTGGGACAAGACATAGAATTCATATACACGTTAATTGCTTCCTTCAATGAGGACAATACAATCCTACTGGGAAAATGCCTTGATAATTTCTTAAGTGAAGTGAAAATTCATCTTTATAAGTTCAATTAAATTTGAGTTGCTAAGAAATGATTATTTTCTTAGGGTAAAATAAATGAGATTTAATCAGAATCAACACAAAATAAATCAAATCTTTAAATGGATGAAAGCAAGTCATTTTGAATGTCTAGATTCATTCCTAGTATCAGCTGAATTTGAACACAGGAAAAAAAAATCACTGCAACCAAAACCATAGATTACTGAAATTAACTGCAATGTTTCTACTGTATATCCATTAAACATAAGCGTAGTGAAATTAGGTCCTGTGAATTCCATGTAAGTTTTAAGTTGCTTGCAGGGTGTTTTTCAGTTTAATTCATTTTGAGTCTCAAACTTGAAGTTAAATATGTTAGTTTAAAAATAAGTCAATAGATCCAGATATTGAAATACATATGCTAAATTCTAGTTCACCTTTATATTATGGACCTTGAATTTATAATTCAAAGTTTGAAACTACGAAGTGTTAATTTTAAACTTGTTAATGTATTTGTTAACTAGGTATGAGGTGCCAGAACAGTGATTTTCAAACACTTCTCCCTCGTTCCATCTCTCTCTTTCAGTCAAAACAAGTAACTGAAAAGCTCTAAGTGGCATAGGTTGTGAGGTCTGGAGCACTTAAGCCTTCCTTTTCTCAGCAATCCTTTCATCTTTATTTAGGTGGCTTCTAAATGAATCTGTGAAACAGTTTAAAACCTACAGGATGGGCTAAGGACTGGCAAATTTTTCATAAAAAATGAGATGAGCTAATGGTTCTTATTTTGAATTTGGTAGAGAATTATAATAAAAGCTGGCTGAGGATGAAAACAGCTAAATAAATGCATTGGTGCATATAATGGTAACACGGCTCCTTCAACCAGGAACAGTTTTGCATTGTTACACTGGCTAACCTTTTTTGCTAGACTGTGCCTTTTTTGTATGATAAAATATAATATTTAGGCAAAATCTGAAGGAAACAGGTTAGTTTTCAACTCCAATTTGGAAACTATTATGTGTGTACTCTCAATGGGGAAATAACATTTATATTTCTACTAGCTTTCTCACACACTTGCTTTAGTAATTAAAGAATCATTCAATCCAAAAGGTCATTCATTTGGTTTTAACTTGGGGGGAAATATCAATAGACTAGGTAACTACATAAGTAGAATAGAACACATGGTAACTGTAAGTAATTATCTTTTTTTTTTTCATTTCACTTTAGTGCCTTAAAGTAGTTGTGTTTAGTCTTTCTTATAAGACTGGAAGATCAATATTGGAACTGCTGATTTCATACAATATAAGATTTGTTCTGTTTTCCTCAATGTCTCAATGAGAAATATCTTAACCACTCAGTGCAGTTTGCAGTGTAGGCCCCCTCCACTAAAACTTAAAAGATAAATAGCATCTCGGGATACTCATTTGATTAAAGTACAAAACTCTTCAGCATCCATATTAACTTTTTTGATACTGTTTCTTCTAAAATTTATGTGAATCTTTAAAAAACTAATTATCCATTATGAAAGAAAAATTAATCTTTTTAGCAAAACCATTCATAATTAATAACTACATATGTAATAGAATGATACTTTCTATTTGAATGTTTTCCATTTTTAGTTCAATAAAAGGTAAAATCACTAGTAAATATATAAGCAATTAACCATATAAAGTAATACACAAATCTTACAAAATTTGTTTATATTATAGGAATACTTTTAATCTTTTTTAGTTAAATTACAATGGTTTATAGACAGAGCATAACCCAGTAAAGAGTGTGAACTTTGGAAGTGGTTAGTTCAGTTCAGTTTAATCGCTCAGTCATGTCCAATTCAATACGACCTCATGGACTGCAGCACTCCAGGCCTCCCTGTCCATCATCAATTCCAAGAGTTTACTCCAAATCATGTCCACTGAGTCGGTGATGCCATCCAATCTCATCCTCTGTCATTCCCTTCTCTTCCTGCCTTCAATCTTTCCCAGCATCAGGGTCTTTTCAAATGAGTCAGTTCTTCGCATCAGGTAGCCAAAGTATTGGAGTTTCAGCTTCAGCATCAGCCCTTCCAATGAATATTCAGGGCTGATTTCATTTAGGTTGGACTTGTTTGATATCTTTGCAGTCCAAGGGACTCTCAAGAGCCTTCTCCAACACCACAGTTCAAAAGCATCAGATCTTCGGTGCTCAGCTTTCTTTATAGTCCAACTCTCACATCCATGACTACTGGAAAAACCATAGCTTTGACTAGACGGACCTCTGTTGGCAAAATAATATCTCTGCTTTTTAATATGCTAAGTTGGCCATAACTTTTCCTCCAAGGGGCAAGCGTCTTTTAATTTATGGCTGCAGTCACCATCTGCAGTGATTTTGGAGCCAAAGAAAATAAAGTCTGTCCCTGTTTTCATTGTTTCCTCATCTATTTGCCATGAAGTGATGGAACTGGATGCCATGTTCTTAGTTTTCTGAATGTTGAGCTTTAAGCCAACTTTTTTACTCTCCTCCTTCACTTTCATTAAGAGGCTCTTTAGTTCTTCTTCACTTTCTGCCATAAGAGTGGTGTCATTTGCATGTCTGAGATTATTGGTATTTCTCTCAGCAATCTTGATTCCAGCTTGTGCTTCCTTCAGCCCAGCATTTCTCATGAAGTCCTCTGCATATAAGTTAAATAAGGAGGGTGACAACATACAGCCTTGACATACTCCTTTCCTGATTTGGAACCAGTCACTTGTTCCATGTCCAGTTCTAACTGTTGCTTCCTGACCTGCATACAGATTTCTCAGGAGACAGGTGAGGTGGTCTGGTATTCCCATCTCTTTAAGAATTTTCCAGAGTTTGTTGTGGTCCACATAATCAAAGGCTTTGGCATAGTCAATAAAGCAGAAGTAGATATTTTTCTGGAACTCTCTTGCTTTTTCGATGATCCAACACATGTTGGCAATTTGATCTCTGGTTTCTCTGCCTTTTCTAAATCCAGTTTGAACATCTGGAAGTTCACAGTTCATGTACTGTTGAAGAATTCTGTGAGAATTTTGTGCATTACTTTACTAGCATGTGAGATGAGTGCAATTGTGTGGTAGTTTGAGCATTCTTTGGCATTTTCTTTCTTTGGAATTGGAATAATAACTGACCTTTTCCAGTCCTGTGGCAACTGTGGAGTTTTCCAAATTTGCTGGCATATTGAGTGCAGCATTTTCACAACATCATCTTTTAGGATTTGAAATAGCTCAACTGGAATTCCATCACCTCCACTAGCTTTGTTCCTAGTGATGCTTCCTTAGGCCCATCTGAATTCACATTCCAGGATGTCTGGCTCTAGGTTGGTAATCACACCATTGTGATTATCTGGGTCATGAAGATCTTTTTTGTATAATTCTTCTGTGTATTCTTGCCACCTCTTCTTAATATCTTCTACTTCTGTTTGGTCTTGTTTCAAATTCTTGATTCTACTACTGGCTGGGCTATTTTGAATAAATTGCCCTAAAAGTCCTGTTTTCTCTTCTGTGAAATAGGGTAAAGCAACTTACCTAATAAAATGGATGTGTCTTGGATAATTTAATGAAATTATCTAAATTAATAGGCACAGATTCTGTTACACGGTAAAAACCCAATAAAAGCTTCCTCTGTTATATCCTCTTGGATATATACTTATAAATTTAAATATGAACAACATTAAACTCGAGCATTTCTCTTAACATCCCCTGTATGATCCCAAAGTAGCTTTGCTACTTCCCAAAGATATCCATGCCCTAATATCCAGAATATTGAAAATAAAAAATTTATGTGAATATAAGAAAGGGGATTTGGCAGATGTGATTAAATTTAGGAAACTTAAATGAGATCATTCTGAATTATTAGGTGGATACAGCAAAATCGTAGAAGTCTTTGCAGTGGAAAGAAGGAGGTGGGAGACTGAGAATAACAGAAGATGTGATGATGGAAGCAAAAGTCAGAGAGAGAAAATGAAATTAGAAGATACTGGATCATGGCATTGTATGGCAAAACTAATAAAAAAAAAAAAGATACTGGGTCACTGGTTTTGAAGATGGAAGAAGGCTCTACAAACCAAGGAATGAAGGCAAGCTCTAGAAGATGGAAAAGGCAAGTAAATATATTCTTCACTAGAGCTTCCAAAAGAAAAGCAATCCTGCCAACACCTTGATTTTGAGATTTCTGATATCTAGAACTGTAACTGTAAGATAATAAAATTGGGGTTTCCCTGCTGGCTCAGATGGTAAAGCATCTGCCTGCAATGTGGGAACCCGGGTTTGATCCCTGAGTTTGGAAGATCCCCTGGACAAGGGCATGGCAACACTCCAGGGTTCTTGACTGGAGAATTCCATAGACAGAGGAGATTGGTGGGCTACAGTCCACAGGGTAGCAAAGAATCAGACATGATCCAGCTACTAACACCTTCAGTTTTCGAACATAATAAACTTAGGTTGCTTTAAGCCTCCAAATTTGTGGTTGTTAGTTATAGCAGCAATGGAAAACTTAAACAATTAGTGAAGATAAGAAATGACTTAGAAGAGGCTCCCACTCTATACATTTTAACATTCTGCTTTCTAATACTCTCTAGAGATGTGTAGCAAGCTACAGAGACCTATGATATCTGGTAACCAGGTTATTTGATGTTGTAACACATGATGAAGCATAAGTAAGTACAGTGAAGATCCCATAAAAATACAACAAAAAGATTATAGGTAACACATTTTGAAGATATTAATGAGTAATAACTATATATTATTTATCTTAATAAATAATACTAAACACACTACACTTGAGTGAATATTTACTGTCAGTGAGATAAGCATTTTACAAATGCTATTAATAAGTAATAATTAAAATATTATTTATATTAATAAATAATACTAAAAGTTACTACACTCGAGTGACTGTTTACTATGTCTGAAAACATCCTTAGAGAGAGGTGTTCATATATTGGTTTTATAGATGAGAAACTATATAAATCTATTGATATGCTTAACTTGCAAAAGGACAAACAAAAAGAAAGTGAATGAATCTGAACTACAGTCTGTTGATTTAAAATTCCATGTCATTCACCAAAAATAAATTGAGATAAGGGACCAAAAATGAAAGGCTGAAGAATGTGAGGTTGCTTTGTGAGAAACATTTGTGAGTAGCTTCTTCCTGACTTCAGATGATAATATTTCAGCTTGTCATAAATGTGAAGTCTCTCAAACAAAGGGGGAGTTATCAGGGAGACCAGTGCTTCTGCCTCGCTTGTAGTCAGAATATCTTCCCTAACAGGGAGTAACGGTCTGACCATCACTAGAGAACTCAGGACGGACCATTTTAGGTCATGACTTAAACAAATCTAAAGGGCAAAAAAGAAAGGCATGTTTACATACTTTGTTTTGTAGAAACTCTGCTTTTGTACTCAAAAGCCATTGCCATTGTCTTAAGAGGTGAAGCATCAATATCTATATAAGGAATCAAAGCAAAATTAATATTTAATGAATACTGATTCTGTACCTAGCCTTATACTAGTCACCATAATACATTATACTAATATATATTAGTATTCGGTGGTGCTAGTGGTAAAAAACTCTTCTGCCAATGCAGGGAGATGCCAGAGACAAGGCACCTCTGGGTCAGGGAGGTCCCCTGAAGGAGGGCATGGTAACCCACTCCAGGATTCTTGCCTGGAGAATCTCATAGACAGAGGAGACCAGCTACAGTCATATGGTCCCAAAGAGTCAGACACGACTGAAGTGACTTCTCATGCATGCATTTCTATAAAAGAGGTACCGAATCCTCACAAAGTTTGTCTAAACTTACACAGACAGTTCAATGCCAGGCATGACTGATTTCAGTAGTCATGATAAAATATTAAAACAGAGAAATACAAAATGATCCAAAGGATTGTTATCTCCCTTAATTTTCCTTTATAGTAAAATCCAAGAACTTCCTCCTCATCCAGTAAAGCAATATCAGATTCTGCAAATCAGATCCTTCATCTCTAAATTTATTCCTAGTTTCTGTTATGCAAATTCTTCAAATCCCTTTGGAGTGCACTTATTCAGATTTTCTTGCTAGAACTAGTTTTTAAGCAGTGTGTACCTCCTTCCCTTTCTAAGTCATTCTCACTCAATTAAGTAGTTGCTGGAAGTCAGCTTATTCTGCAACTGTGGAGAAAAGAAAAAAAAAACAACACCCAACTGACTCAAAGCAAGGTCTGGTTTTTTGGTTGGTTGGTTGTTTTTTGGTCTCTGCTTCCTTTGACAGTTTGGTCCAATCACCAGAAACCATCCAAAACATTCATTTGTTCTTATCTTCAAATATTACTCTAAGCAAAGGATTTAGATCTGTTTTCAATATTCTCAAGGAGCCAGTGAATTCTCAACCTCATAATACTAGGATATCCTTTAGGGATAAACTAGAACATTGATTTATATTATAGTCAGGTCAAATTTATGCACTTTTATGAAAAGGTAGCCTCATCTCTGTTATCCATACATTTTCTGTAATCTTCACTAAATTATATGTCTAATTGGGTTTTCAGTTCAGTTCAGCAACTCAGTCCTGTCCAACTCTTTGCGACCCCATGGACTGCAGCACGCCATGAGCAACTGTCCATCAGCAACTCCCAAAGCTTGCTCAAACTCATGTCCATTGAGGCGGTGATGCCATCCAATCATCTTATCCTCTGTCCTTCCCTTTTCCTCCTGCCTTCAGTCTTTCCCAGGATCAAGGTATTTTTCAATGAGTCACTTCTTCTTCTTTTGACCATCAGGTGGTCAAAGGATTGGAGTTTCAGCTTCAGCATCAGTCCTTTCAATGAATTTTCAGGACTGATTTCCTTTATTATGGACTGTTGTTTTCTCTTCACAGTCCAAGGGACTCTCAAGAGTCTCCTCCAACACCACAGTTCAAAAGCATCAATTCTTCAGTGCTCAGCTTTCTTTATAGTCCACCTCTCATATCCATACATGACTACTGGAAAAACCATAGCTTTGACTAGATGGGCCTTTGTTGGCAAAGTAATGTCTCTGCTTTGTAATATGCTATGTCTAGGTTGGTCATAGCTTTTCTTCCAAGGAGTAAGCATCTTTTAATTTCATGGCTGCAGTCATCATCTGCAGTGATTTTGGAGCCCAAAAAAATAAAGTCTCGTTGTTTCCATTGTTTCCCCATCTATTTGCCATGAATTGGTGGAACTGGATGCCATGATCTTAGTTTTCTGAATGTTGGGCTTTACAAAATTGGGCTTTACAATAGTTAAAAATTACATATAAAGAGATGCTCCATTAAAATTTCTACCTTGAAGGTCATCAGTGATCAAGGTGATCAATCCTTTATTGTCATTATTATGACATCTAAAAAGAACTCTTACATGTGTCCAATGATCCGATGCTAAATTTTATAAATACATTGCATTGTAATTACATGTCTCCCTTATATATTTCTTTAATCTGGAGTTTATTATTTCTTTTTTCCTAATATCACTCTACTTAGAGTGATCAATATATCAATGAGTCAGTGAATGAATATAATATTTCTAGCATGCTACAGCTGTGTTTGACAAATTGTGTTTGGAGCTTTATAATACAATAGATATTATATCTTCAGTACAATATTAATATCTTCCAAAGTGTGGAATTTTCAACTTTTAAAATATATCTTATATAAGATCTTAACTTTAGTTACTGAGTGTGTCATGATGTGTTGCAAAGGATTAAATTATTAGATATCTTCATAGTTCTTCACAGCTCACTCATTAACCTCAGCAATAGTGAGGTAGCTGAAGGCAGTTGGACTCAAAATCCCCAGTGTCCAATGATCATCAAATTAACTTTGTGTACTATGTGCTTGGACTGTACCCGTTTTAATAATGTGCCTATCTGATGCTGAAGCTGAAGGTCCAATATTTGGTCACTTGACGCAAAGAGTCAACTAATTGCAAAAGACCCTGATACTGGGAAAGATTGAGGGCAAAAGGAGAAGGGAGTGACAGAGGATGAGATGGCTGGATGCATCACTGAGTCAGCGGACATGAGTTTGAGCAAACTCCGGGAGATAGTGAAGGACAGGGAAGCCTGGTGTGTTACTGTCCATGGGATCACAAAGAGTCAGACATGACTTAGCAACTGAATGATCTTGTTCTTCCACGAATCCTAAGATAGAATGAATCATTACTTAAACTTTAAATATTTGAAAACAGGTTCAGAGAAGTTAAAATTATGCTCATGACATTCATGTTTTATGTTACCACACAATCTAGATTCAGCCTAAAATGATACTTTAATCGAAAAAAAAGGAATGGGAAAGGAATAAGAAAAATTAGGATAGGCATTAAACATGCGCATTAAAAAAGGGGGAGAAAAGCTGCATGGACATTGGTAATAAAAGGAGACACATAAGCATTTTGGTTCTTTAAAAAATTTAAAAGTCTACTCAAGGCTTGAATAGGGGAGCAGCAAATGACACATTACATCACTTGAGGTTGTAAAACTGCAGTTTGCCATAACTATTTCTGACACATTTACTATGCATCTGCATGGTTTAACAGATGAAATAGGTCTTTATTAATTTAAGATTACTGTATTACCTATGGTGAAAATAATTCTAGAAGTTACTGATTAGTTGTAAGATAAAGAATCATTAGCAGCAGAGTGTATACATACATACATACACACACACACACATATATATATATATATATATAATTTTTCCCCTTTTTGCATGCTCCTCACAAAATGTTTGAAAAGTTTAAGTGTATATTATTCAAGAGCAACAAATTTCATGCCTGCAGACACAAGTTTCAGTCTACTGATCTGTCAAGAGTAAACAATGTTTTCAATGTAAATTTGTTTTATCTTGCCATCCATGTAGACATTTGAAAATAAATGAATTAATTATGTCTTCCATATGCTAAGATACAGGTTCCTCATAAGATGTAGGTTATAAAATTTGAGTCATTTTCCAATTGGAAATCAATTTCCACTGATTTGTTCACATGCTCTTACAAAACACCCCTTGAGACCAGAAGAATGCATTTAAAACTGACAGGTTGAGGTTAGAGGTTTAATCTATAACCATGGAATGGAGTCAGGTTAGCCAGGTCCCAAGACATTCATGCCTGAAATCTCAACCCTGTTAATATGCTATCAAAAGAAGCTAATGTAAAACACCAAAGTCATAGTTAAGGTGTAAATGATTAAAAAAAAAAAGTCACAACTAATGCTATGAGTAACTTTACTGATTATTAAAAAAACTCAAAATAAAAGATTATATGTCATTCAAGATAAAATCTCATGCCACATTCAAATACCAGCTCAAATACAAGCACATCACCTAATGAACAACCCCTCGCACAAAGTATGGCACAGTTTTGACTTTAGGTCAAAACAAATACACTTGAAAGAGTTATATTGACTTCTGAAACAGTGATCTCTGGAGTTCACTAATGGATCTCACATTAGTTTGCAGGGCCTATGTCAGAGAACTCAAATTATTTTCCCACTCAGCCTGGGGATCTTACCATTACTGATTCATGTTTGTTTTAGTATCCCCTGTCTCCATGTCTCTATGCTTTCACTTTTATTTACCAATAAAACCACACACACATGACTTTATGCTTTGTCCTAGACTATGAAGGTATGCATTTTAGTGGAGAATACTGTTTTTCCTCTCTCTGTATGTCCTCCTTTACCCTTTTTTTCCCCTGTAGACTGTATGTGTCATGGCCCCTTGGGGTTACATGAGACCAACCACAAATTAGGCAGAGCCTATAAGCCTTACTGGCTTCTGCTTTCCAAAAACCTAAAACTTTTGAAGAGGCAAAGGGAATGTAAAGGCTGAAGTGGAGCAGAGGTTCCTCTGATTCAAAAAACCTAGATGCCCATCAACTGACGAATGGATAAGAAAGCTGTGGTATATATACACAATGGAATATTACTCAGCATTAAAAAAACATTCATTTGAAGCAATCCTACTCAGATGGACGAAACTGGAGCCCATTATCCAGAGTGAAGTAAGCCAGAAGCAAAAACAACAATACAGTATATTAACGCATATATATGGAATTTAGAAAGACGGTAACGAGAACCCAACATACGAGACAGCAAAAGGAACGCAGATGTATAGAATAGACTCGTGGACTTTGTGGATGAGGGTAAGGGTGGGATGAGATGGGAGAAGGGCATTGAAGCATGTTAATTGTCATGTGTCTAATCAATCGCCAGCCCAGGATTGATGCTCGGGGCTGGTGCAGCGAGATTTCCCGGGGCGGGGGAGGGAGGCGGGAGGGGGGTTCTGGAGGGGAAGCATATGTAAACCCATGGTGATATCATGTCATTGTATGGCAAAAACAATTAAAAAAAAAAGAAAAAAAATTGTTCTTTCCAGGGATTTGAGTGAAGGGAGAAATCTGTGGCTAACAGAGCAATGGGAAACTCAGCCATATCCAACAGAGAGATGAGATCACAAAGAGAGACAACTGAATGAGTGAGAGACGAATGAATGACAGTGAACTAGGGAGGGAGAATCACAGCCTAAACCGATGAGCCTTGCATCCTAAGGAAGCACAGGCCACCAAATTTCAAAAGGCCACTTGGGCTTGTCAGTGAGAATGACAGTGGCACAGTACTTGACAGGAGTGTGGTTTCCTTGTTTTGAGTACGCTATATAAGCCCCCGGAGTGCAGTGTGGTTCTGGCCTTCAGAGGAGACCCTAACAAAGACACCACCAGGACAGAAGTTCAGTCTGTATGTTCACACCGTTTTCAATACATATTCTGTTTTAAAACAGCAACAGAAAATTCAACACAGACTCTTCAGAAATCACCTCATGGTTTAGAATCAGAGCGGTCTCGGTAAGAATTCTGTTAAAAGGCATCAAGCACTTTCTTTGGCTGTTCCTAGGTTCTTCTGCTTGACATACTTTTTGCAATGAGGTGAAATGTGGCATGTCCTTGCCAGTGTAAATAATACTACCTGGATACTCGCCAGTTTAGCTAGGGTGTTGAGAGAAGAAAGCATGTCAGCATTTGTTGAGAGACTCACCCAGCTGCCTCTTTCAACGCCTTCTTACCTGTCTTCCTCACTCTGCCCAGGCTGTCGGCACCGAACCTGGCTCTCTGCTCGACTGTCGAAGCTGCTCAACTGCTGCTTTAAAACTCAGCTAGAAAATCATGTCTCTCAGTTCCTGTGGTCATTAGTGTGAGGCTATAATGAACTTTTAGTTCTATGGAAAACACTAGAACGTGCCTTAAAGCTGTTCCTTCCAAATGCTAGGGTATCTAAGGTCAAAGTCCTAAAGTCTAAAGAAAATGCATTCCAAACGCGAACCACACCTTTTAATCAATCTTGCAGATTGCTTTCACTTCCACTCACTATCTCTATGGTGCATACACTGCAATTCTTTCTTGTGAAATCTTTTATATTTCTCACTTGAAGCAGCACTGCTCTGGGGACATAAAGGTAATGTTCAGAAGTGTTGGCAGAATACCATTTCAGTGCCTATACTGGAGTTTGAGTGAATGAATCTTAAGTGAAAGAGAAAGAGGGATATGTAGGGGGCTCCCCAGTTTCTTTGGCCATTGAGGGTGCTCACTCTGCCACTCCAACCTCTACATTTTTTCTTTCATTATGCAATTTTATTTGAAAAGAGACTATAATATCTTAAAGGAGGTGTTCTACATTAATACAGTAATCACTTATAGTCATAAGACCTATACGCTATTTTCATTTGGCAAACTACCTTCTTCATAAATGTCTGTTTCATATGACAGTGTATTATAAGGCCCATAATTTTACTTCTACTATTTGTAATGTTGTCATTTTTATAATAAGTCATAAATATTTCCCCATAAGTCCTATTTTTTAGGATGAAAATGTCAAATGATCAAATCATATTTAATACTGTTGATACACATATAGAATTTCCTGACTTATATTTCTAACTCAGGGCATATGGATTATTTCCAAGTTTTTGCCTTACAGATGATGCTGCACCGAGAAGGACTGCATTGCATCCCAAGAGCTCAGATACATGAGGCATAGACCAGACACTTAATATATATGATTTATAAGGCTCCCAATCACTGTTCAGGATGGCTACTGTCTAGCCTATTTTACAAATGAGGAAACCTGAAGCTCACAGAGGTAAAATACTTCCCTAAGGGCACTCAGTGAGCAAGTGGCAGAACCAGGATTTGAAATTCATATCTATCTGACTCCAAACTTCATTCTTTCTCCCCTATGTCACAGAGCGCTTTCTTTAGTGGAATTTCCTCAGGATAAAATCCCAAGAGCAGAATTGTGGAATCAAAGAGTGTGACTATCTCTATGGTCCTTGTTACTTACACATCAATGAAAATTCACAGTGAAAAGGAGACAAGAAAAATTATGTGCAAACCTATTGTCTTCCTTCCCTAAAGATCTCATGCTCTTTGTGGTCAGACAGGAACACTGTCAGGCTCCATTTTTTATATTTGAGAAAATGATATGCAGGGAAATTTAATTGTTAGCTCATTTTTCATACAACCAGATTTATTTTGATTTTATAGAAAATATTAGAAAATGATGTTCAAAATTTAGCATTATCATTAAATAAGTAAAATATATTAAGTAAAATATCATTAATATCATAAACGATTTAAATATTTTTTTGCAACTCTATTGGCATAGACAGAATTCTTCATAAACAGAGGTATGCATATTTAATTAGCGAATAAATAAGGGACTTTTGTATAGCAAAAATTGGAGGGGTCCCTTTAGCCAGAATAAAAATAAACGTTAAGGAGACAAAGGGATGCTTTCATGGTTTGAGATACACTATTATTATTATGCCTTTTCAACAAGTATCAATGCTCTCTCTTCCCTTTCACTGGAAACAGTGGAACCTTTGCTGAACTGACAGTCAGTTAGAGCCAGTCAACAGAAACTGCTTTGGGTCACATGGCACCAAGAACTGTTGTTGCCATCGCAACTGCACTATGATAAATTAGCCTGTCTCCACTAAGTATTTGGTTTGCCTACATGCCCTAGAAGGTGCCGTTTTGATATTCTCCTTGACAGTTTTGAGCTAATCTCTGATTCAACCTTTTCTGCAGGTGTGCTAACATTTACATATATTGGGGTAGAGCAAAAGGAAATTAATATTTTTGACTCATTAGATACATGTGTCAGTGTTTCTAAATGATTATCACATTTAAGGAGTATTTTCACATTCTCATGAAGTTTGATCATTGTTTTAGAAGCCATTCTACACAAGGTTAATATGAATTTATTTCACCTCTTGAATACTTACATATTAGCATCACTTAGTAATTGAGATAAACTATTAGATTTAGGAAATCCGGAAGAAAAAATGTTAGCTATAAAAGCACTGGAGCTTGTAATAGCTTAAATAATTATTTCTCAAAAATTAGCACATTTTTATTGTTTAGAGGATTACTCTCAATAAATTCTGTGTGTACATTATAACAATTCGCTTCCTTCTAGAGGTGAGTTAGGGTGAATTTAAAGAGTTTGTTTTTTTAATTTACTATCTCTCTTATAGTTAAATTTAATGAGGTTCATTGATATTGGCATATGAAATTCAATAAAACATATTGTGATCTCAGACAAGGTATATGAAAACAATGAATCATCAGTATTTAGCAACAATGTAAAATGTTTTGTTTGCAAGGTGTTTCATGTAAATTTTCTCTTTTAATTTTCAATACTCCCTGATAAAGTAATGGTACCCATTCTACAGATGATGAAGAACAATTTAAGGTAAGAAAACTTTCAGTTTCAATGAAATGAATACAGCCCGAATTTATAATCAAGTATTTGAACCAATTATAGATTCTTTAAGCTGCATCACTATCAAAATGATTGTTTTTCCCAAGTATTTGCATAACATACATATTAACTGAGAGCTTTATATATTATTTATAAAAATATAGCAATTTTAAAACATTAAATATAGTAATACATATACGCTGAAGTTGCATGAAAATCTGCATACCTGCTCGCGCTCAGTCACTTCAGTTGTGTCCAACTCTGCGATCTATGGACTATAGCCTGCTAGGCTCTTCTGTCCACGGGGTTCTCCAGGCAAGATACTGGAGGGTGCAGCCAGGCCCTCCTCCAGGGGATATTCCCAACCCAGGAATCGAACCCATCTCTCCTGTGTCTCCTAATTGCAGGCAGGTTCTTTACCCACTAAGCCACCTGGGAAGCCCCCTGCATACCATACACAGAACTTAAATAAAAGGATACCAAAGAAATATGACGTATATTAAGGAATTATCTACATTATTTTCTTCCCATTTTTTTTCCTGTGCTGGGGAAAAAAAAAGAAAAAGAAAAAGGAGAATCATGATAAAGCACAGTAAAATAATAGCAAATTTCAAGTTTTAGACTTAGAATGATCATATGGATCATTGGAAGGGAGACTGAAGGCTAATACTCAGTTTGTTGTAGGAAGACTGCATTCTCTCCTGTCTGACTGCATCCTCTGTCTGTCTGTCTGTCAGGGTTTGGCTCATTTTTGAGCCCATGCTTCTCCAATGGTAGCCCATGGATAAGCAACACAGCCTGCACTACCTGAGGGAGTTGGAACTGCAGAATCTAAAGCACCACCTCAGTTTCCACTCAGCCAGGATCTGTGTTTTAGTAAAGTCCTGACTGAACTATGTGGTGATATATGATGTGGTGATCAATGGACACGGGTTTGGTGACCAATGGACTCTGGGAATTGGTGATGAACAGGGACCCCTGGTGTGCTGCGGTTCACGGGGTTGCAAAGAGTCGGACACCACTGAGCAACTGAACTGAACTGATATGCCCTTCAGTGTTCACTGGAACTATTACCAACAACAGGGAAAAGGAGAAAGAAAGTGAGTATCAACCCCGGTGGTTTCAAGTGCCTAGATTAATACTCCAGGGACGTAAGGGTTTAAAACTAGGAGGCCTCTGGGTTAATAAACTGCTCACCCATGGACCTGAGAGATGAAAAACGATACAATCCATCACTAGTAATCTGCATCTTCAGGTGAACTGATTGCTCAGTAGTGGAGCCAGAACAAGGTGAGTCTTAAAATGAGATTGTAAGGTCTAGGATGCCAGGGACTATACCTGGCACAGAACACACACACACACAAACACAGAATCTCTTTTGAAAAAAATTTGTTACAGGAAAGGCCCAAAACCTGCAATGCTTTTGTTTGGGGAAGTCCTATGATAAAGTTTGATCCCCTGGGGACAACTTATCCACAGAAGAATCCAGAAGGAAACACAGATCAACAGCTTCCTAGCCTTGATAATGAGTCAAGCCCAGGGTTAAAATGAAGTTTGCGTTACTTTTTGAGATATCAGATGCCAGTGTCTGGACCTTTTCTGTATCTTAACTGAGCCTTCCTGACTCCTTTCAATCAAATATTTTTTGGCTTGAATCATTTTGTAAGGACTTCCTGACTTAGTAACTAGCTAATACAATAAGATGCATATGCTAGTCATTTCCTAAAAATGAATAACATTCATTTTGAGAGAAAATGTCCTACTCTAAGTGCCAGTAAGAGAAGAATGATCCACTTTCCTTTTCCACTGATAGGAAGAGGCACTCTGTGATACTTGAGACAAATGGTGACTCTTAAGACACTGGGTTTAAGCTACTTGGCCGGTTGATGTTATTACATTGTAATCTTTAGACAAATTAATAAAGTTAAAGTATATCTTTAGCCTGCCAATAGTTTCCACTAAAAATGTTTGTACCAGGCATTAAAATTATGTTAACAGAATTCAAATGAAAGAAAAACAATTATTGTACAGTTCCACTATTTCAACAAGCCAAATCATTTTCGTCTTTCTCTATTTCCTTCTGGTCTTTTACAAGCAATTTCTTTTTTAAAAAATATAATTTCACTAATGACATCAATACTAATTGCCCCTGGCTTTGCCAACCCCACCAGAATCAGATATCTGCCACCAGTAGGCTGCATTCTGTCTGGTTTCAGAGCCAACTCTGCACTAGACAGGCTTTAAACCCGACATAGGCAGGTGGTGTTATACTGGTGCGTGTGGGGTGATGGGGATAGGAATTATTATTGTCCATTAAATATTTAAGTTCTTTAAATTTTTATGTATAATAAATAACTCCAAATTCCTCTCATGTAGTTCTTCCCTTATATTGAATTATTTCTTTAGAATAATTTACCATAAGTGAGACTATGAGGTTTAGAAATGCAAACATTTTTGTTGCTCTTTAAATATAGTGAAAATAACTTTCACAAAGCATTTTTTTTTTTTTTGCTCCATCCCTAAAGGTTTGGGGTGGGGATGGAGGCTAGCCCTAGAAAGTTGCAAGAACTCCCCAGGATGCTCAGATGAACAGCCCTGAGCCTAAATGACCAGGTAAGTGTGATGTTTTCACAGCATTCAAACTAACCATGGTATTAACATTTAAATACTTACAAAAAATTTAGTAGCTATACCCTTAATCCCTTATTGTTATAGCTTTAACTGACATATATTTAAATCTACAGAGTGCGCTGTTTGCTTCTTTTAGCTCTATAGTGTGTTGAAAGATAGTTGAAGCAACTGCAAGTTACACCGTCTTTCGGATACTTATTTCAACTTAGTAGTCTCAACTCTTCATACAGGATAATGAAAGAAAATGACTTAGCTGGAGGACAGAAAGGTAGGGACATGGGGAAAGAGAGTGTTTGTCCTTGACTCCAAAGAAACCCTCTGTGGAATATTGGACTCTGTAAATACCAAGAATGCATTGCTCTACACCAATGAAAGGGGCAACACACACTTTAAATTGTGCCTCAGAGTCAGAGAGTATCATCTGACATAACACTTCAATCTGAATAACAAGGGCTTGCTGGGGAAACACTCTTGCACTTAAATATCCTTTCAGAAAGTGAAGTGAGAAATGCTGGTGGTGGCATTTCTTTATAATGAGGCAGAGCTATAGCCTTGCTGGGTTTTGAATCTATCCTGCCTGCTGAGCCTGGCCAGGGGCAATAATAAGTAGATATTTCATGCCACCACTTCTTCTTCTTTAGGTTTTAATGATGACTAGGTCTGGATGATGGGAAAGACCTTCAACTGTTTCTAGAGGGGAAAAATGCCAAAAGCTAGACGAGAAAATAGTTTACAATTTGCTTCATATTTGAGGTTTTCAAAGACCTTTCCAAGCAGTTATTAATTAATCAAAGAGAACTGAGCCTTAGTCAGGTAGACATTTTTAATATTTCATGAAAAGAAGGGGGAAAAGGGAAAGAAATCTAGTGTTACAGAAGAAGTAGATTTGAAATAGTCCAAAGCAGCATCCTTATTCATGGATCACAGCCCTGTTATGGCAAAGGAGCTTGCATAAGTCAATGAAGCTATGAGCCATGCCATGTAGGGCTACCAAAGAAATAGTGAAGACAGAGGAGCCTGGGGTATAGCAGTCCATAGGGTGGCAAAGAGCTGGACATGACTTAGCCATGGAACAACATCAAAAAGAAACAGCCACTGCTTTAGCTCTGTGTTGGGAATGATGGAAAATGTAGTTATATCAATAACTTAGACACACATTTGTTTACAACAAGCAATAGGTTGTTTAGATAGATATGTGCATGCACGCATGCTCAGTCACTCAGATGTGTCCAAGTCGTTGCAACCTCAAGAACTGTAGCACTCCAGAGTCCTCTGGCCTTGGGATTTTTCCAGGCAAGAATACTGGAGTGGGTTGCTGTTTCCTCCTCTAGGGGATCTTCCCAACTCAGGGACTGAACCTGTATCTTCAGAGTCTCTTGCATTGGCAGGCAGAATCTTCACCATTGAACCACCTGGGAAGCCCCAGATAGACAGCAGTGCAGTAATGCTCTGGGATTTTTCAGAGCAGGTGGATTCTCTTTTTTATTCCTAGACACCATCACAAAATAGGTATACAGTAAGTGTCATAAGACATTGAGTCTTCCCAATACAAGTCAAATATTAGTTTATCAGGTGTTTACTAAGTCAAATGTATCAGAGATCAGATTTCAGTAGAATTAGATAATAGAGCGAGTGAATTGTATAAGGACAAGAATAGATGGGAAGAATAGTAAGATAGAAAGCAATGTGATCTCATGCAAAGAGCATATGGGCTTATGGGCCAGAAAAAGTTAGAATCGAATTCTAACTGTGCTCCTAACCTAGTTGTATAATCTTAAACATATTACATAAACTCTCTGCTTTCAAGTCTTCTGATCTATAAGACTGTTGGTAGGCGCTAATGAATAAATACCAGTTTTATTTCCCCTTGAAATGAAGAAGAACCAGTTGGTTAGGTTGTTTCGGTTCTCTCGATGAGAAAACAGTAGAACCAAAATCAATGACCCAATGTTCCTTCTCACTCCAAGAGTTCTTTAATCCTATTACAATTTAGTAATTATTTATTATAATTTATTCACATAGTATATCAGAGATATGTTCTCTATGATTAAATTTCAAGAAGCACCCACAAACTGATGGAAGAGATTTTTATTTCTTTTTAGGGCAAGAGTTCTCAGAACCTCACAAGCCCTACTGGGTAAGTGACATCCATTTTGCTTCAAGAAAAGACTAGGTAGTAAGATTTCCTTGCAATTATAGAGGCAAATGTGCTAGATAAAGTGCTTTTGGATCCATACCTTCTGTTATTTTTACCAAACATTTCTGTGTTTGTTTGAAATGCACAAATGATGTATTTCTTATCACATCCATCCTCACTAGCAGATCTGGTAATATAATTCACAGACAGCATCCAACAGGCCAGTGTGTGCCCCAGGGCAGGCCACTCGGGAGGTCTGTCTTTCTTTCTCTTAAAGATTTAGGATAGTGCTAGGCCAGGAATGGGAAATGTCAGGAACACATGCCATTATTGCCCTGCCTTGCTGGTGGAATATATTCCTTGTAGACCAGTGCTCTCTCTCACTGAACCAGCACAAAACCTTGGCATGCTCCTTAACATGGTGCTCCAAGCAGGCAGTACAAATTGGGGTTGGAAGTTAACATGAGATTTTTGGCTCTACCTGCTCTAGAATCATTTTATAATTGGGCTGAAGTTCCAGATTCAAACTGTGCAAAATAAGAATAAAGAAATAACCAAGGCATTTGCAGTGCCATTCATCTGTAGAAAATGAATAGAATCTGGAACCTGTAGGAATAGACCTCGGCAGGCCTGAGGCCTCATCCTGCTATGGAGATGGTCCATTTGAAAAAGAGAGCTCAAGCAAGCATGTAGAGAGATCCTGGAATTGTTACCAGTTACTTGCATCAGGCAGGTAACCTGAACTTGCCTTTATTGTCAGGAGGTGCCAAGGGGCTGCAAAACCCCATTTCCAAAGTTCTTACAGGATACTCACCACAAGAATACGGCAGAAGCAGCAGTATCAGGGTCTTTCTGGGGCCAGGAAAGACAGGGCACCTTGCCCTCACTGGAAACACTGAAGGGTCTCCAGATTTGTGCAATCTGTACTGGTAAGATTATCCTTCATCTAACTGAGTGGAGTTCATTCTAGTCTACAACTGCTGGCATTTTTCTGTCAAATCTTATTGCCATCACTTTGCTGCCTACCAAGCCAGGCCACAAACACAAATACATTTTTGTACTGTCAGATCTGGTCCCAAGCATTCCCTCCCAGAGGGAGAAGTAATCTAGAAGAAGAAATGAAAGGATGTACCATTCATGTCTTTTTCCAGCTGCCATGCTGAGGATGGAAACAATTCCATGAACCTATATGCCATGTATTTGTGCTTGCCCACTTGAAAACTGGGGTTTCCCTGCTGGCTCAGTGGTAAAGAATCTGCCTGCCAATGCAGGAGACTTGGGTTCAATTCCTGAATCGGGAAGAGCCCGTGGAGAAGGAAATGGCAACACACTCCAGTATTCTTGCCTGGAGAATCCCATGGACAGAGGATCCTGGCAGGCTACAGTTCCTGGTGTCCCAGAAAAATCAGACACAACTTAGTGACTAAACAACTGGAAAACTGAATGGGGCAAAACTGCTATCTACTCACGTACTTACAAAAGTGTAGTCCACTTAGAAAAACAGGACAGGTAAAAACAGACAAGATGTATTTGAAAAAAAAAGGGGGGGGCGGTGAAAGTTAAAAAGAGGAAACCAAGAAAAACGGGGATTCTAACCACCTGACAGTAGAAATAACTTCTTTTTGTGTTTCCAAGTCTCCCACAAAGTCTCAAACGTATTAGTCCAAGAATAAATATTTGTTGGAACAAAACTGAATAAAAAAAAGGGAGCAATAGGGAGACAGAAAAAAGAATGAAAATCAAAGATTTTTACATCAATACCTGTTTGATTTTAAAAAGTCCAGGCAATAATGAAATAACATGTAATAAATAAGAATTTATATGTGAACTAAAAACCTCAGAAAGTTTGACTTTTCAAAAAACAAAATAAAATTGGCAACCTAAAGTCACATAAGATGGATATATTACGAAGTTCTTAAAGTTCAGATTGTACTGTCATATCGAAGACCTTCAAAATTTCTTGAAAAAGTAAATCTCTACTTCAAAAGTAAACTTTGTAGTTACTTGAAAATGGAAACAGAAGAGAGAGAGAGCCTTGTGAGTCTGTGCTGGGGAGAAAAAAGACTACAAGTATTTTAAAGCCAACTTCTAGAGGGCACATCAGGATTTGAAAGGATGTAATAAAAGATCCCCTTACAGCTGCCTGAAATATATGACAGTATTTCAAGGAATTTGGCTGAGACAGACACTGACTCTCATTTGAGACTTTAAAATAGAAGACAAACTGTCCCAGCTTTCAGCAAATGCTTCATTGTTTCAGAAGGTATATACCCGCAGGTATAGTTTCCTACCTTGTTTCCAATATCCCGTACCTCAAAGGCAACTGCCTTGATGAGGTAACCCTGGCTTCACCAATTGATAACTTCCACTTTTTAATCACCTCTTCCCAGTCTGCGGCTGCCCTCTGTCCCTTCTAGAAGGGAAATACGAAACTACACTGGTAGAGACCTTTGTTAAAGAGTTTAAAGAAACATTTTTATGTTCTATAAATTTTTTTCATATTTTTAAATAGTCAAAGCACAACATTAAATAATCATTATCATGCAAGAGCTTTTTAACATTAGCACATATATACCTCTAACCCAGGTAGCACAGTGGCATAGAGTCTGTCCGCCAAAACAGGAGACACAAGAGACACAGGTTCAATTCCTGGGCAGGGAAAATGCCCTGAAGTAGGAAACAGCAACCTGTTCCAATATTCTTACCTGGAAAATTCCATGGACAGAGGATCCTGGGGAGCTACGTACAGTTCATGGGGTCACGATGAGTCGGACATGACTGAGTGACTGAGCACACACATACACATCTAAGGTCAAGGCGTCATCATCTGTCCAGGTCATGATTAATCCTGGCTACTCCATTTTCTTCCTTCATTCAACTGGTAGCCAAGTCAGCCTGGTCTATTCCTTCTCCAAGTCACCCTTTTCGTAGAAATCCGTTTTCCTTAGATCTAATCCTCTCTCTCCTGAATGGCTACAGATTCAATCTGATAAGGCCATCGAATTCCTAAAAGCCCATCAGTGTGGTGTCCTTTTGGCCCAGGATAAACTTAATAGAAGAGGCAATGCCCTTCCTAAACTGGCCATTGTGTACTTCAGACGTCTCTGCTCCACACTAAACTTATCTAGACATTTACATGTGTTGTTCACCTTGCATATAAAGTCCTGATTCACTAAAACTAAGTTAGGTGGAAAACCCAAGAGTTCTTACAGTATTTTCATCATGGGACTAGTAGCACTTAATTTGTGTTTATCTGTATTACCCTATGGAATCTCTTTAATAAGGTAATGAGTCTCACCAATGGTTTGGTTCCAAAACCAGAAAACTCTCTGGCACACAATAGTTAGGAGATTAATCTTTGTAAATAGATGCCCCGATTTCATCTTTAGACTAGATACTGTCAGTTCACAGAATAGTTGTAGTCTAATACAATTATAATTACGTTCTCAGTTGGCCCAGAAACAAGCCAAAATTCACTATTCCATGTCTATTCCAAGCTTCCTCAATGACACACCCCTCCAAAAAAAAAAGAGTAAGGCTACGTAGCCTGTTGAAAAAACCAAAAATTAAATAATAGAATACAGTTGCTAGAGGTTTGCCAGTTTAAAAACAGTTTGTGTAGCCCAAGTTACTTAAAGTTCATGTATAAGAATAAACACAATCTTAAATTATTCCATTTTGTAAAAAGTAAGTTTATGTTACCATTAGAAAACATTGCTAAATGAATCAAGTTGACCTGTAAATCTGAGTTATCACATTTTTCTTTATGCTTATATAACTCTATTAAAATCACATCTTTAGTGTCAAGAATTAGCTTTCTTTTTTTTTTTGGGGGGGGCACACCATGAGGCACGTGGGATCTTAGTTACCTGACCAGGGATGGAACCCATACCCCCTGCAGTGGAAGCACAGCATCTTAACCACTGAAAGAGTGGAAGTCTCAAGAATCAGCTATTTTTAATCCCAAATCTTCTAGTGAGGAAGGTGAAGACATAGACCAGTCATGTGTCTAATCCCTAAGTGGATTGTTTCATGGGTCCTACCCAAGAAGAATAGGGAAATTGTGGGATTTGGAATAAGTTAAAGAAAAATTATACAAGCTAAAAGAAGTTGGGATATGGGGAAATGGTAGAAGGGGGGAAATTGGAGGGTTTCTTGAAAAAGTCTGAGCATTGATTAGGATAATTATTACCATTTTATTCAAAGGCTATCTGTATAAGCAGCCAGATTTTGGATGCCAAGCCAAGTGCAAACCTATCAGAAAAAAACCTGCACCAGAAGATCTGATCATTAGTTTTTATACTAGCTTGTCATTAAAATGACTTAAATATAAAAGTTATATTTTAGACTAGCAAAATGTATCTGAAGTTTCAATATATACTGTGTAATGTTGTGAGACAAATGGCTCCATCTCTGATACAGCAACTGCAATACGTCCTTTCAATTCAGTTCAGAGTTCTTGAAGGGCAGTGCAGTGATTTTCAAAGTAAATCAATAAAATTCCACACCATTTTAGGGCCTATTCTTGAAAAAGAATTTAAACCCCCTGTGTAAATTCAGATCATTTCCCAACATAGTTTCCAAAATGAAATGATCAAATCAAAATGTCTTCAGTACCACGAAGAAAGATACCACCATTTTATACCTGAGTTTTGAAAAATAGAATATTTTATTACTTTGTAGGGAATCTATGAAATAAGAATCTCATTTACCTAAGTTTTATATATAAAATATGCAAATATTGAATAAGCAAAATATGAAATATTCTTTAGGGGGCAGCTAACAAATGGAATAAACTCCAAAATGATATTGCAAACAGATTTAGCTGTAATTTTATATTATTCAACTCTAACATGCAATAGAGAAAAATGCCAAGCTGCTGAAAGAAAACACATTCTTTTAAAAAAATCACACAACAACAACAAAAAATCATGCCAGCTTCCAAATATTCTGTTTCTATTCCTATTTTTTAGTTATTGGTTTCAGAAGTAAGTCTATGTAATTAATCCTGCTTCTTCCTTCTCCCCTTCCCACATCTTGGTGGGCCACACACTATACAGGAACATCTTACAGAAAGCATACACATGTGAATTCTAATGCATCATGATGCCATGTTAAAAACTGGAAAAGTTTTTCTGGAAGGTGAGGTAAAAAATATATATATTAGCTTTTGTTAGGCTAAATGATAGCAATGGAATATTTTTTAATTAGATGGTCAAAATGTCCTAAGAGAGCATTCCTATGTTCTTTTCTTAAGCTCTATGCTGTTTTCCTTGAAGAGCAGTTGCAAAAGAGAAGATGCTGGAGTCAGAAGTCTTGGCCCTTAAACATGGCTATGTTAATTATTGTGTTTGTGACTTTAAAACAATTACTTCATAATTAGCTAGTTTTCTGTGATGCAGTATAGACAAAATATCACACCTCTCCTATCAGGATAAAATGCTGAACAGAAAATAATTAAGCTTGAATTGTTTTACTGATTTACTAGGATGACTTTCTTGTTCAAAATAAATGTTGCTCTGTCTCAGTGCCAGTTCTGTCTCTGAATCTTTGTACTGTACATATCTGCCTTTCTCTGAAACTCAGAAGACCTCAAGACCATTTGGGATTGGGACAGGTAGTCCTAAGTAAGCCCTGCCTCTTAACAATGAGAAGTTAGAGTCCCTCTTCTGCTCGCCATAACCCCCACATGGTTATGAAAACCTGCACAACATAAAGATAGGGTTATTCAAAACCATATTTAGTTATAAGGAAAGTAATTAAAAGGGCTTCATGGGTAGAAATCCATGAGTTTTTAAAATCCATTTTTGTCTTCATTTGGCTAGCTTTGATCTAGAAATAATGACTTCTTTTCCTGGTTGGTTACCTGTATTTGCATATAAGCAGGACAATGACATTAAGGTATATACA
Source organism: Antilocapra americana (assembly GCA_007570785.1). NCBI lineage: Eukaryota > Metazoa > Chordata > Mammalia > Artiodactyla > Antilocapridae > Antilocapra > Antilocapra americana. Next base: position 10,482,740 of record ML664161.1, on the reverse strand, counting down.
CATCTACAATGTAACAGATGCACCCAGAACTATGGTCAGACTCTGAGAAGGACCATTCCCATCATTTGGGGCTCTTCATTATTAAATAAATGAAGTAAAGCCAAAATAGAGTTAACAAAGCTTGGGCACATTTTAAAATATACGTTTGAGAAATCAATGTTTTTAGCATTTAGTAAAAAAGAATACAATATAATTATGAGGTTTTTTTCTTTATTTTCTCTGTCTTGACCATTATCTTTATTGACATCTTTTTAATATTTCCAAAGAGCTTTGCCCTTTTATCTTCTGTGTTTTGGTGAGGTTGAGAACATGAGGAGCGGAAGATCCGCCAGCTGCTCAAGAGTCATTGGCTGGAGACAACTCAGGGGAAGAGAAAAATCTGAACACATAATCTGTTATGAACTCAGTTGATTGCATATGCATCATTTTATTTCCATGCTTAGACATTTCATAGTTAACTTACATATAGGTCCTTGAAATCCTTAAGAAAATTGTTGATTTTGTTAATTTAATTCAAGTAAAGGAATGGAAGTAAAACATCAAATAAAAATAAGTATAATTTAGTCTCAGCTTAAGCAAATGTCTTTGGTTAATTTCTTCTGCTGATTTCTATAAGTAAAGAGTCATATAGTAAATATATTTAGCTTTATAGGCAATGTAATCTCTGTCACAATCCCTCAACTCTGCCATTATGGCCTGAAAGTGACCATAAGAATATATAATAAAAGAATGGGCATGGTTATGTTCCAATAAAACTTTACTTATGGAAATTTAAATTTCATATAAATTTTATGTCATAAAGTTATACTTGCATTGATTTTTCTCAACCATTTCAAAATAGAGAAATCATACTGAGCTCAGCAGCTATGTAAATCAGGTGGTACGCCATATTTGGCCTACCCAGAGTTTGTCAAGCCTGGCTAAATCTCACTGGTCTAGTTTAACTAAGAGCTATACAGCAGTGACCTAGGGCCACTCATGTTCCCAAATGAAGAGTTTCATAGAGGTAATATCTTTCAGCCTTGTTCAAAATGTTCTTGGAAAAGTTAAACAAATGTAGTCTACTAGTACAAGTCATAATTATTTTTTTACCAATTAGCTTGAAAAATTTCAATGTGTTAATTTTAATCACAAAAGTTATTAATGCATATTCTAGACTGTGTATCAAGTTTGGTAAAATTTTGTTTTCTAAGGTCATCCTTTAAGTTCTGAGGCTTATGTACCCCCAGTACAATAAGCTTTTTGCTTCTACTAAAGTAAACAAAGCCCACAGTTGCATGGAGATTGAAATGGGGGTGATGAAGGGAAAGTAAAAGGAATGTAATTGGCTTCTTGTTTATATTATTTTGCTAAAAGATTCACAGAAGTATATGTTTATCGTTCTTTCTCTAAACTGAATTAATACATATTTTCAAATAATTCTATTATCTTTAGAAACAACTAATTTTTTACCCCACTGATCAAACTTGATTTTTTTATTGCTATTATCATTTTCTATGTTCTCTTTAAGCTCTATCTGAATCATCCACAGAACAATTTCATTTTTTCCCTTTAAACTTCAGTTTGCTCAAGGTCTTTGGATCTCTTTGAAAATATAGAATAGACTCATGGACTTTGTGGATGAGGGTAAGGGTGGGATGATATGGGAGAAGGGCATTGAAACAAGCTAATTATCATATGTCTAATCAATCGCCAGCCCAGGATTGATGCTCGGGGCTGGTGCAGCGAGATTTCCCAGGGGGGAGGGAGGAGGGAGGGGGGTTCTGGAGGGGGAGCATATGTAAACCCATGGTGATATCATGACATTGTATGGCAAAAACAATAAAAAAAAAAAGAAAATATATTGATGCTGTGGCTGATAGTCTGTTTATTACAGTAACTCTTTGTGGTTGGTGACTTGTCAAGGAATGTACATCCCTACCACTAAAAAATGACTCAGTTCATACTGACAGCTTTACTGCATAACTGAATGAGTCCCTAAATAACTGTTAAAAAAAGGAAACTAGACAACAAACCACAATCACCACACAGATGACAACAAAAACAAAACAAACCAATTAACCACATTACCTGGCTCCTCAGATCTATCATCCAAGTATATAAGGGAGGACATCCTAGGGGAAGATTGTGGGCAGGAGCAGAAGGCAACAGAGGATGAGATGGTTAGATAGCATCACCAGCTCAGTGGACATGAATCTGAGCAAACTCTGGGAGAGTGAAGGACAGGGAAGCCTGATGTGCTTCTGTCCATGGAGTTGCAAAGTGTCGGACATGACTGAGTGACTGAACAACAACAATAATATACCCTAACATCAGCGTTATGCTGGTTAATACTTAAGAACCAGTTGTCTGGAAGAAGAGGCCTGATTTGTAGCTTTTGATGATTTCTTATGGTGTGAATATTCCCACCAGGGTTCATTTTAAGTTCTTAGTGTAACATATTTGAGTACAGATTTGGGGAGAGATGGATGCAATTGGCTTTTATAAACCAGTAAGAGCTAGCTACAGCACATTACTGCCTGCTACTGTATTAAAAAACTACAGTAATTTTCTCCCTATATCTAAAAGAGAAACTGTAAAGCATAACTCCTTCCTATATTTACTTAAGCAAAATGTCAAGTAAAAATGCACAATGAAATATATTTGCATACATGTACAGCTATAAAAATAAAATCTTCTAAATGATTAAAATATGGAAAAATATTGGACCCAAAAAATACAGGATAACTTACAAATAAAGATCTTGATACTTTATATCTTTTAGTAAAATTTAAAATTGTTACATATAATAAGGAGACATTTAGCAGAAAAATGATCATTGATGTCAGTAGAGGACTTCCCTACTCAGGCTCAGCAGTAAAGAATTTGCCTGCAATGAAGGAGATGCTGGTTCAGTCCCTGGATTAGGAAGATGCCCCGGAGAAGGAACTGTCAACTTACTCCAGTATTCTTGTGTGGGAAATCTCATGAACTGAGGAGCTTGATGGCTGCAGTCCATGGGCAGCAAAGAGTTGGACATGACTTAGCAATTAACCAATAATAACAAACTATCAGTAGAAGCTAATTTTTAAGACAAAATCTTTCTTTAGATATATTTTCTCTTTCAAATTATGGCAATTTAAGTGTAATCTGAAAATGCATTTCTCTTATGTGTGACTTTTAACTTCTTTTTTCCCAAATATTAATGTTTTACAGTATACCATGGCATTTACAAATGCAAATATGATTGATTGAAATGACTCATGTATCCTAAAAGATGTGAGAACATCTTTTTTTTACTGCTATTTTACTGATATTGATTGTAACATAAGTGATAGATGTTCATGGTACAGAGAGAAGAAATCTATGGCTTCCTTGTAGAACTGGGTCCCTAAAATTTATCCAGTTCAGTGAACAAGACTCTTGCTAAGATATTTATTATTTATCTTGCCTTTCGCTAGTTAGAACAAAAACACTTTACTCATTTTACACTCAAATAAGGTTATTAGTATGACAGTATATATAACCTAGGCATAATGAGATCAAAATGTAAATTCTCACTGGATTTAAGGGGCACACAGTAAAAGTAAAATCTCTTTATAAGGATGAACCAGGCCTGTTGGTGACTGAGACTATATATTGACAATACTTAGTAGCTTGACAATTTATCCAATCTTAGATATTCCTATTTATACCCTAATTTCTATATTCTACAGAGCCACAGTGGGCCTCAGCTAGTGTGTTCATTTAATGATTATATTGGTAGGAATTGAAAAGGGTAGCAATGATATGGAAAAGTACTCTTTGAGGGAAAATACCAAATCTCACACTCTGAATTTAACACAGTAGTTATTTAGGAAAATAGTAGGTTCTTAAAGATTTTATTACAAGGCGTCAAGGTGCTACATGGGTGATGATCTCTGTTAGGATCACCAGAAGGGGAAAGAGTGGGACTGAATCTTGGGAAATCTTATTATGAGGCAAAACAAAAAAGTCCAGAAAGATGGTAAGAGTTTAAAATATGTAAAAAACAGAAAAGTAAAAAATCATGGGTTCAATGGAATAGAGATTTTTAAAAAGTAGCTAGATGGAAAAGAGAACTAAGGTACTTCCTTGTAACAGAACAGATCTTATTTCTAACAAATAAGATCTTTGGGGACTCTGGAAACAGCAGTTGGTAAGACATAGGAATAGTTTACGGCAAAAATTTGACGGGCTGTATTTCCTAGTAGGACCAAGGCAGGTTGGGAACACCAAATGACAGTCCAGTTCAAGGAAAGGTAAAAAGGAGTGTGACAAGGAATGAAGTATTTATTTGAGTGAAATGAGAATTGAAGTCAAGTTCCAGCTGAGGAAGATTATGATTAAGTGAGAAAAGGTAGGAGTGATGCTAGATAAGAAGGCTAGATTGAAAGAACTGGAGATTTCAGAGCTGAGAAGCACCTTATAATGATATATGCCAATGTCTATTAGGGGAATGGGAACCACATTCTGAGGTTGGAATGGAAACGAGAATGGAAAGCAGAGGTAATATCAGAGAATTACCGATAGAGCATATTCCAGCTTTGATCCACATGCCTATATTTTATAAATCAAACTAACACATGCCAACTAAGGTCCTAAATGCTAGTGAAATAAAATGCCTTCCAAGGGTATGGGGAATTCACAAAAGCCACCTCCAAAATTTGTTACACTGCAGATGCAAACCTATCTGGTCCTTTCAGATAATTTACAACAGGGTATATAGAAGACTTAAAGGAGATATCTTATTTCCCAGAACCAAAGATACTTTAAGGCTACATACCATAAGCTTTTCTAGTTCTCAGACAGACCAGGCTGACACTAATTATTGGGTTCTGTTCAGTGTATGTGGGCAGAATAATGCTCCCCAAAGAGTGACTATGCCCTAATCCTAAGAACATGTGAATACATTGCCTTCCATGGCAAAAGGAACTTTGCAGATATGATATGCAGACAGACCTAATCTAAAATCAGTAGTTCATAATGAACCCAGCCCCACTACTGCAAGAAACTGAAATCTGCCAACAACCTGAGAAAACAAGGAATTAGATCTTACCAAAGAGCCTGCAATTACAAACACAATCCTGCTGACACCTGATTTTAGCCCAGGGAGACTTGTGTCTGACTTTCTAAATTCTTGATTATAAGATAAAAAATGTATGCTGTCTTAAGCCACTAAGCCTGTGGCAATTTGTATGGCAGCAATGAAAAGCTAATACATTGTGTGACTCTGAAATTTCTATTAGAGTGTATATTTAATGAACATCAAAGAAGAATGAGAGTCATTTAAAGAATCTTTCAGGACAGTGAATGACTTGGAGGTTTCTTCCCTCACCCCAGGTGGTTGGAAAAGTTGCCAGCTACCAACGACTGTTCCATTCCTATAAACTTGAGCCTCTGAGATGAATTATGTCTAGCAATGAACTTGTATGCCTTCCTTTTACCTCTTGGTAAGCCACCATGCTCCACAAATTTCCCAGGCTTCTGCCCAGTTTCCTGTAGAATGGTGTGCTGGATGTAGGCATCCTGTGGAACCAGACTAACTATATAATGATAATCATCTTACTGTTGCATTATTATTACTGCAAACCCTGTGATAGTGGTATAATGGAACTCGATACCAAATCCATTGTGTCATTAGAGCGAAAGCAACCAGTTTGGGAATTGTAGGAAAGAGGACATGGAGGTGCTTCATGGGATTTTAATCAGTGAATAGGAATTTGAAAGTTGATACATTGGCAGGATGTTTCATGCAGGAGTAAGGGTACAAGTAAGGGCATGAAAAGGGGAAAGGACTGGTTCCTTCTCATTCAAATCCTGTATGAACAAGGATAAAGGTTGTAAGCAGCAGGAGGCCAAGGGTGTTGTTGGATAAATATTCAGAGCTCATATCATGAAAGACCTTCTATGACATGAAAAGGAGTTTGGGATTTATAAACAATAGGCAAGCTACTACAGAATTTTAAGCAGAGGAAAATAAACTCATATTTATGCTTCTGGGGCAGCATGAAGGACAAACAGAGCTGGCTTAATCAAGAGTAAAGAAACAGGTTAGGAGTCCATACAATAGTGCTATACCAAAAAAGATCAAGGACTAAGGCAAAGTGATAAACATAGGTGAAGATCTGAAAATACTTAGAATTTACATTTGGTAACCTTTCATGAGGACGACTGAGGAAAGAGTCCAAGTTCAGCATTAATCATCATGGTCTCCATCAAAATTAATTTCTGCTGGGGCTTATATAGGTCTGCCGCTATGTTAAGCACTCAGCGCTAAATTATGTCATGCGACTAGCACGATAAAACTGAGAGTATGGTATGACTGTTACATCCATTTTGGAGACGGAAAAACTGAGATTTAAAGAATCACACTGTCAGTTTGAGAGCCAAATTCCACATCACGACAATTGATCTCGGAACCCATATGCTTTATAGCTCTTTAACATCCTGTCATTGCCCACAAGGCTTATACCCAAGTTAATGGTTTGGATGACTAGGTGGATGGGGTGTCTCTAATGAGAAAAGTCTGAAAAGAGAGATAATAGCTTGAGTTGGAAATACATTCCATTTAGGACATGTGACTTTGAGGTGCTAGGAGACATCTAGGTGAAGAATCAAAGGACTCTTGGATTTCGGGGTCTGATTTCTCAGAGTTATGGATGGGCGATAACTGTTTTTATTCTGAATCTCAGTCTGGGTCAAGCATTAATGTAACTAGCAGGTATACAAGAGGCAGGGAACCAGGAATTACATAGCTGTAATATAGATTCACTTCAGATATTATTTTTTTTAAAAAAGGAGGGGCTTCCCCAAATTTGCAAGGCAGTACAATATCGCCATCTACTGCAAAGGCTGTCAAGAACAATATTTCTTCAGAGGCAGCTTAAGACCTCCCTGCCTGTTAGGGCAGTAACCCTTTTGGCACTCTTCACTAGCCTCCCCTTCTAACTGCTGCAATCACCATCCTCAGTCACCTCGCATTTTCCTGCCCCATGATTCCTGAGCCATAACTGGGGTACAGACCTGGGCAGGAACCCCACAATAGTACAGCAATGTGGAAATCAATAGTAAATGTTCCAATGATAGATGCTACTTCTTATTTCTTAACTGTCATTTTCTTTTTTTTTTTTTTTTTGCTTTGTCTTTTCCAACTTCTGAATACTATGCTGACAGTGGGAAGTTATACACTTTTTGAAACTCAGTTTTCTCATCTGTAAACTGGGCTACTATTAGTTACTTAACAGTGTTCTTCTGAAGGTAGAAAGAAAATGATGTATATCAAACACGTACAGGAAAATTCTAATACTGTTTTGTTGTTCTCAACCTCCATCTGGCCAACCCACATTTAGAAAGAATGCATCACATGTGAAAATAGAAGCTGCATAAAATGGAAACAGAGATGGCAGGAACTATTAGAGACCATGATATAGAAACTTATAAAGTAGCCTGTATTCAAAGGTCCAAGCAGTAAAACAATGGTAACTAAAAATGAAAATACATAAAAATAAGGCAATTGCAAATAAATATATTTAAATATGTGTATCAAACTCTGTTGTAAAATATATTTAAAGTAGTGTTAATCTCTCAGACATGTCCGACTCTTTGTGACCTCCTGACTGTAGCTTGCTAGGCTCCTCTGTGCATGGGATTTTTTCAGGCAAGAATACTGGAGTGGGTTGTCATTTCCTCCTCCAGAGGATCTTTCCAACCCAGGGATCATACCCGAGTTTCCTGCATTGCACGCAGATTCTTCACCATCTGAGTCACCAGGGAAACCCCTATTTAAAATAACTAAATACTGATAAAGTGAAAATAAATGATATCTCTCATGTATAAAGTTTCTGTGATAAACAAAATCATTTCATCTATGTGATTCAGTAGAACACCGATGCGGGTGACTTACTTCCCCATGAAGCCTGCTTCTAACACGTAATTGCTATGACCTTGGCTGTAGAATATTTTGCTATTTAGTGCACTTTCCTGCATATTCATTCATCAAGTATTTATCACTCACTGCTAGGTGTGAGGCAGTGTGCTAGAAGCAATTTGGTCTTTTCTGCATGATGGGCATTATTGTGACTTGATTAGGACAGAGCTGGAGGGTTTATTTAGGGATAGTATAATTAGATTTCAGTGGAGCACTGGGCATTGGAAAGGACCGACCTTTCTAAATTTGAATATGTTGGATTTCAGAAGAGTCCCCAGGATCCCTCAATGGGGTCCACTCACAGTCACTGTCCTGGTAAATTTTGGGATTGTGCTGAGGAGGTTGGAAAATGGCCCTGAATATTGGCCAGGAGTAAATCATTCCTGCTGTTAAACATTTATGGATTTTTCAGCTAGAAAAAATTGGATTTGGGAATTTTGTTGGAAAAGGTAAAGGCCAAACTAGGCATTAGCGGAAGAGGGATGTACTGGGCAAAGATATCATGTACAGAAAAAAGAGAAATTATTTCAGGGCTGTGCTTTGACCAAATGCAATACCCTGCAGGAATTTGAAAGGCTCTTTCTGTATAAATATTTTAAATAATTTTCAGATCATTCAGATAACTTGAACATTCAACAAAATACCACACCAGGTTAAAGAGAATCTCGGGAAATATTATTAGCCTACAATGCTCCCAGCTGGGAAACGAGAGATCAACAAATGTATTTGCTACATTTGGTTATTTAGGCCATTGCATCTGATCAGCAGCTCAAAGAACAAAGAGTGTACAATATTACTACTGTGTCCATAAAGTTTACAGTGTTTTACTGACATCACCTATCAACCTTTCCAACATCTATGTGTTGTGTGGAACAAGTGGACCTGTATCACCCTAGTTTTTCTCCAAACTAGACATGGAGGTGAGGCTCTGGTATGAGAACAGGTCCTGAGCAGGAGGAAATAAACAGAAAAGGGGCCCTGCCTGCCCATCTCCATTCTTCTCTTCTCCAGTCTATACATTATCCACTTTAAAATAAATACTCAGTGATGAAAGATTCAATATTTAATTTCCTTATAATTTTTTTCCCAAGGTTATTTAATTGAACTCTCATTACAGGTGCAAACAATTCCTTTTCTATCTGTAGCTGAAAATTGCTGTAGCACACAGAATCAGACCATATTTTAATGAAGTCTTTTATATGTGCAGGGGTTCCTAGTGCCACGTGTGAAGGAGCTCTCAGATTTTCCATTAGAGGCCACACTTTGGATGGGTTTATAACTTGAAAGTAAACCTTTTCATCAGGTTGAAATAGGGCAAAAAAGGTTTTAGCCTTAAGAGTACTTTGTTATTTCATAATAATAAATCAATTTTCTTTCAAGATCAGAGTGCAATAACAATTTTCTTCCAATGCTATCTCTGTGTATTTCTTCAAGTTTATATAGATGACCACCTTTCACACATTTATATCTCCAGAGCATTTGTCTGGGGTCAGGTAAAAGAGTTCAAGAGTAAGACAGCTGAACATTTTGTGCATGATGCTAATGCGATATCCATAAACGTCAGCGAGATTTTGCACTGAGGAGCATCCCGCATCTCTGTACCCAAGGCACAGGCTCCATCTCTGATCCAGGCAGCCTTTTCACAAATGCATTCTGTTGATCGCTCAGGAAATAGATAAGCATGTGTGGGTGCTTCTGAATAAACCTGTAACCATTCTCTGAAAATCTAAGAGGGTAGGTCCCAGGAATGAGGGTCAGTTTTGGGGTCTGAACACATGAAAAACAGTTTCCTGTGTGAAAGGTAATACTATCACTTTTAAAACGGAATTTCCTCTCACAGTCCAGATTAAGACAGAATACTAAAGGGGACAGCTTGGTTGCAGATTTCTACTCTATAGACCTTATAGCTAAGTGGAGTAACTGAAAACGATTACTTGTCACCAGAAAATGATACCGAGCCCAAATAAACTCGTACAATTGTACGTAAACACATGCAGACACATGCTCATACACACATACACAAAAACAATGAACATTTTATTTTTGGCAAAATCTCTCCTGATTTCTGCAGTTTGACACGCTCTTTCTTATGTCTATGAGATTGAGGAATTCAAATATTTTTTTGATTCATTCAGAATTGGAGTTAGTGACAGTGCTTTTCAAAGCGCAAATTTACACACCATATCTCTTTCAAAGGGTGTGTATTTTGTTGGATGCATCTGAATTAAACAGCTTTCTCAACCAGTACAACTAGTCCTTATTACTGCTACTGGCAGCCAAAAAACTATCATGGTTGTTGCCAGACCTTATGTTTGCTGGGTTCTTTTATTCCTTTTCATGTTTCAGTGTCTTTCAGTCTCAACCATCTTAGCTACCTTCTTTAACATAAAATTGGCAGGATTTAAAACATCATTTAACAACAACAACAAAAAAATCTTTTTACTTCTTGACAGCCCAGAGAAATGGATCCTTCTAAACAGAAACAGATCGCTCAAAAAGCTGGCATGTCACAACTAAATGGTCATGCCACCAAGCTTTCCAATAAAAGGCATTAACCCCTTGGGATCCCTACTCTGGCTCTGTTTTGTTTTCTTTGTCACAGTCTCCAGTAAAGCAGTGGCAGCTAACTGGCTAGAGGTTGCAGTTATATAGAAAAAGGACAGAAAAGCAAGATGGCCACAAAGACAGGTAACTCACCTGTCAGCAATTCACAAACCTCCTCCCCTCAATAGCTATCTTGTCATGCTACCTATAGTCAAAGCTCCTTTCACTTCTTTGCAGCTCTGAAAATTATGCTTATTATCGCCATGATCTCAGAAAGGTGAATTATTATTATTATTCATTCCCATGTCCTACTTTCACAGTGAACAATTATGACTTCAGATGAGAAATAACAGTTTCATATCAAAATGCTCAGACATTTATGGAAATACATACCTGTCATTCTGCATAAAATTAGAAGCCTTCAATTTTAGTTTCAAAATGATTCTACATGCAAATAGTGAGAACAAACAAAATATTTCTATAGCTGTTGTGAAATGTAGTATTCTGCCCTAATAAGAGGAAGTTTCCAGCCAGAGCAGTTGATTAACAACTAAATCATGACAACCCTGTCTTTGTGCACGTCTTGTAAATGATTTGCTGTCAATAAATTGATTTGTCCATGCACAAATGACAAATGAGGTAGTAAAAGGAGGACTGACTTCTGAGTATTGGTTTTAATTGGGACATTGCAGAGTTGAAATACTCCCCAAAATCACAATGCCCTCTTCAATACCTGAAAAAAAAAATCATGTAGTAATATAATGAAGAGAAAAACACACTTCATAAAAACTTTTTGCTATCTACTATTTTAGACAGAAGTTCTGAGGAATCATATTCATAAAATTTCATAGTATAATATACATTCACTATATATTCAAAAGATTAGCCTATATTGAAATGACCCTAACACAAAAATATGTTCAACACTATTTAGTTTACCTGTGATATTATGAAGCACTTCAGTATCTTATTTTGCTTTAGGATAGCTATTATTAAATCGATTATTATTGGACTGGGAGGTTCAGATATGCTGATAATTGAGAGTCCTGGGAATAGAATAAAGAGGGTATTGTGAATCACAAAGATTTTATTCCCTGCCTCGTGTATGCAGATCACACACCAAGATGTTCCACTGTCACTGGAAATAAATATTTCCTACTGATGCTAAATATCTCCATTACCTTAAGGAATGAGATATGCTTAGAATATCAGTTAAAAAATCACTTAGAAAGTTCTAACTAAGGTTTGTAAATTACTTCATTGAAAAGAATGCATATTTTGGTGATGACAGTACTGGTCAAAGTGTTCTTATAATGTTATTTTTGTTGTTTTGAATCTTTAGAGTGACATTTTTATAAACGCAGATTGATAAAAATAGTTATTAAAATAAAACAGGAAAATCTACTTTACAGCTGGTTATTTTTAGAAATCAAAAAAATACATTTCCCTAGTATATTTTGAAAATGATTGTGCTTTAAATCTAACCATGGAAAATTACAATTAAAATTGTCCTCAACAGCAACATAAAGTATTGGATAGAGCACTGAATAGGACTTTAGAGACTTGGGTTTTCTGTCAGAACGTTGCCTCTTATTAGCTCCAGTCCTTCAGTAAGTCACTGAAAGCTTTCAAAATTCTAGTGAGGTGGAGAGTGGGAACTAGGCGACAATTTTTATGACTTGTTCCCACTCTAAATATAAAATATTCGATATTTTAGACAAAATTTACCAAATAATTTTATCATGATTACTAGACATGCTAAGTCCACATTTTGACTTTACAATCAGCATTTAGCTCCAGTGGTGAAAGAAGACAAGGAAACAAAATTGAGAAAATATGTATGAGATGTGAATTTTGAACTCTTTAGGCTTCCAAAGCTACTGTGATCTAAGAAACAAAATTAGAGTTCCCTCAAGTTTCTTAAATGTGATCAAGTTCTGAGAATCAGAAAAGTATGTATTCCCACTCTTGGATGCTGTCTTCAAACTTTCCAAAACAATATTGTTTAAAGATTATGACGAAATGCATTTTGCCCAAAATGAGATGAAGAATTTATGCCTTAAAAACATAAATGGTAATGATGAATTTTGACTATTCAACTTTTGATTTACGCACTGGCAGGCTAATATCCCAAGACCTATTCTGGTGACAAAGAAGGGTAAAGACATTTTTGTCTTTGAAAAATTGTGAAATCTAATCAGATAAGAGAGCTATATTTTTAAAAATCCATTTTTCCTTGAACTCTCCTATGTTTAGTCTATTTTGAAGTATGAGAATCATAACATGGCATGATTGCAAAGGCATGCAGGGGGTAGACGGGTATTTTTATTAGCTTGAATTGTCTCTGGTCATGCACATATTACTTCACTTACTATGAAGTCAGGAGGCTACTTTTTTCCCAGGAATTTCCTGAGTTGAGACACCAAGTTGATATTTATATAGCTGAACTATTTTGTCTGTTATTTTCTTCTTTACACTTATCCATATTTTAGATTATACTGGTAAAATGAATCATTAAAATTATTTTTGCTTCTAAAGTATTTTTGCACTATGTACAGTTTAAGGGGGCTTCCCTGGTGGCTCAGATGGTAAAGAATCTGCCTTTAGCAGGAGACTCGGGTTTGATCCTTCGGTTGGGAAGATCCCCTGGAGAAAGGAATGGCTGTTTATAATATATGTGCTATGGAAATCTTGAGAACCAGAGGGCTGCCTGCACTTGTCTCCTGTTGAATACTCTTTGTCCTCAAGAAAGTGAAAGTCACTCAGTCCTGTCTGACTCTTTGCGGCCCCATGGACTATACAGTCCATAGAATTCTCCAAGCCAGGATACTGGAGTGGGTAGCCTTGCCCTTCTCCAGGGGATCATCCCAACCCAGGTATTGAACCCAGGTCTCCCACACTGTAGGCAGTTTCTTTACCAATTGAGCTATCAGAGAAGGCCCTTTGTCCTCATAAGGAAAGACAAATAATAATTGGTAAAATTGATGAAAATATCAAAAATGTAGAATACACATTGGGGTATATCTGGTACTCAAGATACAAATTTTTTAAATTGTATACTTAGCAGTTGTTTCTGTAGTTAAAGAGCAATATTCAAATAAGAGTAAATTTGAGCAGTAGAAGAAGGAAGTAAAAAATTATTCATGGTGTCTCCATAATGGACATAATTTTACAATTTGGAAGTATTTACTTTCATTTTAACTGGACTACTTTTACATAGATATAATAATTCTGTTTTTATCATTTTATATGCTGATATTTCATTTTGCAGTACATAATAAACAAGATGCCATGACCTTACAGGGTCTAGTGACCATTATTTGTAATGGCTGCATAGGAACCTATGTGGATGTACCGTAATTTACCTGAATAATTCACTATCGATGGCTTCTAGTGAAAGTGAAAGTGTTAGTCACTCAGTCATGTCCAACTCTTTATGACCTCATGGACCGTACCCCATCAGGCTCCTCTGTCCATGAAATTCTCTAGGCAAGAATACTGGAGTGGGCTGCCATTCCTTTTTCCAGAGGATCTTCCTGACCCAGGGATCGAACCTCGGTCTCCTACATTGCAGGCAGATTCTGTACTGTCTGAGCTATGGCTTCTAGGTAATATGAAATACTTCTGTCTTAAATAACATTGAAAAAAAATCCTAAAGTATAATTTTTTTCATATTTTGGATTCTTTCCTATTAATGCATTCTTTTAAAGAAATAATAATAAGTAAGGTTATTATGTATATTATTCCTGGTACAAATATCCAATTACTCTCTAAAATTTTTTTTACCAATCACAAGACACCAGATACTATATGATATTATTATTATTTAACAGTTATTGATTTGGGGACTGGAAATAGATCTTTAATGTTATTTCAATGTACAGGTCTTTAAATATAGAAGGGTTGAATTTTTCTTATAGATTAATTAGTTACATTTTTTATAGTGATTATGTTATGTCTCTGTCCATTTATCTTCTGAGATTTAATATATTTCAGTATATGAATGCTTTGGTAATGAAGGTTTGCATTTTTTTAATATTTGCTAAAAGTTAGATCTCAAAAAATTAAATTTTTCTCTGAAGTTTACTTTTTCCCTATGTTTTCTGTTTCCTGACTTTTGATTTTTAACATTTTAAAAATATTCAAGTGTTTAACTGAATATTTAGTGAATTGATGATGGTGACACACATTTTATTTCCTTTAGATAATTATCCCTTAATCACTTATTGAATGACCTTCTTTTTATTAATGAGCTAAAATTTCTATTTATCATGTATTTAATATGATAGATATATCAGATTCTTACATGTAACAAGATCTATTTCTAGGCTAACTATATAGCATTTACCATGTTAAGTATTTTAGTTTACAATATACCTTAAAATATCTCCTTTACTTTCAAACTATAATATAGCAGTGAAAATAAATGCATCCTTTTACTTCTCAATCACATACTGTACCTAGTACAAATACTTTGACTTTCCTTTAAATAAAGTGTTTCAAATGACCTGGATAGATATAGTATATTTATGAAAAAATAACATAATAGAGGATATGAATATTGTTCTACATTGTGTGGGGAGTTGATTTTAAAAACCACTTTTAAGAATAAAATTGAGGTCAGGGGAAAAGGCAGAACATAATTTCATAGTAAAACATTAATATTTGCTAGATTCCATAGGGCTGATCTTCAGATTCTGTGAGCACTGTGACAGTTCAGCTGACTTTTATTGCATTGGTAGATTATATATGTGTTGATCTGATTTTAATTTATATGAGATAAAAATAAGTGTACAGGTAGAATGTAGGCTCTTATGTGTATATATATCCATATATGTATATGGCGGTGGAACTTCCTGTTTCCTCTGTGTGTTATGGGTATATGTGGGTATAAAAATTTCAGCTCATCGCAAAGTATGTCGGTCCTTATTAAGTAACCTAAATCAGAACTTCCCATCGTTCACTGTTAACAATATGCTAGAAGATAGTACAGAAAGTGCTATGTTTCTATTTTTTACCTGAAGATCACTATGAACAGATGTAGGGCAGGCCATAAATCTGAAACAATCTATATTCTAATAAGCTTCATTACAAATGGCACATAAGGGTAAAACTTTAAGATTAGGACAGGTGGTTTTAACATGCCCAGAAATAGAAACTGGGTTCAAGAAAAAAAGTCATAAATTGAAGTTGATCTCTTCTGTCTGATTTTTTTGCTTTAAATTTTTAGAAAAAATCTATTCATAATTCTATCTCCCCTAGAGAATTCTTGTCAATTACAGAGCAGGAATTCTTTATAAAGGCAATGCAACTTTATCATTTTTTAATGTTGATCTAATTTCATGAGAAACAAAACCTCTTTGGACTATCAAACACATTAATAGTTTTAAAAATTAGAAAGAAAAAAGCATATTTACTTATAGACTATGGGTACAAAGTAATTAAATTTAAACAAAGTCTAGAATTTATCTACCCAGTGATGGTCTGTCTGCAAAATACTATTCTAAAGTTCAAAGCATTTTAAAACACATCTGAAAAATGCTTTCAAGAATCGGTTTACATGGAAATTATGCTTCTGGCCATGGTCAAGTGGCTCTTATTGGAATAACTATCCCAAATGTGACAACTATAAATTTTGGCAATTATAAACCACACAAAACTATCTGAAGACACTGGCTATCATGTGCAAAGGTAAGCATATCTTTGGAAGAACATAACAGAATCAGGAGTCTCTACAATACATCATTCATGATGCTCTATATAATCCAAATTATATTAAAAGAATAGGAAATTGTGATCTATCCTCAATAAAGAGGCAACTAATGAAGACTGATTCTGAAGTACTGCAGGGTAAAAATGAATAAACTAGGATTTTTAAACTGCTATTATAATTGGTAAAGGATTTAAAGACACTGTACTCAGCATTAACTGAATAATAAGGTACATCAGCTGGGAAATAGACACTGTTCAAAACATGAACTTTCTGAGCTGAAAAATATAATATCTAAGATAATATTTCTAAGCTATTATATGAAGAAAATTCAGTAAATTTTAACATTGATCAACAGAAATCATTCAACCTAAAAAACAGAGAAGAAAATACTGGAGAATTAATTTGCCAGGACTGTTTAAAATATTTCTGATTGTAAATTGCCACAACTTCTTTAGATAATAATGTGGCAAATTGGTCAAAATATGTTAATATCCATATAACTGTTGACTCAAAATTCTACTTCTAGGCATTTATCCTAAAGAATATGAGATCCTTAAAGGTAGAGGGTAGGCTTCCTGGTGGCTCAGCTGTAAAGAACCTGCCTGCAACACAGGAGCTGTGGGAGATGAGGGTTTGATCCCTGGGTCAGGAAGATGTCCTGGAGGAGGGCATGGCAACCAACTCCAGTGTTCTTGCCTGGAGGACCCCATGGACAGAGGAGCCTGGTGGGCTATAGTCCATAATATTGCAGAGTCAGGCATGACTGAAGTGACTTAGCACGCATGCTAGGGTATAGAGGATAATTTCTTTTTTGTCTGCTATACTTCTACTACCTAGAATAGTGTCTGAAACCAATGTTGTTGTTGTTAAGTCACTCAGTTGTGTCTGACTCTTTGTGACCCCACGGACTACAACACACCAGGCCTCCCTGTCCTTCACCATCTCCTGGAGTTTACCGAAGTTCATGATTATTGCATCAGTGATGCCGTCCAGCCATCTCACCCTCTGACATCCTCTTCTCCTTCTGGGATTTTTTTCCAATGAGTTGTCTGTTTGCATCAGGTGATCAAAATACTGGAGCTTCAGCTTCAGCATCAAAGCATAAACCCTGGCTCTTTCACTCTCCTCCTTCACCCTCATCAAGACACTCTTTTGTTCCTCTTCACTTTCTGCCATTAGAGTGGTATCATCCACATATGTAAGGTTGTTGATGTCTCACCTGCCTTTCTTCATTCAGGTTTGTAACTCATCCAGCCTGGCTTTTCTCATGATGTGCTCAGCATATAGGTTAAACAAACAGGGTGACAGCAGACAGCCCTGTCATACTCCTTTTTTGACCTTGAACCAATCAGTTGTTCCATACAGGGTTCTAACTGTTGCTTCTTGACCCACATACAGGTTTCTCAGGAGAGAGGTTAGATGGTCTGGTATTCCCATCTCTCTAAGAGCTTTCCACAGTTTGTCATGATCTACACAGTCAAAGACTTTAGTGTAGTGGTAAAAATACATAAATAAACTCGAAAGAATGGATGAGAGAAAAGATGAGTGAATAAATATATAGATGGAAAATGATACAAGAAAATACAGCTGATCCTTGAGTAACACAAATTTGTAATGGTCCACATACAAATATATTTGTTTCCATTTCTACCACCTAAGTTTGGTTGAATCCACAGGTTTGGAACCTTGAATCCAGAGAAACTGCATATACAGAGGGCTAACTATATATTATACTTGATTTTTGACTGTATGGGGTGTCATCAGCCCTAACTTCATTGTTCAAGGGTCAACTGTATGTATACAAGTGTCTTCATAGCAGCATTGTTTCTTAAAATATAGCAAATATCCAAACCCACATACTTGATTATATGAAGTCTAAAACATTCATAGATTTAAATGTTCTCTTATTACAAGTGATTCAGATTAGTATTTATTGCTATTATATTTATGCTATAAGTTTAGTCAAAAATCAGGTTACAAAACAGTATCCATGTCATGCGTTTTATTAGAGAAAGATGATCAAAATATTTTCTTTAAAATTTAAAAATAAAACCCATAATAAGACGAAACCACACCTTACTTTTTATTTAAAACTACCGTGGATGAGGGTAAGGGTGGGATGATATGGGAGAAGGGCACTGAAGCATGTTAATTGTCATGTGTCTAATCAATCGCCAGCCCAGGATTGATGCTCGGGGCTGGTGCAGCGAGATTTCCCAGGGGGGAGGGAGGAGGGAGGGGGGTTCTGGAGGGGAAGCATATGTAAACCCATGGTGATATCATGACAATGTATGGCAAAAACAATAAAAAAAAAATTTCTGACTTCCAAAAAAAAAAAAAAACTACCTGACTTAGTGACCCTAAATAATTTTTAAATATCAAAGACATTCTCAAAGTACAAACACTAGCTGGCATACAGGTTAACTCTTTTAAGTGGTACAGACTCGAAAATAAATTTAAAAGGCGCTTAAAACAAAAGTGACACCAAAGAAGTAGCTGTATTTCTTATAGGTAAGTCAGTTATCTTGAAGACCATTAGACAGTGGTTTAACAGTAAAATACTGAGTTGAAGGATGACTGGGAAAAAATGTATCCCCTCTTTGCCTCAATTTTCCCATTTTTAAAATGGTTATGTTAATAGCAGTTAAAATATGTTAAACAGTATCCAGCTAGTAAAGGAAAAGCATTTTAAATAGTGCCTGACACACATTGCCACGTAAGTGTTAGTCATTACGTCACACTTGTATATGCCAGTTTCACTATAACAGCTTTTTAAAAAAATTATATTGAGATAATTTTAGACTTAATAGAAGAGTTTCAAAAACAACATTCCCATATATCCTACACTCAAGTTCTCTTTATGTTGACTTCTTATATAACCATAGACCATTTGTCAAAAGTGAAAAATTACTCTGGATGCGTACTATTACCTACAGTACAGGATTTATCCAACTTTTCCAGTTTGTCTCACTAACATAATCCTTCTTTTCCAGGATCCAGTACAAAACTCTTCATTGCATTTAACTGTCATGTCGTTTTAGTCTCCTTGCATCTCTGATAGTGTCTCAGCCTTTCCTTATCTTTTATGATCTTGACACCTTTGAAGAGTAATGATCAGTTATTTCATAAACTGACTGACTCCTGAGTTGGGCTGTCTAGTGTTTTCTCATGATTAATTTCAGTTTCTGTGTTATCAACAAAGATACCAGACAGGTGATGTGCCCTTCTCACTGAGTGGAGTGGAGGTATGTCATATGATTTTGTACTGCTGATGCTGTTAACCTTGATCACTTGGTTAATGTAGCACAGTATCTAGCAGGATTCTCTGTTAGAATGCTATTATTTTTCACTTTGTAATTTCACATTTGGGGAGGTGATATTTTGAGACTATACAAATACCCAGTTTCTCTTTAAATGTTTACTCACCAATTTTAGTATTCATTGGTGGGTCTTGACTAAAGCAATTAATACTTTGGGGTTTAATAGTGATTTTCTTATTTATTCTTTCTATCGAAATTCTTCTCTAGAAAAAGGTGTCACTTTAACCCTTTTCATGCATTTACCTACTTATGTATTTCTGTCAGTATGGATTTATAGATATTTATTTAAGGTATTGGGTATAATCTAAAAATTATTCATTTATTTTATATATTTATTTATGCTATTCATTTTGTTGCTTAAGTTGTTCTACCTTTAGCCACTGGGAGCTATTTCAGATTAGCTTCTATGTCTTTTGGATAAACCTTATTTTTTTTAGAACTTTTTATTTTCTGGCAACACAAGATGCCCCAGGCTTATCTTATGTTTTCTTGATCTAGCTCTGGAATCATATAATACCTTTTAAAATCACACTTTTTTAGCAATGCTCTATATTTCTTTTATAGCAATGTAAATCAACACTATCTCTCTAAAATTTTTCAATTATTGTCTAATTTTAGTCCTTTCATTAATTGTTCTAAAGTGAAAGGTACTATTTCAATTTTATATATGCAAACACCTGAACATTATTTTATTTAATCATAATTAATTCTTGCTAAATTTTTAAGTAAAATGAAGCACCCCAAATGATTTCAACTGTGAGATATAAATATTCAGTGATTAAGTTACAAAGAGGAAAAGGTATTTTGTAAAAGTGATTTAACCTGCTCTAATGCAGAACCAACACAAATGTGCTGTCAAAATTACCCATTTCCGCAAGCGTCATAACCTACTGTTCAAAAATTACACATCTTGTTTCCTCTAAGAACCCCTACCTACTTGACATTTCTTAATATGTTCCTACCTTCCAGGGGAATCAATTTGATTTTTCAGCTCCTCAGCACTGTTACTATACTTAGAATATTATCACATTTATCAATCACTATCTTCAGTTTTAAGTTTTTCTCAGGAATTTTTTGAGCTGCTTTTCAGGCACATGTTAAGCTTTAAAGCCTCTTATCTATCCCAGATGGACCTGCACTGAATTCTTTGTAAGTGTCTTCTAATTTCATACTGGGTAGTTAGATTTCATTTACAAAGTCATATCTGAGTTTTTGCTTGCTAATCATATGAAAATAAGTCTTTCCATTAGATAAAACATTCAATTAAAATACTGGACTCCTGTCAGAATTTTAGAAAGAAGTTTCTTAACATCTAGGTTTTCTAGCCCGTTTAATATCATAAAACCAACTGAAAATACAATGCTATAAAATGTAGGACATTATTAGGAATATTTTTGGACTAAAAAGTGCTTTAAAACCAAAGTGCTTTCTCATTAAAAAACAGTGATGCCATGTTTTTTGTTTAAAATAGTTTTGAATAAATAAAAAGTCTTGGTACATTAATTTTCATTTGCAAATACAGTGTTCAGTATGTTTATGTTTATTATCATCTTATTACCCATATTTTCATTGTGTTTCACAAGTTATAATAAATGGCTTTTGTGTGCATTATTACATCTGATGCTTTAAACCAATCTTTTTAGAAGGCAGACCAAATTTCATAAATGAATAGTCCAAAGGTGAAGGAAATTCAGCATATAGCACAGAGTCAGGACTTAAGTACAGATCTTTTGAATGAAGTTTCCATACACAGATTTTGCCTGGAAAGTCAAGTTTGCATGGAAGTGACAGGGGGCTGAAAGTCACTGCCATATGTGCCACAAATAATTGTGGGTTCATGAATTTCTCTAGGTGTGTCTCAGCTTGTTAGGGCTACTTTCACAAATTACCACAGGTTGTGTATCATTTAAAAAAAAAAATGACAGAAATTTAATTCTCACAGTTCTTGAGGCCAGAAGTCATACCCAACAGGCTACTATGGTCTGGTGAGGGCCTTCTTCCAGGTCACAGACTTCTTACATCCTTGTATGGTTGAAGCGGCTGGGAAGCTCTGTGGGTTTCTTTTCTTTTTTTTTTTTTTTTTTGAAAATTCATCTGATTTAATTGAGTGACACTAATTGGTGAAAAAAAGGCAATCAAATAGGCCATGCTTTGTAATTATTCAAAATTATTTTTTACCCCCTACTTTACCTCTAATATTTTTTTTTATTTTATTTTTTTTTATTATTGTTTTTGCCATACATTGTCATGATATCACCATGGGTTTACATATGCTTCCCCTCCGGGTCCCCCCTCCCTCCTCCCTCCCCCCCGGGAAATCTCGCTGCACCAGTCCCGAGCATCAATCCTGGGCTGGCGATTGATTAGTTTCTTTTCTAATGGCACTTATCCCACTCATGAAGGCTCCATCTCACCTAATCACTTCCCAAAGGCCTCTCCTACTAACACCACCACCTTTGGGAGTTAAGATTCCAACACATGAATTCTGGGGGGACACAAACATGCAGTCTAGAACCCAGCTCAACTGCACACATTCCTGCAGTAGCCAAACATCTTTTGGGGTTTTCTTCTGGTGCTCATGTCCTAGCTGGCAAAGTCTGACAGGGACTGAGGAAGCTTGTGAAACTCTGCTCTGCTACAGGAATACCTGAGAAGACATGGTTTATTCCCCAATACTCCTTAGTCTTTGAAAACCAAAACCCAATGATCTGCTAAAATTACTAACCATGACTGTAGAGCATTGCCTGTAGAGTATGTATGCCTTAAATGCTTCAAAATCCATTGTTTAAAAAGGGCACTGTCTTAAGGCTTGGGGTAGGTTTTCTTTATTTATAATCAGATTGCTCCCTCCTTTCATTATCTTTCAAAAACATTCTACTAGTCACAAAAGGGAATAATCAAGAGATGGGGATAGATCTATGCAAATTTATTACTTAAAATGTACATCCTATTAGAAACATTTGAGTAATAAAACTTAACCTTTTTATACAGTGGAGATCATGCTGTTATTACTGCTCTATACAGGGGTTCATAACTTAAGTCTATTAACTTGGTTAAGGAAAAATATTATATGTCTATCATCACTATCCTCTAATTGCAATTTTGCATTGTGTTTCATTTTGAATGTAGGCAATAAACCACGGCAGTATTAGAAGTACTGTAATTCTATTATCAATAGAAAGCATCAATAATGTCATATCACATGATAATCATTACAGACATGTGAAAATATTATTAATATTGATGCTCATCACAACTCTGAAATGATGGTTGCTATTAGACCACCTGTAGATGTTGTTATTCAGTGTGTTAATAAGAACGCCCACATAATCTTAAGCTTTACATCTAAAAATATTTTGATATTTTGTATTTCCATATAATAGGTTTTCTTTGTAATTTTACAGATTTTATTTTATGCATTAAAGACATTATAGGCTTTCCTGGTGACTCTGTGGTAAAGTATCCACCTGCCAATACAGGAGACGCAGGTGGAATCCCTGGATCAGGAAGCTTCACTGGAGGAGGAAATGGCAACCCACTCAAGTACTCTTGTCTGGAAAATCCCATCAACACAGGATACTTGCAGGCTATAGTCCATGTGGTCACAAAAGAGTCAGACATGGCTTAGTGACTAAACAACAGCAACAAAAGACATTGTTCTGAGAAAAGAGCCACCAGATTGTCAAAGGAGTCTCAGACCAAAAAGTGTCAAGGATCTTCTTTTAAAAGTGAAAAAGCTGACAATCTACACACCCTGGAGGGGTGAGGATAGGAAGTCTCTTGACTGTCCAATAGCATAAGATAGTCACTGTCCAAAGTCCACAATCCAAGAGACAGGATATGTAGCTGAAGTAAGAAAATATTATATCTGAAACCAGGTCATGATTGTTTAAGAAGACGAGGCTTTCACAGAAGACCAGAACATTCTAATATGCATAAAAGACTACTTTAAAAACATTTACAATATTTGTAAGTATTTATCTTTTACTAAGAACAAAAACTCCACAATAAAACAAAGATATTAAATAATGTCTTGTTCTATATAAATATAGAACACAAACATCTAGAATTACACATGACTACATTATTTAAATAATTTATAATAAAATATTTGAATAGTTATTTTCATTATGCTAATTTTCATTATCTTGATAAAATTTTTTAAAGCATCTCCTTAGCTTACCATATTTTAAGATCTGTAATGTATGTGTTTTTGCAGTTAGCAAGTTGAGTTCCTTTATGTGCCAGGTTCTGTTGACCTCGGGGTTTAGGTTATTTCATGGTAAAATGATGTAACTGACATCATGTCATCAAACTCTAAGATGTGGTTCACTTCTTCTTTCACCTACTTTCCTATATCCTCTCTGCCTCCTTGTGTGATAAAGAACCAAAGACAAAGCTTCCCAAGGATAAAGGAAATTTCCAGACATTATTCAGGCGAAAGCCCTTTGTGCAAAGAAATAAACTAGATACTTAGAGATTATAAGCTTTAAAACCCACTTCAAAACTTTACTATTAGAGAAGCCAAATAAAAATCAAACACTAAAATCCTTAAAGCAAGCTGTGGGGCCTCGGTGGGAGAATAAAGAGCAGTCATTCTGCTACCCTTGAAGCCATATGGGCTTACCCGAAACACTGAAGAATCCTATGCAGTGGACCCTCTGGTTGGCCTCAGGGAACTAAGAAGCTGCAGAATGCTAACACACACACACACACACACACACACACACACACAATCTCTCAAGTGGAAACATTTTTCTATAGCAAAAGTAGCAGAAAAAAATTGTGTTTAGTTAAGACATCATTGGACAAATCTAGTAACCACTTAGGCATTTTCTCAGAAATCCTGCCTGCCTACAGAGATAAAGAGAACATAGCCAAGCTAGTACAGAAGTCATTTGTAATTCTAGAAATTATTGCTTCATTTTAGTTCAGAATATAGTGCAGTGGGTCAGTGGTAAAGAATCCGTCTGTCAATGTATCAATGCAGAACTTGCAGGTTGGATCCTGAGTCAGGAAGATCACCTGGAGAAGGACATGGCAACCCACTCCAGTATTCTTGCCTGGAGAATTTCACCGACAGATGAGCCTGGAAGGCTATAGTCCATGGGGTCTCAAAGAGTGGAACACGACCAAGTGACTGAGCACTCATGCATACTGCATTCTAAATCATATTTGATCAATCGCTAGCACAAGCCCACCCTGAAGACACATTAAAGACCCTTCTATTTCCCACATGCTCAATTCAAACTAAAGAGCTAGCCGGGCAGTCTGTCAAATCAAAGTGTCATCCTGATTGTTTAATGGAGACAAGGGGACTTCCTTGGGGACTGCTTTGCATGAGAGGGAGGCAACTTCCCATGCCCTTTCCCACAGGATCACACTCCCCTGTTTCCTTACCCAGCCCCCCGGCTGCAGCTGGCACTGCCTCACCTGGTGGGTCCTCCAAACAGTCTTCATTTGTTTAAAATATAAGCCTAAGATGCTGTTCAGCAATTTATTTCTCATGGATTTCAGTCAACTGGCATGACTGTTTGAAAAAAAATGTTCTATGGATAATAAATATTTCTATTTTATTTTAATGTCACCTAAGTTTCAAAATGTCATCTTCTAAGTAATGGCCCCCAAATTCGCAGGCAAAGCAAGACAATGATTAGGTATTTCACACCTCACCTGAAGCAGCAGGATATGTATGCTCTTGTGGTCTCTATAAGGACAACTCTTGTACCAGATGAAAAGTATTAACAAGAGCATCATGCAGGTCTGACACAATTGATAGCTTGTATCAATACATTATCAAGATGGTTGTCTAGATATGACTCTACCGTATCATGTTGTCTGGGATTCAAGTATCTTATACATGTTTAGCTACTAGTAGGGCTTTGAAGAACAAAAGTCAGTGACCTATCTCCAGCTGGCTTTTTAATTGAGATTGAGATATTTCAAGTCTAGCAGCATTTACGAGATCCTCTTATATGCCAGACATTTTGTTAAATCCTAGGGAAACAATGATCAACATCTTTCTGGCTCTGGTGGCTCCTCAATGTAATATCCTCAGTGAGTAAACATCTAATTTCACACTATCCATTTTCATTGAGGGCTAATAGAAGAAAGGAGAAACATAAAAATTGTTTCTGTTCCTTTCAAAATACTATATAGTTTCAACTATCTTCCAGCTTGACACATTCTTACATTCAGAACCAGATAAGTCTCTCATCTCTCCTTTCATTGGACTGTTAGAGCAGAATCAAACAGTTCCCCTTTATGCTGGAATTATCAGAAAACTCTGAGCTAAGACAAAGGAAGACAAAAGTCAATGACCTCACTTATATGTGGAGTCTAAAAACAAATAAGCTAGCAAAAACTCCAAGCTTGGAAGGAGAGGATCAGAGGAGTTGAGAGAGTAACACTGAAACAAAAACGTTACCATGTGTAAAAGAGAGAGCTAGTGAGAAGTTGCTGTATAAAACAGGGAGCTCAACCCAGTGCTCTGCTGACAACTTTGAAAGCATGGGATGAGGAGGGTAGGAGAGAGGTTCAAGAGGGAGGGGACGTATGTACACTTACAGCTGATTTATGTTGTATGGCAGAAACCAACACAACATTGTAAAGCAATTATACAGTCACTAGGTTGTGTCCAGCTTTTTTGGAATGCCATGGACTGTAGCCTGCCAGGATCCTCTGTGCATGGGATTTCCCAGGCAAGGATACTAGAGTGGGTTGCCATTTCCTTCTCCATTAATAATGTATACCTGAGACTAATAAAATGTTGTATATCAATTATACTTCAATAAAATATATATATAAGTCTTAAAAGAAAACACTGAGCTAAATGAGGCACTAAAGTGAAAGTGTTAGTCGCTCAGTCGTTTCTGACTCTTTGCGACCCCATGCACTGTGGACAACCAGGCTCCTCTGTCCATGGAATTCTCCAGGCAAGAACACTGGAACGTGTTGCCATTCCATTCTCCAGGGGATTTTCCTAATCCAGGGATCAAACCCAGGTCTCCCACATCTCAGGCAGATTTTTTGCCATCTGTGCCATCAGGGAATTTTATCTAAAACCAACCTTTAGACCTATACGTTTTTCTAGTTCTTTTTAATTTCCCAAGCTGCCTCAAGCTAATTAAGCACTCATTATTTCAACAGGCAACAACTAGGTAAGATGTACTTTATTAGGTTTTTTCAAAGATGTGGTCCCTAATTTCATGGAATTTATAGTTTTGGGGTTTTGATATATATAAATAAATTTATTTAAAAGTTTGAATTTCAAATGAGATAAAAATAATGGCAAAATATATTTAGATAACTTAATAGCAGGTCTTAAGAGACACATGGTAATGTGTGTGGTAAATATTAGATATTTTTGATGGACAGGCAAGGATATCTGCTAAAACCTAGGAAATGCCTTCTGAACAGACTTTCCGATAATCCAACATGCTTCACAAACTGAAATGTATTTGTACTGCTCAGCACTTCCTCTCTCTCAGCCTCTGAATCTATTGCTGAACATCACAGCTAGCAATGAAGTCAGCCATGTCTAGAATAAAAGACTTTCTTTCAAATGAGTACTTAATTTACCCGAGTCAGATGCCTCTGTGTGCTGGAATTCTCAATACAGAGTGAAATTGTAATTTTTCCTCTGTCAGGCATCTGATGCAAGCAGGAACAAAAACACTAGTCAAAGAGACAATTAATTAGAGCATTTTTGCAATATACATATATATATATATATATATATACATATATAATGCATAATGTTATATGAATGTATAATTCCACTGAGGCCAGTACAAAAATGGTAAGCATGAGTGGAAAAATGCATCCTCTTTCATGCTGGTTTCAGGGTCTGTTCCCACATGAAGGAGCCTGTATTTCCACTGATGCAGTCAGGTTAGGTTATTGACCACCCATAAATGCAGCTTCCTACAGACAGATTTTTTCATTCATTTCCTATTCAAAAACAGAAAGTGTCTTCTTAAGGTAGACTTTGGGAAGGGATTTAAAGAGAACCTTCATTTTTCTTTACAATAAAAGATTATAGGTTGCTGGTGTCCAGGGAATAAAACCAAACATTTTCCTTAAGCCATTAATTAGCATACATCTGCAATCTTAGATACCATCATCTGGCAATGTTCAAGATTACTTACCATTTTCATTAAATTTATGGACACTCTGGTAGCATTTTGATATGTGGAACTGGTTTTAAAGGCATATATTCATTTCTAGGTTGAGGAAATCACTCATTTTTATCAAATATGAGGAATTACTAATTGAAAGGAATTGCTTTTATTTCATTCTAAATCTGAGAGCAATTTCAATTAGCAGTACATAAGTCTGTCATTTAAGCTACAAAGTTCAGATTTAATGCTACTCACCATTTATCTGCACTTAAAAAAATAATGGTATAGCCAAATGATATCCTCTGCAGTTGGAATTAACTTTTTCTGATCTATTGCTATGTTCCTTAACAGTCTGAAATACCACTCAGTAAAAATATACTTGAAAATATGAAAAATTACATTTAAGTCGAGAAAAGACAGTATCTTGTACTCTTTCAGATTCTACTGATAACCTTTGCCTTTTAGTCCAACTGAAGGTATTTCCAAGGATTTTCTTTTCTTTCTGTTTTCTTAATCCTCTGTCCTTTCTTGCCTCCCTCCCTCTTTCACATCCTCTTTCCACTTTTCAAATGCCTCAAGAAATATTATGGCTGTAGGCCCAGCTAACTAGTGACTGAAAGTGAAAAGTGAACGTGAAGTCGCTCAGTCATGTCCAACTCTTTGAGACCCAATGGACTGTATAGCCTACCAGGCTCCTCTGTCCATGGGATTTTCCAGGCAAGAGTACTGGAGTGGGGTGCCATTTCCTTCTCCAGAGGATCTTCCTGACTCAGGAATCGAACCTGGGTCTGCCTCATTGCAGGCAGATGCTTTACTGTCTGAGCCACCAGGGAAGTCAGGTTACCTCAAAATATGGAATATGGTCAATGGAAACCTGCCTTAGGCCACCTGAGGTGCTTGTAAAATGCAAGAGTCTTTTCCCACCAGAACCAAGGAATCAGTTTTCATGGCCATAGGACCCTGGGGAGTTCACATTTTTACCAAAGTTTGATATGCCTGGTGACACTGGACAGTCACTGTTCTAGACCATTTTTGTGTGTGTAAAGCTTTAAACAGTCAGATTCCGCCTGATTTCAGGTTGAATCCTTCTTTTTTCCATAACCAAAATCATGTTACTCTCATGCAAAGATGTGTAAACCACACTTTACAGGGATACAGATGTACAAGTGCTGTTTTATTCACTAATCAGTGAATAGTAATCAATATCTGGGTAGCAAAAACATGATACTTTTCAGCCTCTGAATATCAATATAGACATTAATTGAACTTACACAGATACAACATTTAAAGTATTACTGCCTTTGGTATCTTCCCTTAATTCTTGGGTGTCCAATCCCTGTAGATTCTCACATTCACCTTCTCCATACTCACCCACATTAACTATTTCTCCCTCCTCTCACTAATCCGACCCATAGGCTTCTATAACTGCTGATAAAAAGGTCAAGACTCTCCAATTGTTGCAATTTTACTAATCATTTCTCAATCACTGATGTGAAGAGAAAGACATAGATATGAATTCCATGGCATTTATGAACATATTAGATACAGTTTTAAAATTACATTAAAGTTCTAAGATACATAGAAAATCTGGACTTTTATCCATGCAGGATTAAGGTTTTGGACAGTGAGTTACTTTTTTTTAAATGTCAGTAAGTCACATAAGAACCTTCTCCAGGGCCATAGCTGGAATAGCTAAAGCAAGTCTCTTAGTTCAAACAAATGAATCATACTTTGAAAACATGTATGTACCTCTAAATATTCTTAGTAACTGAATTTGAAACTTCTCAACCTATCACATGTCCCCATTATCTTGCTTCTTCAGTTGACTATTTCTTAGGAATCAAATATGTGTACATTATCACAATTCAAAGAGTAATTGAAGTCTCCTCCTAACCACCATCACCTAATAAAGCACCTGTGATCGCAATGTCCATTATCAGCAGTTGCCTGATAATTTAGTCTGATAGTTAATATGAACTAGTAGCTTACTAACAAGCCATGAGGCAAGAGAATACATGTAGATTGTATGTTCCCTTGAAAACTAGCATACTTGGTTTAACATCTGAAAGATACATTTGCAACTTATATTGGACAAAGAATTATGGTAAAAAATTACCATAAAATCAGTGTATTTATCAAAGATAGATAAAAGCCAAAACCACAGTATAAATGACACAAATTGGTAGTTTCAGTAACCTTGTGCAAAAACATATAAATTAGCAAATATTGGCAAGCATATATTACTTTTCATCTAAGACAGCCTGTTTACTAGATGTATGAACTCAAGCTTCTGGCCAAAATTGCTTCTACTTTCTGGTTCAATAGAGTGAACATGTTTTTCCTAGGTTGAAACTAAATTTAGGAGGTACAACTGACTGACTGTTTTTCTGCTATCTGATATCATTTCTGCAGACTTTGATAAGGAGGGTGTTGCATTTTAAATATTATTTTACAGCTTGTATATAAATCAGTTTTAAGAGCTTTAATTGATCACTAAGTGATCTTTCATGTGCTACTTAGATCTTCCTAGCAATATAGACAGGCTGTATTGTTGGAAGATAGTAATGCGCATATAACATAAACATTCCATATTTATAGTTGGAAACTTGCAGTTCTGAATGATGGAATTTTCTAAGTTTTAACTCTTGTCCATTTTTATTCCTCTCCACATAAAGACATTATAAACATTGCACATCTTTCTGAAATAATTTAAACCCTGTTATATCTAAATACAGGAGAAAGACTGGCCCCAACCAAAAGGATGCTAGATAATTTACATCTCTACTGTATAAATCTCTACTGCCAACCTAATACATATTATTAAAGAAAATGTGGCTTTATTTAAAAAGTGATCTCTTCAGCCACTATGAGTTAACAAAGGCACAACGACTTCCATGAGATTCTTTTTTGTCTAAGCCCAGCAAATCAATTGAATGCTGCTGAGGTTTCATATTTCATATTGACTAAAACTTAGTTGAGAATATAAAATCAACTCTCTGTAAGTCAATTTTCAAAAATTCAATTTCTAAAATAGTTTAACTCATAATAGATGATACCAAACATGACTGCTTTTTCAAAAAAACAATTATCATCCTCCCATTCTCTCTCATTATCTATTCATTCATTCATTCATCCACTCATTCATATACAGAGAACTAGGCCTTAGCTCCTATTAGTTATATACTATAGAAAAATAATTACTCTCTATTTAATTACTGTCATTACTGTTTTCAAATACTTGCCCCCCACTATTAGAAATTCTCAAAGTAACAAGCTGCCTTATTATTTACTTGCAGAGTTTTTCACAAAATATTCTTGCAACCAGATCTTTACAAACTACAAAATTATCTTCATGAAAGAACAGAAGTCAGGCTTAAAGAAGCAGATGAATTCATAGGTATCTGGGTTTTGTTGGCATGTGGTTCTCTCAACTGTGTAGGCCTAGTGCTGTTAACTAGTCACCTGAAGAGGGAGTCTACCACCCCTTATTTCTCAGACAAAGAGCATAAGATAGCTCTCACACATTTTTCTAATCAAATTGTCTTGTGTTTCCCAGATTCTAGCATCTCAGTTCTTTGTCATATTTCATTCCTAAGAACCATCTCTCTTCCAATGTCAAATTTATATTCATCAAAGTTTTCTTTTCCTCATTTATTCTGAACCATAAATAATGTCTAGAAGCCACCTTAAAGGTCAACCTTGCAAGAAGCATCTGTATTTCAAAATATCAAAACTCTATGTTTAAGATTCAGGATAAAGTCTGGAATCAGGCTACCTGAATTTAAACTTCAAAATTTCCAGTTCTCAGCAAAGTTATGTTCATCTTTCTTCATTTCTCTGTGTCTCAGGCTTTCATCTGTAAGCTACCAAATATACCAGGATTCTCTCTTAAGGATGAAGTCAGGAATAAACTTAGTGTATGTCAAAGCACTTAGAAAGGTTGTTGGCACAGTATACGTCCAATAATTTTGGCTATGTGTGCATGAAAATAGTATACTCATTGAGGGTGGAACATTTTGGAGGTAAAGGCAGTATCTTTCCTAAAGACATTGAATCAATGGTATATAGTGCTCACATAATACATCATGATGCTAAAACTATAGGAAATGAAAGGGCTGAAAGTGAGTTTTAGAACTGAGATAATTTTTTTTAAGTATGGATGAACTTAAATAAATACAAAGAATAAAAGTTAAGTATCAACACAGTTGGAATTATAGTTCCTTCATACCAAGTCTCTAAAATAAAGCTAAAGATGTCTCTTAATATGGAGTAGCATTTACTTTTCACAGATATCATACTGAACTCACAATCTTACTCTGGAGTTGGTACTAGCTAATTATACCATGTAATGGACAGCCCACTCTGAAATAATTTAAACAAAGTGTCATTAGTTAAACATTATTTATATGCATTTACTGTTATACTCCCAATAGAAGCTGATGGATTTTCACCACATATCCAGTCAAAATTGTGTGATTTTTTTCCCCTCAAAAGGCAATTCAGACTTTTTACTCTATTTTTTCCCATCTCCCTCTTCCATAACCCATTTACCCAGAGTTCCTCTAAAATTAACTCCTTTATACCAGTAGAACTCTTTATTTTAACAGCCTGTTTACAGGTGCAAAAGAGGTGCATGTGCAGAGTTAAAACCATACAGAAGACTCCTGCCATCAGAGCTGACTGAAACTGTTTAATTATACTTGCACTTAAGTTTCAGTTGTATATATATCAATAATGCCTTGCTGCTGCTGCTGCTGCTGCTGCTGAGTCGCTTCAGTCGTGTCCGACTCTGTGCGACCCCACAGATGGCAGCCCACCAGGCTCCTCTGTCCCTGGGATTCTCCAGGCAAGAACACTGGAGTGGGTTCCCATTTCCTTCTCCAATGCATGCGTGCATGTTAAGTTGCTTCAGTTGTGTCCGACTCTGTGCGACCCCATGGACAGCAGCTTCCCAGGCTCCCCTGTCCACGGGACTCTCCAGGCAAGAATATTGTAGTGGGTTGCCATTTCCTTCTCCCAACAATACCTTAATCTACTCAAATTTTCCATGGCATACTTACAGAAATAATGGCAAAATAATTACATATTTAAGACAAAAATATGAATTTTTTGAGAAGGTAAATATCACATTTTTACTAAAAATAAAATATTTTTCATTAGTTTTTTCAAGATGCCAAGTAGTCTGAAAATTCAAAGACTAATTGATTCCTATTATGATTTCCTCCTTTATGTAACAGTTTTGGTAAAATTACCTTATGATAAATAAAGATTTTGCTTAAGGGAAAGAAATTTGTCATCATGATGCAAATAGATTAAAGACAATGAAAAATCACATTCTAATTTAAAAAGTGACAGTAAATGATAATCTACTAAACAAATTCCCAATATGTACATCTATTAGCTGTCACATCGATGAACTAGGACAAATTTATAATATGTTACTTATACCTCATTTCTAAAATGGAGAAAGAGGCTATTTTTCCTGTCATATTATGCTTGTTAAATAAAGAGTATAATATCAGAATTATTGAAGACTACACTAAATTCTTGCATTTAAACAAGCCATTCAACAATCTATTACTGGATAGACAACTTTATTTATACCAAAGCAAAATAGATACAATTCTCCTTTCTGGTCATAATTTTACCATTTGAGACATTTTCAATTTTCCTCTCACCAACATCATCAGAATATCAGAAACAGCTATGTCAGGTTGTACTTTGAGTTTGAAGAGAAACATAACTTCTCCTGGTTAGAGAGATTGATCAGTTTCCTTTTATTAATATGACAGGAAGACACTATGACAAGTGACCAGGTTCTCATCTGCCTGAAGACTTCCAGACCTCATCTTCTAGGTTACTGTGTTATGGTTACTATCATACTGCGGAGTGCCAGTCCTGTCAGTAACTGATTCAATTTAAGCTAAATCAGAGCAGCAAAGTACCTCTGGCATCTTGCATTTTACTTTTGCTTTCAGCTTTAGTCCAAAGCCTGAGGGAAATGGAAACTCATCGGAAGCCATAACCATCAAATTAGCACATGTGCAATACTCCCTTTTCCTCACTCTGATCATGACTGAGGCTTCTTGTCTATTAAAGACATTCAGAATGACTTTATTGACACAAGTTCTAACACAGTCACAATGAAATTAATTGAGGAAGTAAATGCCATTATATACTCTTGTACTCAATGGGATTTTATTGTAGATAGAACTTACAAGAAAGAAGTACCAAGCTGCTTATCAGAATTCTAAAACCTAAAAGTAAGCAAAGATTTCTGCTGCTGGTTGCTGATATGAAGAATGATAATAAAGAAGCTTTAGGCAATGTACTATTCATTTTGGAGAAATCTGGATTAAACATAATCTGCAAAGAAAGGCAAGTATATGCCATTGACAAAAATATAAAGGTACAAAGGAGAGTGTTCTGTTTTAATCTTGAGTGAAAAGACTCAGGAGTTAACTTTTTAATAGATCTATTATTTTAAAAATGAAATATGTGTACAAGTAGATAATTTTAAAACTACACATAAGAAAATAATAGAAAAAAGGCTTTCCATCAGCCATCACTCACATTGCTATCTGAACGATTTTTAATTCCTGAAAACAAATTATTTTTATTGGTTCATATAGGCTATTTAACAAAACAAGAGGTTTCATCTATTGCATACATATTATATGCCATATATTAAGCAATCTGCATTTATGAATTCATTCCAGATTATATACTTATTATATATCACATATTATATTAAGCAATCTGCTTAAATTTATGAATTCATTCCAGAAATATTTAAAAAGTTTCTATTATTTGTGATTAACCTGGTCTGGCTGCTGAACAGTGAGCAAGGCACAGATAATTCCTTTATCCAAAACCTAAACATTGGAAGCACAGAGTAAAGTAAGTTAAGCTAGATATCCTGTTAACTAAGTTATCTAGAATCTCCTTTACTCTTAAAATTTTACCATATAATCAATGAATTGTTTTGGTGAAAATTATTTATTTATATAAAAAATAAAAATGATGGAATACAAAAAAAAAAAAAAAAAAACACTGCCCAAACAGTCTCTGTTATTAGTATGGTGTGTTTCTTTCTATTTCCCATGCATTGATTAATAGAAACATATATGTATATTCATCTTTCTTAAACAATTAGAATATGTAATATTCACAACTGGGCTTCCCTGGTGGCTCAGATGGTAAAGAATTCACCTGCATTGTGGGAGACCTGGATTCAGTTCCTGGGTTGGGAAGATACCCTGGTACAGGGCATGGCAACCCACTCAAGTATTCTTGCCTGGAGAATCCCATGGAGAGAGGGGCCTGGTGGACTACAGTCCATGGGGTCACAAAGAGTCGGACACAACTGAGCAACTTAGCACAATATACACAATTATATGTAATGTGTTTTTATTTTACTTATAAAGATATTGCAGTCCTTTTTCTACATCAGTATATACAGATAATAGCAAGTTAATCATCTGAACAGTGTTTCTTTGCCTGTATATAGGATGGTAAATAAATTATTATGTTATGCCCATAATTAAATATTTTCAATCATATAGAAGGCTATAAAATTAAAAGTTCAGAAGCACACACATACACACATAATCTGCACTATGCAAAGTTTTATTTTTAACTCTTCTGTTGGCAGTAACTTTAACTTTTATTGCTATTTTTAAATATTACAAATATCACAGCTGTATATGAACAATTATATAAACACATGCGTGCCAAATACTAGAATTGCCAATTCAACTATATCTATTAACTTACCATTATGAAAAATTAGAAATTTAGGAGACACAAACGCTATCCCTCTCTTCTTTCCACCTCCCGATTCTGGATTCTTCTGTTTCTTTTATTTTATCATTATTTTAAGAAAACTTCTAGTGGCTACCATGAGGAATTTAAGATTCATAGACTTTTACTTCTTTGTTTTGATTTGCCAAAATTACATATCATCCATAGAGTCCATTGCATAAAAGAGGAAGTAGTCACTGTTCTTTCAAAATCATACCTTTTTCACCATCCAATGTATGCGGTTTTATAATTATTATTTGTATGTTATCAAGGTTTAAAACATTTACTTCAAATTTTGAAATATAATAAAGTCTTTGCTGATTTTACAATATGTTAATTAAGAAAACTTTAAAACAGATAATAGCATTAAGAGTATAAATTGTATACTGTAATTGAACTATAGAGAAGTATATACAAACCTACATTGTAATTCAAAGAAGATGTCAAATACCCTTTGGCTGCCCGTTTATGTTTATGTTGACTAGTATAGGCAACTGGCATGCATTTCTTTGACAGTCTTAAGTCTCTGTCCCACAGGCCTGTCCCTGAATGTGCCCTTTTACTGAAGCAGGGCAGGTGACAAGCACTGTGGAAGAGTCTTAAATAAGAACAATTTTATGAAGAATTGAACTTATTTACATTTCAACACTTTAGAGAGCATTTCTCTTTACAAAAGAATAGAAGTTCGGATGCAAATGTCCTTGCCTTTTAAAATCTTTTAATGAAT
Organism: Antilocapra americana; assembly: GCA_007570785.1. Taxonomy (NCBI): domain Eukaryota; kingdom Metazoa; phylum Chordata; class Mammalia; order Artiodactyla; family Antilocapridae; genus Antilocapra; species Antilocapra americana. The sequence continues at coordinate 10,446,583 of ML664161.1, read as the reverse complement.
CAACCTGGTTACACAGTCACAAGGGCAGTTTATTTACTCTTTTAATCTACTGATGACATTCATTTTTCCCTCCACGGTATCTAGTCATTGATTTACTAATTTGAGAAAATACTTTTGAATCTCCAGAAATAGATAATATTTTTATAACAACAATGGGTCACAAAGGAAAATTTGAACAAATACAAAATAATCGAAAAGCTAAAAATCACACTCAGAAAAATCAATATAATTAGAAATCAAAAAGTAGGCAACGATTTTCAGAAATTTAGAAACTCAAAAAAACAAGTATATAAATAATGCATGGGTCAAAGAAGATATCATAATGGAAATTTCTAAATATGTCGAACAGAAGTTAAATATTACCTGTAAAAATATTTGAGATACATCTAAGTGTTAATGTTAAATATTAATAAAATATTTACTAATGTAAAAGAAAAAGTAAACTAAAATGAATAAAGTTAAAGGTTCTAATAAAATTATAAAATACAACAAAGTAAACTTCAAACAATAATAAGGCAGAAAACTAATCAACTAATAACAAGAAAAATAAACGAAATAGTGAAGGTTAATAATACCAAAAGTTGACCCTTTGAAAGATGTATAAAATAAATAAAACTCTGGCATGACTAATTGAGAAAATAAGAAACAAGCACAAATTTTTAAAAATTAAGACTGAAAGGCAGTAGGAGTGACATAATTGCTGATACTCTTGAGATTTAGGAATATCAGGAAAATAGCATAAACAATTTTATGCCAAATTTTCTAAAATCTGGACGAAATGGACAATGTTAGTGTATGTGCTCTATATATACATCTTAAACAGAATTTCAGTCCCTAAATAAACAGATAAGAAACTGAGGCCTGGAGAAGAAAATTTAGTTTTTCAGTGGGGGAAGGGGAAGAGCTATTTTAATTACCTAATTTTATTTACTGTATCGATGGATTCAAAGAATATTATCAAATGTCTCTTTTACTGTTATCTTGCTCATTCACATCACATGACAGAACTGTTTCCTAAGGACTAAAATAACAGCCCTTACAAATATTTTCTGAGACACTTACATGCATAGAGATCTCTCTGAATATACTGAGTGTGGCCTGCTACTGGTACAAAGCAATAGCGTAACAAACAAACCAAAATAATTTTGCTAGTTACAGTTACATATGTCTCAGAGGCAGAGAAAATAAAAAGAGGCTCAAATGCATATATTTTGACAAAACAAATGAGAATTTTTTTAAGTACAATTTTATTGTAAGTTCTTTGAGAGCATAATACCATTTTCATGATGTTAGTTATTAGGAGGATGCTCAAAATACTTTATCATTTTACTGTCAAACTAGATAAAATACCAGAGCCCTTGAATTAGAAAGATTTCACTTCTTTTCTTTCTTTTACTTTTTTATTTTTTTCTTCCCCTGAAGTATTTCAGCCTTCATTGCTATGCAAAGTCAGACAACAACAACAAAGTAAAATTAAGTCATACTGAAACACTCTATTAAATATATTTTTATTAAGGGGAGAAACACTTTTAATTTATATTATGATTTCTCCAATCCAAAATTTGAGTCAGTTTTATTATAGACAAAAGCTGTAGAGACATGTTCAAACTAAGACATGATCCATGATTTCAATTAGCCACTGACATTACTAGTGTAGCTTCTATAGTTGTGAAGACATAAATAAATGATCTGAAAATCACTTTCAGAGCTAGAATGAGTACTTCACAGAAATGTTGCAGTAATGAAAAATCCAGAGCTACCTGTATGACCTATACATGCAATTTAGTCCTAATGATGAATAAGAAGTCTCATATAAAAATTTCATTTGTGCTCAGTGCTTAAAACTGACATTCCAAATGAAATTAAATCAAATAACGTATGAGTTAGGAATTATCATGGGAGCCATCCATACAGACTCCCTTCAATATTAAAGTTGTATGTTTACAATGGGATAACCAATGGTAGAAATCATGACCCATTTTAATCAACAACTGGGAGAAACAAGAGAGTTTAGAAATTGGAAACCTATCCAAATGGCAGTGCTCTCTGAGATATATCAAATTTTACCATTTTTCCCAGGCCCTACATAGGCTTGATTACTAGATTATAACTTTAAAACAGAATGTAACCATTTTTTTCAGACATCGAAAAAGGTGTCTGAAATCAAACATCCCAGAACAGAAAATGACAAATCATTCTATCCTTCTATTTTGTCTGGTGTATGGATATAGGGAAAATATATGACTCAGTCCAAAGCAGAGCAATATGACAGAGCTCATTTTTCTTCACTCATGCATGTTTTAAATCCAGCACAATGTTGTCCTCTGAGATCTCAAAATGGAAAAGAAAAGGCTGGAAATCTCTTTTCAGGCTCACTGTGTAAGTGAAGAATATAACAAAAAGGTAACTGCAAAATGAGGTCATTGAAACAGTAGAATATAAATATATATATACATATATATATTTTACAAAGAGAAATGTTTTTGTACCTAGGGTAATACTAAGACACAAACAGTTTTTTTTTAAATATTGTTTCTATTATTAGCACTTGGTTGTTATTGATTTAATTTTTAAAAAATATGCTTGTGATAGGAAGCAAAGGGATCCTGGAGTTCTTGGGAAGTAAAGTAAGAAAAAAGTAATGTCCTAAAGATACCCAATATAGCCCAATAAATGAAATAAATTTCTAAGGCTGCAGTTTTTAAGAATTTAATCCCATTTTTCTCCTTCCAAGATGGTAACATGATTTTTTGCCTTTTTTTTGTTTTTGGTACTTTTAGGTCAATTTTAAAAGCTTGTTCAATACTGCCAATTACAACAATATTCATTTCGTGTCTACTCTGTAGGATTGAGAGATGAGAGAGGAAGAAAATAAGTCAAGTTAGTTAAGAAAATTGGAAGTTAACTTGGGTTTGGCAAACAAATGTTAAGATCTGCAAGACTGACATGGGAGGGAGTCCTAGGTTGAGAAGACGGTGTGTTTCAAATCTTGATACTGGGGATATTTAGAACACAGAGGAAATACTGAGTAATGTTTTAGGATTTTGATCATGAATCTGCCAGTCATCAAGCAGTCAGTGGGTCCGAGCTAGATCAACAGTAAAATTTGGATCAGCTCAAATTACCATGGCTCTCTGCTTCTATCTGCTTGACTTTAGGTAATACCACTCAAGGCCACCCACTTCAAAGCCTTTAGCTGTTATTCTTACATGTTTCTAGAATGTTAGTCAGTGATTCTTATATGAACTTCTTCTGGTGATCAAGAGTGAGTCTTAAATAAAAACAGGAGCCACACGAAAGATCTTGTTTCTTATTACTTTATTTAGATTTTTACTAATGCCCTGAGAAAATGCCAAAAGAACCTCTTCTAGATTCCCAAGTTCCCAATGTCCTCAAAGCCACAGCATTGTTGGATTCTGTGTGAAAGAATGGTGACTCCACCCCATGTACTTTGTACTTCCCTGGGAATGAGGGCTCTCAAGTTCATCTGACACTGAGTCTTAGAAAACTTGTCATGAAATTGCACGTGCCAATGTCTGGCTTTTCCACTGATATTGGACCTCTTGCCACATTTGCCGTATACTCCAGTCTTCTACTACTCTCTGGTCTTCCACATACAAACAACTCTCATTTTCTTCTGATTCCCTGTGGAAGGGTCTGCATGCATATGCATTTATGCAGATAGATTCCAGGAAGGATCTTCAACCTCTTTGTTTTTGCACAGCTTGTTTTGGATTTAATTTAGACGGAACTGTCACACCTATGGACAATAGCTCCTGGTTACAAGTTACATTTTCTGTGACAGGAGTTATGTGTTCTACTTTCTCTTTTTCAACCTCTGGCAAATAAAACTGGTAGATGTCGAGTTTTTAAAAAATGTATATTCAGATAGTTTTCATCGGAGAGAGATCTGCCTTGTATTTCCATTTCAACTATGTGACTTAGACAAAGACAGCACTCTTTCAAAGTCAGTCATGCTCAGCTGGAAAACAGGATTAACACCTCCAAGACACAGGTGGTTTAAGGATTAAATGAGATAGGCTAGCAAGTAGATAACGTGTAGTGAAAGAGCTAAAAATGCTACTCATGTGTGGCAATGTTACTGTTACTACTATGACAACAGCATAGACATGTGGCAACCACATTACATATAAGTGAAGAAGTCTCTGCAGCATAAGGAAAGCAGCTTTTTTTTTCTTCTATTCACATGAAAATAAGAGGTTGTACATTTGACAAAGTGCCCAAGAGGAATGCCTCAAGATCCCGATATTGGACACAGTTGAGTAACAGAAGAGAAATAGCCTCTTTCCTTCTTTTTGCTATTTGTGGGAAAAATAAGATCTGGTAATGAAAATTCAGGGAGAGAGAAGATTCTGGACAGCTCCACTATTTCATCAAAAGTAACAAACATGATTTAGGACATGAAATTAACTTTTTTAAGGATCATAGTGCTGCGCCAGTTCACACTCCCCATCCTTCAGTCTGGGACCATAATTATATAAGAGATTTGACATATTTATTTATAGAGTTGAATTGGGATGTTGCCTTGCCAATATTGAGGATGACTGGCAATACTCAGAATTATCTAGAATTCCATGTTAAATGTGGTTACAGTATTTCTTGACATGTAAGCCATGTATGTTGATTAACAGAAATTTAGTAATTGTTAGTATTGGCAACTCTCTTTGAACAGTCATGATCATTCTTTACTTTATATACGGCAGGTCTCTTGATCTGTGACTCTTAGGAAAGATTACAAAATTTGGCACATCTTGGAAGCCTACAAGAATGCATTATGTTGCCATAGACACATCTAAAATTAATGTTTTAAATATGTAGGGCTTAGTGTAGAAAACTCCTTTGCCAGGCACATGCACATCTCAATTTTAAAAAATCAAGAGTATTTTGTCATTAGTTAGCTTCTTGTTAACTTACGACATTTTCTAGACAGAATTTAGAGTACAGTTACTCCTAAAAATTATAAATATTTTCATGAGAATTTTAAATGTTTATTTTATTTAGATATACACACTTGAATGGCAAAATGCAAATATCCAGAAGAAACAACCTGAGCAAAGAAAATGTTTTAAAATTAATTGTACTATAATTATTCTCCTTGGACATGAATTTGAGCAAACTCTAGGAGATAGTGAAGGACGGGGAGCCAGATGTGTTGCAGTCCATGGGGTCACAAAGAGTCAGACATGACTTAGCAACTGAACAATTATTTTTCCAAAGAGTCAACTTTAGTCAGCAACTTGGTACACAAACAGAACTAATTTTAAAATGCAAATTTCTTATATCATCTCTCTTATGAACACGGTCATCACTTGTTAATTATAATGATTCTAAAAGAACTCATCCACATCTTGGCAAATACTGTTTATTGAAGCACCTAAAGTGATAGCCTATTTTGAATTCCCTTTTTATTCCTTCTTTAAAATAGTGAAAAACATGATAGTGTGCATTAATATATAAAATATCAGGATGACACACTTTGCTCTGTGAAGAATAATTCTTCATGACTTTGAACAAAATATTTAGTCTCTTCTGTCCTGCTTTTTGGTTTTATAGTATTGTTCAACAAAGAAACAAACTAGCCTGGAAAAGACGTGAGCCACTAGGTCTAAGTAAAGTGAAAGTGAAAGTTGTTCAGTCGTGTTTAACATTTTGCCACCCCATGGACCTCAGCCCACCAGGCTCCTCTGTTCACTGAATTCTCCAGCCAAGAATACTGGAGTGGGTAGCCGTTTCTTTCTTCATGGGCTCTTCCCAACCCAGGGATCAGACAATTTCACATGAATCTTAATAATTTTAGTTAATACCAAATAGAATTAAACAAGATATTTAATGAATTATGCCATGATCAATTAGGGTTCACCTCGGAAACAAAAGGCTAGTTAAACATTAGAAATTTGCTCTAATTCACAACAACATGAATTTGATGAAGCTTTTACTCCTAGAGAACTTTTCTATGGCAGCTTTTCCTTTTTCTTTCTAAATAAATATTCACTTTCACACTCAACTAGGCATTCACAATTTTGTACCTCTTCTTAAAGAGACTCTTTTAAACTTTTAAGTTTTAGCCTCCATATCAACTAGAAACACTCTAATTTACCACATTAAAACGTGAAAAGAAAAAAAAAATGCCAACGAATATCAAACTGCATTTGATACAATTTAGGGTCTATTTTAATAAGACTATTAACATGTAAGAAATGAATGAGTAGTTAACATTTTAACATGAGTATCTTGTGACTGACCAAAAGACCAAATCTAGTTTAATGGTAGAATTTTTGAAGTATTCCAGAAACTTTCAAAGTGATGGCTACTCCTTCTCTTGTTTAAATCCTAAGCTAGAATCATGGAATCAAAACTTTTTTAACACACTCAGAGTTATTTATTGAGCATCTTTCAGGTTCCTAGCACTGTTAATGAAAGGATAGCTTTGTTAGTAAACAACTTGGATCTAGTCCTCATCCAGTTAACCTAAGTATGAAATGACATGGATAACATTATTAATATTTTCAAATACTTAACTGTTCACTTGGAAAATTTAAGTTATATGAAAAGCTATAAAGTATAAAATCATTCTTTAGTGTGACTGTTTAGGAATCACTTCAGAAAAGTAATTATTTACGGAATATAATTTTTTAAAAATCTCAAATGTACCTTCACAAAACCCTAAAATATCAAGTAATATATATAATTAGAAATGTCTGCAACCTAGACATATATATTATTGAAATAAACATCAAAGATCTGAAAATAGAAGAGGCCTTATTTGTGGGAAAAAATGACATTGTAAAAAGTGTTTATCTTTTTAAAGTCAATTTATATATTCACTACAGAATTAATTACAATTCTATAATGTGTTTCAGGAGGTTAGAGCTAATAAAATATTCTAAAATTTCTCAGAAAAAAATAAACATGTGAACATACTTCAGAAAGTAAATGAACAAAAAGTAGTGAATGTGTGTGAAGTGGTCTTGACCGATCAGATATTAAATCATAGTATAAAGCTAAGATCCCATGGAGAAGGAAATGGCAACTCACTCTAGTAATCTTGCCTGGGAAATCCCATGGACAGAGGAGCCTGGGGGGTAACAGTCCATGGGGTCACAAAAGAGTCAGACACAACTGAGTGACTAAACAACAATATACACATACATATATAGGTATATGTGTCAAAAATGCAGTTTATATAAAACTGTATATTACCTTAATATGCAAGGATTAATGCCTTAAAACAAGGATTGATGCTTGGAAAGATGATTATCAAACTATTTTTACTGGCTGCTCATGAGCAGTAAAACTTTAGGGCTTTTTATACCCTTTATATTTTTTGTGTCATTTGAGTTTTCCACAGTAAGTAGTACACTTATATGAAGAATATGTATTGGTGTGTGTGTGATTAAAACAAACACATTAATAGAGACAAAGCATTATGCTCAGGTTAATATATTTATTTTTATTATATATGACTCTCTTACATTTGAGCTCAGATATACTTGGTGATATTAAAGAACTATGAGTCACACTTCTAAAAGAACACATCTATTTATTGAATGGAAATTTTTCATAGTCATGGGATCTGAGAATTACATCACCACAGAGGAACATAGAAATCATCTGGTTTAATCATCTGTCATAATTTTATATATGAAGAAGGAGCCTCAGATAGTTGAAATGAGTTACCAAAATTCACACTTGAGGCTATCGCCCGAGTAGGGATGGTTTCCTAATCAGCACCCTTTTTACCATATCACATTGTTTTCTTTCCATGTTCCCAACAATGGCCCAAAGTGCTTAACTAAGGATAAATAATTAGCATTGGCTTTAAAGCCAATTTTAGGACAGCATGAAATTCATACCTAAATTATGCTGAATTAAAAATATTAAGAAGTATTTAATATTTTGCACACCAGATTTTTATTAATAAAATAGTATGAATTTTCAAACAACCTTCTGATAACATGTGAATACTTCATCATATTCAAATGAAGGAGCTACTGTCACTCTGCCGTCTCTTGCTTTGCCTAATTGGTCTTAAGGTTTTTTTAGATGACTGGGCAACAACACATGAAGTCAACTAGAGATAAATCTGTCATTTTCTCTCTTAACATCTATAAAGTTCAGTACAAACCTAGGTGACTAACGGAAATTAAAATTAAGTACGTATTTATATACCACATATAGACTATTAAAACAAAACAACATTAAGATGAAGGAAAAAATATAACGCTTCTCCCAATGAAAAAATTATCTTTTAATTATAGGCTAGTTATTGTAAAGTTTATATGATATGTCAAAAAATCATCTATAGTCCAAGGAGAGTTAGTGATAAGCTATACAAAAAAAATTATTAGAAATATCTTATGTATTTCTTGCATTTTAAGAAGTTATGGACTCTTAAATTCGTTTATCATCTCATGTGCAACTTGCCACCCACCCACCTCCTACACACACCTTCTTTATGCCTAGAAAACAGCTTTTCAATTCTTTATAAGTGGTTTAAAAATACACCTATTGCATGTAATTATAGCTAATTGTTAATGTAAATAAATACTGTTTAATTCTACAACAGCTAGAAAATAAAATACTTCACAGCTCATGAAAACCCAATAGGAGGTAAAACAATTCACATAAAGATTAAATATCTATTAAAAATGGAAGAAAAATTAGCTGAGAAAATCAACTAAGTATTCCAGATTTGAAGGTGACTGTCTATACTTCAGTAAATGCAGATCAATATTCTAGAAGATCTATTGCTTACTTCAAATCTTCTCTTAGAAGTTCAGGGGAAAATGGCATTTATATATATAAATAAAATACATATAAATTCATATATATTTTAAATATATATAAAATGTATACATATACTTTATACATATAATTAGACACAAACGTATACATACATATTTTTAATGTTAAAAACAATGAAGACACTATACCATGACATTTGCAGTAAAAATAAAATATATTGTGGCCTCCCAGGCAGTACAGATGATAAAGAATATGCCTGTCAATGAGCGAGACCCGGGTTCAATCCCTGGGTGGGGAAGATACCCTGAAGAAGGGAATGGTAACCCACTCCAGTATTCTTGCCTGGAAAATTCCACGGAGAGAGGAGCCTGGTGGGCTACAGTCCATGGGGTGGCAAAGAGTCAGACACAACTGAGCAACTTTCACTTCACTTTCATTCTATTACTATCTTGTGAGAAACATGACTTGAACATTTCGTCATTATAATCAATTTCAAAACCAATGTGAAGACCAGTGGAATTGGGAGTCTGGTGATCTGACATGGGACTAATTCATGGCTTTGTCCTCTCCAGGGTACAAACTTGGAAAAGATTTGATGTCACTAAGATTCTCTGTCAGAGATTATGATACCTATCTTGTAAATGTAGAATAAGGATTCAGGCTGCTGCTTTTTGTTGTTTAGCTGCTAAGTTGTGTCCAACTCTTTGCGACCCCGTGGACTGTAGCCTGACAGGCTCCTCTGTCCATGGGATTTCCCAGGCAAGAATACTGGAGTGGGTTGTCATTTCCTTCTCCAGGGGATCTTTCTAACCCAGGGACCGAACTCACATCTCCTGCATTGCAGGTGGGTTCCCATTATTGCTGAGCTAACAGGGAAGCCCAGGAAAGACTCGATGTCACCAAAGTTCTCTATCAGAGATTATGATACCTACCTCAGAATGTGGAATAATGATTGAGGTTACTAATAGCTAACACTGATTTCATGCTTACTGTGCACCAAGCACTTTTCTAGGATCTTTACCCTTATCAATTTATTAAATTATCACAACTACCTTGCAATTACCACTACTTTCTAGAGAAGGAAAGAGGGGTTAAAGATCATGCTCAAGGTCTCACAGATAGTAATTGGAGAATCTATAATCAAATTCCAGATATTAAGGCTTTAAAAACAATGCCTTGACATTTACAAGATGGATGGCATAGAGCAAATGTTCAGTGCAGGGAAATCTAACAGACCTGTTTGTTACTTACTCTTTTCAATAGATGGTAAGCTTCTTGAGAACAGAGAATGTTTGTTTACTGAATAACTTTATTCATCTCTTTGACATTATATTCACCTAGCCTGTTTCAAATCTTCAATAAATGGTTTCTTACATTATACATGCAAACAGCATTGAATGTAAGCTTTTCTTCTATTATGTTATTGATTGAATGAAAATATTATTCTTAAGGGGGATGATCTGTGTGGCTAACTTTATTGCTATTTTTTACAAAACATTCCCACATAATCAAGGTTGTATTTTAGAGAAATATAAGTAGGAAAAGGTGAAAGTGGATGAATTTCATAATATAAAAAAGTTTTATCTTTTTCTGTATTTTCCTAAAATCTAATTTTATAATGAATATACTTTTTTGGAGTGCCTGAAGTATTACACTAACGTAGTATTTTAAAAGCTTCTTTTTGGAATAAATCGCTGTTTTTAAATCCAACATTTCTAATATAGCTGGTAGCAGTCATTGTTGAAAACATTTATTTGAAGAATTGAGGACTCAATCAAAATATCTGCTTTCCCTTTGTGTTTAATTTGCATTTTGTAAGTAATATAAAAACTGTACCATCTTCAAGATGTGAGAAAAATGCATTGAGAGATCTAAATAATGTATGAAAATCTTTCTGGCATAAAAAGAGCAAAACAAAGCTATTCATCAGTTGTCATCTCAAAATGCAATCACAAGATATCTTTTAAACAACCTTCTCATTGGAGTGTTTCTTTTTTAAAACAGGAACACATTTAACTGTATTTTGCAAGTTCATCATTTCAAACAGTTGCTCTTTAAACACTGAATCAGATAAAGGAAGACCTGTAAGAGAGGCACCTTTAATATATTTTTAAGACAACTATTCTGAAATATTATTAAGTGTCAGGGGCAATGTAACATTTTCCTTTCCTTTCTTGTGTGCTCATGAAGCAGTGGTGGTGGTGATGGCCGTAGTTTAGTTGTTAAGTGCCACACCGTGAACTGTACATGGCCTGTAGCTCAGGAGGCTCCTCATTCCATGGGATTTCCCAGGCAAGAATATTAGAGCGGTTTGCCATTTCCTTCTCCAATGGGTCTTCCTGACCCAAGGAGCGAACCCATGTGACTCATTTAGACACAAGGACAATGTCCACTGTTCACATGGTTATTAAAAGAAAAGCTTCCATTTAATTTAGTAACTCATAGACTCATAAATGGCATAGCTCATGCCCATCAAGAAAACTACCATCCTAGAGATAAGTGATACCAGTTTGAGTTCATTGATGCTAATGTGTGGAAAGGGGGGTATCAGTTTGGTGTAGTACTGTGAGCACACATGATTCATGTTACTCTTGAACAAATGAGTTAATCTTCCCGTGTTTCAATTTCCTCCTCAGTAAAATGTCATCATTCTCTCCCCAACAGGGTTCTCTCCATTCAGTGTATTTGTGGAAATGCGAGGCATGACACACAGTGAAATCAGATTTCCTGTCTTTCCAGGTCAGAGTCAGGGATGTGGTATCCAGAGAATTAAATGTGCATTGTTGATGGGATCTCAATAAGGATTCCCCAGCTTGGGTTCTTCCTATCATCTTTCCATCTCCTTTGATTCCAGACACTCAAGGTAATCTCCAGATATGTTTCTAACTTTCATTCTAAACTGCTTGGAAATATCCCTGAAATATGAAGGCCAGATTACCTTATATGAAAGCATTGATCCCTGGGTCTCCTGTTACTGCTGCTCCCTAGTAGGCCAGAGGATCTAATGGAGTGGGGGCAGTTTTTGTCTGTTCAATGAGACTTCACTTGGCAACACTGGATGGAACCCTGAGTGGAGGATTTATAAATATCCATTTTAGATAAGATGGCTCATTCATTCATTTCTACTAATATTTTCAAACCACCAATTATGTTCATGGTACTTGTACTTGGGTCACAAACAAGCAAAGCATAGCTCTTGGCCATCAACAAAATTACTATCCTAGTGGTAAGTGATAAACACATGACTAAACAGATGGTTAAAGGACAAAGTGTAAAATACTATGATATCAAAACATTTTAAATTAAAAATCAAAATGGGAGTAAAAAGAACTAGATTCCAGCAACATATTTCCCTATAATACCTCACTTCAAGTTTTAAACTATAAAGAGTTGGACTAGATAATTTCTATTTCAGTCCCTTTCAGTTCTAAGATTCTTTGTATCCTACTAAATTGCTCTTGGATTAAATCAACTATCTAACTATCATGAATATTACTGAATCTTAGAGATATATTTGAAAAGAGTATTTTTCAATATAACAATATAAACTTCTCATTATAATAACATTAAGATACTTCAGAGTTTATGTGTGTGTGTTTAGGTTTATTGTGTTTCTTTGTTTTTATGTATAGAAGATAATTAGCCTAGAGTTTCTATACTAGACAATAAATAGATGAAAATTCTTGAGAATCTCTTGGACTGCAAGGATATCCAACCATTCAGTCTTAAAGGAAATCAACCCTGAATATTTATTGGAAGGACTGATGCTGAAGTTATAGCGCCAATACTTTGATCACATGATGCAAAGAGCTGACTCACTGGAAAATATCCCAATGCCAGGAAAGATTGAGGGCAAGAGGAGAAGGGAATGGCAGAGGATGAGATGGTCAGATAGCATCATGGACTCAAGGACATGAATCTGAGCAAACTCCGGGTGATGGTGGAGGACAGAAGAGCCTGGCATGCTATAGTCCATGGCATTGCAAAGAGCCAGACATGATTCAGCGACTGAACAGCAATACAGATATTAATAGGATTTGGCCTTATGTCTCACAGCACTCAAGCTATATATTAAAGTTCCAATAAAGCAAGCCCTCTTTTGTACTGATGCTTTAAAGAAATTGCAGGGTTTGATCATTAGGGCATAGACTTATTTTACATTGCTACATCAAAATTGGGGCTTCCCTGGTGGCTCAGTGGTAAAGAATCTGGCTGCCAATGCAGGAGATGCAGGAGACACAGGTGCAATCCCTGTGTCAGGAAGATCCCCTGGAGAAGGAAATGGCAACCCACTCCAGTATTCCTGCCTGGGAAATCCCATGGAAAGAGGAGCCTGGTAGGCTACAGTCCATAGGATTGCAAAAGAGTCAGACACGACTTAGCAACTAAACAACAACATCAAAATGATATGTGTTCTAACATAAATAACCATATATCTGTTAATAAATTAAATTTGTTCAACTAATATCAGCAGGAGTGGTGGGAGCAGGGAACAAAATAAAGAGTGAAATGCCATTTTATGGAAATTCACTATCTTTTATGATCGCCAAGAAATTCCTTTTCACATAGTCCAATGTCATTTTTTTTTATCCCCCCAAACCCTTTCCCTGCCTAGAGATTCCATCTTAAAGTGCAAGGTATTTTGCCAATTCAAAGAATATCCACAGATCATAAGATAATGCCTTTATTCCTATGTCATAACCTTATTTGTTTTATAACTCTTGGTCATTTTAAACTACTAGATTGTGAATTCCTTGAAGGTGGCAGCAACTCTGTTTCTTGTCTTTTCTGATATAGTATATAATCCAAGCTATATACTCAATAAAAATTGTCAAATGAGTGCAAATGTTGAATGATCATGCGAAATAAGTCAAGAAAAGTATGCTTACTCTGTTAAAGAAATATGAAGAATGAAACAATGAAAAACATTATTATTCACTGTTCCTTCCTTCCAGTATTTACAGCCAAATTCAACAAATTTAAATGTTAAAGCAGATGACACAAGTTGGAAACTTCTCTTTCTCTGCTGCTAAATTTGCAGAAAAGGAACTCTGATTCCAGCCTGAATACCTCAGCCTGCTTCTCATGTTTCAAGAGCTTGTTGCATCAAACCTTCAGTCCCTTATCAAAAACTCATTCTCCATTGTTTTTGTTTTCATATGCATGACCACTAAAGTTACCAATATTTTTCCATTGCCTTCTTGGAGCACTAGGCATTGTTTTTCATCATGTTTTATTCTTTGGACTCCTTTCACTTGCGTGTCTCTTCTTACCTATGCCGATTCATCTTTGTTGTGATTTCTTCTATGTAGAAGTTTCCCAAAGTTTTTACCTTCAACACATTTTGCTCCCCAATATTTGTCCATTTGCACCCAAGACTTCAGCTATGCCCTCTCTGCAAACCTTCAAATGTGTATCTCCATGACAGGTGTCTCCAGAACTACAAATCAGTGTTTGTCATTGTTCATCGGGCATCTCCACTTCACTATCTCACTACAAACTTAAATCAGCAAGATTGTAAGTGACTGAACTCATCCTCCATTCCCTGAACAACTTTCCCTCGTTCCCTTGGAATGCCAGACAATCCTCCAATTTCATCTATTTTAGATGCTTGGTTCAAAATTTTTCTAAAGCTGCCTTAATGGGTAAATATACTCTAATTTCAGTGCAATGGGATGAAGTCACACCAGATGATCTATATTTGAGGAAAACTCTACACTGGAGATAATGATCCATTTATAATACCACAACAAACAATTTTGCCACATATGACTGGTATTTGATTTGGGATATATAGATGCAAATATAGATAAAAAGATAGCTTGATAGAATTCAAATTTTTCCGAAAAATTTAGAATTGCTTAGACGCTACGGAAAAAAGTGGGAAATAATGACTATAATGCTAGTAGCTTCTATGGTTACAGTGCAAAATCATCTGCATGTTTATAATTGTTAGTATTCTGCATGTTTTTAATCCTCAATCTAATTCTCAGAGTGAGGTGACAGCAGCAATATTCACAGAGATGCTGGAGGAAGTGAAGCTGCACAAGTAAGCTGAAGTCAGCTTGAGAGAATATTAAAAACTGGGCAGAGCATATCAAAAAACACAGCTTCATCTTTGATTCTTCCTCCCTTCATCCATTCATGAGATGTCCTACAATATCTCTCACTAACAACAACAAATCCTCTTTCTTTTCATGCTCATACTTTTGGTGAACAAATTTGCACCTCACATTTTCCTTGCTGTGTAGGTACATGGCCTCCTGTTTACACTCTCCCACCACTATGTACCTACATATTATCTACCATTATTTTCTAAATCATAGTCCAGGCATATCTTTTTACTTCAAAAGTGATCACTAAATTTCCAATCTTAATTTGTCCGTCAAATTGAGTATAAAATAGACCTTCACACAGATTTTCCTTTGTAAAATATCACAGAAGCTAGGCTGGAATCCCTGCTTCAGGATGTCTCTGGGTTCCAACGTGCACAACAACCTAACTGGCAGAGTAAATTTGCTTTATTAAGAGAAAACACTAATGACAGAGCTGTTAGGTACATCCATAATAACATATTTCCCTTCTGATTCTCACAACTGTTTGGATGATTTAAGTAATACCCACCTAGTCTTAAGCATTTGTTAACAGCGTAGATATGTTAAATGGTCTTGTCACAGTAAAAAAAAAAAAAAAAAGTAAACACTAGTTTTTAGAGACCCTCAGAGGATCTTCAGGGTCTCACTGTGCTGACGACTTGACCTAGATCAACATAAGGTGAAAACATACTGTTTAAGAATATGACAATTTTATATAACAGGTAAATTCAAATTTTATTTGAAACTAAAAAAAAAGAAAAGTAACAAAATGACAGGGCAATGACATTGTGTGATATGATTTAAGCTTAATGAATTAAGAAAAGTTGATGGGTATATATATATATATATATATATATATATATATATTAACAATAACTAAAGATGAAATCAGTTTCTGGCCTGTATTTTAATCTCTAAAGAAAAAGTAGTCACGCAATTCAAGGAGTTAAGAAAAAGAGTAATGTGAGGATCTCATTTTCTGTTCAATATTTGATTTTTGATAATATAAGATGAAATCAAGAAAAATAGTGTCCTGAATAAAAAATAATTCATACACTCTAACATCTTGAATATATACAGAAGAAAAATATAGTTCAATATCAGTGAGACTTTTCATGTGAAGCATCAGTCAACCTCGACTGCTTACACATCATATTTTTCTTCACACTCTCAGGATTCCAAACATAGAGACAATTTCACTCTATGAGTATAGAATCCATTGCCTCAGCAATCATAAGCCCAATTTTTTTCTCTCTCTAAGCAATTCAGAAGTTCTTGGAAATATTCTGAAACTCTACCGACATCATTATCTACTTTTTTTTTAACAAGTGCTGTAGAAAAGCAGCAATGAATCACACATTCATTCAACAAATGTTTCTGAAAAGTCTCTTTGTGACAGGCAGGGATTTAGGGCTGAGGATCCAGCACTCACTAAAACAGGTAGACAAATCCTGTTCACATTAAACATACATTCTAGTAGGGTGACTTTAAGACTAGGGTTGGTAAAAGCTATTTATCATATTAAAAAATAACTTTTCAAGGAATACAAAATTACTAAGCAAGTTCTTATTTGATAAATGTGATCACTTATATCACTAATTGAACAAACCACAATGTAAAAGCTAAAAGTTAACTTTCAAAATGAAACATGTCATAAATATGCAGTTGGTCGAACAAAATATGACACATTTAAATTATCCAAAATATGATGTATGTAAATTATCCAAATCTTGAGGTTATACTTATTTTGCAAGGCTATATATCTGGCTAAATCTGAAATTAAAACAGATATGAATAAAATGTTGTTCTTATATAGCCAATTACTAAGATATATATATTTCAATATTTCTTTCTTAAAATAGCAAATTGACCAGGTGTTAGGTAGTTTCAAAAAGTCACACAACAAAAAATTCTCAGGTTAACCAGGTCACAATGTAAAAGAACAAGCTTTGACACAGAGACCAAAAAATCTGGACCAAAAAAATCTAGACTCAGTTCTATTATTTCTGTCACTTACCTGCATAGTGCTGGTTCCCATTCTGTCCAATCATAGTAAGACTATTTTCTTTTCAACTGTAAGCATTCCATTTATAAAATTTCAAAAATACAAATGTTCAGTGAAGCACTATTTACAACTGCTAAGTTATGTAAGTCACCTAAATGTTCCCCAACACACTAATGGATTAAAAAAAAGGGGGGGATATATACACCTAATGGAATATTATTCAACCCTAAAAAAGAAGAGATCCTATCATTTATCACAATACCGATGAACTTGGAGGATATTATGTCAAGTTAAATAAATCAAACACAGAGAAACTACTACATGATTCCCTTTATATGAAGTAACTAAAATAGACAAACGCATAAAAGCAGTCCAGGACTCTTGCCTAGAAAATCCCATGGACGGAGGAGCCTTGTAGGCTGCAGTCCATGGGGTCGCGAGGAGTCGGACATGACTGAAGCGACTTAGCAGCAGCAGTAGCAGCGTCAAAGCAGAGATCATTATGGTATTAGGAGGGACTGAGGAAAGAAGCAGAAGCGCCGGGCAGCAACAGCACAGGAGCGGCTGGGAGGAGCTACCCCACATCTGAGGTCAGGGGCAGCGGTGGCGAGAGGAGCTACCCCACGTCCAAGGAGCCATGGCTGCATGGGCACAAGAGCGGCCGAGGGGACCTACTCTATGTTCAAAGTCAGGAGGGGCAGCAGTGAGGAGATACCCAATGTTCAAGGTAAGGAGCAGTGGCTGTGCTTTGCTGGAGGAGCCCTGAAGCGATACCCCACGTCCAAGGTAAGAGAAACTCAAGTAATAAGGTAGGCGTTGCAAGAGGGCATCAGAGGGCAGACACAGTGAAACCATAATCACAGAAAACTAGCCAATCTGATCACAGGGACCATAGCCTTGTCTAACTCAATGAAACTAAGCCATGCCGTGTGGGGCCATCCAAGACAGACGGGTTAGGTGGAGAGGTCTGACACAAAGTGGGCCACTGGAGAAGGGAATGGCAAGCCACTTCAGTATTCTGCCTTGAGAACCCCATGAACAATGTGAAAAGGCAAAATGATAGGACACTGAAAGATGAACTCCCTAGGTCAGTAGATGCCCAATATGCTACTGGAGGTCAGTGGAGAGAATGAAGGGATGGAGCCAAAGCAAAAACAAACCTGGTTGTGGATGTGACTGATGATAGAAGCAAGGTACGATGCTGTAAAGAGCAATATGGCATAGGAACCTGGAATGTTAGGCCCATGACTCAAGGCAAATTGGAAGTGGTCAAACAGGAGATTGCAAGGGTGAATGACGACATTCTAGGAATCACTGAACTAAGATGGACTGGAAGGGGTGAGTTTAACTCAGATGACCATTATATCTACTACTGTGGGCAGGAATCCCTTAGAAGAAATGGAGTAGCCATCATGGTCAACAAAACAGTCCAAAATACAGTACTTGGATGCAATCTCAAAAATGACAGAATGATCTCTGTTCGTTTTCAAGGCAAACCATTCAATATCTCGGTAATCCAAGCCTATGCCCCAATCAGTAAGGCTGAAGAAGCTGAAGTTGAACATTTCTATGAAGATCTACAAGACCTTTTAGAACTAACACCCAAAAAAGATGTCCTTTTCATTATAGGGAACTGAAATGCAAAAGTAGGAAGTCAGGAAACACCTGGAGTAACAGGCAAATTTGGCCTTCAAGTA
Organism: Antilocapra americana; assembly: GCA_007570785.1. Taxonomy (NCBI): domain Eukaryota; kingdom Metazoa; phylum Chordata; class Mammalia; order Artiodactyla; family Antilocapridae; genus Antilocapra; species Antilocapra americana. The sequence goes on along the minus strand of ML664161.1, from coordinate 10,428,020 downwards.
CAGAATGAAGCAGCGCAAATGCTAACAGAGTTTTGCCAAGAGAATGCACTGGTCAGAGCAAACACCTTCTTCCAACAACACAAGAGAAGACTCTACATATGGAAATCACCAGATGATCAACACCAAAATCAGATTGATTATATTCTTTGCAGCCAAAGATGGAGAAGCTCTATACAGTCAGCAAAAACAAGACCGGGAGCCGACTGTCACTCAGATCATGAACTCCTTATTGCCAAATTCAGACTGAAATTGAGGAAAATAGAGAAAACCACTAGACCACTCATGTATGACCTAAATCAAATCCCTTCTGTTTATGCAGTGGAAGTAACAAATAGATTTAAGGGACTAGATCTGATAGACAGAGTGCTTGATGAACTATGGACAGAGGTTCATGACATTGTACAGGAGACAGGAATCACAACCATACCCATGGAAAAGAAATGCAAAAAAGCAAAATGGCTGTCTGAGGAGGCCTTACAAATAGCTGTGAAAAGAAGAGAAGCAAAAAGCAAAGGAGAAAAGGAAAGATATTCCCATTTGAATGCAGAGTTCCAAAGAATAGCAAGGAGAGATATGAAAGCATTCCTCAGCAATCAATGCAAAGAAATAGAGGAAAACAACAGAATGGGAAAGACTAGAGATCTCTTCAAGAAAATTAGTGATACTAGGGAACATTTCATGCTACGATGGGCTCGATAAGGGACAGAAATGGTATAGACCTAACAGAAGCAGAAGATATTAAGAAGAGGTGGCAAAAATACACAGAAGAACTGTACAAAGAAGATCTTCATGACTCAGATAATCATGATAGTGTGATCACTCACCTAGAGCCAGACATCCTGGAATGTGAAGTCAAGTGGGCCTTAGAAAGCATCACTGTGAAAAAAGCTAGTGGAGGTGATGGAATTCCAGTTAAGCTATTTGAAATCCTAAAAGATGATGCTGTGAAAGTGCTGCACTCAATATGCCAGCAAATTTGGAAAACTCAGCAGTGGCCACAGGACTGGAAAAGGCCAGTTTTCATTATAATCCCAAAGAAAGGTAATGCCAAAGAATGCTCAAACCACCACACAATTACACTCATCTCACACGATAGTAAAGCAATGCTCAAAATTCTCCAAGCTAGGAGATGTTCAAGCTGGTTTTAGAAAAGGTAGAAGAACCTGAAATCAAATTGCCAAAATCCGCTGTATCATCGAAAAAGCAAGAAAGATTCTGAAAAACAACTATTTCTGCTTTATTGACTTTTTTATTTGACTCAAAAGCCAAACTTTTGACTGTGTAGATCACAATAAATTGTGGGAAATTCTTAAAGAGATGGGAATACCCGACCACCTGACCTGGCTCTTGAATAATCTGTATGCAGGGCAGGAAGCAACAGTAAGAACTGGACATGGAACAACAGACTGGTTCCAGATAGGAAAAGGAGTACGTCAAGTCTGTATATTGTCACCCTGCTTATTTAACTTATATGCAGAGTACATTATGAGAAACGCTGGGCTGGAGGAAGCACAAGCTGGAATCAAGATTGCTGGGAGAAATATCAATAACCTCAGATATGCAGATCACACCACTGTTATGGCAGAAAGTGTAGAGGACCTAAAAAGCCTCTTGCTGAAAGTGAAAGAGGAGAGTGAAAAAGTTGGCTTAATGCTCAACATTCAGCAGAAAACTAAGATAATGGCATCTTGTTCCATCACTTCATGGGAAATAGATGGGGAAACAGTGGAAACAGTGTCAGACTTTATTTTTTTGGGCTCGAAAATCACTGCAGATGGTGATTGCAGCAATGAAATTAAAAGATGCTTACTCTTTGGAAGGAAAGTTATGACCAACCTAGATAGCATATTAAAAAGCAGAGATATTATTTGTCCACAAAGGTACATCTAGTCAAGGCTATGGCTATGGTTTTTCCAGTGGTCATGTATGGATGTGTGAATTGGACTATAAAGAAGTCTGAGGGCCAAAGAATTGATGTTTTTGTACTGTGGTGTTGGAGAAGACTCTTGAGAGTCTCTTGAACTGCAAGGAAATCCAACCAGTCCATCTCAGAGGAGATCAATCCTTTAAAGGTGTTCGTTGGAGAGACTTATGTTGAAGCTGAAGCTCCAATACTTTGGCCACCTCATGGGAAGAGGTGACTCATTGGAAAAACCCTGATGCTGGGAGGGATTGAGAATGGGAGGAGAAGGGGACGACAGAGGATGAGATGGCTGGATGGCATCACTGACAGGATGGACATGAGTTTGGGTGGACTCCGGGAGTTGGTGATGGACAGGGAGGCCTGGCTTGCTGCAATTCATAGGCTCGCAAAGAGTCGGACAGGACTGAGTGACTGAACTGAACTGAACTGAACCGGGGAAAGAAGGAGAGTTGTTTTCATTGGTATAAAGTTTCAGTTATATAAAAAGTATTTTTAAATGTTTGTGGTGCAGTATAGTGTCCATAGTTAACAATAGTATATTACATACTGCAAAGCTTTTAAGAGGATAGTCTTATGTTGGTTTTACCACAAACAACAGCAAGACACAAGGAAACTTTTGGAGGTGATGGCTTGATACTTTCATTAACACGTTGGTAGTTGTCATGGTTTTTGGATACATTCATATATCAAAACTCATCAAATTATCTCCATTAAGTATGCCCAGATTTTAGTATATCAATTTTACCTCAAAAAACCTGCTTAAAAATACGAATTGGCTATTTTCTGACTTGAGATTATATAAAAGTCTTAGATCACAAATACCCATTGTCTAGAGGTATATAGTCTCCACCCTTTCTTACCTTCCTCCTTTGCACAGAACATAACCATACCATATATATATATAGGCTAGTTATAGAGGTCAGTTTTTATTCCAGTCCCAAAGAAGGGCAATGCCAGAGAATGTTCAAACTATACACAACTGCACTCATTTCATATGCTAGCAAAGTGATGCTCAAAATCCTTAAGCTATGTTTCAACATTATGTGAACCAAGAACTTCCAGATGTTCATGTGGGATTTAGAAAATCAGAGAAACCAGAGATCAAATAACCAACATCTGTTTGATCATAGGAAAAGCAAGAGAATTACAGAAAAACATCTACTTCTGCATCATTGACTACACTAAAGCTTTTGACTTGTTTTGGATCAAAACAAACACTGGAAAATTCTTAAAGAGATGAGAATACCAGACCACCTGACCTGCCTCCTGAGAAACCTGTATGCAGGTCAAGAAGCAACAGTTAGAACCATGCATGAAACAGACTGCTTTCAAATCAGGAAATGAGTATGTCAAGGCTGTATACTGTCACCCTGCTTACTTCTATGCAAAATACATCATGTGAAATGCTGGGCTGGATGGAGCACAAGCTGGAATCAAGATTGCCAGGAGAAATATCAATAACCTCAGATATGCAGATGACACCTACCTTATGGCAGAAAGCAAAGAGAAACCAAAGCGACTCTAGATGAAGGTGAAATGAGAGAGTGAAAAAGCTGGCCTAAAATTCAACATTCAAAAAACGAAGATCATGGCATCCTGTCCCATCACTCCATGGCTAATGGAAAAACAATGGAAACAGTGAAAGACTATTTTCTTGGGCTCCAAAATCACTGCAGATGGTGACTGCAGCCATGAAATTAAGAGATGCTTGCTCCTTAGAACAAAAGCAATGACAAACCTAGACAGCTTATTAAAAAGCAGAGACATTACTTTGCCTGCAAATGTCCATATAGTCAAAACTATGACTTTTCCAGTAGTCATGTATGGATGTGAGAGTTCAAAGGTCCGTATAATCAAAGCTATGGCTTTTTCAGTAGTCATGTATGGATGTGAGAGCTGGACAATAAAAAAGGCTGAGTGCCGAAGAACTGATGAACTGATGCCTTCTAACTGTGGTGCTGGAGAAGACTCCTGAGAGTCCCTTGGATAGCAAGGAAATCAAACCAGTCAATCCTTAAGAAATCAACCTTGAACATTCGTTGAAAAGACTGATACTATAGCTGAAGCTCCAATACTTTGGCCACCTGTTATGAAGAGCCAACTTATTGGAAACGACCCTGATGCTGGGAAAGATTGAAGGCAGAAGAAGAAGTGGATGACAGAGGACAAGTTGGTTGGATGGCACATCGACTCAATGGATATGAGTTTGAGAAAACTCCAGCAGAAGGTGAAGGACAGGGAAACCTGGTATGCTGCAGTTCATGGGGTTGCAAAACGTCGGATATGACTTAGTGACTGAACAACAACCAATTGTTTTACTTATTTATTTTTGGTTTGCTGCAGTTAAAAAGAAAAATAACTGTATATTATTAAATATGGTAGGAAAATACTCTGCAGTAGAATTAATTAGCATTTTAATATAGAGATACACTTTAATATACAGATACAAAGGAGAACTTTTAAAGAGTACATTTGAATTTGAATGCTCAGCATGTCACTAAGTTTGCCTTTCTGCTCTAAGACTCAGATAACTGGAGTCTACCTCAGGTAACATCTATTCCTTTTGCTCAACATATTGTACATTAATGAATATCATTATGGAACAAAAGGCTTTTCAGAATCTTCAGACAGTTTTGTAATAGACATTCTTTTAAAATTCAGGTTGTGTCATAAAGAAAGGAGGCCTGTATATTTCTACTGTCCTAAAGCAGGTTTCCCTTTATTCTATAGTTTCTATGCTAGGTACATTTAAATATTGACAAATAATTTTAAATGTTAATAGAAATGTTACCCTAAAGTATACCGTGCTTTCACTTAATTTTACACGCATTACAAACTTGACAAACCTCCATTTTGTCTTGAAAAAATAAAGTAGCTACAGTATTCACCAGCAAGGAGAGGAATGGAGAATGAAAATGAGTTACTCTTATTTTTCTACTTCCTATCACTTTATGCATAATTTGGGAAAAAAGAATAAAATTCTTTCCTCAAATACAACTTTAAAATTACTTAGTCCATTGCATTAAAATGTAAAAGGCATTAAAAAGTTCCAAAGGAGATATTTACATCTATTATGTAAGTATATTTTAGATGATTTTTGTAACACATATTACATTGATTTTCAAAAATGAATATCATGTTACCTGGTAGATCAATATAGGGGCCTTGAGATCAATTTAGCAAGTAACTATATACTCAAGATCCCCTTTCCCATGTGAGCATTAACACTTTGCTGACAACTTTAGAAAATAAAGAAAAACCAACCAGAAATGCTCATTTTAACTTGAAGTTATACAAAAATGCTATGCTACTCTAACTTTTGATGCCACTAATAGATTGTACTACACTGTCTGAATAAAGGCAAATTATGCTACAGGCATAGTGATAGGGGTCTGAAAACTTTTCTTTTTCAGTAATGGAGTTGTCTCAAAAGTTTAGAAATTTCTTTCATAAGTGATAATACCACATCAAAATGTGAAATTAAAAGAGACAATTAAATGTAAATTGCCTGGAAGAAGTTCACTAAAGAAAATTCCATAAAACCACAATTTCCCCAAGTTTATATTGTTCTACCAGTGAGAATATGTTGTCAGGAATTTATACTTTTTCCTTTTAAAAATAAACTTAGAAAATCCTCCAACTTATATGAACAATACTGCCTATAACTCAGTAAACCATCATTAATATTGTTGCTAGTGTTCAAATAATTACTACTATAGTATTAGATATAGTAATAATAAGAACAGTAGTTATAGTAGTATGGTGCTAACCTCCAAGAATAATTAGCTTCATAGCATGAATAATATTTCAAAATTCCAATATATTTCTTACTTACAATAACATTGTAAGACTCTGAAGTCATTATAGAACTGTCATAATGGTTGAGATTTGATATATTAGGCATTATAAAGTTAGAGCTATACTCCAAAACATTCTAGTGTTTTTAATAGCCTCTATAGTCATGATGGTGTAGATTTATGTTACAGACTTATCTTAACCATTTTGAATTTATGTTTTAATCGTAAATGAGGACCTGGTAGCAAGTTCCAGCCCTGGCTTGTAAATCTATCAGTACAGCCATCGTGCTAATATCTCTGAGCCCCATATATTCCACATACAAACTGGAATTATCAAGACATATCCTAACAAGTTTACAAAGATCTTATGAGGATCAAATGAGAAAACGATTGTAAAAATAATTCATAAATTTCAAAGTTCTGTGTATATCTATTATTTTTCTAACTGCCTTTAGTCTGCTGAGCTATATTCATTCTTTTGTTCTAAGTTTCTCATTTTCAGTAAGAGAAAGATAGATGACCACTTTTCCTTTCCTACCAGGAAGGAAGCATCTGGTATACTTGGATTGTGTCTTAGGACTTTAATTCAGGATTAAAAACTTTCTACATATCTGTGGTAGCCAAATGCTATTTTAAATCTTCTTGGAGAAAGGGAAGGCATAGATGAAAGAATCTGTGTGTATACATGTAATATTGAATACATTATTTGTTGTTCAATCGCTCAGTCGTGTCTGACTCTTTGTGACGCCATGGACTGCATGAATACATTACTATCTATATTATTACATATACTAATAATGTGCATTATTCAAAGTGTACATCTATTAAAATAAATAACCTGTTGACTTATTGACAATGATATGTGTTCCCAAAGAAAAAATTTTGTTCCTAAATTTTACTGTTGCAAATTTAAATTAGCATTCTAGGAGAATTTTAACAAAAAATTTTATTGATTATCAGTTGCAAACAAAACACATCTTTTACTGAGAAGTCTCTCCTTTTTACAAATAATATATACCTAAAACTAACATAGACTGCTTTGTGTTCTAGAAAGTCATATTTTATTTTTTCCTATATTTTAAAAAGGCAAATATCACAAAAGATATTGTTAAAAATAGTTGGGTTCCATTTGTGACATGATTGAATTTCTTTGACACTTCCTAGTATGGTGTCATCATATAAAAGAAAAAATAAAGCAACCATGTGTTCTAAATAGATGGATAATGCCACACTATTTTGTTGAAAAGAACATAGAAATGAGACTCATGTTAAAGCTATATATTTTCAAGAGGTTCATTTCATAAATAACTTGCCTGTTGTGCATTAAAGTTGATGCTGTAGGCATATCAAGCACTAACCTATTGTTTATTATAGACCTATTTTGTCATTTTGATGGTACAGATTCAAGTTTGGCAATCTTCTTTCCTTTCTCTGCTTCACTGGGTACATGACTAAACCCTTGGCTAAAACCATCCCAAAACATATACTTGAATGTCATAAGTTATGACAGCCTAGGAGCTGAATAGGAACCCTATTAACTGACCGATAAAATTAGAGAATTATAAGCCTTGATGAGACAGATTGGACTATAAGCATAGTTACTATATTAAATAAATATCTCTTTAACATGCTCAAATAAGTCCAAGTAAAAATAAAAACATCACATGGAAACATATTGACAAACTGATTGAATATATATATTCATTTATACACACATATGCAAATATATATTATACATATGCACATATTCACATATATCTATACATATGCACACATACTCCAATAATTCTATAACCTACTAAAAGTCATCTTGAAAATAATACTATGGCCACTCAATGGGACATGTTCAGGTCAATTACCTATTTGCTGTAAGTAAGAAGGAAACATCACATATGATTTTTAAAACCATTAGATATATAATTATGCTCAAGGCCAAGTACTAAATAAGATGGGCTGCATGTTAACTGCTAGAATACAAGAGGGCAGAAGAAAAAAATTAAAATATGAATGAAATGGATTACAGAAAACAAATCAGGTAAACCCTAATAAGGAATACAAACCCTGAAACTATGATTATTTGGATTATGAAAACCCACTAATTTTTACCAACTTTTCTCTCTAGCTGGACCTCTCCCCTAAACTCCAGAGTTGCATATCCAATTACCAAGTAGAGACCTCCACTTTGATACCTAATAGGCATTTCCAGGGCTTTCCAGGTGGTTCTAGTGATAAAGAACCTGCCTGCCAATTCAGGAGACAAAATACATGGGGGTTCAATCCCTGGATTGGAAAGATCCCCTGGAGGAGGGCATGCAACCCACTCCAGTATTCTTGCCAGGAGAATCCCATGGACAGAAGAGTCTGGCAGGCTACAGTGCATAGCATCACATTGAGTCAGACACGACTGAAGCGACTTAGCATGCATGCACACAGGTATTTCCAATTTGCTATCCAGCCCTGAGCACCTGCCACACGACCACCAACTTGTTCCTCTTGTTACCTTATTTTTCTCAGATATGGAAGCTCCCTGTCTCAGTGGTTATGGAATAAAAACCTTAGAAGCATTCTTGTCTCCTTTCAACCATCTTTCAAATCCTATTAGCTCTACTTTCAAAACACTCAGAATCCAGCCACCTCTGTGGTTACTATTTCGGTCTGAGCCACCATATTTTACCTGGATGATCACAGTGGCCTCCCACCCATCCACGCTACATATACTCTTGCCTCCCTCCAATCTACTCTCAACACAGAAGACAAACGATGACAGTGTAAAAAGTAATTCAGGGCATGGCATCATTCCTCAAAACTCTTCAAAGCCTTTCCATATTACTCAAAGGGTGGGGACAGGGCTGGGTGGGCGGGGAGCAGCTACATTCCTCCTGTGGCATCTCTGCATCATCCACCCCATCCCAGCCCCAGGGCTCACCTAACTTATTTGGAGGCTGATCTTCTGTCCCACTTGCAGCTCAGTTCTTTTGCTTTTGATTTCTTCTCTGCCTAAAACCCTTATCTCTAGATATTTAGCAGTACAGACTCTCAATCTGTATCCTTATTAAAAGGATATTCTCTGGCCACTCTATTAAAATTCACTACTCCTTTTTCAAATTTCCCATCTATGTTCTATGATGTGTTTTCTTCCCTCAGTGCTATGACAATCTAACATCCTCCCTATTTTACTTATTCATTTTGTTCAGTGTTCTTCGCTTCTCACTTGAATATGAGGCACAAAAAGAGAGAGAACTTTGTCCCTTGTTTGCTTCTGTGTCCTCAGTACCTAGACAGTGTCTAGCATGGTAGAGTCGTCTGTGACTGTTAGCTGAATGAATGTTGAAGGACTCCTACTTGAGGATCACCTATCTTTATCACATAGAAGGGATCTTTATTTCTGGACATAAACTCTCAGCCTAGATTTTTAAATTGCATAAATTTCTGAAAAGCCTACAAAATAGGTTAAGCCCAGAAAATCATGGCACAATTCACACAAGAAGAAATCTGCAATGTCAAAATTAATATGCATTTAAATAAGTGTCTACATAATATGACAGCGACTCAAATCATTCCATTATATATCCATATAATAAAGAAGCGTCAATCATAGGAATGATCTTAGCAAACTGAAGATTAGAAAAACCATAAAACATCCTTTAATCTTCTTTTCTTTAGATAACCAAAATGTTAATGTGAGAAATGGTACAATTTTGTTTGATATTTTTTCAGGGTCCATAAAAAACTACTGGGAGTCTTCAGTTGCTGTCCTTTTGTTGTCCACACCTCCAAATTCTTGGCAGTCAGATAAATTTTTATGATCCCCTTCCTCTCATTTTCAGTTTTAATAACAATGAGCAGCTTAATGTTCCCTGCATGTGCTGACCCTCAACTCTTCTGGACCAACTAATTCATTTTCATTCTTTAAATTCCAGCTCAGGCACTTTCTCCCCAAGCAGTTTTTCTCATTGCTCCCCTGCCTAGCTATGAGATAATAGAACCAATTGTATGCCCCTAAATAGCCTAAGCTTATTTCCATCTCTTCACTAGAATGCTCATCTAATTTTACAGACCCTATGTAACTTAGATTTTGCATCCATCTCTAAATTCTATTTCTATCACTCTACTCTGATATGTTGTGCTCCAGTGCCACTGGTCTGTTTTTTATAGTCTTGTTCTTAAGTCATTTCTGATTCTTTGAGACCCCATGGAAGATCCTCTGGAGAAGGAAATGGCAATCATCCCACAGGTGGAGGAGCCCGACAGGCTGCAGTCCATGGGGTTGCAAAGAGCCTGATGTGATTGAGCAACTTTACTTTCTTTCCACGGACTGCAGCACAGCAGGCTTCCCTGTCCTTCACTATCTGCCGCAGTTTGCTCAAACTCAAGTCCATCGAGTCGATGATGCCATCCAAATATCTCATTCTCTGTCACCCCCTTCTCCTCCTGCCCTCAATCTTTCTCAGCATCAGGGTCTTTTCCAATGAGTTGGCTCTTCCCATCAGGTGGCCAAAATACTGGAACTTCAGCTTCAGTATCAGTCCTTCCACTGGATAGCCAGGGCTGATTTCCTTTAGGATAACTAACCACAATTAAAAGAACTTGATCCTTCTTGGTCTTTCTGCATAATGCTGTGTCCCAGCATTGGAATGGATGGCACCTCAGATATCAGCAGCAGTGGCCCCAACTCTGCACAGTCTTTTCTGATCACTTAATCTAAAGTAGCTTGTCAAGCTCCATTTCTGAGCATCATAATGTTTTATCTTTCTCACAGTACATATAGCTCTCTGATATAACTTCTTAAATTTTTCTGTACACTATCTTTATTCTCATGTAGAATATAATCACTATGAACCAGAAACTTTGTCCCGGTCCCTATTATAGGACCTGGTGTCTAATAGGTGATAACTAAACACTTGTTGAATAGGTGAGAGGAATTGTTTACCAATATAATTTACAAGTTTAAGTATATTTTTCACACATCATCAAGCTTCTTGAGAGCAGAAAGATTATATTTTACTCCTCTTTGTATCCTCAATGTCTAGCCTAGGATAAATTAACTAATTGTTGTTTTTCAAAAGAATGAATCATCACTAGTATTTTCTCCAGAAGCCCTTATTTTCAAAACATTGCAAACTAGCTTTTTAAAGAAAAGTACTCAGACGGAACCTTAGAAAGAATCTCTGAGAAATCAGACACATAAAGTTTAAGTGTTGCCTTAAATGACAAAAGAATCATGACTGAGACAGTAATGGAATATTTCATTGCTTCCTGATGTGTACCAACTCTCTTGCAGTTAAGTGGAGGCACATCATTTGCTGTGGCCAACACCATCAGTTACTTTGACCTGAGGTAATGAAAAGGTTATGTGTAATTCTATGATCTTTCTCTGGCCTCCAAATAAAAGCAGGCCATGTATTGTGATGGCAGAGACAGATCAAGATCGACATAATCTGAGTTATAAGGAGGACAGATGATCAAGAGAGTTGCCTGTATCTAGAGAAGAATTTGAGTGAAAAAGAAAAAAAAACAGTTTGTCATATTAAGTTATGCTTTGTCTTAATTCCTGGAGCAAAACTTAGCCTATTTGGACAAACAGAGAAACACCCTTCTATTTAGACACATACATAGTCAATAGTCAATGTACCTTTTGTAATAAAAAATACTCTGGAATTAAATTGCATGAATTTGTCAACTTTTTGAATTAATATGTCCCTTGGGTGCAATTATATAATAAAATTAGGAGATGAGTGTACATTTTCAGTGAGGTGGCTTAACTTTGCCTACTTCAATCAGAGCTTTGACTCAGAAAGCATTGTATTTTGCTCAACAACATGACCTGTGTAATGAAGCAAAATCACAGTTTAGCATTGGGCTCTCAGCTATCTACAGAGAACTTATCTTAGAGTGGGAGGTTAGTAACCTTTCACCTGGGAAACCTCAAGTATTTTAGAAGCTTGAAATAATAGGATCAAAGAAATAATTTGAAAATTTCAATAACCAAAAGGAAGCATATGGTGATTTCAATTTTATCATTCCTTTGATCAAATCTTCATAGATCTATTTCTCATTTGTGGAAAAGAGCATATCAAACACCATATAAAAAAAGGTCATGGTGAATGGAGATGAGCATCTGAGATAAATGTGGCTGCAAAGTTCCTGAGATTTGGAGAGAAGGGAGTAAACACCAATTATTTTTGACTAATAAAAGGTGTTACATTGAGGAGGAAATAGAATAAAAAATATTAAATAACAGAATAGATTTTACTGATATTAGCCACTTTAAATATGACATGGCCAAGTAAAGGATATAAAAAACACAATCAAGCTGAAATTTTATTTATTTATTTATTTTTTTTATTGTTTTTGCCATACACTGTCATGATATCACCATGGGTTTACATATGCTTCCCCTCCGGAAACCCCCTCCCTCCTCCCTCCCCCCCGGGGAAATCTCGCTGCACCAGTCCCGAGCATCAATCCTGGGCTGGCGATTGATTAGACACATGACAATTAACATGCTTCAGTGCCCTTCTCCCATATCATCCCACCCTTACCCTCATCCACAAAGTCCACGAGTCTATTCTATACATCTGCGTTCCTTTTGTTGTCTCGCATGTTGGGTTCTCGTTACTGTCTTTCTAAATTCCATATATATGCGTTAATATACTGTATTGTTGTTTTTGCTTCTGGCTTACTTCACTCTGGATAATGGGCTCCAGTTTCGTCCATCTGAGTAGAATTGCTTCAAATGAATTTTTTTTTAATGCTGAGTAATATTCCATTGTGTATATGTACCACAGCTTTCTTAGCTGGAATTTTTGAAAAATGTCATGATTATATTTTTCCCACCTTGAAATGTGAAAAAAAAACTTTTTAAAATGTTCATTATCATAATGACATTTGCAAAGAAGTAGATTTTATTTTTAAAAATAAGTGAAAATCAAACTTCCAATATTTTGAAACATCACTTAAAAAAGTTTTTTCTTTTCAGCTTTCTCAGTCCCTTTCAGCAGAGTATCATAATCAGAAATGTAATAAAGCCTAACTTGAATTTTTATAAAGTGAGTGAAACAAGGAATATTTTTAAAACAGAGATTCTAATTCCACCACTCTTGCACTTGTTCTTCAGCTGGCACAATTTTCTATGCTCTTCTCTTGGGTACAGTTTAAGGAGGTTTAAGTGGCTACTTGGGTCCACTTTAAGGCTGCAAGATTGCTGGATGGAGTTTTTATATACCCACAAATCTGAAAGAACCCATATAAAGTTTCTAGTCTGCTTTAAGAACACCATGGTGCTCACTGTTAGACAATGAAGGATATTTCTAGTTACTTATATTAGATATATTGAAACTACTAAAAATGGTCAATAAAACAAAAACACTCAAACCATAATATCAATACATAATGTCACTAAAGCATACTCCTTACGATAAGGAACATTTAAACTTCTATCAGTAGTCTTCCTAATGGGAAGTGCTTGCCTAAGGGAGTCACAGTGTAATCTAAAGGATTGGAGGAAGAAAACAACAAAACATAGGTTTATATGTATCTTTCGTAAAGGAAAAAGAAATCTAACTTTTCTGATATACAGAATGATCCTGAAGCCTTCTCCCTGGGTATGTAAATCAAACACACCAGGTAAGTGCACATGTGACATATACCTGTCATATACTGCTCATGAGGATTCCTGAGGGCAAGAAGGATATTGCTTAGCAGTCTATTACACCTTTTTAAATTTTGTTGTTCTAGGGCATACTGCACATCAGCCCAGTTAGATGGATTTATTGTTTACATTATCTAATTGTAACAAATCTAGCATTCACAGGGGGCAGGTGGCTTCAAAGGGTTCCTACAATAAATATCCACAGACTGAAGGTGTTACAAGTACAAATAAGCCACAAAAGTGACAATTTTTTTTCTGTTAAGTGAGAGCCTGTAGCCAATTACATTCCAAGGCAGAAACCATGACGGTTTAAATCTAATTAACCAGAATTCAGTCTTTTCAATTATCAAGACTATTATAAGGATTTAAATATACTATGATTAGTAATGAACTGCTGCTTAAAAGTACTTTGGTGTCTTTGTGAATCATCTTTTTCAGCCCTAACAGCCATTAAAACTAAACATTAGACTAACCCTAGAAACAGCCTTCCAAATATCTGTATGACAAAGTATGAAACTAGTATCTTAAACATCACAATGATTTTTAAGCACATGGCTTTTAAAATGTGTCTAAAAATAAGTAACATAACAATTATTTTAAATGCCATTTCATCTTTAAAACTTGTCTTCTATGTATTTTTATGATATAGATAATATGTTAGGACCATGGTATATGCAAATAGATTACAAATATAACCATGAGCTGAAGATTCTTGCTTCAAAAATTTATCCTAACAGGGAGTATAATCAAAAAAGTAAAGAAACAACAGTCTAGAGTAATAGTACCTAATGCAGTAGCGACTAACCACACATAACTAATGAGCACTTAAAATGTGGTTTGTGTCACAGAACTACATTTTAAAATTTTATTTAATTTTAAAAACAAATCAGTATCAACTGCTATTTTCTATTAAACTCAACTGTACTATTTTGGTAGGACTACATTTTACTTTATCTGTTGGAAATAAGTATATGAATTGAGATGTTCTGTAAGTGTAAAATATACACTTTATTGTGAAACAGAAAAAATACATAATGTCCATTAAGATTTTGTTTATTCCATATAGATATCATAGCATTTTGACTGAGTAAAATAATAAGTTGAATGAAAAAATTAAATGAATTTTCTCTGTTTCTCTGTAGCTTAATGTGGCTGCTATAAAACTTAAAATTAAATATATTGATTATATTATAATTTCAAATATCCATTAGAAAATTTACCTATAGAATGTGTACGTACCTTAAAAACCCATCTCTTTATATGCCTTGTTTTCAACATCCCTTGTCCTCACCTGCTCCGAGTTTGGAAGTTCTTTTTTTACCGGCTCTAGCAACAGGTAGAGAATAGGTAACCCACGGGGCAGATGACTGTAGGTTAGTAGAGCATACCAAAACAAGGCTCACGATTAAGCCTAAAATACAGGGTTTGGGCTGGTTGTTTTTATATTTTTTACCATAGATTTCTACTTATATAGTTGTCCTCTGAAAATGAAACAACACATGAAAAGCTTTTTTAAAAAAACTTAATGCCTAGAATGTCTTTGGTTTCTCTGAAAAGTCATGTTTCACCATTCTTCTGCTACTAAGAAATAAAGAAAACGTGGTAGAGTCCCATTTCAGAGCCCAAATTGTCAACTCTGAAAATGTTTTGAGACTATGTCTTTCCCCCTTTTCCATGCCTTCTATTTTTGATAAACCCAATTCATTATTTATATGTAACCATATCTTATTGTATATCCTCTGATGAGCTGTCACAAATACTTGCTAGAAAAATGGAAGGGTAAAATTAGGTGTTTATTTAATATGCAGCTAATTACCTTTGTAAATATCAAGATTATGTAAGTCATGGTGAAATATTACTATTGGAGTATGCATTTACTATTCATTTCAATGTGGAGTAGCCTGGAATTACGAAACCATTATATAGATTTGCTGTGGTCCTTCTAAGCAAGTTTTTCTAGAAAATTAACCCAAATATAAACTGTAGACTATAAGCAATCCACTTTGGTAAATATTACATATTGACTCTAAAACAGAAGAGTTGAACATACACTCTGAAAAACAAGTTTCTTATGACTTTAAACATGTTTAAATTATGGTGTGTTTCAAGGGAAAACATTATGTAATGAAGCAATGTTTTTATTTATGTTTAAAAGGAATAACAAATATTTCTTAAAGCTTATTTTCATATGAAATAAAAAAAGCTTAATTCCAGCATAATTAAATAACTTAAGAGTTACATATTCTCTGTCAGAAAAACTCTTCCTAATTATGATGATATTACTACAAAAATCTTTTTCAAAACTTCTTTTTGTTTGAGTGTGTTGTATATTCTCTACAAGAACTAACTTTTCTGGAAAAGATGATATTTTTCAAAGTTCAAATACAAGAAGCTAGCACATACCAGAATAGAAATTAATATTTCTCTTGGATCTGTCTCATCTCAGGGATATGCCTCAGCTCTTTAGAAAGAGTTTCTAAATGGTATTTTATTATCAGTTGAGAAATATAACTTGTTTCATATATGGAAATTTTTTCTAAGAATAATATCTATATCTATGGTCATAATTGCCCATTTAAAACAAATGGATCCGGATGTGAGTAATCAATAGTTTATGATCTCTTAAGCCACCACTGTCTGCTCATAGCAATAGTTGAGTACCTGTAAATCAATTCAAGATAGGTAAAGTATCGAAAGGCAAAGTCTAAGAAAAGGTACAAAAAATATTTTTCCTTTTGTTTCCTCTTGCATTGACAAAAGAGCAACTCAAATCTGACTTCAAATAATTTACATAGATTGCATAGCCCATTACACACACAGAGTCCATAGTTACCCTTTCTGCCATTTTTATATATTTTAATTCAAAGACTCGTGTTTAATACTGTTTTTATGTTTAATGCTCAGGAGCACTAATCTTTTTACTTATTCTAAGTTAAGCAGGAAACAGAATAAAGCAAATATTAAATGCAGGGTAAAGGCAGAAATTGAGAATCCATCATGGCTAAGCAGTAAAGAATCTGCCTTCAATACAACACAGGTTCAATCCCTGGGTCAGTAAGATCCCCTGGAGAAGGAAATGGCAACCCACTCCGATATTCTTGCCTGGGAAATCCCATGGGCAGAGGCGCCTGGCAAGCAATAGTCGATGGGTTCACAAGAGTCGGACATGCCTTCGCGACTAAACCACAACCACCAAATGCAGAAATCATTTATCAGTTTGCAATAAATTTCATGTATTACAGTACCAGTACACAGTGTGCTTCTCCAGAGGATACTTTCCTTGCCACTGCTCTTGGGGCCAAACTACCATTTTGCTGCCATTAACAAGATCCAACCTCATTTATGTGGGACTAGACACAAGGCTCATGTATGCACATAAGTAGTACTCTTCACTACCCTCAGCTACCCTTTCCACCTCCTCTGTATCCTAAGACATGTATATCCCAAGAAGAGGAGACAGTGAATTAACTTGCGTGTTTATTAGTGAGTTTTGAATTATATTACAGAGTACTTACTAGTCTGAAGCATACTGGAAAACCAAATAACACAAAGTGTTTATTTCTAGTTTGGGTTGCAAGGCAGCTACTATATTAAACAGTCATTACATGCAACACTAAAAAGTAGGATTGGCTTTCTGCATGCTGAAGTGAAAGCTATGGAAGCAGAAAGAAGAGACAGATCTGGCCTGGGTTAGCTCTGCAGAAGGTATGGTGATAGTTGAGTCTGAGAGACTGGGAAAAATGTGGCAAGTAAGATATTGGAACTGATCCTGGTAGGCTGTTAAGAAGTTAGCCTGGATTGTGTGGACAGGACTTCACAGAAATGTAGAAGATAGAGTTTGCTGAAGAGAAGAGCAACATTCCTTAGCAGACCTGAATGGCAGGAAATATCTGGAATGGATCCTAGAGTTAATGAGAACCATGTGGAGATGATGATCAGAGGAAAACTAAAAAACAAAAATTAAAACTGAAAAAAAAAGCAAAACATGATACTTATATTTATAAGCTATTTTGCCTGCTTGTGGTGTGTAATGAAATTACTTATAAATTTGAATCTAGAGGCTAGAAGGTCAGCTGGAAGACCTAGGACCCAAGGTGAACAGTAAGTAGCAATAGAAATAGAAAGAAGGAAACAAATGTAAGGAATTTTTAAAAAAATCAAATTATACCAATTAAAAATAGGAAGACAAAGGAAAAGGAGCAAATTTGAATGTTTATGAAGTAGTTCAAGAAAAGACTGTAGAAAGTAAAAAGAAAGAAAAAGAGAAAGACCTCATGAGATGCCCTGGCAGACTAAGTTGCAGTATGTGTTGAAGGCAAAGTAGTGAAAGTGAAAGGGATTTCCAGGACTCTGGCACTAGGTCATGGGAAAGTGAGGGAATCCTGACTTGGTCTCATATTGAAGACTCATTAGAGCAAGGAAAGGATCATTTGATCCTTTAGCAAACTAAACCCAAAAGCAAAATCCAAGCCCAAATTATTTGCTTAGAACAAAGAGAAAAAAACTGATACTCAATGAAAAAGAGACCATATTCCATTTAATAATAATAAACAGTAATGGGACTACTCTATTACTTTGCATAGACCATCTCAGGGATATAACGCTGATGAAGGAGGACCCCCTTCAACTGTTTCTGAAAAGTACTAAAGTCCTGCTCACTAAGTATTCAGTAGTTAAGGGCTAGTCCCTCCCCTGAGATTCTTTCCTGTTATATTCGCATTTCACAAACCAATTTTGCTCACTTAATTTTGATAGAGAACTTTGCCTGGTTAATTGAGGGTGGTCTGTTTGTTTGTTTTGATTTTTGTATTTTTAACCTAGCTGCTTGTTTAAATGACTTATTTTACATCTAATTATCTTACATCTTTTAAAATTATTTCAAAATATTTATCTATCTTCCAATATTTAACTTTGCAAATACATGAAGAGAAACACAAATCAAAAGCTACAACTGAACTAGCATAGAGGCCTTTCCAGAATCCTTCAGTCTACATTTTACCACAAACATTCTTTTTTTTTTTTTAACAGTCTATTCTTTTGGGAAATATAACTTAACAAAATTTGTGCTAATAGCTTTATTTGTTTAATGGCATTCATTTTACTCACTCTGAGGTTCAAAAAGGAAGGTTTCGGTCTGACTTTTTCCAACAATGTGACAGACCCTCAACTACCAGAAACTGCTAATGGGCCTGTATCAAATGTTCATGGATTATGTTCATGGAATAAGTTCATGGAACTAAGTTCATGGAATAAGTCAATGATTCAGTTAAGATGATGGTCTCTGCTTTGAAAAGGAAACTCAGTATCTTTTTGTTTATAGAATAGTGAGTTGCAATCTTTCTGAGTGCCTGAAAATAGTAGTCCAATTCTAGTGGCAGACCACTGTAACTAGAAATGAGGGAAATGTTTCTTCTATGTTCTGAGTTCTTATTCCAAATCACTGGTCTTAATGAAATCATAAACCACATATTTCCAACCTCATCACAGAATTTTTTTTTTAAATCTCTTTTTTAGGACAATCCAGAGCTTAAATGAGGTCATATTAACAACACAGAAACTCAATTAAGAAGACATCACAGTACACTATTGGCTTGGGAAAAAATTCCTTTAGGTTTTCTCCATAAACATCTTAAGGAAAAATCTGAACAAATGTTTTGGCCAACCCAATAATTTATTGCAGTTTCTTGTACAGGCCAGTCTCTGGAATAATACCAATCATATTCATTCATATTCCTCAAAGCAGGAATTCAACAGAGTTCTCTGTAATGATGGTTTGATCCTTTCCATTATCAAAAAACGGAGGCAAAAGCAGCAAAACCCCTGTGATGCTCTTTGTATAAAAGACAGATTCCCATGCTCACCTGGGTCAGGCAGCACTTAGTTTGTGCTTCAATCCTCTATGAGCAAAATATCTGTCTCATTCACAGAATTTACCAAGCATGTCACTTTAATGAGGCGCAAGTCATGGTTTTGTTTTTTTTTTTTTTGTATCCATAAGAGAACGTCAACTGGGATCAAGGTCTAGGCCTACTCAACACAGTTTTAAAAATGCAAAGCTAATCATGTCACTTATCTGCTCAATGTCCTATCATTGTTTCTCATTGTTACTGGAAGTCCTAAATCTTTAATGAGATGCTATGTGACCTGCTGCCTGTTTTTAGCCTTTTTGACACTGCTCACCCCTTACTCAAAGCATTCCTGCTAGCCTTGCTCATCTCTTTTAACATGTCAAGCCTCTCTCATCCTCTGGCTTTCATGCAGGCTTTTCTCTCTGCCTCAAACTTGGCCTCCTCCACACCATGACCACATCAGATCAGCACTTACTGACTCATCAGATCCACTTTAAATTTATTTAATAAATATTTTCTGAGAAAATACAGTGTGCCAGGGATTAAAAGGGGCTTCCCAGATGGCTCATTGGGTAAAAAATCTACCTGCAATGCAGGAGATGCAGGAGGCGAAGGTTTGATCTATGGGTCAGGAAGATCCCCTGGAGGAGGTCATGGCAGGTCACTCCAGTATTCTTGCCTGGAGAATTCAAAGGACAGAGGAGCAAAGGGTTGGACAAGATGGAAGCAACTGATCACATGGTACATGGGAACTAAAAGTAGCCTAACGAGATTTCAGAGTGCCAGAGTAATAAAATTAAAAAATTCAAATGTAAATAGGAAGGAATTGGGTATGGACTTTCCTGTAAGCTCAGTCAGTAAAGAATCTCTCTGCAGTGCAGGAGACCCAGGTTCGACCCCTGGGTCAGGAAGATCCCCTTGAGAGGGAAATGGCTACCCACTCTAGTATTCTTGACTGGAAAATCCCATGGACAGAAGAGCCTGGTGGGCTACAGCCCATGTGGGCACAAGACTCGGACATGACTTAGTTACTATTTCATTCATTCACTCAGTTGGATATGATTAATGCAATAGAGACAATTTTAAAAGGTAGGTGACTTGTAACATGGTGATTCTTTGTAGCCTGGATAAACGTGGACAGTCTCTCCAAGAAGAAGACATTTTAAACCAAATCAGAAGAATAAGGAACTAGCCCCACAAAGATCTGATGCAGAGGGAACAGCAAGTATAATATCCCTAAAATGGGAATGAGTTTGGTGTGTAGGAAGAACAAAATGTGGCTGGCATAGAGAGGAAGAGCATTTTGAGACAAACTAAGGGACATGTGTACAAGAAGTATAGACAGATACTAAGTGATACAAATACTTCTTCACACAGGGTTCTGTGAGACAGGGCTGGGACAGAGTTTGGATTCTATTCTCAGTGAACACTGGGAAAGCCAGTGGAGGGTATTAAGCAGAAAAGTGAGCAGGTATAATTTATGGCTTAAAAAGATAATTTGATTTTGCTGTGTGAAGAATGGATTATAGGTAGGGAGCAAAAGTGAAAGAGATAAATAATATAAGAGGCTCAAGCAGAACTGGCTTAGTTTGGCAAAGGGAGAAATGGAAAGGAGACAGATCAAAGATGTATGTTGGAACAAGTCACTGAGAAAAGCTGATGAATTGGAGGTTCATCCTAAAGAAAAGACAAATCAGAAAAAGTCTGTAGAGGTTTTGTTTGCTTGTCCAGCTGGATGGCAGTACCAATGACATCAGCGCAGGGTTGCACTCAAGAGAAGACCATCTGGGCTAGAATCCTGGTTCTACCACTTAACACTCTTTGACCTGTATGAGTATGAATTAGTTACTTAACCTCTCTACTCATTTTTTCCCCCTGCATTTATAAAATAAGGAAAATAACAATCCTACCTCATAAGGTTATTATGGGAATTTAATAATCCAATCCTTGGATTCTCCAATGGGGAGCCAAATAAAAAAAAAAGTGATCTATGCAAACTGCCCAAATAGCTTTTGGAATATCTCAATGAATGTGACTGTGATTGTTATTACTGTTGTTCCAATAATTACTATAACCTAGATGCAGAAGACAAATACGCAGACCTGAGAAAATCAATATATTTCAGCTATTAAGTTGGAGACTTTCCTTAATCGTTAGAAATGTCAGTAGGTGGAAGTACATAAGTCTGAGGCTTTGAGGAACAATCAGTCCTAAAGATGCAGTTTGGAAGTAACTATTTACAGATGGTATTTAGAGCCATGAATAAATTCCCCATGGTAAGGGAGGGAGCCAACACATCTGCATAGCGGCACTTCGATATTTAGGTATCAGGGTAAGAAAGACCAAAAGGAGCTGAGAAGGAGCAGATAGTCAGGCAGGAGGAAATCCTGGCATCATGCAAACAAACAAGCATACATGAAAGGGCCTAGTTAACTGTGTCCTGTGCCATGGAGAGATGAGATAAGATAAGAACAGAGAAGTGACCAGTGGAATTGACAATCTCCAAAGCTCCTATCTATCTAAAGATTCTTTTATGCCAAAGGACAAACAATATCTCTACTCCAGGAGATCATTTAAGCACTCAAACCAAAATTGATTACCATCCAGCCCCTATTAAAACTCAGTTAACACAACTGGTATTTGAGAGAAGAAATCTATGGACCAAGTTAACTATCATTGCCTTATATTGGTTTTTAGCTCTAGTCTATTAAATGCGAAACCACCGAATGTCTTACTTGAATTGCATTTGGTTAGTTTTTTGCTAAAATGACACTATTAAAGTTGTGGACATTTATCACCATGTCTTTGGCTTTTACAGAGGGTTAGTATATAAACATATGCTGAGAGTATTTCTACATCTTCTAATGGCATAAAGACTATCACAGGATTCCTATTTTTCTTTTTAGTATTTCAAATACATAGAACTCAGGATAAATTTATCTGTAGTATACTGTGAAAAAAACTTCTGTGTATTTTCCTGATATACACATTTCCTTTATGCCAAAATAACAATTATGCGATTCAATGCATTATCCTTTTTACTTTGCCTCTAAGAAATTGGGATATATATTTATGTTCAATTCCAGTATATTTTCATAGCCTAAATTTCTGAATCTTTTCTCTATAATATATGCATTCATATTCAATATGGTTTTATCAACCTATGTACATGTGTGTGTTTGTCACAAATCACTTCCAATTTTTTGAAGCAAAAAGCATATAAACAAATACAAATAAAAAGAATGTCCTTCTCTCTTCATTTAATCCCATCCTTCATGGTTTTGCTCAAATACTACCAAGTCCATGAAAACATCTTTGACTCTTCAAGGACAGACTGATTCCCTCTTCCACCTACTAATAACACATTTGGATGACAGTGCAATATTAGTACCATAATATATAATATTTGATTATATTATATATATATCAAATATAAGGTCATATTTAGAGTTTGTTTCTTTCAGGCTTCAGAGACAAACAAATTTTAAAAATGCAAAAAATAATGACAAAACATTGAGTCACTTAAATGAATATGTTTTTCTTTTTAAATCATGATCATTACCTAAACTTTACCAAATCTGCTAAACTTCTCAGATTCCAATAAGAATCTCATCACTGTATTATGTTGATCCATCTGATATTCTATGTTTTCTTTCTTTGTTGTTCTGATTTTTTTATACATCAAGTGACCACGTACATACAAATCAATGAATAAATACCTATTATTACAAAATATGAGGTAGAATATCAATATTCTTTATTGATTGCCTATTTCCTCCCTCAATTAGATTGAAAACTCTTTAAAGATAAGGACTGTACTATGCTTACATTTATACATCTTAGACAATATATAGTTCTAGAAACAAGTGTTATATATTTGATGACCAACAACTCTAAATTTATGTTTATTTCTTTACTTGTCTCATAATACTTGAAGCGTTATTATTGCATAGACATTATACTTATAAGAATTAACAGGTCTCACAACAATAGAATAAATATCAATTTATGTGTTCATTAAAATTTATATTCAGTAATGTTAATAAAAGTTTGTTTTAAAATGCTTAGCCTTATATGACATTATAAAGTTAGCTAAATGTAATTCTTCAAACATAACTGATTAATGAACCAGCACTTAATTTTTTTTCCATGGGTGGGTAGTAGAGACATTAGATTACTAAGCAAAATATTTAATTAGACCTTTACTAAGAAGTTGCCAAACGTCCAGAATTATCAGTAGCTCTGAAATATTTAAGAGAATTTTTTCTAAAATAAATCACATGTGTTTGAATTATGAATGCATAATTGCCTCTAAAATATCCATATCAAAATAAAACTATCTTATTAAATTTCCATCAAATAAAAATCTTATGTTTCTCTAAGATCTCCACAGAGATAATTAAAATTTTTTCTCTAAAAAACAACAAATTAATTCTAAATTTAGAGAGGGGGCTGAAACACATATGTAACACTAAATTAGTTAATGTATGCTTCCATTTTTAAGATTGAAAATATATTTGGATGGTTTCTGTTTTCAAAAATGTTTATTGAATATCTCCTCTTAATATAGAAGAATTTATTTCATATTCCCTTTCAATGCTTGTCCATAAGTATATATACTTATCCTATGTAAAATAAAAAAATTATTTAATACTATTTTCCTCTTTTAAGATCACTTAACCAAAGCATTTCTCAGTTTCCAACATTATAATTTTTATTCTGATTTTTTAACCATATACTATTGATAGAATACTAAAAATAACTCTATTAATAATTATTTTAAAAACATTTTAAAGAGCAACTTATATAACATGTATTAGATAACAGAGGACAAAGAGCTAAAATGAGGAAAAAGAATGCATATAACTAAAGTCTAAATTTTTACTAAAAGAATGTGAGACTGAATGAGATATAGTTGAGAACTTTAAGAGAACCTGAGGAAGTAGGTTAGCAGGCAGAATCCTCTATACTCTATAGCCATTTTTTTCTTCAACCTTATTAGAGTTTTCTTATCACGACCAATAGCATTTTCAACGCAGTGATAGTGATAGTCTGTGTTACCACTTCAGAGGAAACCAGGACAGGGTCTTGGCTGGGAAACAATGCTATCATTGGAGGTAAATATGCTAATCCTACTTTGCAACAAACCAAAATTTTTTTTTAATATAAAATACTTTAAACTGCGAACTTGGCTGCTAGATATCTCTATGAAATTTTTGACTGAAACATTATCACTTTTTACTTATTGCTAAAACAAACTTGTAATAGTTTTTCTCTGGGATGGCAAATTTAAAGCAAAATTGATATTTTCTGTCAATGACCTGAGATCAAGTGTCATAACTAGCGAATTTATACACTAGACCCCAAAATTCATTTCCATAATACCAAAACATCCAAATCAAAACACAGCTCAGGATACCCTCTGACATGGGATCAAATCTCATTTTCTACGTAAAATCCAAAACTCCCAAGAGCCAACTAAACAGCAATACTTTTGGATCCCACACCCAAGAAAACTTGGCTTGCCTTGTTACTGTTAGACAGAGTATTAACTGCAACAACTAAAACCCAACAGTCTCTAGCGTTGTGGTTCCCCTGGTAGACCAGCTGTTGATCTGTTTGTGGTATAACACACAAGCAAAGTGTGCTGAAACAAATGTTTTGATAATTTATTCTTTATGAATTAACTCACTTAAATACTTTTTCTAAGGCCCAACACATATTTTAGGAAGTGACCAGAAAACATCGCTTCTAGAGCTAAGATTCCAAAACGCACCTAAAAATGTTTCACTAACAACGTTAAGTACTTTATTATGTTGAGAGGAGATCTATAAAGGGCAGATAAACATTAGGGTATGATGTTGCTTAGAGGAACAAAGGAGCCCACTAAAGCTGAAATCCTAAATGTAGCAGAACCAGAGCAAATATTTAACACTGGAAAAATCATCCATCATCAACCCCAACACTGCCTGCCATTATACAGATCAAGGTCTTCATTTTTTAACTGGTGAATCTTTTGTCCTGAAATTCAATCATTTAGAATACGCATTTAAAGATAGGATACAAACATGAATATAGGATTCAAAGATCAAAGTCACATCTTCATCAGTTCTGAATATGTTTTTTTTTAAATGGGCAAAACTTGTATCAGCATAACAGCACAGGTTATTCTGTGAGATCTTTATGAGAGTAGAACCAACCATAGGCAACATAAGGTATGGCCAAAAGATTTTTTTAAATAAAATCACTGTATATGACTATGCAGATGTTCAAGTCCTCGAAAA
Source organism: Antilocapra americana (assembly GCA_007570785.1). Lineage (NCBI taxonomy): Eukaryota > Metazoa > Chordata > Mammalia > Artiodactyla > Antilocapridae > Antilocapra > Antilocapra americana. The sequence continues at coordinate 10,402,515 of ML664161.1, read as the reverse complement.
CACTATTACCATAATTTGGCATCTAATGTTAAATGTTCAATTGGAAAACTAGTCACTCCTTCAAGATTTTCAATTTAAGAAATTCAGAAAAATATGAGAATAATAAACATTAAAAACAACTTAGCTATAAACAGTACCATAATTAAAGTTATATGCATTAAAGATAGTGAAGATTCTCACATTCAAATCTTGTCTAAGAAACCAATGACAACACTATGATATTTAAGATTAATTTTAGAAGCTTATTATTAACATCTCTATATATCTTCTAACATGGAGAGTTTTCATTGGTGGGAGGTCATATACCCCTATGTAGTGAAATTATAAGAACATCTGAAGCAATGCATGATTACACACAATGGGTACTTGAACTGTGTGTATTTGAACAATGCTACAGAAATATTTTATACCTACATTGCTGGAGTATATATATATTTATCCACCATACTCCAAATTCAAAACAGCACACTAGAAAAAGATCAAATCTCACTTTGCTTTGCTAATACATCCTCTTCGCCAAACCACACAACCTCGATTGACAAAAATTATTCCTTTTTATATTTTGAGATTGGCATAAACACAGAATTATGATTACATAGAAGGGATTAGAATAATAATAACTAACACTGAAGAGAAAAATAAACTGATTCTCAATGTGGGTAAAATAAATGATATTAACAATTATTGTGAAGGAGAATATAATTCAAACTTGTTTTTCAAAATGTTTCAGAATAAAGAATGAGTGTCATATCTCTTTGTGCCCAAATAACATAAATTATAACTTCTAAGTGCACAGTAAGAGATAGGACTTTGATCAATTAAGATTTAAAAAACAACTTCTTGTAATAATTGTACTCTTGGCAAGTGTCTTTAAAACACTACAGATAGAGGAGTTTCATTAAATGATACAGATTTTTTTACTCCTCAAATTGTGACAATACTATAAAAAATAAACTTATACAAGTAGAATAGCGAGTTTATGCCTATTTCAGAGTACTTGATGATTTATTTTAAATAACAATACTGCTCTATACTTTTCTTCACAAGACAAAAGATCTACAGTTTGATTTTGTTTCACATGGATACACATTATTGAACTCATTGACACTTTGTAAAATCAATGTATGTTTTGCAAATCAAATAATTCAATAAATGACATTTAAACAAAATATTTCTAATTACATGTGATAAGCTTAAAACAAACAAACCTACACAGCAAAGGCAATCATTTCCCAAAGCTAGTCCATACACATATTCTTAAAGAGAATATAAACTAGTTTCTAGGTTCCTGGCAAACCTCAGCCAATTTTATAGCATTGTAAAAAAGAAATGCAGAAGAGAGAAAAATCTGCCCAGAGACTAATTCTTCTTAAGAAAGGCCCTGCCATTGCTGCTTTTCACATTTCTATACAGCCAAGCTAAGATGAGCATTCCTCAACAATGTGAAGAATCTCATTACTTTTTATCATTAAATATCAAGACTAACCCTAGCTGTCTTTTGTCAAGTAATTTATGAATATTTATAGAATATATTGAAAATATAAAAAATTGTGCTTCAAAATCAGCAAACATAGAACAATGAGTGAAAGGAAGCAAAGCAAAACAAAACAAGTCAAAACAAAGTTATCACATATTCATGGAATGATGTTGAAAAAAAAAAGAAACTTCTTACCGAGTACCCCAAGTCGATAGTTGACTGTGATGACGATCACATTACCATAACTTGCCAAGACACTCCCATCATATAAATTTCCAGTCCCTTCCATATATGAGCCACCATGGATATATACCATCACTGGTTTGGGACCCCCACTGTCCCGAATATCTGAAAAACAAATGATTGGCAACTGTTCTTATCCTCTACATGCATAGTGAAGCAGAGAATATATTTTCCATTTTAGAAACAAGAGGGCATGATTTTAACATAGTTCTTTAAATTGTTGTCTTCGTTAAAGTGTTTCTTAAGCAACTTGTATTAAGATCTATTGCTGAAAAAAGCAATAGATATCCGTAGTTTTCTTTCTAAAATTTTGTTAATTATAAAACTGAATTACAAATCTTGGAGTAATTGCAAGTAGGTGTGAATTTCAGTGCTATTTTTAATTGATTTTTTTATGTGACAGTAGAATTAAAGGAAATAATAGAATGATAACGATTCTTAAAACTTCTTTTAACAATTGTTTAGGCCTCCTATGGAATTCATGAGCCAAGAACTAAGGACAATGCTATCACTGCTATTTTGAATAAAACACTCTTTTCCCCATCTTAATTATTATAAAGATTCGTATTGAATGTATCATAATTACACTGAATAACTTATGCTCCAATTTGAGAACATAATTATAACACTATTTTACAGAATTTGAAAGAAGTATCACTTAACTATTCAAGTACTATATGATGAATTGTAGGCAATAGAGTGCAAAAATGTATATTTTTATCTTTGTTGCTTTTAGGGGACTTTCATTCAAATGATATTTTTCAGTCTCATTCAAGTCATCTGTTCATACAAATTACCCATATCCTTTGAAAGAAGAAAACTGACTGACAGTTTGGCTCTATGATTTTGTCATGTAGACATTAGAGAAAATACAGCTAAGGTCGAGCAAAGAATTCTAAAGTTTTGAGTGATGTTGAAGTGATTTCTACACTCCTAAATTTTAATCAAATGTATTTGCTTTTCTAAGATACTTTACCATGATTAGGTAGCATTCAACAGGGTCGAGAAATAATATATAAGGGAAACACTGGATAATTTTAAATGGTAAAAAATGTACTAATTTCTAGAGACGAAAAATGCTAAACTGTATATTGGTCAACATTGGAAGTGAAGTCACTTAACCGTATCTGACCAGTGGACTGTAGCCCACACAGCTCCTTTGTCCATGCGATTTTTCAGGCAAGAATACTGGAGTGGGTTGCCATTTTCTTCTCCAGGGGATCTTCCTGACCCAGGAATCAAACTCAGGTCTCCTGCATTGTAGGCAGACTCTTTACCATCTGAGCCAGCAAGGACCCCATATTGGCTAACAAGGTTTTAACTGTTGTATAAATTGAAATATTATATGTGTACATATATCTGTATGATTATGAATATGTACGTACTTGAAACACTATAATAGCACATGATCTCTTCTACCCACACTTGAAACCAAATTACACCAAGTGTGTAATCTTTCTCTTTTAATGTTAATAGTAATAAAGTGTCATTTAAAAGTACGGCTTTGTGTCTTTGCTTTTGACATATTTTATCAAACAAACACCCGACATCATAACAATTGAGGCTTCAGCTTTCAGAATAGACTAATATGATATGAACTCATTGGAAAAAACTAGTGATAATTTAGAGGCTGTTTTACATTGTTGTTTTTTAAAAAAAGGTGACCAGTAAAATGTGTTGATTTTTCTACTATTACAACATTTTTTTCCCAATGAAAATCATTTTAAAATCAGGAATTGTACCTCAACTTATCTGTCCAGATTTTCAAGTTGGAGAAATAGTTAATTGCAGAATTTAGAGACGTTTTTAAATGTCTAGTTTAAATTTGACTTAATATCTAATAGCAGTGTGTTTATCATATTCTATCCTTCTCCCGACAAATGTGTACTTGAGAATTGTCTTATTTTTAAGTAGTAAGAAGAGGATACTTTGATATAAATACCATCGACTAGACACACCCTACATTTAGTGAAAAAACGTAAATTTATTTTCTCCTTAAATCCATGAGAGGGAAAATTATAGTCACTCATTTGTAAGACTCAGGAGACTCACAGGGATGTTAGGCTTATAGAAAGAAACAGTTCTGAAATTGTCAAACCCTCTTCCTTAAATGCCTGTTCACTGCACACAGTTTTAGCTTATTTTTCTAGTATGGCTGGCACTGAAGAAGCAATAATAAATTATTAAATCGAAATCATTAACTGACTATTCAGAGCAGACACTGTACTTTGCTAATTGTATGCTTGGAGGTAGCACAGAGGGAGGCTGTTTCAGAATTCTTCTTTAATTAAAATTACACAGAATTACAAAGCACCAACTGTGAACAGTAATGAAATCTTGGTAAAACCATTCTGTTCACCTGGAAAACAATACAGGCACACATTGAGAAGACCTGCCACATTTTATACACCTAATATAGCAGAATGGAGTAAACAGTGCCAGGATACACTGAAAATATGACAGTAGATTCTAGGAGGGATTCTAAGTGGCATCTCTCTAGTTTTCTTTGAAAATTAAACTTGAAAGGATTCCTGATTGATTGAGCTGATTCTAATTTCCAATTTGTCTTTCCAAACTTCTCAGTGATTTCAACTTTGCTTAAGTACTTGAACGTGTCCAGCAGTTCTTTTCCAGAAAGTTCTATAAAATTCTAATGCTGTGTTCTAAACAATATTTCTTTCTGCTTGAAGTAACCCTGAAGTTAATGCTAGATAGTATATTAATTACCAACATAGGCAACATTCTTGTACATAAAAACTTAATACTGCTAATAAAGTTTGGAAAATGCCATATTTATACTACAGAACAATTGCTAACTTTTGATAGTGCTTTATCAGATTGGCTCACCTTTAGTGGCTCATTAAAAACTTTACTTTTGATAGCATTTTATCATAGGGTCCATCTTAGATTCTACTTTTCTTCATAGTCTACAGGTCTTTTTTGATGTAATATAAATAGTAAATTGTTCAACTATAATAAAAATAACAAAATAACAATAAAGGTAGATAGTTAAATATATATATAAAAATTCTGATTTTAAAAAGAACTAGACTCTATAAATGAAACTGATATATAAATTAATATTCTTTCCATAAGAAAGAATTGATATGAATGAAATTGATTTATGCATTACTATTGAATACTATCAACTAATGCCATCATTTTAACAATATAATTTAGAATAGCCACTTGGTCTTTAGTACAAATATATTAGATGTAATAATTTATAGTGAATTCATTAGAGCCATATTGTTCCTCTAAACTTTGTCTCATATGTTCCCTTAGAAATTAAGTGCATTTCACCTAAAATATCTGACTTTGCCTGGACAGCTCTACTGACCTTACTAAAATCAAAAGAATACTCTCAGAGACTAAAACACTAGCTCAGGTTTAGTAAAACTACAATATTTCTAAAGTATGCTTATATTTTCTGTTATTTACAATGTCTTAAAGTATTGCTAAGCATCTAGGTCTCTGAACTAAGTGGGAAGAAATAGTATACACTGCTGATTATTTTTGTTCTAAAATTTTTACAGGAAAAAACTAATTTTTTTCAAGTTATAAACTAATAAACTGGAAACTGAGTAGATATCTTGATTTTAAATTTTAGTAACTATTTTATCTTTCTCATAAATCAAAAATTTAAGCCAATGTAACAAGTGGCAATAACTCTAGAGCAGTCAATCGGGATTTATTTTTGCCTGACAACCAATGTTTGAAGTCTTAATTCCCTTTAGCAGTCCTGGTGAATAATTATTAGTCACATAACTCCTTGAACATGTTTACTGGTTTCTTTTTTCTTAAAGGACTCATGAAGTTTTTAATTGCCCAAAATTTAGAATTTGGGGACATTTAACAATTTTAAAATTTGGGGGTATTGCCTGAATCAAATCTTTCCCTGATGCATTTAAAGATATTTCAAGGAATTTTTTGCCCTCTACTTATTTGATGAACCTCAGTTATTATTCAAAAGTTTTTATCCTGGAGGGTATCTGAATTTATCCTTATCTTCTAAACAATTACCCAAACAACACAGAGGAATAAGAACTTGGATTGATTTCTTGGATTCTACACTTATGAGCATTTAAGAATATTTACTGATTTAGTAACTTTTAGGATGACTGGCTTAGTACTCAACCTAAATACTACCTGCCAATTTCAGCTGGGGTTTAGGATATTTTTAATGGCTATTTGAAAATGTTAAATGTGCTTCAAATTAGGTCAATGAGATATATTTACATTTACAGGACTTAGTTCACTGTGGTTGTTCAGGGGTATCACTTGTAAACATGTAAATATCTTATTTGATGCCGTTTCACCAAAAGCAAAAAAAAGCAGCACATAAAATCAGCCATCAAAATATTTTTTTTAAGTGGGATATGATGTAAACAAACATTGTGAGTGTTCTGGGAAAATTTGGTGTTTACAAAGTTACACACTAAGAAATCTGGTAACAAATGTCCACGATCCAAGCATTTTCAGAGGATTCAACAAATCTCAAGGTCCCCAAGTGTAAGCTGTTTTCATAGAGCACTAGGAACAACAACCCACATCCTCAAGGTGAATAAATGTCTTTGATGTTTTAATACTTCAGATTTCCAACAGGGTTAAAAGTCACAATTTGTATTTTGATATTATAAACTTATTTTTAGCTATTTAGCATTCAAAAATCACAATCTTGGGCAGCTATAAAGACTTATTTCAAGAATTAATGACTGTGTTGTATTTAACCTTTAACCCACTGGTGGTATTCATGGCAAATGAGTATTTAATCAAATGTGATAAATTCCATTTAATCAAAATAATTCTTCAATGTTATAAAATATTAACATCTAATAAAATTTTTAAATGATAATTTGTTTCTATAATTTTCTATTTTGAAGTAGTTTATTAAATATATATACATCTTAATGAAACAATTTCAATTGTCTAGTAAGAGCACATTCATAGTTGTTCCTCATGGAACTAGCATCCCTGCTGGCCTGTGTGTGGATTACCTTGTTGTGGAAAATCTTTCTTATCACATTACTGATTTTATGAGATTTAATTTCCAAAGTTCTGGGAATTATTTTTAAACCTAGGATTACATAGGTCATCCCTATAAGAATCATGACTAGGGTGGCATTAAAAAAAAAAAAAAAACTAACTGGAGGCAAAATGAATTGAAAGACTCAATGGGCCTCTCTAGACACTCCATTTAATACCAGGTAAAGGTACATAATGGAATGAGAAATCTCAAATCAATCTAGTGAGTACTTACATGTACAGAGTATATCAGTATTGTAAGTCATAAGAAAGTTGGAAAGAGAAAGAATTTTGATATTAGTACAGTGTAAACATGATTACTAATAGCAACAATCTGAAATTCAGAATATTTTACTTGCCAATCTTCAAATTATATGCCTTTGATATTAAAAGATACTCATTTAATCTTCTCAGTGTTCTTAAATAGTTAAATAAGGTTTACTACAATTATCTAAATTGGTGCATGCCCTTCACATCCATATGATTTTATTATTTATGTAATATTTAAGTATACAAACAGGAAACAGTATTTTTTTAATTTAAATTATATTGCTCAAGAAACACTTTATATCAGCATTTAGCTTGTCCTTCATTTTATTGGGTGTGATTCTTTTTAAACAAATATAAAATGTAAAAATGAAACATTTTGTATCAGGTAAAATATTTACATAGATTAGAAAACATGCAAAATGTGTACAAAGAGACTACAGGGAAGAGATTGTTAGTTCAAAGAATATGGACAAGTTTCAGTCAAAATGTGGAATGAAACATATCAAAAGTCAGTTCAAGAAAACAACAACAACAAAAAATGCCCCTCTTTTTAAAACGTTGTAATGGTTGGCATCAAAATCAAAATTTAACATTCATTTTTTTAAAAATTAAAAATGTATATTCATATGTAACAACAAGCAAGAAGACAAAACACATCAAAAACGGGAATTAAAAACAACTCTTCAAAAAAAGACAAGAAGTAAAAAAATAGAAAAGGGTGGAAAAAGTGATTGAGGCCCTCGTCATGCAAATAGATTGGGTGGAGAAAAAATACCTTCATCTTCAGCACCGTCATTATCACCTAAATCATCTGTCTGTTTCTTTGTAAGGGGACCTAGGATTGAGAATGGAGAAATGGAGGGGAAAAAAAAAAAAGACAATTCAAGAATAAACAAGACTGAGGGGAAAAAAATAAGTGTAAATACTAAAATTCTCAAGGATTATTTCAAAAAAGCGTGGGGGAGTGATTACATCAAAGTTGGTTATCTATTTTGTTTAAGAAAAAAAAAATTCCTTTTCCCCAAAATATCTCACAGATTTGGCTTGTGAATATATCCAGCATAAAAAATACATATGGTTTGAAAGTCACATCATAAGCCAAGGAAACGATTTTTTTTAATACCAACTGCATACAAAAAAAGTAAACAGCTTTATTAGCTGAAAGAACTTAATTTATTCAGTGTCTTTTCTAATTTGAATTGGTGACAACAATAAAGAAAGTAGGCCAAACTCATTCTTTAATTTGGGACAATATAATACCATTAGGGAAAATAGAGTTATCAAAATATTTAGGGTTTTTTCTTTTCTTTTTTTTTTCTTCTGTTTTATTGTAAAAGCATTAACACTTAGGTTTTACGCATTATTATGTCGCACATTTTTCAAAACTGTGATTTTTTTTTAAAATTACTTGTCATTACACAAATATTTCCCCATGTGTTTTGATTAAAAAGTAGCCATGGATTTAAAACCTTTGCAACTTGCACAAATGTCTGAATAAACAATATCATCACTTGGTAGAGCAAAGGTGCCACTGTAGCGTCAGTGTTCATAATTAAGGTAGTTAAGAGAGTCGGGGCTTATATGTCATAATCAATTTAGAAATATAACGAATTATGCCCTAGTGCAATTTCATGCCCAGTGTAGTTATTTATAATGGGATCATGTTTTAGGTTAATAATTGTATTAAAATACTGTGAATGTTTAATAAATGTTTTATTATTCTTAACAATATTAATTTGCTAAGAATAAAGTTGGACACCAAAGGGGAAGTCAAAGGCCATATGAAAGTAATTTTAAGCATCACATAATTGACATATTCAGCACACAAAAAAGCATGTGAAGCCCTACATTTCTTTTTGTTTCCACAACCATTTAATTTGTATGGCATTTTATAATCCTCATGCAAAAAGCAATCATTACAAACACATAACACTCAAGTTAAAAGACAGCCAACCACATAACCATAAGCAAGAGAATTTTGTCATGCATAAAATAACAGTTATAGAAAAAGGAAGGAAAAACAGAGGACTGAACGCCATATGTCGATTTTAATAATATAAATAGTAAAGAAGCAGGCATTAATTCCAAGCACACTTGATAGGAAGGGATTGTTAAACATTTTGAGAAAGATTTCTAAGTCTTTTCAGCGATTACCATGTATTATTTGTAATTCAAAGCTACATTTAATATCACAGGCTTCACAGAATAAAAACACCATCCCAGAAAATGGAAGGAAAAACATGAGACATATATGAGTATCATCAGCTCAGAGGGACAGACTTGAAAAATAGTTATAACTGGCAAAGATCAAAGATTGGAAATTGATGATGTAACAGAAGGGACTCATTGATTACTCAACTGTAAGGTCATGGTTTCAAGGCCATTCCCGATACAGAGGAGCGCTACACAGTAAATTAAGTGGTAAATTTCATAGTCCTACAAGTAATCATTCCATTAAGAAGAAAAACTAGATGAAAGTAATAGTTTACAATTAGCACTCCTTTGCAAGTTCACAGAAATCTACATTTCTTGAATATAACCCAGTTTAAAAGAAGAAAGTATCCTCAGTATTATATGATGTTCATGCAACAATGTTGCTGCATTTCTGAAAAATAGAAAAACATTAATTTCAATTTAAAAATTATTGTATCAGAACTATATTTGAAATATTGAATATCTTACATCATGTAAAATATTAGACTTAGAAAAATGCTTAACTTTTTTGTAATTACCTAAAGGAACAAACTAATAAACCTCAACAAATATATTTTCTTGCAATTCTATTTTCAAGGACACCATATAAAAGTTACGGTTTTATTTACTAGTTAACAACACAGATTAAAGTACAAGATAGTTTCTTATTGATGCCAAAATACACCTGTTTTCCAATTTTAGCTAAACTACTTAATTGCTTAACTCTTGGCTATATTAGGAAACCCTTAATGTGAGCTCATATTTTTCTTTGCTAAATTGTTATTTCAATAGTTTTTGGAGACAAACATAAACCCTATCACAGTTACATTAAGTGTGTGGCTATATATCTCTCTTGGAAGGTATCTTTCTTTCTCCTCTTAGTGTGCCCAAGGCAATTTAAATGATTCCCTTGGGAAACCATTCAGATTCTACAGCCAAGAGTCCGTAGTTTAACACACTTTACACACATACAAAATTGTTAGCTCTTGGTCTACATGAGATAAAATAGCAAAAAATTTTTCTTAACATAATGTCTCCCAGTTGTTTGCATGGAGAACATAGTTCTCAGTTGCTACTTGCCCTTGGGTCTATATTAGTAGAGAAACCAGGGAAATGGTGCTCTGTGGGAGAACTTTTCCATGCAGGGAATGGCTGAACCAGCTTTTTGCTACATTATTTATAATCACTTTTCATATTCAGAAAGTTGCAATGATCTTAACTGATGTGAGATAATGATTCCATACATACACTACATGGAACATCTTTTACTGGAGGAAATCTGAAGCATTAGAAACATACTGACTGCTTCAGCATCATGAACAGACAAGGGCATCATTATTCAAAGGAAGGGTTAAGCCACTTTCTCAACTAAGGAATTCCATTTATTGAATACTATTTGAGAAAAAAGAAAATGAAGTCAGTCATGTCCGACTCTTTGCGACCACATGGACTGTAGCCTGCCAGGCTCCTCTGTCCATGGAATATTCCAGGCGAGAGTACTGAAGTGGGTTACCATTTCCTTCTCCAGGGTATCTTCCTGACCCAGGGATTAAACCCAGGTATCCCACATTGCAAGCAGATGCTTTACCATCAAAGCCATCAGGGAAACTTTGGTGAACACTATTTAGTAGGTTTTATTTAAAATCTTCTTGTTGGATGATATTAAATTGTTCTCACATTATGGGTTTCAGTAGCATTTTAGATTTTAGTGTGTCAAGTACAGTTGGGTTTTCTTAAGATCAAGAATTTTTTTACACATCCTCTTTTTTGAAGGGTATCTGGGAAGAAGGGCTGATAATTTTCCAGCAAGAATATTAGCAACATCATCTCACTTGTCCTTTATTTCAATCTGTGACTGTTGATGTAATTACTGATGCTAAAAAATTTTAAGTAGAAATATTTTAAGGGGTAATTGTCATTAATTTTCTAACAAAAATAGGCAACCACTATTTAGAGATTATGCAGTCCAGCAAGTTGATCTCCATGATTTCCTCAAAGGGCAAAACATTTACTGTTCATCATAAATAACAATCATTATCAACATTCTAATCACAGCTTATGCTTCTTTTAAACTACAAATAGTGCATCTTCAAAGCCAGCAGTTTAAATGGGCATCTTAAATCACCAAAGTGTAAAGGAAATGAGTCCTCTAAAACCTGAGTACGGAAGTGATTTATTCTATATTGAAACTCCATAGGGTCTGTCCTCCTTGAGAAACTCACTCATAACTCTTATTAGAGTTAATAAGAAAGCAGATCGCATGTCTTTTTGAAACAAAGTGAGAGTAATTACTATATTTTATATCTCCAACAGCCAATAAATAGATTCAGTGGTGAAACAACGGGACTAAGACAGGTACAGGAATTCCTAACCATGAACTTTGAACTCACTTAAATCTAAAATAGTTCCTTTGCCATTAACATAAGTATGAATCATAGTATCATCCTTTACAAAAGATGCATGATGCATTCTTACATTTTAGACTCTGACCACAGTGCACCTTATATTTTGAAAAAGGAATAAAAATATCAGCATTTCTCTGTAGTTAACTGTAGAATAATTATGAGCACCAAAATAATTACTATCCACCCACATTAAAGCTGCTTTTTATCATTCCCTTTGATGAAGGTCTAATATACTTTAGGTCTCAAATACATTAGAACTGATTATAAATTCCTTCATTACAGGTTCAATTCAGCAGAAATTATTCGTACTTTGTATCACACATATCTGCAAAAAAAGGCAAGTAGGTTGAGGGTATCATTGTCTTCTGATTCAGAAAGCTGTCCATGAGAAATGTATCCTTCTTAAGAGAATATGTCTGGAATTTTTAGAATTATTGGGAGCTCCAGGCTCCAGTGAGTCCCATCACGACGGCGATGGAGAGTCCTGACTAATGACACTGCTGTACTCTTTCCCCGACCTCTTTACCCAACAGCCTTTGAGGCAAACTGACTGTAAAAGATTTCTAATGCAGTTTCCACAGAATAGGAAAATCTAAGGATGCTGTCGTTGTTTTGGAGCCACTGGAAGCAGGCTAAATCTTTTCAGGGATGTTAGGACAAATTTATTTACCAAACTAAGATCAAGGATGTAAAAATCTCTGTCTGAAGAATATATGGAGGACAACACTAGACTTCAATACATTTGAAGTAAAAACAGCAGTTGTATGACTTTATCTGACTTTTTCCAAATTGATAAACATTTAAATACAATGACTTTAAGAAATCAAATATCACAACAATTGGTGTCATCACAAAGGTATTAAATTTTATCCACTGAAATTTATTCTATTTAATATAACTGCAATGTATACCTCTTAAGGATGCAGAAATGCATGAAAGTAACTGACTTGGAATAATACTCATTATTTTGATAATACTATACTATTTAAAGTTATCATACTTCTGAAACAATTGACTATATAAACATGTATCAAAATATAATACCGAAAATATTTTTCCTGAAAAATTTTCAGTTAAAAACTATTTTTGAATAATGCTATAAATCCACATTATGATAAAATTGAAATATGATGCAAACAGCTGTGATGAGATACTAGAAGCAAACTTTGGAACAACTGATAGTTTTCAAAGAATCCATCTATTGTGCAAATTTTGATGGCACTAGTATCTCATTCATGACGTTTCAGTGTCCTTTAGGTGAGCTGACTGTTTACACTAGTGGTTCATACGTACACATGCTATGGAAATTGATTTCCAAGGTTATGAAAGCAGCAACATTCCCTTTATTTATCTTTGTGTTTGAAGAAATTGCCAATATGAAAACAAAACATATTCCCTCAGACGGTTCTTTAGGGAGGAATACAGATGAAAACACGACGTTTGCAGAAAAAAGAGACATTGTTGTTAGAATACAGAAAGAGAGGAAGAACAATTTTGGGTGATCCCAGAGTGTTCTAAATAGTTCTCTTAGTGTTCTAAATAACCCTAAGAAGTGCTTATTTATGAAACGTGAGTTTTTTCTTCATAAAATTACTTTGACTACAACACTTTAAAGTTAAAAGCAATCTTGTCTAAAATAAAAATGGTAAGATCTGGGGGAAAATTTTTAACTAGATTAAAAAGTATATTAGGTTAACCTCTAATCTGAGTATCACCAAATTTACACATGCTCATTATTTTTTAACACTATATTTGTTTGAGTTTTTAAAAATTGCAGATGCAATATTGCATAGCTTGAAGAATGTCAGAATAATGTTCCTTTACCATCTGGGACAATGTGGCTGCCTGCTATCCTTCAGTACTTTGTAAGAATACATTCTGGACTGCCCTAGCTTTCCACATATTACCCAGAGACGTACTTGGAGTATGATGAGGATACAAGTGCCAACAGATGCTCAGAGATATCTCAACTTGGCTAGGTGATTGGGATGGCATCAATAGCCCAGTTTCTCTCTCATGGCTGCCAGTATTCAGTCATTCAACCAATGTTTAATATATTATGTTCCATACTCTAGATATATGGTGGGCAAAAAAGCAAGACATTTGCCCTTATGAAAATTTTTTAGTGGATAAATAAACACTGAACAAATAATCACACACATAAGTGCATATTCAAAAACTGTGTTAAGGTCATTAAGTCTTGATGTTACCAGATGTTATACAAGGGGATCTGGTTGAGCCCAGGCACTTTACACTGAATAAGTGCAATGTAGCCAGATTACTGAAGGATAAGTGAGTGCTAAGCAGGAAAAAAGGCTGAAGATAGGTAAGTATGGTGGGAAGATGTCCAACAGAAAAATACAGCATGTGCAAAGTCTTAAAATGAGAGGGAACCTGAAGGTCATTGTGGCGGCCATCTCTGGTGTAGAACACAATAGTGGGTGATGACAATGAAAAGACAGACAGGCATCATTCCAAGCACGCAGTTCTTTTAGTCTGGGGAATTTTTTCTTAATCCTAAAAGCAACATGAAGCCATTTAAAAGACTTAAGCACAAACTGATAAACTCTGCTCTATTTGAATCTTAAACAGAAAATCAGAAACAGGCAAAGTCATTCTAAGAAATATGACTGTGGAAATTTTATATAGAGGTTGTGGATTATATTTTTTATCAGACAAAAATAGTTATATTAGAAGAAATTAGATCAGGAAAAGGAGTCCACAGTATCTTATTCTATTTCTGTTTGCAAATATGTCACCAAAAAATGAAATCTAACACACTACCATATCTGAGATTTTATAAATATTTTAAAGCTTTCTATTAAATCCATACTTGGATTTATTTTGTCTGAAAATTAACATACAGAGAATTAAAATATCCTAATTATTCTTATATTCATAGAAAAATGTAACCCACAAGCTAATCCTTCTGGGATATTTCATTCCCATCTCAGTATATCAGGTACGCCCCGCATGTCTACCTCAAAGTCAGTTTTAACTCCTATCACAGGTTTTGCTTTTTTTTTGTTTCTAAACTATAAATCTAGAAATAATCTTGAACTATTCCTTCTTCCTCCCTTTTACCTTAACCAGACTTCATTAATTTTTCAAGAGACATTTTGCTTCTGTCACTCTTTGCCCAAACTATTACTAGCCTGGTCTGTGGCCACCGTTAACCATATGCTTGAATTATTATAGTAGTCTTATAGTTGCTCCTACTGTTATCCAGACTCTAGACTGTCTCCTAAGTCATCCTATAGTCCATAAATCTTCGAAGTAGTAGATTACAATAGTAAGGAACCAAAAAAGAAAAATGTACACACATTCAACTCTTTCTAAGACTAAAATTGCAAGCACTCCAAGGGACTGGGAATGTAAAAGCATGTACAACAATTTTGTACTGTGAGTTTTAAAATAGTTATAAAGACAGATGAAAACTAAATATAGTTTAACACTCATTTTGATGATTTAGAAATTCATGAGCAAAAATAAGGCTTTTTAAAATTCAAAATGGAAACAAATCATGAAAAATACGTTTTTTAAACACAGTTCAGATTAGTGTTTATTAAACACAACTTTTGTTGTTTCACTACTCTGTTTAAAAACCTTTACTATCTCCTTATTCTGTATTATCTTACACTAAATGCCCAAGACTGAACCATAAGATACTCCTATTCTTTCTAGATTTCATCTTTTCATTCTACTGCTTTCCAAAATAAATCACATCTAAATTCTAATAAATATTTAAAGAGGAACTAACACCAATTCTTTATAAACTCTCCCAAAAAAGATAAGAAGAGAATTCTTCAAGATTCATGATGCAAAGCTAGCATTACTCTGATATCAAGATCAAACAGACTACAAGAAAAGAAACATATAGGAATATCCCTGATGAATGTAGATGCAAAACTCCTCAACAAAATTTTAGCAAATCATACTCAACAATATATCAAAAAATCACATACCATGATTGAATGGGATATATTCAAGGATTTACTGAACCATTCAAGGATGATTCAATACTCAAAAATTAATTGATGATACCACATTAATAAAGTAAAAGATATATATCAAAGATCATCTAAATAGATACAAAAAAGTACATGGAAACATTAAGTATCTTTTCATGATAAAAAAAAAAGACACCAAAAACTTTTATCAAATTGTAAGGGGGAAGGTATCTCAGCGTAACAAGAGTTCTGTATAACAGACAAGTGTATAGCTAAAATCATATTCAGTAGTGAATTACTGAAAGCTTTTCCTCTAAGATCAGAAACTAGAAAAGGATGCATTGAGCTGGTGAAGCCATCCAACCATCTCATCCTCTGTCATCCCCTTCTCCTCTTGCCCTCAGTCTTACCCAGCATCAGGGTTTTTCCAATGAGTCAGTTCTTCACATAAGGAGGCCAAAGTACTGGTATTTCAGCTTCAATATCAGACCTTCCAATGAACACCCAGGACTGATCTCCTTTAGTATGGACTGGTTGGATTTCCTTGCAGTCAAGGGACTCTCAAGAGTCTTCTCCAACAGCACAGTTCAAAAGCATCAATTCTTCGGCACTCAGCTTTCTTTAGAGTCCAACTCTCACATCCATACATGACTACTGGAAGAACCATAGCCTTGCCTACACGGACATTTGTCGGCAAATAATGTCTCTGCTTTTAAATCTGTGTAGGTTGGTCATAACTTTCCTTCCGAGCAGTAAGCGTCTTTTAATTTCATGGCTGCAATCACCATCTGCAGTGATTTTGGAGCCCAGAAAAATAAAGTCTGACACTGTTTCCAATGTTTCCCCATGTATTTGCCATGAAGTGATGGGACCAGATGCCATGATCTTATTCTGAATGTTGAGCTTTAAGCCAACTTTTTCACTCTCCTCTTTCACTTTCAGCAAGAGGCTCTTTAGTTCCTCTTCACTTTCTGCCTTAAGGGTGGTGTCGTCTGCATATCTGAGGCTATTGATATTTCTCCCAGCAATCTTGATTCCAGCCTGTGCTTCCTCCAGCCCAGCATTTCTCATGATGTCCTCTGCATATTAGTTAAATAAGCAGAGTGACAATAAACAGCCTTACATACTCCTTTTCCTATTTGGAACCAGTCTGTTGTTCCATGTTCAGTTCTAACTGTTGCTTCCTGACCTGCATATAGGTTTCTGAAGAGACAGGTGAGATGGTCTGGTATTCCCATCTCTTCAAGAATTTTCCAGTTTATTGTGATCCACACAGTCAAAGGCTTTGGCATAGTCAATAAAGCAGAAATAGATGTTTTTCTGGAACTCTCTTGATTTTTCAATAATCCAGCAGATGTTGGCAATTTGATCTCTAGTTCCTCTGCCTTTTCTAAAACCAGCTTGAACATATGGAAGTTCACGGTTCACGTATTGCTGAAGCCTGCCTTGGGGAATTTTGAGCATCATTTTATTAGCGTGTGAGATAAGTGCAATCATGTGGTAGTTTGATCATTCTTTGGCATTCCCTTTCTTTGGGACTGAAATGAAAACTGACCTTTTCCAGTCCTGCGGCCATTGCTGAGTTTTCCAAATTTGCTGGCATATTGAGTGCAGCACTTTCACAGCATCATCTTTCAGGATTTGAAATAGCTCAACTGGAATTCCATCACCTCCACTAGCTTTGTTTGTAGTAATGCTTTCTAAGGCCCACTTGACTTCATATTCCATGATGTCTAGGTGAGTGATCACACCATCAAGATTATCTGGGTCATGAAGATCTTTTTTGTAAAGTTCTTCTGTGTATTCTTGTCACATCTTTTTAATATCTTCTGCAGAAATGTTCATATCATTTCTGTCCTTTATCGAGCCCATCTTTGCATGAAATGTTCCCTTGGTATCTCTAATTTTCTTGAAGATATCTTTAGTCTTTCCTGTTCTATTGTTTTTCTCTATTTCTTTGTATTGATTGCTTAGGAAAGCTTTCTCATCTCTCCTTGTTATTCTTTGGAACTCTGCATTCAATGGGTATATCGTTCCTTTTCTCCTTTGCTTTATGCTCCTCTTCTTTTCTCAGCTATTTGTAAGGCCTCCTCACACAGCCATTATGCTTTTTTGTAATTCTTTTCCATGGGGCTGGTCTTGATCCCTGTCTTCTGTACAATGTCTTGAACCTCTGTCCATCATTCATCAGGCACTCTGTCTATCAGACCTAGTCTCTTAAATCTATTTGTCACTTCCACTGCATAATCATAAGGAATTTCATTTAGGTCAAACCTGAATCATTTAGTGGTTTTCCCCACTTTCTTCAATTTAAGTCTGAATTTGGCAATACGGAGTTCATGATCTGAGCCACAGTCAGCTCCCAGTCTTTTTTTGCCTGAATGTATAGAGCTTCTCCATCTTTGGCTGCAAAGAATATAATTAATCTGATTTCAGTGTTGGCCATCTGGTGATGACCATGTGTAGAGTCTTCTCTTGTGTTGTTGGAAGAGGGCGTTTGCTATGACCAGTGTGTACTCTTGGCATAACTCCATTAGCCTTTGCCCTGCTTCATTCTGTACTCCAAGGCCAAATTTGCCTGTTACTCCAGATATTTCCTGACTTCCTACTTTGCGCCACAGGAGCAGCGAGCAGCAGCTGCATGGCACAGGAGCAGCAAGCAGCAGAGAGGAGATATCGCATGTCCACGGTAAGAGAAACCCAAGTTAGATGGTAGGTGCTGAGAGAAGGCGTGGCGACTGAACACTGAGTGCCAGCTGCGGTGCAGGAGCAGGTAGTGGCAGTTTAGCAGCCCAGGAGCGGTGAGTGGCGGAGAGGAGATATCCCACAATCAAGGTCAGAAGCAGAGGCCATGAGGTCATACCCCACATCCAAGGTAAGAGAAACCCAAGTAAGATGGTAGGCACTAAGAGAGGACATCAGAGGGAAGACATACTGAAAGCACAATCACAGAAAACTAGCCAATCTGATCACATGGACCACAGCCTTGTCTAACTCAATGAAACTAGGCCATGCCATATGAGGCCACCCAAGACGGAAGGGTCATGGTGGAGAGGTCTGACAGAATGCGGTCCACTGGAGAAGGGAATGGCAAACCACTTCACTATTCTTTCCTTGAGAACCCCGTGAATAGTATGAAAAGGCAAAAGGATAGGACACTGAAAGATGAACTCCCCAGGTCAGTAGGTGCCCAATTTGATACTGGAGTTCAGTGAAGAAATAAGAATGAATGAATCGATGGTGCCAAAGCAAAAACAACAACCAGTTGTGGATGTGACTAGTGATAGAAACAAGGTTCAATGGTGTAAAGAGAAATATTGCATAGGAACTTGGAATGTTAGGTCCATGAATCAAGGCAAATTGGAAGTGGTCAAACAAGAGATGGCAAGAGTGAATGTTGACATTCTAGGAATCGGCAAACTGAGATGGACTGTAATGGGTGAATTTAACTCAGATGACCATTATATCTACTACTGTGGTCAGGAATCCCTTAGAAGAAATGGAGTAGCCATCCTGGTCAACAAAAGAGTCTGAAATGCAGTACTTGGATGCAATTTCAAAAGCGACAGAATGATCTCTGTTCGTTTCCAAGGCAAACCATTAAATATCACAGTAATCCAAGTCTATGCCCCGACCAGTAATGCTGAAGAAGGTGAAGTTGAATGGTTCTATGAAGACTTATATGACCTTCTAGAACTAACACCCCCCCCAAAAAAAGTACACTGTCAGCAGGAATCAATGGGGACAGCCATTATAGAAAGAGTATGGAGGCTTCTGAGGAAGTTAAAAGTTGAAGTACCATATGATTTAGCAATCCCTCTTCTAAGTATATATCCAAAGGAAATCAAATCATTATCTGTACTTCCATGTTCATAGCAGCATTATCCACAAATAACAAGGTATGGAAACAACCTAAGTGCCCATCGGCAGATAAATGGACAAAGAAAATGTATTATATATATTCACCAAGCCACCCTTTAGTTAGTGTGTTAATCATTTAGTCATGCCTGACTCTTTTTGATCCCTTGGGCTGTAGCTCGCCAGGCTCCTCTGTTCATGGAATTATCCAGGCAAAAATACTGGAGTGGGTTACCATTTCCTTCTCCAAGGTATCTTCCCAACCCAGGGATTGAACCCAGATCTCCTGCACTGCAGGCAGATTCTTTGCCACTGAGCCATCTGGGAAGCCCATATATATACACAATAGAATATTACTCAGCTTCAGAAAAGAAATAGTCTGCTTTGTAGTAAAATGGATGAATCTGGGGGGCATTATGGTAAGTTAACAAACCAGAAAGGCAAACAGACAAATATTACATGGTGTCAATTAACATATGGAATGGTTAGAAGTCAAATGTATAGGAAAAATATAAAAGTAAGTGGTAGGGTTCATAAGGTCTGGGAGTGGGAGAAATGGAGAAGGGTAAAACCTTTCAGTTATAAGATGAAGAAAGTCTGAGGATCTAATGTACAACATGATAACTACAGCTACAGGTGATAATACTCTACTGTATAACTGAAATTTCTAAGAGAGCATAAGTTAAATGTTCCTACCATACATATGTGAGGAAAAACCAAATAATAAAAATAGAATACTTTTCTTCCCATTTTAAGTCTTGTCACTATTTCACAGAAGTGCACTCTTGCACTCGCACCTTGTGTGTTTTATCCCATAGCATTAATTCCTTAAAGTTCTATTTATAATAAACTCAGAGAGGAGAAAACGAGACAGATAATCATAGGGCATCTCCTCAACAATAATGCGTAAAAAGTTTTTACCATGAAAAAAGATTACTATGGTGTGTTTCTGCCTCAACTGCTGTATTCGGGATATGAACTAGAGGTAGTTTCACAAGGCCTGATTGTGAAAATACCTTGGTTCTTGGACCTCACTGTATTTTAGGTCTGTAAGTGAGATAAATAAATTAAGCCAGTAATTATTAACATCCTATTATCCAAGTGGGTCTCACTGGGAAATAAACCAGTGAAGACAAGCCCTCTAATGCTTTAAGTCTTAGGTAAGCCTAGTGGCCAAATGTGCATTCCTGAGATGACTATGTGAGTTTCCAGTTTCGTGCATGCCTGTCCTTGTTAATCATCTGTGATCCCTAATGATGCAGTTTTACTCTTTCTACCCCAAGAACTCAAGCCTACATGGGGTTGACTCTCTCTTACTGTGTAAGCTCCAATCTGTTGGGGACACAGTTCTGTGCTCTTTCTCACCTGATGCAATAAATGTCAAGTATACACTGGATACTGTAGAAACACTTTTGAATCCAGTGATCAAATAGCCAGATTCATAGGGCAGAAATTAGAGCTGGAAAGGGACCCTGGTGAGTGACTATCAAATCCTCTCACTTCATAGGTCCTCAGCAAAACAAATGTAGAGTGTGAAATGACTTTGCCTAGCCCCAGGGCTGGTCAGAAGCAGAGCTAGGTCAAGATTTCAGGTTTCTTACATAGTTAGCTCCTTTAAAATAAGTCACATGGCAATAAAAGACAAGCAGGAAAATGGAAAAATTGAATGTGGAAGTATCAGATATAATATACATCTTTTCTAAATAAACCACAAACTGATAGATTTACCATAATTATATTACAGCTAAAAGCCTTTAGGACTTCCCTAATCAGTATTTTATTTAGAAGTCATTGAAATTAAACTCTAAATAAAGATAAATATTTATAGAAACACCTTTAAATGGAAAAACCAGAAAACATATTAAAAACAAGCCAATAGATTAGGAAGGATGAAGATCACAGAATTTAAACAAACTAAGCAATGTAAGTTAAGAGGAACAACTTCCTCACAGTGAATATTACTAGGAAAATGTTTATGGAATAATTTAGTGTGGAAATGAAGTAGTCAACCTGACTTGAAGGAAGAGCAAAAGGGCTTGCAGATGCCACCACCCTGGAGTCTCTTGTGCTGTCTAGCCATGGTCAACCCCACCATGTTCTTCGACATTGCTGTCAACAGAAAGCCCTTGGGCCACGTCTCTTTTGAGCTGTTTGCAGACAAAGGTCCAAAGACAGCAGGGTGGTGACTTCACACGTCATAATGGTTCTGGTGGCAAGTCCATGGCGAGAAATTTGATGATGAGAATTTCATCCTGAAGCATACAGGTCCTGGAATCTTGTCCATGGCAAACGCTGGCCCCAACACAAATGGTTCCCAGTTTTTCATCTGCACTGCCAAGACTGAGTTGTTGGATGGCAAGCATATGGTCTTTGGCAAAGTGAAAGAGGGCATGAATATGTGAAAGCTATGGAGAGCTTTGGGTCCAGGAATGGCAAGACCAGTAAGAAGATCACCATTGGTGACTGTGGACAAATCTAATAAATTTGACTTCTGTTTTACTTAACCACCAGACCATTCCTTCCGTAGCCCAGGAGAGCACCCCCTCATCCCCATCTGCTCAAAATATCCTATAATCTTTGTGCTCTTGCTACAGTTCTTTGGGTTTCATATTTTCCTTGTCCCCCTCCAAGTTTACCTGGATTGCAAAGTTAAATTTATGATTATGACATAAAAACTAAACAATTAAAAAAAAAGAAGAGCAAGAGTAGCTAGGGCTAATGCACAACCATATAGGCCAATGAAATAGTGAAATGTTCTGTTGTTCAGTCACCCAGTTGGGTCTGATTCTTTGCAACCCCATGCACTGCAGCATGCCAGGCCTCCCTGTCCCTCACCATCTCCCAGAGTTTACCCAAGTTTGTGTTCATTGCATAGGTGGTGCCATCCAGCCATCTCATCTTCTGAAGCCCTCTTCTCCTTCTGCCATTGATCTTTCCCAGCATCAGGGACTTTTCCAATGAGTTGAGGATTACATGACTAAAATACTGGTGCTTCATCTTTAGAATCAGTCCTTCCGGTGAATAATCAGGGTTGATCTCCCTTAAGATTGACTGGTTTGATCTCCTTGCTGTCTAAGGAACTTTCAGTAGTGTTCTCCACCACCACAGTTGGAAGACATCAATTCTTGGGCGTTCTGCCTTTTTTGAAGTCCAGAAAATGCTCTGTACAGGTCAGCAAATTAGTGGTTGTCCAGAAACCTCTACTCTAGCACCTCAGATGCTTTAACTCTAGCCTTTTCCCCAGAAGTCCTCAGTATAGCAGATTTAAGAAACTAAAGGATTGATGCCTGGCACAGCAGGAGGCTCCCAGCACCAAGAGACATCGCTATATAGGCTGATAGTCTTTCCGACTAGACAATTTATATTTTAAATATTACCTCTGGACTAATCTGAAAGACATTTCTAAACCCAGAAGCCTATGACTCTAAAATGTATTTCCTAAAATATTTAGCAATACTTTTTGGTATTGTGAATGTGTTTGGAGACAGATATGAACTTGTGTGTGTGTGTTTTGTTGTTTATTGTTTGCTGTTGTTCAGTTGCTAAGTTGTATCCAACTCTGCAATCCCATGGCCTGTAGCCCACCAGGCTCCTCTGTCCATGGGGTTCTCCAGACAAGAATAGTGTGGTGGGTTGCCTTTCCTTTCACCAGAGGATCTTCCAGGACCAGAGATCGAACTAGCATCTCCTGCGTTGGCAGGCAGATTCTTTACCATAAGCCACCAAGAAGCCTGTATATATAGGTTTAGAGACATTTACATATGTATATGTATATATATATATAGGTTCAAATATTGACTCATTCATGTGCCAATTGTGTAACTTTGGACATGTTTTTTTAACTTCATAAATTCTTAGCAGCCCAATGCCTACCCCCTTTAAATATTGTCGCAATAATTAAGGTACCTAGGAAAGGGCTTAATATAGAGAAGTTTGATTAAATTTTTGCTTGTCTTTTACCTCTCTACTATCCATTGACTCAAAACAAATTCTGAATATGCACACACATACACACACACTCACACATATACTTCCTAACATGTTCCAAAGAAAAAGGACTTAGAATTAGGTCATCCCCACTCAGTCATCCACCAGCTATGTGACTTTTGCAATGTTCTTATGCTCTGCATTACTCAAGCATCTTTAAATATAAAGTTGGAAAATGCCAACAGAACAGAATAGAATCCAGTAAGACTACGTTAAAGTACTTCTTCACCCAAGAACAATTTTCCTATTATCTATACATAGCTACATATTTTGACAATGACAATATGGCAGAAATAGCTTTCTGGATGAACTTGTGTCTAACAAATAATGGATTTTCATATATTTTTAACAGTTAGGCTAAGCCAAGCAGTGCAGCATACTGATTAAAGTTGAGGTCCTAGAACTCTGCTACCTAGTTCAAATCCTGCCTTGGCTAATTACAAGTTCTGTGGTCTTAATTTCTCTATTTCTTCATTTCTGGGTTTGTAAAATAAGGACATTAATAATGACAGCTACCTATGAAGTTGTTATAAGAACTAGTCAAAAACAGCAAATTGCTTACTTGATACAATGCAAATAGGCAACCAACATACTAGCTATTGTAGTGAAGCAGGTGGAATTATCTTTAGTTAATAGTTTAGGAAATAGAAATTAATGAACTTGTTCAAGAAAACTGATCCTATTTTAACTACTCCACATGGTTGATCACACTGACTCCTCACAACTATTCCAAATCCTAGGATTATTATTATTCTGTTAACAGGTGAGTTGGAGAGGGAATCTAGGGAATAGAAAAATAAAAAAAAATTAGTCCAGTATCTTTTTCTGTAAACAGGGAGCCAGAATGTGGAGCCAGATCTGTACTATTCTGAAATCCATGCCATCAGGACTATCCTGTGACCTCACAGAATATCACAAAAATGTTTTAAAATTGCACTCAAGGAGATCAATAGAATAACAGTTAAAATCCAAGAGAATTTATGCATGAGATGGATATATGTATCTGAAATCTGAGACTTCCTACTCACTCTGCTTCTAATCTATTACATGGCATAGACGCATTGAAATGATGAAGAAAACAGTGAATGAAACAATTACAAATGCGGGAAAGTAGAGCATAAGGTGTGCTGAGTAACTTTTATGGTAGGAGGAAAGAAAACAAGACTGTATACACAGGATTAAAAAAATAAAGACACGTGTGAGTACTGTGCTCTGCAGAAGGAAGGAGTCTCATAGATGTCCTGTCCCTAACAGAGACAGTGAGTATGCAGGAAACTAGCTTTATACAAACAAGGCAGCCTGGAAGAAGTCAGGAAGCATGATCTATTTAGATGGGGAACATCACATTTGAACCAAATCTGTTACTTTCTCACAGGGCTATGGACCTCACAGACACACTAGAGCCTAGATGATGAAGCTATGAGCAATTGCTCTCGTAGTACCCAAAGGCCTAACAGGTATGAGATGGTTCATCTCAAAATGACACCTACCAGGATCTGTAGTGAAAGAGCCCGAATTAGTAACAAAAGGACTAGGTTCTAGGTTGAACTCCACCATTTAATCTGTGTGACATTGTTCACATTACTTCACATCTCTAAACCTCCCTTGCTTTAGCTGTAGAAAGGAAAAGACAATGCCTTCTATATATCTCAGCAGATTATTGTAGAATCAAATAAGATGATGTTTATGAACATATTGCAAGAGGCTCTTCTCATGTAACCTTGTAGAAACCTTGTATTATGTAATTATTAGTAAGTGAAGTGTAAGTTGTGGGGACTACCAATTACAAAAGTCATAGTTATGACACAAAGAACTGGCTGCATCACATATTCAAAAGAAAAGTATCTGTATTATCTTAAAGAAAAAAATCCATATATACTTAAGATAATTATTAGAATTAAAATCCACTTGCATCCTCACATGTCTATAAATAACAAGTTTCAGAATCAGATTTCCTATCGCTGCATTCTGGCTCTACTGTCCTACCTATTGTCAGACTTTAAGCAAGTTACTTAAAAACCCTGGCCCTTGATTTATCCATCTGTTAATTGGGAATAGAAATATTATGAAGCTCATATATTAAACATGGTAGTAGGGCTTCACTGGTGATCCACTGGTTAAAAATCTGCCTTGCAATGCAAGGGACATCAGTTCAATCCCTGGATCAGGAAGATCCCACCTGCTGCAGGGCAACTGAGCCCATGTGCCCCACGTCATGAGCCTGCACTCTAGAGACTGCAGGCTGCAACTGCTGAGCCCAACAGGCCACAGCTACTGAAGGCCGCGCAGTGTGCCCTACAGCCCATGTTCTGCAACAGGAGAAGCCGCCACAGTGAAGCCTATGCACAACTGAGAGTGGCCCCCACTCGCTGCAACTAGAGAAAGCCTGTGTACAGCAATGGAGACCCAGCTTGGACAAAAATAAATAAATACCTTTTTTTTAAAAAAAAAAAAGTGGCACTATATCTGGAACTTTTAAGCCAGTCTATGGTACATTTTTAAGGACACACTAAATATTAAGAATTATTATTAAAATAGTCATTGAAACATTAAAAAACTAGATTAATTGATACGACAGCAACTGCACAAGAAAATAAAATAGGTATTTTATGGCATCTTTATAGAAGTAAACATTCCATATGTATTTAATAAATCTATTACCCTTTTGATACCTAGCCATTATAGATTTGAAAATGATTACCAGCAAATGAAAATTAAAAAAATAACTTTCTTTTTTTATCACTTTTGGCAAAATGTCAGGTCTGAATTTGTAGCATTATAAAAAAAATGTAGAAAATTTAAAAGTAAAATGTCATAACAATTCTTTATTTCCATTGTAATAATAATCATCAAGAAAAGAGTTGATAGGTTTGAGACAAGCTAGCATTTCTCATACTTTATGCAGTTAAGATGCCAAAAAAATTTTTGCAGAAAGGTTAAGAATGATATTCAGGATGAGATTATGCTTTTAAATTATTTGAATATTAAAATATTCTTGTTCATTCTATTATCATCTCAGACATTCTAGCTTTATTTTATAATGTGTAACATTTTTTAAAAGGTGAAATCACACTATAATAAGCAGTTGCTTGAGGGTAACCCCACTCACAGTGAGCCTTTAAGATGCTCAGTTTAAGAATATCTATAATAGGAAGCATGACCAGTGAAAGCTTTCATTCTATTTTGTGCATGAACTGTGTTTTGGGGAAACCCATGAGCAAAATTAAGGCATTTGATCTTCAAAATATAAACATGCCATCTTAAAAGAGGCTTATCTCTCAAGTATTTAATAGTTACTGGATTACAAGAATCAATGTGGGATAAGAGGCCCCATGCTTTATTGATTTCTCCTTCCACACATTTTCATTCTACCCTTTAAGCCATTAAAATGCCACGAATCAAGCTACTTTTTCAAGATAGTCCAAAATAATAATACTTATCAAAGATGACATATTTAATACTTATATTTTGCTACTGGCAATCAAGAATGCCTTTGAAGAAAAACAAAATGCACCTATATAAATATAAATGCTTTTACATTTAATCTCCAGTATTTTTACAATGAAAACAGAAAGCACATTTTTTGAAATATGGAAATCACATTTGATTTTGTGAAATATTTCATGTTTAGATAAACAGCCATGTCATGAATATCAAGAATTTTTTATTTTAATATAGAAAACTGGATACAATTGTATTAAAATTTAAAGCAATAAAAGATATGCAGTTGACTTCAGGCAAGAGATGTGTTTCAAAAATTTGCACGTGAATCAAATGAAAAATAATCTTCAGATGAATCACAAAGGATAAATGAATAGATAAACTAGGAGAGGTTGCAGTGTTGAAACCCTGTGGTGAATTATTTGGAAAAATAAACCCCGTTTACAAGAAAATAATCACTCCAGTGTGTGTTTTCTAAGTTACCATCTCTATGTATTTCCCTGTGAATAGGATTACATCTGTATTTGGGCTCCCCAGGTGGCTCAGTGGGTAAAGAATCCACCTGCAATGTAGGAGACATAGGAAACGCAGGTTTGATCCCTTTGTCCGGAAGATCCCCTGGAGGAGGGCATGGCTACCTGCTTCAGTATTCTTGCACAGAGAATCCCACGGACAGAGGGGCCTTGAGGGCTACAGCCCATGAGGTTTCAAAGAGTCAGACACGACTGAAGAGACTGAGCACACACATTTGTATTTATTTGGTATTACAACCCAGCTTTTCTTGGCCACATTAAGAAATACTATCTAATGTTTTAATTGCATAGAATTAGAGTTCATTTATCCTTTGTGATTCATCTGAAGATTATGTTTCATTGAGAGAAAATGAATTTCAACATTATGTTGTTGAAATGGAGTAGAAATGTGTAGGCAACTAAATTGTTCCGGACATTCCTGATTAAGCAGATGGACAATGAAAAACCTCACAAGAGAACAAGAACATAAAAAGACTAAAATGGTTCATCATCTTACAAAAGGAAGAAAGGAAACTGAATAGATAGAGTCAGGACAATTGCAATGCACGAAGTTCACACTTGGAAAGCTTTCCCACACTTTCCTTTTTCTGCATTTGAACTTATCTTTCAGAATTAATGCCTATAAAAAATCAATACAGTTTAGTTCTCCAGACAGTGCTTCTCCAACATGTGTGCATAAAAACACCTAAGGAGCTTATTAAAAAGAACAATTCTTACCTCCCTTTGCTCCTGAGACTGGTCACAGTTCAGCCAAGAATCCAACAATTTAATGATGACTGAGGTCCATGGGCCAAAATTTGAGGACAACTTGTGTTCTAGATTCTTTTCCTATTTGGGGAATCTTGACTCTTTTTTTCTGTTTTGAGTCTCAACTGGAGTAAATGAAAAGTTGTTCATAAATATATTAAAATTGACCACATTGCGTACGTGCTTGGCTATGACACCTATCAGCTGGAAATGTCTGTGTGACTGCAAGCTCAAGGCTAACGATGCCTTCTCTTGAGAAGACGATGCCCAGAAGAAACAAAGTTGCCCACTCCAAATCAAGTTGTATTTTGGGGAATATTTAAATAGATAGAAGGTAAATCTATCATATATATAGATAAAATCAATGCAAACATATATGTGCCATTAAACATACTAAGTAGCTCTATTCCTTTGCTTTCATATTTATAAATCTACCAAAGAAATAATCTTTATCTCAAAATATTTCACACCATACTGGTGTGAATAAATAAAATTTATTTGATTCTGACAAAACTTTTGCTCCTTTGGGGTTCAGCTATCAGCAAGGATATCCACTTTACTATGGCACATAATGGAAGAAAAAAGGCTATATAGGAAATTCTAAATTAGAAAAGGTCTTGTGTGAAGCAGTTCAGAGCTTTCTTTTTTAGAATAATTAAGGAGTGTAATGTAAGGAAGATGTGAAAATTGTCAAGAAATATCCAAGGGGGATAAACATCAAAAAGTGAGAGAAATTTACTCCCTAGAACATAATGAAATAAACAGAAGTATAAAAATGCAATAGGAACAAGGGTGGGGGCACCATCTGTGGCCTGAGAAATGAGGAATTCTTGGCCTTCTGTCTAGTGCAGGAGCCAGGAAAGCAAGGGACTATTATTAAATTAAGAACTAAAGTCATATTCTCTTTGTCTACAGACTGTGGATATCTATGTCTCTCTCCCTATTTATGTGAGTGTCTATCTTTGTGTGCATGGAGTTACATCTGCTTCTGTCTGTGTTATTTCTTTGTGTGTGAGCATCTGTGAGTTTTTCTGTCTAGTTAAACATGTGTTTCATTCTTGTGGAGTTACATGTCACTCACTTTGCTTTGTGACTAAATGGCTCTGAATGTATGAGACTGGCCAATTATGTCTTGCTGCTTATTTGCATGCTTCACTCTGCTTTGTGTATCTCTCTGACCAGGTACCTGCTTTTTTTCTATCTGTCATATATATTTCTCTGTGCCTCCATTTATGAGTCTCTCTTGCTGCTTCTGAATGTTTTTGAAACTCTGTGTCCCATTCTGTTCGTATTTTGTGTGTATTTTCCTCTGTGAGCCTCCCCAATGTATCTCACTGTATCTCCGCAGTGGCTGTCCCTAAGTTTGTTTTAGATGGCATGCATATCTCGTTTTGCATTTTCCCTGTATGTATCCCCCTTCCTCTTTTTTTTATTTTTGCCTGTGGGTATGGTTTGTTTGTGAGTGTGTGTGTGTCTTTCTTTTGCTCCCATTTATATGTGCATCACTGAGTGGTTATCTCATTGTGTCCACTTTTCTCTGTCTCTCTGTTCAGCATGCCTGTGGGAGAGTAGGCAGACAAGGGAAGCTCCCATGATACACACCCTCTCTCAGACCCAATCTGTCAGTGAAAAGACTTAAGGAAATTATCTAGCCTTTTACTGCCTCTAGACAGAGCTACAGCTAACATATTCCATAGAGAGACGTTAATATTCATCTTTCTTACCTTTTCTAATACATTCTGTTGACACTGAAGCTTTATACTTAGAATATTTATTCCGTGATCTAAATATCTTTAAGCCCTATTTACACAAGCAGAAATACATGTATAGAAGCAACTTTTTGTAGGATTGGTGTGAAAATTACAGATGTAAATTTATTAGCACACTACCTGACACATAGTTGGTGCTCCATAAATTCTATCACTACTTTCAGGGCATAAATTTTTGTTGAAAAGTTAAATTCCTCTAAGGAAAACTGCTCTGCAATCATATACTTTAAAGAGAAATTATGTCACACAATGTCTCTACTTTTTAAAAAACACAGAAAAACATTATAAAAGGGACCTTGTCAAAGGAATATTATGATAACTTTTTGGATGGAAAATATATTAGAAAACAGATTTCCAGACTTTCAGTGACCCATGGGATTAATCCAGTAGCCCTAGATTATGCATGTTCTTAGCTCAATTAAAATACAACCCAAATGACATCTACAGCATGGGATAACTTACTGCATCCTGTTCCTGTGGAGCAGGTGAGGACATTGAGGCCACGTGAGGACTGTAACTTGTCCTAAGTTATAGGCCAAGACCCATTTCCTTCAGGTTTATACTCCATGCCAATTATAATGCATTTTTCTATATCTACTATGAATTTCTATTTTTTTTCATATAGTACATTCCATAAATAGATATTCATTCACAATGTTGAAAAATCTATCAATAAATATCAAAGTACATCGAAAGGTCATGGTCCCACCTCATCCACCCCTAACGCCCTGTTCCTTCCTTTTATGTCCAATCCTATAGATAACTACTCTTCGGTTTTGTGTGTGTAGTTTCTGTATTCTCCATGCAAGTTCAAGAAAATTATTTCTACAGACACAAGCAATTATAAACTATATGTATTTTTACTCTTTTTTACATAAAGGATAATATTCTAAATTAACTGTTTTGCTCCTCGCTTTTTTTTACTTAATGATATATCTGGGAGATTGTTCTGTATTAGTAAATATAAAACTTCCTCTTTTTTTTTTTAATACTGGGTAGTGATTTCAGATTTTCTAAAAAAGAAATCTAATTAATTGTGAATACGTAAATCAAAGGGGGAAACTGAAGTGTATAAGGCTATAGTTTGAGAAATTCCTATAATGATTTTCATTCATGGCTGGTAAGGAACAATGCAAATAAAAGGAACGAGCTGAGCTTGGAGCACACAGTAAAAGTTGCCAAGCCATACTTGTTCCTGTTCCTGTTCTCCAGGGGCTGTCTGAGGCATGAAGAAATACCTGCAGTTATTTTACTATTTATTCCCCAAAGCAAAAGTCCATAAAATATGAACGTTCATAAAATAGGAGCTGTTAGAAGGAGCTGAACTTTTTGAAAATAGGCAGTGCTAAGAACTACAATAGTAAGTTATCAGGTTACCAAAACATACACAAAGTTTTTTTCAGTATTGTACAATAAATTTTTAATGATTTTATAGTAAAACAAAGTTGCTGAGATTTTTATTTAATTCCATTACCTTTTACTACGTTACAATTAATTTGGTTATCTGTGTATTATGAGGGAATTAATATTTGAATGACTATGAGCCTGTCAGGAACTTGGCTAGATGTTGTATGTACTTTATCCTACTTAGCACTTTCAAAGACCTATCTTCCCTAATTGTCACAAGGTCACACAACTAGATGCATGGTCTGATTTGACTTACTCTTCTCTATCCATCCACAATTTACTGTAGACAAATATGATTAACAGCTTCAGAAAATTCTCCAACAGTAGTATTGCTTTTGTGGGGCTCACAGGACCAGTTATAATAACAGTAACTAAAGGAGCAAGTAGAAGCAGATTCATCCACTGTCTTGAGTGCTGCCCAGTGAGATCTGACTTCCCTTAAATCTCAGATCAAGTGAAGCATAATCAAATAAAATTGCCAGAAGTTATTTTTCCATGACTGAGGCACATAACACAGTCCACGTTTGAGTTATATAACTCCATTAAGAGCATGGGATGCTAATCTACTTTACATTTAAAGAGACTTCATCTTTTTTGAAACATATATTGCTTCACTGTGTTCTTCTAATCACCTTGTACATCAAGGGCTGATGTTCTTGATTTAAAATACATCCATCTTATAAACATAATCACAGAAACATTGAAAGTTAACTCTACCTGTCCAAAATCCCATCACTAAGTAATGATGGCAATTATATTACCCATGTTTAATCCTTTCATGGAGATTCAGAAATGACCAATTGCCCATGATAACAGCATAATCATTAAATCATTCCAAAAATGAAATGATCTTTAAAAAAAAAGTGGCAACTAAAACATCTATCAAATTCATCCATCCATTAGCAGTGAATCAATTCAGTCTTAGACATTTGTTAAAATGAATTAGATAGATCCATATGTTCTGATATTAAAATTATGTAACACACATGATTAAGAAGAAAAGGTACATTTCAGAACAATATGAAAAGCATCATCTCATTTGTACAGAAAAAGAATTAAACTTATACACATGTTTATATGTACAAAGAGATTCCCTGGAAGGATAACGAGAAACTGTTATACACTGTTTTCACTAGGGAGCAACTGGGCTTCCCTGGTAGCTCAGCTGGTGAAGTATCTGCCTGCAATGCAGGAGACGCCGGTTTAATTCCTGGGTCTGGAAGTTCCCCTGGAGAAGGTATAGACTACCCACTCCAGTATTCTTAGGCTTCCCTGGTGGCTCAGTGGGTAAAAAAAATCTGCTTAACATGGGAGACCTAGGTTCAATCCCTGGGATTTTTCCCACCGGAGGAAGACATGGTGACCCGTTCTTGCCTGGAGAATCCCCATGGAGAAAGGAGCCTGGTGTGCTACAGTCCATGGGGTCTCAAAGAATCGGACATGACTGAGCAACTAAGAACAACAGAACAGGGAATAAGTACACTATGTGATATGGGGAAATAGGTTAAATATTTACTTTTTCACTTACACTCATCTCAATATTCCATTTTTATCATATATATATATTATCATTCAAAATATCATATGGTCATAATTTTCAACTGCTGTTACACTTGAGACAAATCAAATAAATACTCCAGACATACCCTGAAATGTTTGCTTTTCTTAAGATTACTTCTTGCTCTATGATGCTTTGACTTTATTTGTGCCAAAATCTCTATTCACTCTTTGAATAAATGCTTGATTTCTCCAATTAATTATAATGTTAGTGAGGAGTTTAAACTACACAGGGATAAATGTGTTGAATTTTTAAGTCATCAATAAAATGGCCACTCAGAATGACATTCTGGTTAGATGAACAAGACACACACTATTATCTTGATTACCATTGCACATGACATTGAAGGGTACAGATGGGCAACTTAAAAGTATGTTCAAGAAACATCCTCTGAACCTTTAAAGTCTTCCAGTTATTTGAATTCACCATAGCAATTATTTCAGTTGATAAACTATTGAGTCTGATTTAAGAGTTACTTTGAGGACACAAATATAACATTTGAACCCATTTATGATCCCAATAAGCACACACACACACCCACATATGCATGTACTTCTATATCATACAGACAGAAACATCTAAGAGTTGTTTTTACACTGTTAAATATATAAACCTAGTGACAGCACTAGCAACTGTAGACTAATACAGTCCTTAACTCACATTATTATGTAGGGAAGGTAGAAGCATTGCAGCGTGAATTAAGGACAAAGTGTCAACCTTAAGTTTAAATAAGGACTTTTCAAAGAACAAATGATATATTCCATGGACAGCTGTCTAGAAAATGTGTAGCTTTTTATGCACGCAATTTTTAAAGTCTGTTCATGTATTTTAATTCCCTGACTCACAGACCATCCAGGTTAACAGATAGCACTTTTTGGCAAACAAACAAACAAACAAATAAATAAAAATAACTGACAGAAAATTTTTAAGAATGTTAAAAGAATTTGTAAACTGAAGCATCAATTTGTGAACCGTTCACATAATCTTGTAAAAATAGTGGTTGATGAGAGAAAGCTAATAAAATATTTTTCACTGTTTGACTACATATTCGGCTACTCATCCTTATGCCCATTGCCTGGGACCCACACAGTTAGATTTGTAGCTGACAACTCTTCTCAATATCTATTTAACTAAAATGCAATCAGTTTAATTTTATCATTTCTGTAATAGGCAGATTCATCTTAGGTTCCACTATAATTAGTTCAAACCACATTAACCATTCCTGCCATACTGCTTTCAGTTGGCTTGATGCGTCTCTGTTTTCTGCAATGTATTTTGAGCATCTGAAGGAAGGGGGTCATGTCAAATTCATCTTTATACCTTAAGTCATTGTTTAAATCTTGACACATTTTAGAACTCAGTAAAGGTTTGTTAAGTAAAAGAGAATAAC
The DNA here is from genome assembly GCA_007570785.1 of Antilocapra americana. Taxonomy (NCBI): domain Eukaryota; kingdom Metazoa; phylum Chordata; class Mammalia; order Artiodactyla; family Antilocapridae; genus Antilocapra; species Antilocapra americana. The sequence goes on along the minus strand of ML664161.1, from coordinate 10,368,262 downwards.
AAATATTAAGGCAAATTACCTGAATCAAAGTAACATTTCACCTAAACGTTTAAATAAGGAATCAAACAAATCTCTTCTACCTAGTTACAGGTACCACATGCTATTAGTTAAATTGATAGCATTCACAATGTGTATTCTGAGGCTTTTCAGACACCTTGCACAAGAATAATTTTTTTTTAATAAATTCAGTCTGTGTTCAATACAATGTACTCAACTAAGAACATTCAAATAATATTTTCTAGAAACTAATAAAGTGTTAAAAAGAAATTTTGAGCTAGTGTCTAATTAATGTGAATATCAAATTTTTCTAACTTATCTAAATCTTACTGTTTCAACAATCCCATTTATTGCCACAGATCATTGATGTAAAATTCATCAAGAAACTCTTATTTATGAATATTATTATTTAAAATATTTGATATTTTATAAATAAAACATTAAATGTGATGCTAGCCTACTTATTTTAATTATTTGTTATACCAAAGACAGATTAGGTATACAAATTAAATAGGATAATTTTATGATTATTTTTACTATATAAGAATAATTTTATTATTATAAATATTATCGGTTAAACTGTAACATAGCAAAATCTTCAAGCACACTGATTACTACTTTTTGTCTGTATTCTTTTCTTATAGTGTACAATCTTAAATTCCATCTTTGTTCCTCTACTTAAAGAACGTGAAGTGATTCAAGTTGCTTATTGAACAAACCTCACCTGCCACTTAAAATTTATTATTGCCATCCATTTTTAGAGCACTGACTTCATTGTTAAGAAAGAGAAGACTGAGAGACAAAATATACTCAATAGTGATATAATATTTTTGACAAGAAATATGGAGGTTAAATATTGTCTTTGTATGACAACCTTAAGGCAGATAAACAAGAAGAAACATATATTAGTAGAGAATGACAGGAAAAATTATTTTTAGGAGCAATATGTTATATTATTCATATCTTCTTAGGGAAAAGATGGCAAGTTTATTGGCTCCCCTCTGCCCTTATCTCTGCCAGCAAGAGCCATCTGTAAAAAGATGGAAACATTGGCACACAAAAAAAATCACTTCTGTTTCCTAAAATCATTGCCTAATAAAGTCTGGGGCATATTTTCCAAGGCTCTAGTCTTTTCCATTTTTCTTATTTTTCAACAATCAGAGGGATACTGAGGTACTTCTTTTGGGTAACTTAAAGTCCAATTTCAAAATAAATAAGAGATTCATAAAAATAGAAAAAAATAGAGTGGACCCAAATGAATAATACTCATATTTATAAATATAAATGTATGATCACTGGCCATGAAAAAAGGTGACTAAAAAGTAGGCACTAAAGAGACTGTATGCTATTTTGAAATGTACTTTTACAATCCCAGCTTCTGTAATCAGGAATGGCCTTTCAGGGACCAAGGATCAACTTTAACACCTTAATTGAAAAATGAATTTGATTAATGTTCATAGGATTATACCCCTTAGAAATGTAGTATAACCACTACAGCATTGATTGTTTAATAAAATGATCACTCTCATTATTAGTCACAAACACATGCTCGATTTTTCATTCATGAAATAGACACTTAGGACAGTTGCATGAACTCTTTCAGATCAGTGTGAAATTTGGAAGAGTGGTAAATGCTCTTTGAAGCAAGCCATTTGGATGTTCATGGGTAGACCCTATGACTTACTTATGAAGATTAACTCACAGAATACATAGCACACTATTTGGATACTTAAAGTACTATTTTATGGTTATAATAAAATCTAATAAAGTTACTCCTTGTTATCTCTTATATTCTGGGCACTGGCAAAACATCCTTTCATGAATGAGCTTATTAATTCTACTCAATAACTCCATGAGGTAGATACTGTTATTATCCTCATTTCATGAATAAATAAACTGATACTTCTAGAAATATTATGTAACTTGTCCAAACCAATGAGTGGAAAAACTAACTTTAAGTTGTGTGACACAGCCTACAGTTTCAATCACTTGGGCTCCAAAATCATTGCAGATGTGACTGCAGCCATGAAATTAAGACGCTTGCTTCCTGGAAGAGAAGGTATGACAAAACTAGACAGTGTATTAAAAAGCAGAGACATCACTTTGCTGACAAAGGTCCATATAGTCAAAGTTATAGTTTTTCCAGTAGTCAAGTACAGATGTGAGAATCGGACCATTAAGAAGACTGAGTGCCAAAGAATTGATGCTTCTGAACTGTGATGCTGGAGACTCTTGAGAGTCCTTTGGAGCAAGGAGATCAAACCGGTAAATCATAACAGAAACCAACCCTGAATACTCATTGGAAATACTTTTGTTGAAGCTGAAGGACAAAACCTTTGGTTACCTGATGTGAAGAACCAACTCATTGGAAAAGACCCTGATTCTGGGAAAGATTGAGGGAAAGAGGAGAAGGGAGTGATAGAGGATGAGCTGGTTGGATGGCCTCATCAACTTAAAGGACATGAGTTTGAGCAAACTCCCAGAGACAGTGAAGGATTGGGAAGCCTGGAGTGCTGCAGTCCATGGGATTACAAAGAGTCAAACATGACTGAGTGACTGAACAACAACACTGCTTACTTAATTATATAGATGCTCTATTTCGACTGAGTTTTATTTTTAAAAATTTGAATTTATCAGCACCTCTTTGTATGGTCTATGCTGTTGACTTGGATATAAAGATAATGACAAAATAAAGTCAGGGTCACAGGTTTGATTTGTGTTCAGTTGGTTGTGTTATGAAACACATTTCTACCGAAATCCATGTATCAAGCCTCCCTACATGAGTTCTTTTTCAATGAATCCTAAGAAAAGGTTGTAGAGGTTTTAGCATTTAGCTTGGTAAAAACAGTCACTCTTGTTGGAGAATCACTTTAGGATCATACATTTTATTTTTGTGTATAGAGGAAAATAATCATATAACAAGTCATTCATTCATATGACTTCCACAGGAATTTGATTTATCTTCAGAGTGTGATCAAACATGAGGAAGTTTCTTTCAATCATTTAATTAGTTTCCTTCTCTTATATTTAAAGTGCTGAAGTTTGATCAGGATGGTGAATTAGGAGGACGTGGTATTCACCTCCATCCATGAACACATCAAAAATAAATCAAGATGTTGAAAAACACCATACTGAAAACTAGCAAAAAGACTCCTTGGGGAGTTAGCAGTTCAAGCTATAAATGGGGCAGGCCAGTCCTGGGGTGTGACATGGAAGATAAACTCCCTGGGCTGTTTTGAAGGCCACCAGAACTAACAAAAGGGAAGCCTGTATTCAACTTGTGATGAGTATGTAAATGCTTGTACACTCCCAAGGTAGGGCAGAGAGGGTGAGGACTGCTCCAGTGGCTGACCAATTTCGCACAATGAGCACAGCACAGACTCCAGCCTGAACCAACTAAATGCTCCAGCTCTGGATACTTCACCTCACAATTCTGCGTTGGAGTGAGGATTATCATAGATGGGAAGAGAGGTCGGCAGGGGCCCGAGGGAGTGATCAGCTGTAAAGAATAATGGAGACTCATCCAATGGAAGCCCTGTCATCACCAGCACCTGCCCAGGCAGTGCACTGGCGACACTGCCTCTGTCTGTGGCTGGCCCACTGCAGCCCACCCATGTCATGAGGTAAGAGCCTACATAGACTCCTCTTATTCCAATACTGTTTCTCCTTAGGGCAAGGATGGTGGTGCTAGGAAAGAGAAGACCACGGATGCAAAGGGCAGAGAGACAACATAGATCCGATCCTCCCAACTTCGGCTCCATCAGCTTGGTATGTGAATCTGTCCCCAACATGGAGATGATAGCCGCTGAGCAGAGGGTAACACTGCCTCTTCACATCAAATTCAGCACTCTCACCATAGGCATGGGCACAAACTCCTACATAAGGACACCCCTTAAAAACCTCAATAGGTAACTGTTCCATCTAAACTCATAGAGAAAGAGAAGATAAAGCAAAATGAAATGACAGAGGAACTGGTCTCTACAAAAAGAGAAAAATCCCTCAAAAACAAAATACTACAGAAATATTTTACCATATAATGAACATAAAGCATTAGTGATAAGAATGCTAACTGAATTAGAAAAAAGGAATATATTTTAAAAAATGAGAATTTTTAACATGGAACTAGAAGATATAAAAAAGAACCTGTCAGACTGAAATACAATAAATGAAATGAAAGACACACTAGAAAGAGTGAACAGTAGACTAAATGAAACAGAAGAATGCACAGGTGATCTAGAAGACAGAATAAAGAAAATCACCCAATTAGAACAGCAATAAAAGAAAATTCAAATTTTAAAATGAAAATAGTTTAAGAGATATCTGAATAACTTCAAGTGTACCAACATTTGCATCATGGGATCATAGAAGGAGAAAGGGGGAGGGGGTAAAAATAAATTTGATGAAATTACGGCTAATAATTCCCTAAATCTGAAGAAAACAAATATCCAAGGAAAGGGACCACAGAGGGGCCAAAATAAGATGACTCCAACCACATCCACATTGAGACATATGGTAATTAAGATGGCAAAAGTTACAGTTGAAGGCAGAATTCTAGAGTCAGCAGTAATATATAGTAATAAAGAGTAATATATAAGGGAACTCTCATAAGGCTATCAGCTAAATTTTCCCAGAAACTTTGCAAGCCATAAAAGAATGGTAAGATATATTCAAAGTGCTAAAAACCACATTTAATGATAACATGGTAACAGACTGGGTAAAAAATCAAGAATGGCCATGACTTAAAAAAAAAAAAAAAAACCAAGGTGTTTACATGAATATTTTCTTTCTTAAGCAAGATCAAGAACAAAATTATTCCAAAGTGAGCTTCTAGAGAATCAATGAAAAATTTGCAAAGGAGATGACAAAATAGCTGGCTTGTGATTCCTAACACAACACTGATCATATGGAAAAATGATTTATATGTAGGCACATTTTCCTTTGCCTCCCCATGGAGGAGGGAAGGTGAAAGCTTTGTCTCTCTTCCTATTCAGCCTCAAAGAGTAGACTTGAAGACCTCGGTAGGCATGTCTTGGAGCTCACCTTACACAGTCGGAAAAAGGTACAAGCAAACATTGACTGAAATGAGTTATGGCAGGGGAGCAGAACGTTGTACAGTAAGTACCCTATATATGAGTGAGTTCCAGTCCAAGAGTGTGTTCATAAGTCCATTTTTTTTTTGCAAGTCCAACAAAGTTAGCCTAGATACCCAACTAAAAAAATTGGCTATATAAGATTGTATTATAATAGGCTTATAATATTTTTCACACAAATAATACATAAAAAACAAACACAAAAAAGAAAACCTTTTAATCTTACAGTACAGTACAGTAATATATAATACAACAGGGCTGGCATCCAGTGAACAGACAAGAGCTACTGACTGGAGGAGGGAGGAGAGATGGGAGAAGGTAGAGCTGAAGGATTGTCAATAGTGGGAGATGGAGGGCAAGCTGCAGTTTCACTCATGCCTGGTACTGATGGCACAGGTTCTGGTTCCCCGCTGGATTCAATTCTACCCACCCTCAAGAAAAGGTCTGGTGATGTCTGGGCAGCAGACCTTATTTCTCATCACAGGCGACACGGTGGCACGGTACTGCATTCCGAACAGCTGCTGCAACCTTCACGCACTGGTCTATACTCAGGTTCTGTGCCTCAGAAACTAACAGGGCCTCCTCAGATAAAGGCAATCCCCTGGCCTTTTCATGTTTTGTGAATCTTTTCCATTCTTCACTCATTTCTTCTTTCTCTCGTCACTCCACTCTCTCAAATATATTCACTTTTGTTTCCATCGTAATCACCTGGCGCTTCTTAGCAGTACCAGCTACATCATGGCTGCTTTTATACTTGCTTCTGGACATCCTGGGCTTGAAATAAAGATACTGGACTACTCGACTCTATGCAGCACTAGACAGTAAAGTACACAAAATCACAGCCACCTGTAGGGATGCACGCATGTGCCAATGCATGCCTGACATGGGAACTAACATGACTGGAAACACAAACGCACTGTGTTGGATCTGTAACTGCCCTTGTACTGATAGAAGACCAAAGGTGAATACTTCCAGGAAAGTGAATATGGAATGCATGGTATAAATGCTGACCTGGGATTATTAAAAAGAAAAGTTTAACCAATCAGAGTTTTGCCAGAGAAAACAGCCTTTTCAGGAGGAGGTCAAAGTGATGCCCTTGGATGCAAAATTAAGGGGGAATTATAACCTGTTGGCAGAAGGAAGGAAATAGTGGCAGAAAGAGTCAGGCAGCCTGCAAAAGAACAAAAGAACACACTTAGTGAGTGAGAAGGAGGATCAGAGTCACAGAGGAGCAGGAATGGGAAGAGCCTAAGAGCAAAACACACCAGCGTCTACTTCACCTTCTGACGTTAAGCAGTTTCAAGTTGCAGGAGAAGTTTAACATTGAATAAAATGTGGCGTGTTCACAATTACAATGGTCTGGGATTTCCTTTTTTTGGTAATCTAAGTGTGACCTATCATGAATCTCCTCTGAGGGAAAGAAAATGGTCCACCAAGTGGATTAAAAGGTAAAATAGGAAAAAAGAAGTTACTTTGTGATTGTCATGTAATGAGTCATTATTTCCATCATTGAGTCTACTCAACACAGAGAAATTTTATGCCAAAAATAGAGAAAAAAGACTTAAATATAGGAAAGAAACAACATTTTCAAAATCTATAAGAAATACTAACATTTACATAGGTGGTTTAAGAATCAATGTCAAACTATAACAAGTCCAATAGGTCTGACACACAAAAATCAAAAGCTTTTAAATATAAAAATAATGAGCAATCAGAAAATATAGAGAAAACTGTCCATTCGTAATAGTAACCAAACATATGGTAAATTTAAAAAAAAAATTAATGCATTATAGATTAAGTTAACTTACTAAAGAGTACAAAAGACCCAAAAAAGGAAAAGAAAAAAGGTGTAGAATGATACGTATGTTTTGTTTAAATACACGTAAAATATTCTATAGATTAAGGTAACTTACTAAAGAGTACAAAAGATCCAAAAAAGGAAAAGAAAAAAGGTGTAGAATGATACATATGTTTTGTTTAAATACATGTAAAATATTCTTGCAAAATTTTTGAGTAGGCATGTAAATATATAGGAAATGATGGCAGATACACTGATTACAGCAGTTGTTTCTGAGAATGGAAAAGAGATTGGATAAGGCTGTGTGGATCACAACAAACTGGAAAATTCTGAAAGAGATGGGAATACCAGATCACCTGACCCAACTCTCGAGAAACCTGTATGCAGGTCAAGAAGCAACAGTTAGAACCAGATATGGAATAATAGACTGGTTCAAAACTGGGAAAGGAATACAGTAAGGCTGTATATTATCACCCCACTTATTTAACTTATATACAGAGGACATCATGAGTCAGGCTGGATGAAGCGCAACTTGGAATCAAGATTTCCAGGAGAAATATCAATAACCTCAGAAATGCAGATGACATCACGCTTATGACAGAAAATAAAGAGGAACTAGAGACCTCTTGATGAGGCTGAAAGAAGAGAGTGAAAAACTGGCTTAAAATGCAACATTCAAAAAACTAAGATCATGGCATTCGGTTCCCTCATTTCATGACAAATGAACAATGGAAACAATGATAGACTTCATTTTCTTGGGCTCCAAAATCACTTTGGATGCTGACTGTAGTCTTGAAATTAAAAAATGCTTGCTCCTTAAAGCTATGACAAACCTGGACAGCATGTTAAAAAACAAAGACATTACTTTGCTGACAAAGGTCTCTATAGTCAAAACTATGGTTTTTCCAGTAGTCATGTATGAATGTGAGAGTTGGACGGTAAAGAAGGCTGAGCACTAGAATTGATGCTTTCGAATTGTGGTGTTGGAGAAGACTCTTGAGAGTCCCTTGGACTACAAGGATATAAAACTAGTCAATGCTAAAGGAAATCAACCCTGAATATTCATTGGAAATGCTGATGCTGAAGCTGAAGCTCCAATCCTTTGGCCACCTGATAGGAAGAGCCACCTTATTGGAAAAGACCTTGATGATGGGAGGAGGAGAAGGGGACCACAGAGGATGAGATTGTTGGATGGTATCACCGACTCAATGGACATGAATTTGAACAAACCCCAGGAGATGGTGAAGGACAGGGAAGCCTGGTGTGCTACAGTCCATGGGGTCACAAAGAGTCAGACACAACTGAGAGACTAAACATCACCAACCACAGTATAATCATGTTTTTTTTCTATTAATTATAACTTTGAAAAGCTAAAATCAAATAAAGGAAAAAGATTATATAGTTCTGAATGCATTGACTTGTTAAGAAATAAATGAATTTAAACATATGAGAAAACTTGATTTTAAGTATATCTCAGAAGAACAATGATTATAATTTTGCTATATTCATTTTTCATAATCTTTTTTAGAAATAATATTCTATACTTTTTTTACTGACGCTTGAGAAAAATTTTGGGTTTTCCTTCATTATAATAAAAAGTATTTATTCAAATTAAATAAAAGAAATCTTTCCACTGTACACTATTTAAGGTGAGAATAAATTAGTCAAAACTTTGACATCTACAAAATGGAAAACAAATGTATCAATAATCTTTTAAATCTCATCTTCTTTTAAATAATTGAAACCCATATTTATGTTTCTAATAAAAATATACCATGGATTTTGCTCCATATGAGGTCTGTAGTAATGATCTGATATAACTTTTAAAAATAAAATTATACTTTACTACTTTTTGGTTAAATTAAGGACTAAAATGACTACAAGTTAATTATAACATGTTAAAGTTTGAATGCATAGCTATCTCAAGATGAGTATATAAATATACCTGAATGTATATATTTATTTAGAATTGTAGCATTTTAATTTGTTTCCCCATCTTCTTCCTCATAGGATTTCCATTCTTACAATATAGCATGTATAAAATAAGCTTGTTTAATGAAAACCAACACTTATTTTTAATTTAAATCAGGTGTAAACATTCTAACTATAAAGTCTAATCTTATCATATGTTAACAATATTAAGTTCTGGAGAATAAATTAGTACTGATTATTTCAAATTCTAGAGTCTTATTAACAGTTCAATAAATATTTGAAAGAGATGAATGGATACATGAATTAAACACAAATTACCTATTTATTAGCTTTTATTTTTAAAATAGAAACAACCTACAGTTTCAAAGATATCCCTATCAAAATTCCAATGGCATTTCTCATAAAAATAGAACAAAAAATTCTAAAAATTTTTATGGAACCACAAAAGACCCTATATAGTCAAAGCAATCTTGAGAAAGAACAAAGCAGAAGGTGTCATGCTCCCTGGTTTCAAACTATACTACAAAGTCATAGCAATCAAAAAAGTATGGTAATCATAAAAAAACAGACACCTTGATAAATGGAATGGAATAAAGAGACAAAATCCAAGCATTAATGGTCAAATAATCTATTGCACCATAAAAAATAAGCTCAAAATGAATTAAATATTAAATGTGAGACATGAAACCATAAGACTCCTAGAAGTAAATATAGGCAATATGCTTTTTAACATAAATCTTGGCAACAATTTTTAGATATATCTTTTCAGGCAAAGGTAACCACAGAAAAAATAATTAGCCACGGTAAGGTAATCATCAACAAAATGAAAAAGAAACCATTAATGGAAAAAGATACTTGCAAATCAATATGTTAATAGGAGATTGATATCCAAAATATAGAAAGAACATATACAACTCACTATAATAAAGCATGCACTCTATTAAAAAAAATGGACCAGAGGACCTGAATAGACATTTTTCCAATAAAATATGCAGATGACCAACAGGTATATGAAAAAAGTGCTCAGTATCTTAATTATCAGCATCACCTACTCAATGGACATGAATTTGAGCAAACTCAGGAGACACTGAAGGACAGGGAAGCCTAGTGTGCTGCAGTCCGTGGGGTAACAAAGAACAGACACAACTTAGTGACTGAACAACAAAATCACAAATTATCAAGGAAATGCTAATCAAAATCACAATTGGATACCACCTCATATCTGTTAGAATGGCTATTGCCAAAATTACAAAAATAAAAAGAATTGGTGAGTTGCAGAGAAAAGATACCCCTGGTATACTATTGACAGGAACGTAACTTGGTGTATTTACTGTGGAAAACAGTATGGAGGTGCCTCAAAAATTAAAAATAGAACCACCATATGATCTAGCAATTCTACTTCTGGGTATTTACCCAAAGAAAGTGAAAATACTAAATCAAAAAACAAACAAACAAAAAAACCCACCAATATATGCACCCCTATTCTCATTGTAGCATTATTTACAATAGCCAGGATAGGTATGCAACCAAGGTGTCCATCAATAGATGAATGGATCAAGAAGACTTAGAGGGTATTACGCCAAGTGAAGTAAGTCAGACAAAGAGAAATACTATAGGATTTTACTTATATGATGAATCTAAAATACAAAACAAATGAACAAATAAAACCAGAACAGATTCATAGATACAAAGAATAAACTGCTGGTTTCCAGAAGGGAGAGGAGTCAGGAGATAAGTTAAATAGGTGAAGGGGATTAAGAGGTATAAAATTTCTATGATAAACAAGTCACAATAATATAACGTACTGTATAAGGGTATAGTTAATAGTACTGTAATAACTTTGTATGTGACAGATGGTAATTATATTTGAAGAGAAGTGAAAGTTACCCAGTTGTGTCCAACTTTTTGCAACCCCATGGTCTGTAGCCTGCCAGGATTCTCTGTCCATAGGATTCTCCAGACAAGAATCCTGGAGTGGGTTGTCATCTCCTTCTCCATGGGATCTTCCTGACCCAGAGATAGAACACAGGTCTCCTGCATTACAAGCAGATTCTTAACCATCTGAGCCACCCTTATAGTGATCATTTTTTAATGTGTAAAAGTATCAAATCAAAATGTAGTACACCTGAACTAACATGATATTATATGTCAATTATAGTTTAATAAAAAATAAAATAAAATAAATGCATAAGTTTACTATTGCTTTCCAGTCAAAAAAATTACTTATTCTATACTTCTCTAGAATTATGATTTCCTCAGTATGCTCAAATACCCTAATCATCACATCTGCATTTACACTTATAGATTTGTTTTTAAATGATGGCATATGATTGCAAAATTAAGATGAGTCACAAGGATAATGAAGTTCTTCATTTCCTATTCAGTTTAGAAGAACCTACTATGCACAAAATTGTGCTAAACGTCTTCCATATACTTACAGATCTCATCATATTATGGGAAGATCAACTTGTAGACAATTTTAAAATCAGGGTGTTTGAAATGAGTGATAACAGCAAACCACTACGGGTAGGGACAAAGGGAAAGGAGAATCAATTTTTCTGTGCAGTCTTAGTGAAGGCTTCTTTGTGGAAGTGCATTTGAGGTGAAAACTGAAAAACTAGAGGGTTTTTGAGGGGTGAGAGACAGGAGCAAGACCACTGCAAGCTGAGGAATCAGCTTGAGCAAAGGAGTAAAGAAATGATTTTTACTTGTAACCTGAGTGAACTCCAAGTTCAGTTCCAAAATGTTATGTTATTGGCAGCACCAGTTCACTCGACTATAAAGACGTCTATAAAGATGGTATATAAGTGGCAAAATAACAATAGTAAACTTTTTCACCAATTTTACGGAGTGCTTACCATGTTTGTTGCATCACATTCAGTATCTTATTAAACATGCTAAAAGTCATACATGGAAGGAACAATGCCATTCCTATTTTGCAGTTGAGGAGACTTAGAAAGGGCAATTAATTTGTCTCAGGTTTTAGTTCTTACAATTGGTGGACTAGAATTGTGATTCAAGTGTCTCTCCCTCTAAATGGTGTTTTTTTCATCACTACACCCTATCTTCTCTCAAGGGAATTAGGAGTCCATGAGAAATAACACTGGACTAGAATTTTAGATATACTGTAGTAAATATTGGTTTAATATTGAACCAACAGAAATGTAAAATATCAGAGGGTAAGAGCGAGGCAATGAAAATATTTATATATCACTCTATAGTTCAAAACACTTTTAACTTCAGAAAGAGCAAAAGACAGAAGATGATTCATTTGTACCCTACACTTTAGTTCAATCACCAGTCATCTATGCACAAAGCTTTAACTTTGCAAATGTTTTATCTGTGTAATTATCTTATTAAATTTCATTATTTCTAAATAGACAGTGAACTCCCAGAATAAGAGTAAGCTTTCTCAATTTTGTCACAGCATCAGGCATTTTCCTGGCATTTTCAGCTAATAAATGGATGATGGACATATAAGCAAATGTTTCTTCATCTGCAAAATAAAAATTTGCTCTAGGTCTCTTGAGGTTCCAACATTTTCCTGAAGTCCAGGAAAAAGAACATAACTTGCAAACTTTGCTGCACCTTTGGAACACAGTAGAAAGTAGGGACCTCCATTAACTACCTTGAGCTGTGCGAAGTACAGCATAAAATATAAACAGCAAGAATACTGGTATTTTTCTTGTGTCCTATAAGGGAAATATGACCTTTTATCAATGGGGTGAATGGTGTGAGGGAAGAAGCCAACTAACTTTGAAATCTTGGGTAGTTCAAATCATAACTCTAATAAGATGCTCTTGTCCATTTATTCACTGGCAGTTGACTAAAGGAAGTTAAATACATGAACTCAACCTTTTACTCTTTTTTCCACTGAGGGTCTCTCTTACCAGCCTAATGCTTATCTTCAAACCTGCATTTTGTGTGCCAGGCACCAGGTAGATCTTCGCAAATGATTCTTCAGACACAGACTCACCCCTTAAAGAGCTAAGCACCTAGAAAGGCAGACAGCTTCTACATACACACACACACACACATACACACAGACACACATACATACACACACAAGTTGCCAAGGGAGCACACGCTGAGAAGTTCAGAAGAGTTTTCTGAACTGAAAGTTGGGTTAAGAGAAGGAGCTAGACTGGCAGGGAATACAAGACACTGGTATGTATGTTTGGGGAGAATGTTGAGAACTCAAGTACAGATCAGGAAGCCCGATGGTTTAGTTACTTGAACATGTACTATAACCCATGTAAAGGTGGAAGATGAAGAATGGGTCAGATTACAGCTCCCCTGGTAAATCACACTAACTAGCTTAGTTTTTCTCCTGGAAGAAATAGCTAATATCACTGAAAGATATTGGCAGGGTTTCATGATAAATACTATACACTGACAGCTGTGAAAAAGATGGATCAGTGGGGAAAGATCATTATTAATGCTGAAAAATCACTATTAATAATTATATATGCTTCCTGATTCAGACTCTTTGGGCCATGAAGAGTTTCAAATAACGTAATGGAGACCCACCTAGGTCAATTAAAATTTTTTTTTCTTTTTTTTTTTTTTTTCTTTTTTTTATTATTGTTTTTGCCATACATTGTCATGATATCACCATGGGTTTACATATGCTTCCCCTCCGGGTCCCCCCTCCCTCCTCCCTCCCCCCCGGGAAATCTCGCTGCACCAGTCCCGAGCATCAATCCTGGGCTGGCGATTGATTAGACACATGACAATTAACATGCTTCAATGCCCTTCTCCCATCTCATCCCACCCTTACCCTCATCCACAAAGTCCACAAGTCTATTCTATACATCTGCGTTGCTTTTGTTGTCTCCCATGTTGGGTTCTCATTACTGTCTTTCTAAATTCCATATATATGTGTTAATATATTGTATTGTTGTTTTCGCTTCTGGCTTACTTCACTCTGGATAATGGGCTCCAGTTTCGTCCATCTGAGTCAATTAAAATTTAAGTTTGTTGTTTTGGTTTTGACCGAAAAAATAATTTAGTACTTGTGACTGGCTATTACATGCATTTGATAAGTAAAAGGATGAAAATTAAATAAAACATAAATGTAGTTTGATGGAAATAATTTTTAATAGACAGTACTAGGAAGAGATAATTAAAAGGTAGCCTTGAAGAAATACTTAACATATGTAAAATATAAAGTGTAAGCTAATGAATGGCGACCATTCCAAGAGTTTGAACACCCTTGAAAGAACATAAACCTCTGAAAAAACATAAGTTTGAACACCTTATGCTTGAGATGAAGATCTTCTCAATATCCTAAGAAGCAAATCTGCACAGGATTGTTTACTAAAATTGGGGGAGGGGCTATTCATTCATTAAAAAACTGCTTAGTGCATGAATTGTCTCATACACTTTTCTCTAACATCGTGTTGAAGCATCTTGAGTAACAGATAATTCATGAATAAACTCATTCTTTATCAGATAAGAACAGCTTCACAAAGAACATCTTTGCTCTCACATAGCAGGAACTAAATATTTCCTAAAGGATCAGTGAAGTACTATACTCTGAACAATAACTGCTCTTTCTCTCACTCTTTTGTTTGTTTTTGGTAAAACTCAGGAATTGGAAAATCAAATTGTTTTGGGCTACCTAATTTCCATTTCTTATATATATACATATATATATATATATATATATATTTAAATGTTTCATGAATACATATAAATTTGAGACAGAACTTCAGGTAGGAAAAAGCTAGATGTCAATGCAGGAACTTATTTCTGAAAAATAACTGTACTTAGGTAACACTGAGGTGAACTGAAAAACTTAAACAGAAGGAAAATTTAAATGTTTAAAGGAACCTTAAAAATCAAAATTTAAATTACAAAAAAATATTATTCAAAAGCAGAAAGTAAAATGCTTAGGGATGCAATTATATCAAACATGAAGATCCTTTTAATGGCTGGACTTTGACAAATGATTTATCTAGACTAGTTTCTAGATTTTGAAACTATCATAATTTGAAAAAAAGAAATTTTAAAACCTATACAATCAGACTATCAATTAAAATGTTTTTTACTTCTCCAAATTGAGAGTCACTGTGTCCATTCTTTTTACTTAGTAAGCAATGTATTCATATATGGAATGAGTTAATGAATTAGCTGGATAGTTTAAGTCAAATAATAAATTTCTCATGGAGAGATCTTGAAAAGTCAGTATCTGAGACTATCTGAATAAATTATCCAGTACTATTAGTTTTAGTTTCTTTCAAGTGAAAATGCCTGTTCCCTTGAAAATACCTTTGTACACGCCAAGATTTTGGCAATCATTTCCTATATATTAGAAAACAATTTTATGTTAAGTACAAGCCAACTTCAATCTATACTGTCCATCACTCATTTATTCACCAACATATTTTGTATATTATGTGCCAAATATAACTTGGTCATCAAGCATAAGAAATTCCTTTAGGTCTACAGTATTGTTTTAAGTACCAATTTCACATTACTGTTTCAGTGTCTAAAGACAAATATTAAGCACTGAAGGAAAGCATGCCAACCCAGTCTTTTGTTTTTCCAGGTTAGTAATTTATTTCCACATTATAATTACACATTAAACATTTACAGCCACTTATAGCTGAAGTTTTAAAGTGCCCTCTCAAGATAAACTGTAATTACTATTTATTGTATCATTACTGATCTGAAGAATGGAGCATCAGTGAAGGAGATAATTTAGGGAGAGAGGCACCAGATAACTTTTCATCAAAATTTCAAAATTATTATTTAACCAGATAAAACTTTGGTAATAAATCATTTTCATTTAACACAAGAGTTTTTAAATGGCTCTGTCTATGATAAAGTGATAGCCAGAAATAACTCAAGTCCACACCCTGCCTTAATTTGTAAACTTGTCCCTAAATTATACAAATGGAAATATTTACTATTTTTGCATCTGTAAGACAATTTTACCTTTGTTTCTTTCAATATCCACTGAGGCTAGCTCTCTTTTTACAAATTGTGGATTTTAGTTTCAACAATTTCCTGACTATGAGAATAACTCTATGTAACTTAACCTTTTTATCCCTGTTTCTACCCTTGTAAAATGGAGAAAAAACATTTTAGGTATTTTACATAATGTATATAATAGGATGACAAGCACACACCAAATATATAGTCATTGTTCAATAAATAGAAGATAATATTGTTGCTACTGCTACTAGTACTATTACTAATAAATGCTAATATTAATAAAAGGAGGAGGAGGAGAAAGAAAAATAAGGTGAATGATAAAAAGCATGAGGAAAAGAGGAAGAAAAGACAAAACACAATAAAGAAACCACATTTGTCTGTGTCTGTGCATATATATATATATATATACATATATACAAATATATATACACATGTATATAATAATATGAAAATAGTAATTTAGAAAATAGAGGGTATTCTCTTCCAACAAGTTGAACTATGCCACTAAAACCCTGTGTCTGACCTACCTCTAAAGGACATAACAGATGTTACATAAAGATGATGAAGGGTCTGTGACTAAATAATCATATGCTGGGGGAAAAAATGTGCTGAAAAGAAATAGAAATCAATTTACTTTTCTTTTCTCATTGAATCAGATAGTAAAAGAATGTAATACCACTTTTCTTGGTAACCAACCGCATTATATAACATTAGGTCTCTTCATGGAATCAGTGGTCATTCCAAAAGCCCTAGAATTTTTGAAAGGAAACAAACACAGTGGACTGGACTTATGGAACAGATGTTTTAAGAAAGCACATAAAATTCTCTAAAACAGGATGCCATCCCTATTAAACACTTGCTGACTCTTCTGGGTTCTAAAGAAAGGAGAAGGCTACAGGAAAACAATATCAAGTTCACAACAGGACACAAGAAATTCTAGTTCCTTTTTCACCTTCTGCTCATACTGGGAAGTTTTCTCTTTGTTTCTTTGTGTATCATTTTATTTACCACCTCTCCAGGGACATTATCACTGATTTCTCTCAATCTGCTTAACCCACAATGTAGAAACAGCTCTTGCCTATCTGATCAAATTATCTTTTATTTTCAAAAAAATGGAACTTTCCCTTCACATTGTTTTAGACTATGAAAACACATTTTCCTGTATATCTTTCTCCACTGTATATCATAAGAAACTTCATGCTGTCAAAAAAAATGCTTTACAGGTCTGGGAAAAATTCACAATGAATGAGATATGAAGTAAGGTAAACCAAAAAAAAAAAAAAAAGAACACAAGTATCCTATCAAAACAAAATTAAACTTATTATATAAAAGAAACCAAAATTATGATTTTCTCTTGTATTTTCCAATTTTATTCAAAAGAACATATATATATATATATATATATATATATATATATATATATATATCTGTATATAAATACTTTCTTCCTACCCCTTGCATAAGACCTGGCACATAGTAGATAGGTGAATAAATGTTTGCTGAATGAAGAAAAAAATTTAATCAGAGAAGTGAACACATATTTGTACTTTCGATTATACTGGAAGAAAAAACAGAGGGGGACTGCCTTATATCAGGGCTTCCCTCATGGCTCAGACCATAAAGAATTTGCCTGCAATGCAGGAGACCTGGGTTCAATCCCTGGGTGGTGAAGATTGCCTGGAGAAGGAAATGGTTACCCACTCCAGTATTCTTGCTTGGAGAATTCCACGGACAGAGGAACCTGGTCGGCTATGGTCCATGGGGTCACAAAGAGTCACACAGGACTGAGTGACTTACACTTTCACTTTTCTTTTCCCTTACATCATGTGCTAAGATAACATTCATGAAATAATCAACAGTTAATTATCTCTGTTCTTAGCAGTTTAGGAAATGCAGAAAATGTTTCTAACGAAATAAGTTTAACAGATTGAAAGAAGAAAAAGAGGGAAGTAAGTTCTCCAAACCCTGTCTATCTCTCTAATCATATCCTCACCAGCAGTTGTAATGGGGAAAAGGGCTTCCCTGGTAGCTGAGTTGGTAAAGAATCTTCCTGCAATGCAGAAGACCGGGGTTCCATCCGTGGGTCAGGAAGATACCCTGGAGAAGGAATGGCAACCCACTCTAGTATTTCTGACCTGGAGAATTCCATGGGCAGAGGAACCTGGTGGGCTGCTGTTCATGGGACTGCAAAGAGTCAGATGCGACTGAACGACTAACACTTAATTTTTAACTTCAGCAGGAAAAAGGCTACAGACATGCCTCTTGGAGGGAAAGGAGGGTATATCAGATCCATGTTCTCTGATTATTTGGAGAATTCTGTGACCGTTATTGAAATAAATATCCTAGATTATCATAAAATCAGTACTTAGAATTTCTATTTCAATGAACTGGCTCTTTCTTCCTCTTCTTCCTTTTATGTTCCTAACATGTTCTGACCCCCACCAAACTCGGTCCTAATCTCGGCAGAATCAGAGTCAGTGAACAAGCAGTCACTTTGCAGTGTCAGTTGCTCTTTTGCAGTGAGCTAAGCACTTAAAGAGATGCATTAACTGAGAGGCCTCTTGGGTGCTATTCAGAGTAATGGTTTATAACAGTTAATAATGTATAACATAACTAGAGAATGCCTTAGGCAGGCTCATTGTGTAGTAAACATAATAAAATGGTTCCTTTTTAGTATCAATTGGAAGTACATTATTTCCCCCCACCATTAAGACATAGTAAATGAAAAAAAAGATCATATCATTTGCATATTTTATGTAGCTATGTTATATTTTATCTCATTTAGATTTTAATCACTCAAATGCTTTGTTGTTCACTTTTTATGTATTATATTTTTAAAAGGTACAAATATTTGTTTACACCATCACAAGATGGGTCCCATGGTTAGCAACCCACTGTTACAGTAACTGCTTTTCATTTTATTCTAAAACAAATGTGCTTCATTACCAGGAAAGTCAAATTTAGACACAGCATGTTTGCTTGTCAGAGAATATCATTCTCTGAGGTCTGATTTAACATTGTTCTTTTGTTATTTCCCTTCTTTTCAAGGGAGATACTTCTCAACTCTCTACCACCTCAGAACCCCTCAAACCACCCTTGGCTTATTTCCTGTCCTGGAGAAATAAATAAAATAATCAGAATTAAATCAGAAAAATGCTTGAATATTACTAACTAACATTATTAGCAAATAAAAATAATTTTTTTAATTTAAAAATTAATAGCAGCTTATAAGATTATTGTCCCCCAAACTTTTTCTGAACTTTAAACTGCTTTCTGGAATTATATCTTTGCTTTGAACTCTGAGAACTACATGTCTCTGCTGGCTCATTCCAAGCATTTAATCAAAGACTTTGATATTAAGCTGATATTTCTTGGCTCACTGCTATTAGGTTGGTCTTCTGTCATTGATTTGTTCCTGGTAAAAGTCAGTTATTTCAATTGAGAGCTTAAAACAGAGGAAAAAAAGTAACAAGGACAAAAAAAGCATTCACTCAACTCATACAATGATGGCCAAGGCCTTATTTGCTCATTTTTACTAATTTTGGAGTTACCAGGCTAGAAGAAGTATTTCTGTAGGAAATGAACATTATTAAAGAAGATGAAGTCTATTAAAACATTAATGGAGGGTCCCAATCTCAGAAACATGATGATCTAGTTAATAAAAAACCTCTGAAAGAGCTGTCCAACATGAGCTAAATAACCATCTTTTAAAGTGGTAATGTTCCATAAATCTTGCCCATCCGCATGCCTCCTCAGGACCCCTTAACTTTTACCCCAATGCAACTGCACTTCTGATTCAGACTTAATTATTCAAACTGTCTCCCTGACATCTTACCCATCACACTCTGCCTAGCTGTCAGGGCCAATAAATACAGCTTAAGTGATCAACCTGTTCTCCTGGTTTGGAACCTCTGCCTGCCTCCAAGGAGACAGTGTCTCTCTTTTCAATAAATGGGATAACAGGTTCGCCAGTGGGCTTTGAGCACCCCACCAGAACAAGCAGATGAGGGTGGTTTTTAACACAAGGACTGCATCTCACTATTGTCATTACAGGCTAATTAGAGTATTCAAAAATTTGCACATTGGCTTATATTCAGCTTATCTGCTGAATATAAAGAAAGAAAACATTATGTCAAAAATGGGTAAAATTAAATCAGCCTACAGCATTTCCCAACATAGTTCACAAAATGGCTGGGAATGAAGCACAATTTACTATCTTATTTTACCCAGAGGATACCAAAAAATAGTTCCTCTAACAATTGTTATCGGCCCAGAGTCAAAGCTGTATGATTTTAGGTAGTTCCTGGAAAACATTTGCTAATCACTCTGTTTTTTGCTGACTTGAAAATCAAGATTTGTGTAATGCCAATTGTCGTTTGTTATTGAAACAGCAAAATTGACATTTCAAAAGCTGTGATTAAGAAAAATACGCAAATTTTTACCATGGCTTGTTTTAATATTATCAAAGGTTTCTGAATCTTGCAGACGTAAGAACTCATTTGTGTCATTCATAGCTTTAATAAATGGCACATGTACTAAGGAAAACTAAACTGAACCACTTACTAAGTGATCATATAGTAGGATGAACTATGCAAGAAGGGTAGTCTGGTTTTATGCACCAATGAATAAAACATTAAGAGATTTCATAAATAAAATTCCTCAGTTCAATTCCATTTGCTGTAGCAAGAACTTCTGAAGTAAAATGAAAACAAAAGCTTGCCACATCTTGCCTAGAATCATCATCATTTTAGTTTTCTAAAATTGTACAAAACTCATAGTTTTCACAATTTGTGTTTAATCACTCAGTCATGTCTGACTGCAACCCTTTGGACTATATAGCCTGCCAGGCTCCTCTGTCCATGGAAATTTCCAGGCAAGAATACTGAAGTGGGTTGCCATTTCCTTCTCCAAGGGATCTTTCTGACCCAAGGATTGAACCCAACTACGTATTCTGTGTTTCCTGCACTGCATGCAGGTTCTTTACCCCCTGAACCATCAGGGAAGTCCATATTTAATAATTAGTGTATTTATTCAACAACTATGTCCAAAGTTTCTAAATTCCTCAAGAAACTGTGAAAAGTGCAAAGATAAATGGGGATTTTTCTCTTAAAGGATTTTATAGAGAAATTGAGGAGACATGTAAATAAGCAACTATAATTTGAGGTGGGAAGTGGTAATTGCCTTAAGAGAAGTAAAATTAAAGTGTTATGGGACCCCAAAGCAAGATGACAGAACTTCCAACTAGTAAGAGAAAAAATTTTATATGAATGTAAAATTTTAAAGCCACTGACAAAGAAGCACATGTGGCTCAGAAATATACCACAGTATATTGTGGAATATAATGGATCACTAAAGCGGTTTTTCAAGTCATTGAAAAGGATGGTATAGTTAGTAAATGGATGTTGTAACTGGCTATCCATTAGAATAAAATACATTGGATCCCTCCCTTTTGCACCCAATTCCCATTGATTAAAGACGTAATTATAAAACAATAAAAATCTTAGGATATTATAGAATACAACCTAGATATTTGAGAGTTTGTTAAAAACAAGAAAAAAAACGTAGACGATAAACATATTTACTATATACACATTTAAAATTCATATATGAACAAAATATATCTTCAGCAATTAATAAATGATAGATTCAAAAACAACTGTAATACACGTAATTTTAAAAGTTTATTTTTCATATGCTAAAAGCTTTAAAAATAGAGAACAAAAAAGAGTGATATTCGAGTAGAAAAATGAGCCAAAGATAATCATAGATAATTTACAGAGCAAATCAAAATGGCCAAAGATAGATGGAAGTATGATGAACCACTATGGACAGTGAGAGAAATGCAAATGAAAGTGATTCTGAAATATGACTATTTTCTCCAATAAATAGAATATGACCAAAAGCACAATAATGCCCAGCATTCCCCCATGTTGTAGGGAACTCTCATACATTGCTTACAGAAATGTTAACTTTCACAAACTTGTCAGAAAATAATTTGAAAGCATGCGTTCAAATTAAAACCCACATACCAGTGATTCCACTCCCACAGGGTTTTAGTGGCAAAACTAGCAGAGGAAACATGAATGCTTATCACTAGGGAAATGGTTGAGTGAATTGTGGTTGATCTCTGCTGAAACTATTACGAAGTTATAGTCTTCACCAGCTATAATCTTCACCAGATGATGAGGCAGGATTTCTGTAATGAGCTGTTAAGTAAGAAAAAGCAAGATGCAAAGATGTATAGATGAAATCTTTCTATATTGTAATATACACAAAGATATGAAAGTTGTGTGTGTGTGTGTGTGTGTATAATTATATGAATTAATAGAATATGGAAGTAGCAAGTTAAAAATCAAGATCCTTGGGGCAGAAAGTGAAAAAAAAAGGTGATGGGAAAATGAAAGAAAATGTATAAGGTAGAAGAAAAGCAACTCTTAATAATATGGGCTGAACATCCTGCATATCTGTAAGTGCAAAACTACTAATGCATCAGTAAAGGCATGGAAAACTGGAGACATCTCTGCACCAATGGGGCTCCTAGAGTGAGAACTATAGGAGAGGATCTATAGTTCTACCAGAAGTAATTTCACAGCCACACTGATTGAGGGTTATTACCAGTTCCCCAGGAAGGAAAAATCAAGGGCGGCTGTTGGAACCTACACAGCCTTCATTTTAGCTGCGTGTAATTGGAAATGGTAACTGTTAGTTACCTTTTTTTTTAAATTTAAAAATTGAGTTAAATTTGAAGAATCATTACAAATATAAATGGAGAGTAGGCATTTTTGGTAATATAAAGTTAGTTTATTTTGCTAAAGTATAAAGATGTATTAACAGAGAACAGAGGGAGACATTTCTGGAAATACTCATGTAGAGCTTAATTATGGGAAAGACTGGCTGGCTAAGCAGCTTGGACTTGCTCTTGTAGGCTTAGGTTGCAAATGACATATTAACAGGAAATCTATAAGATCAACTGGATGGAGGTTAGGGGACAGAGTAGCAAAATGAGAATTTAATTTTAAATAACATTTTATTTCTACTGTCATGAGTCAGAACCTTTCAGCAGAAGAATTTTTTTTTGTTTTCTAAATGCATAAAATTAGAGAGTCTGGTAGCATCAATTCCTCTCTATCCATTGTCTAAACAACAGAAATTGATTTCTCTCAGCTCTGGAGGCTTGGAAATCTAAGATCAAGGTGCCAGCCAATTCATTTTTCAGTAAGAGCTCTCTTCCTGGATTGTAGAAAGTTACCTTCTTTCTGTGGCCTCACACAACCTTTCCTTGGTATGTGAATGCATGGGGAGAAAAAGAGAGAAACTTCTGTCTTCCTCTCTTTATAAGGCGACCAATCCTATTAGATTAGAATCCTACCATTATGACTTCATTCTATCTTAATTATCTCCTGTGAGTCCTGTCTCCAAAGCCTCACTGTGGCTAGAGCTTCAACTTGTGAATCTGAGACAGACACAATTCAGTCCATAGCACCCATCATCCAAATTTGATAAAGATGTGTCACTCTTACATCTTATGTCCTACTTCTTTTAAGTTACAAAGTATCTTAAAGAAGTTTCAATATCATATCATTTCACACCTATACATTGCAGTAAGCAATTTTGAAATCTATGAGTACTTTTATTATAAACACTTGGCCATTTCACACCTAATAAAGTCAACAACAATTCTTTGGTATAATTTAACCACACCATTTTCAAACTTCACTGACTTTCTTCAAAGCACCATTTTTCTGTTGTTTTGTTTGAATCAGGATATAAACAATGTCTGCACATTGCCACTGGTTGTTATATATCTTAAATTTAGTTTACTATAACTATCTTCTCTCACCCATTTTTTTTTGTTACCATTAACCTAATTTAAAAACTGAGTCGGAATTTTTGTTAGAATGTCCTATATTCTAAATGTATATGTCTTATCATGATGTCATTTAAAGTGCCCTCAAATTATCTACATTTCTTGTAAAATATTAGTTAACTCTAAAGACTCTTTTAGATTCAGGTACAACTTTTAATTTTTTTAAGGATATTTTATAAGTGGTGTTTCATATTTTATTCCCCAAAATATCAGGGTGACTGTGTCACATGATATTGGTTTGTCCTGCTTTTAATAATTCTAAGATTAAACAGTGGGTCAAGAGGATGACATATTATTCTCCATTAACCTTTCATCTGATGGCTTGATCTATTAATGATTTTGCCTCAATCAGTGACTTCACTGGGTACTGCAAAAATGTTGACTTTCCTTAGTTATACTGTCTTCTACAATTTATACACATAATTTTTTTAAAGAACTTTTTTCTCATCAACATTTAAATGTTTAAGAACCATCTTGGGCTAAGAGGAGGCTAAGAGGCACCATCTTGGGTTAAGAGGAGGACCACATGTTTAGATTTTATTTTCCTACATAGGTTAGAGTTGTGACAGAACTATTGACAATTTCCTGTAGATTTATTCATTCACCCAATATTTCTTGTAAGGCCAATAAACCTAGGTAATATATCAGTGCACAAATGTTTAAAAATTTTTATACAAAATCATTAATAAAGACACTAATGGTAAACCATATAAATAAGTAACCTATATAGCATTTTAGAAGGTGAAAAGTCCTCTGGAAAAATGTGTGACAGAGGAAAAACTAGGGCCTGTTAAGAGAAAGGGGTATTGCAATTTCATATAGCAGAGTTTAGAAAAAGCTTTACAATATTATGACACTTTAGTGAGACCAAACCGTGTAGATATTGGAGGGAAAGTATTCTTTACAGACAGAACATCAAGTAAAGAAATGTCCTCAGGCTAGAGCATGCCTACTTTACAGAAAGACCAAGGAAACCAGTGTAGCTAAACATGATAAGCAAATAAGAGAGGAAGTAGATACTCAAAGAAGTATTAGGAGCTAGACTTTGTAAGACTTTGTAGGCCACTGTGTGGACTCTGGTCTTTACTCTAGATAGAAAAGGACCAACTGAAGTGTTCCAAGGCAAGGAATAATATGATATGACATCCATTTGAACATAATCACTGTGGTTATTGAGAATAGGCCTATAAGGTCAAGGATAGGAGAGAAAGTATAATGAAGGTGAGGGATGATGGTGTTTTGGTCCAGAATGGATGAAAAGAGATCAGATTCTAGATATGTTTTGAAGATACAGCCAAGTGAGTTTGTGGGCATATTAGATGGGGAATGTGAGAGAAAGATGAAACTCAAGGATGACTTTAATATTTCTGATCTGAGCCACTAGAAGTTTGGAGCTGCTTTTAGCTAAGTTAAGGAAGACCATGAAGCCAAGAAAAAACATATGGACATGTCGTGCTGGAGATGACTATTGGAATTCTAAGTGGAGATAGAGAACAGGCCGTGAAATATTCAAATCTGAGTTGAAGGAGAGGCCTGGAGTAGACATTTAAATTTTACCATTATAAATTCAGAGATAGTATTTAAAGTCAGGAGTTTTGGTAAGCATAGCTTTGAAAAAGAGTTCAAGGATTGAGCCCTTTTATCATATTCACATGCTGATGGAAATGATCACAGGTTGATGGTAAAGAGAAAAACAACAACAGCAACAACAACAGAAGGTGGTAAAAGGTGGTGGTGGGGTTGTTATGGAACAGTTTCCAGGAGTTGGCAAAAGGAGATGATGTCCAGCATTTGAGTCAAGGGTTTGGCCTTTCTTGCAGTACAAGGGTGGAGATGGGGGCTGGCAGGAGGTGAGGAAAGGTGGGGTAAGGTAAGGTAAGATAAGGTAGAGAGAGATCATGAACACTCTCTCCTCATTGTTTTTATTTTTTCACTGAAGTAGGAGGCAAGATAACCAGCTAAGAGTAAAGACTGACAAATTTGAGGGAAGGAAAGGTCAATGACAGAAGGAAGGAAAATAAACAACAGAACTGTAACATGATCATTGGGCAGCCTGAGAGCCACTTGAAGTTGGCAGTATATGTTGAGTGGCCAGCCACACATGTGGTCATGGCCTTTCCTATCACGTTTAGCAGAATGAGTAGAAAAGCAGACAGTCAAGGTCTGGGAAGAGAAGGGTAGCGAATTAAACATAGTTGTAGAAAAGAGATAACAAAGATGGACCGTAAGCTGTTTAAACTCGAGGAAGAAGATATTAATGAGATGAGAACAAGGAAGTGTTAGTCAAATCAACAAGTGCATTGCTGAATAGGATTGAGAATTTAAAGATTTGGGGGTATCAAAGGTAAGCTTGGAAAAAAGTAGCTGGTATTGTAGAGAGGTATACTGAAAACAAGATCATGGAGCAATTTCTACTTCTGACAAGATACAGGATGTGCCTTTGGGAGTAAGTGGTTGACAGAGGGCTGAGAGCAAGAAGGAAACAGAGAGTTCAGGAGGTCTGCAGTCTTCACAGAAAAAACTGGGCAAGTTTTCCATGCTAAAAAAAAAAAATCAAGAATACAAATCTATATTTTTAAGAAACCAGAAAACATATGTTACTTGCAACTCAGAAGTCTGGCAAGAGGGATATTTGTTATCATCATAATCCTGGAAATAACTCACATGCATGAATGGAATTCTGAAGATCAGAAAAACACAATTACAGTACACATGGTACATAAGATCGCTACTTGTCTGGTAAAGAGACACTGTTTCAGTCAGTTTTCCCAGAATTCTTTTCTCTAGCTGTGAAAAACCACTCACACACATTAAAACACAGTGTTTTCACATCATAGGATTTGGAGTCAAAACCAGATTCAAAACACAGCTCCATGATTTACTAGATGTGAAAGTTTGGTCAAGTTATTCAACCCTCAGCTTATTTGTAAAATAATCATGGGACTCATAAAAGGTAATGCTAATATTATAATATTAAAGAATAAATAGATTATTGTAACATTAGATAATGAAATTCTTAGCATAGTACCAGTGCTTAGCAACTGTTATTATTCCTAAATCCTCTTAAACTTCCACATTTCTATGACTTCATCTCTGTTATTCTCTTTTAAGAATATGCAGTTCCTTCCTGTATACAAAAAAATGTGTTGGCTTGTTTATCTAAACTCTTAATGTTCTGACTGAAGACTGTCTTATCAGTGTCTGATTCTTAGCACAGCAGACTCTCACTCACAGAGGTAACTTAGTTAAGGCCTATTTGAATGAATTGAAAAAATGGATGCAACTTGTCTAAAACATGTCTACGTTTACAAAAACGTGACTAAGTCCTGAGACTGTCTGTGATCTCAATTAAAAGACAGTGGATTCAAGTCCCAATCTGACTTCTGTGGTTTCATAATGACCATCATGTCTTTATTATCTGTATTAAAACATGTTTTTTTTTTTTTTATAATCCTCCTTGGCAAGCAATGAGTGGAAACACAGAATATTTAAGCTATTTGAAATTGGATCATGGCAGGTTTATTTCTGTTTTTGTTTTCAAAGAGCAAATGATCTGTCCTTGCACAGAACTTAATTATAATGAATATAGTCCTGTTATAGGGAGTCCCTTATATTGGTCATGGCTCAGTTAGTACAGAATCTGCCCGCAATACAGGAGGTCCAAGTTCAACCCTTGGGTGGGGAAGATTTCCTGGAGAAGGAAATGGCAACCTACTCCAGTATTCTAACCTGAAAAATCCCATGGACAGAGTAGCCTGGTGGACTACAATCCATGGGGTCACAAAGAGTCGGACACATCTTAGTGACTAACCCACCACCACTACTTTGGTCATACTAAAATTATATTTTAAAATTCAAAGCTATACTTCTTGCAACAAGAATTCAGTTTCAAGGAACATATTTGTTACATGGTTGAACAATTGGCCTTCCAATTGTTCCTTGAAAGACGTTCTCTGGAACTATTATGCTTAATGTGATTTTTTACCCCAGTCACCATGGTTAAAGTACTTCTTCAACAGAACTGTTCTTTCTTCAGGCAGTTGAGTTGTGTTGAAATGTTCTAATGATCTCAGGGTCAAGTACATTACAAAGAGCTTTTTTGCCTTTGAATTTTCTACCACACATCATAACTCTGTTGGAGTTAAAACCTCAATGTAAACTGCAGGAAGACTGGCATTTGCATAAAGGGATTATGTACCATCTAAAGAATTAACTACAGGGAAGTTGATTTATCTGCCTTTCTATCAAAAGAAACCTCTACTAACTACTATTTCTGCAGTGTACAACAATAATTAGTGTGCATAATGATTCCTTTGAGGCACAGAAGAACATTCTGAATTCTCAACAGATATAAAATCATTTTGGTAAGATCCACTACTACTTGTACTGTACTACATTCTAGTTCTCAGAAAATTGGCAAATCCCATTCAGTCTGTAAGCTGATGTTTTGTTAAGTACAAAATATAATACCCTGACTCAAGGAAATGAGTTTTCTATCTTAGTTCAGTAACCTCCAATTTGCAGAGGCGATACAATCCAGGGACACACAGTTACCAGAAACTTCATTACTCGAGTTTAAAACAAATAAAGGAAGCACAAGGTTATGGTCTAAGGCATGAGAAAAGTGTTGTTGTAGTAATAAAATTTCATTAAATATGGAGCAAAATAAAGTCACAATGACTGAACAACATGAAACAGGCTTCAGCAGGAAATCCAAAATAATGAGCAGGGTTACAAGGGGTAGAAAGAGAAGGACAGGGGATAAGGAAGATTGGTTCAGTACAGGGTAAGTCAGGGCAGGGCAGTATCCACATACTGGAAGAAGCCTCTACTGGGATATAAGAATCAACTCAGACTAGGCTGGACAAATTTCTGATCAGAGCAGAGGGAAAGCACACTGCAGAAGCCTGGAGACAAACTTTATTAACTTTACTTGGTTCGGGCACCATTATCTTCCACTGAGCATGAATAAAGAGAAGGTATACAAAATTTACCAGGAACATTTCCACTCTCCAATTAACTTAATATAGTTTAGAAGATTTTATTGTAATATAAAAATTTTACCCTGTTACAAAGGGAGTTGCTCTCAGAAAACCAAGTAATGGAGGGACATTTCATTCTGTTTCTAGTTAACATACATTGGTCATCACAGCCCACTGACAGCAATGTTTAATGGGTCATAATTACTTTTTGTTGCAAGAGAAATGTTTTTAATGTGTTACTATCAAAATTAATTCCCAGAGTAGAAACACTAGCTAGGAAACGGTGTCTTATATGTGGAATAAGAATCATTGGTGTTTCAAACTAGAAAGTTGAGCTTTTATTTTGGACGGAAGGTCTTTCTTGTTAAGGAAATCATTAGTTATGATATGATTTACTGACATCAAATTATTTGTCTAAATTAATTGAATTTGTTATTAACATGCTAAATTCCCAAGCTGTGTAACCCAATGTAAAATGTATAATATTACAATTAGATGGGATCCTTATGGACCATTCAGTTGGGACAATCTCCTTATATTACAGATGAAGAAACAGAGGGCTAGGGAAGACAAATTGATCAATTCAAGGCCTACTCAGCTCCTAACACATCTATTCAATAGACTATTTTTTTTTTATTAAACCATGAGATCATACAGAAAAATGACTGTATATCTAGCAGGCCATAAATTATCTTATTTTGTCCTATGACGTTATACCAAGCTTGCTTTCTAAATTATAGCAAGATAATGCTTAAGTTAAAAAAAAAATGAGTGAGAGAAACAATTTTGGAGGCAAGTTGTATATTTAATTCAATTGTAGTGTTCTCCACCATATATTTTCATCTTTACTTGTTAGTCTTTGATTAACTTGAGTAAATGTGGCATAAAATAAAATGTAGTCTACCTATACATAGTTATTTTTCTGCCGTGGCATTTTTGGCTTCCTAGAAAAAGAAATAAAACAGAAAGAACGTAGATGAATAAAAGCAAAGGTGAAAAAGTAGAGAAAGCATGCCTAAGGGTATGACCAGGAAAAGATGACCACAATCTTTCATGGTCATCAAAATGGGATACAGTCAAAGGGGTTTAATCCATGTACCAGAACCTTTAAGTACACCTGAGTGATACCCAGGTATTCTGTTCACCAATATATGATGGCATCAAACACAGAGAAGATGCCTCATATATGCAAACAAAACATAAGCATGAAAGCGTGCATTTGAACTCAATTTCACAACTTAATCATGCTATTATGCATACCATGACTTCAAATGTTTGCAGTCGGAGATACAAACAACTTGAATTCTCTATACCCAGAGGCAGGACCAAGGAGTAGCTATCTTATTATGCCAATTAGCTCCTCCTAGCTGCAACTGAAACTTCTCCAAGTTAATAATCTGTCTTAAACAGTAGGCTTGATCCACAAATGTAGCTTCCAGAGGTTAGGAAGGCACAAATCTCCCAGTCTTTCAACTGTACTGCTACCAACATCCTCTCCTTTTTCAGATCCTTAAAGTTTCTTCTGATCTTTTCTTTATGAGAATGCACACTATTTTAAAGAAAAGAATAACCGCATATGTGTAGTAAAGAATTTGACCTCACCTACAGCGAGGTCTAGTCTTTGTCCTGGCTCCTTTTAAAACCCTTGGAATTTCCTGTGTGATAAGAATGTCTTTTGGAGACAGAAATGGTAACCCACTCCAGTACTCTTGCCTGGAAAATCCCATGGACAGAGGAGCCTGGTAGGCTACAGTCCATGGGGTCGCTAAGTGTTGGACATGACTGAGTGATTTCACTTTCACTTTTCACTTTCCTGCATTGGAGAAGGCAATGGCAACCCACTCCAGTGTTCTTGCCTGGAGAATCCCAGGGACGGGGGAGCCTGGTGGGCCGCCGTCTATGGGGTCGCACAGAGTCAGACACGACTGAAGCCACTCAGCAGCAGCAGCGGCAGCAAGAGTGTCTTCGTATCTATGTGCTCTACTCCTCTTACCTGATCATTATTCCTACCCCATGGACCACACCTAATAGTTTATGCTAACAATGTATTCAGGGTCCAGGAGTTGGGCAAACTGAAAAAAAGCCACCACATAGTTTTGAGCCACATAACTCCAAAAAGGAGAAGG
The DNA here is from genome assembly GCA_007570785.1 of Antilocapra americana. NCBI lineage: Eukaryota > Metazoa > Chordata > Mammalia > Artiodactyla > Antilocapridae > Antilocapra > Antilocapra americana. Next base: position 10,337,528 of record ML664161.1, on the reverse strand, counting down.
CCGAAAATTGAGCTTAACCCTACTGAGAGTTGCTCAGTCGCTCAGTCACATCTGACTCTTTGCAACCCCATGGACTACAGCATGCCAGGTTTCCCTGATCTTCACTATCTCCCGGAGCTTGTTCAACTCATGTTCGAGTTGGTGATGCCATCCAACCATCTCATCCTCTGTCATCCCCTTATCCTCCTGCCTTCAATCCTTCCCAACATCAGGGTCTTTTCTAATGAGTTAGTTCTTCACATTAGGTGGCCAAGGTATTGGAGCTTCAGCTTCAGCATCAGTCCTTCATTGAATATTCAGGACTGGTTTTCTTTAGGATGGACTGGTTTGATCTCCTTGTAGTCCAAGAGACTCTCAAGAGTCTTCTCCAACACCACAGTTCAAAAGCATCAATTCTTCGGCACTCAGCTTTCTTTATGGCCCAACTCCAACACCCACATGAAACTACTGGAAAAACCATAGCTTTGACAAGATGACCTTTGTTGGCAAAGTAATGTCTTTACTTTTTAATACGCTGTCTAGGTTTGTCATAGCTTTTTTTTTCCAAAGAGCAAGCGTCTTTTAATTTAATGGCTGCAGTCACCATCTGCAGTGATTTTGGAGCTCAAGAAAATAAAGTCTGTCACTGTTTCCATAAAATGGCTGATAGTAATTAAATCAATAATTACCAGGTGATAAAGCTGCAACAAAATGCTGAACACAATAGGTTCAGGTGAGCTTCTTGGTTGACAATAATCTATAAGGACCATCATCCATCAATATCAGGAGAGTAACACATCTGTGAAAATGATGGAAGCTTTGCATTTGGAACTCTACCAGATTTCACCCTATGTGTGTCTTCCTTTGGTTGGTATGTGTGATGCAGTGTAATAATGAGATACTGTTGTGACCAAAGTGGTGGCCTTGCCTATGTCCTCGTCATCAGGCAAGTGAACGCTCCTCTATAGCTACTTATAGGCACAGTTTCCCCATTATTTGGAGAACTGTCTTTGAGCAAACAGGAGCCACTCTGTCCAGTATATTACACACTGCAATGATTCACACGTTGGATGAAAGGCCCCCCCAACCGCATACAACAAGATGGGAACAGCTCTGTGGGGCACTTACTGCTCCAGGGCTCTTGGAGTGATCAGGCTAAAGTTCAGTTCCCCCTAAAACCACCTTACTTACTAACTTCTTCTCCTCCCCTATCCTGCCATTTCTTGCATGAGCGTTCCCTCAATAACTGCCTGTACAAGAATTCTCCACCTCAGCCTTTACTTCCAAGTAACATGAGATATGATGGATAAACTAGCCAGTATATGAGGAACTGAATTATAACTTTTATATCTTTTAGTTTTATAGTTCACATCTGATACTGAGAAGAGATTGTTCTATTTGCTACTGCTGTAAGAATGCTACTTTGTTCCTTGACTTTGAATATAAGATAAAGGAATGTACTTTCTTATATACTGTGTGTGGGTCCGAAACCGTGCTGGGCAGTGTTTGCATGCATATGTACATAATCATTTCATCTCTCCCATCTTTCCAGATCAATCATTCTTATTTTATAAAAGTGGTAAAAATCTCCTTAAGGTCACACATATGATGACTGGGAAGCTGGGGTTAGAGATAGGTTTAAGTTCAAAGTTCATCATCTTTCAGGGGCCATGTCATTTTCTCAGAGGATGATATATTGTAAATGTACTATAACCTCTGTAAAAATATGGAAGCATCAAAATAGGCTGAAATTATGACAGTTTTCCAATGCCACTTCCAATACATGCATCTGTATTTCTTTATCTATCTCTGTTATCTTATACTCCACATTATTCCACAAAGGCTTTTTAAAGATAGTTATGATGAAACTTGGCTTCCCTGGTGCTGTAGATGGTAAAGAATCTACCTACAATGCAGGAGACCCGGGTGTGATCCCTGTGTCAGGAAGATCTCCTGGAGAAGGGAATGGCTACCCACTGCAGTATTCTTGTGTGGAAAATTCCATGGAAAGATGAGCCTGGTGGGCTACAGTCCATGGGGTCACAGAGTTGGACATCACTGAGCGACTAATGCATACATACATATATGATGAAACTGCCACATTTCTTTTCACCTAAGGGGAAGAAGTACATGTCTCAGCTAACTCTCCATCTCTAAACACTCATATATAATAGCCTACAAATATATAATTCAAATATACCCAAGTTCTTGCCTTGGACAGAGGAGCCTGGCAGGGTACAATCCATAGGGTCGCAGAGAGTCAGACTTGACTGAGTGACTGAGCATGTAACACTTATGGAGGAAGTTGATTAAAAAAAATATTTCTGGATATAGTGATAATATGTAGATACAGTCAGTAACCACGAGGCTAATTACTTACATTCATCCTTTTCTTATTCTCTCTCCCTCATTTACATATGGGAAGACAACAGTCAATAGGTACACAGAGATAGACCAGTTTCCGCTGACACATCAGAGGTAAACTCTGAGGAAAACCATCCCACCATTACATTTTCCTCCCAGAATCTGTCACCAGGTATCAAAGATGGCTCTGCACATACTAGGTAGATACCGTTTCCTCCATTATAACTTCCAGTTTCCCTATGTGCCCAGATATAATGCTCTTCCTGTAAAAACAGGGAAGTCAGCTGCCAGGGTAAATTTAAGGGATAAGGTGTTTTCCCTCTCCAGTGCTTAAAAATTTTCTATTACCTGCACCTTTCCAGATAGAATGCTTCTTGAATCTTATAACAAAAATAAAACAATGCAGTTATTTCCAGATCAGTAATCATATCAACCAATAATACACTTTTAGGCTCTTAAATATATGTTTTCAGAAGAAGGAAAATTTTGCTTTATAACCTTCACATCATACCTCAATGTTTGCACTTATGCTAAGGATATTCTGTAAACAAACAAGATTGTGAATTGCTTTAGAATAGAGTGTACTATTTGTTTTTGGATACAAGGAAATGTGTTTCAGTGAATGAATGAGTGCATGAAGAAATATCTCCTAAAAGATTTGAAAGAGATTATGAGAAAATATGCCGTTGAGATTAGAATATGACTCTCCCTTGCCAATCAAGTAGAGCAGTAACAAGTCATTCTAAGAAAGATTCATTCTTCTATTCAGACACTTAGCAGGTAATTATTGATGGCCTACTATTTACCAGGCTCCATTTGATATGCTAGAAGTGATATATTAAATATAAAGAAACATGATCTATGTTTTATGGGGATTACTTATCTTCTGGTGATAAACACAGATCTTGAGTAAATAATTGTATAGATACCTATTATTATATACGTGACTCTAAAGGATTCATTGAAATGTTCTATAAGAGTACATGACAAATGAGATTTCATACAGTTTAGATAGATAGGAAAAGTTTTCCTGAGGGGAATTTAGAATTAGACTTGAAAACAGTCAGAAATAGCTAGTATAGAGGGAATGGCATGTAAGAAGACCTGATAGGAGTTAGAGAGGGGTGTGGGTTTTGTGGCTGGAGCCCAGTGAGTAGAGATGAGTTAGAACTGCCAGAAAGGGAATGGCCAGCTATAGAAGACCAGGTAGGCTCTAGGTTAAAGATTTTTAACTTTATTTGAGAATAATGAGAAAAATTGAAGGATTTTACTAGGGTCCCCTTAACCTGAGATCATCTTTTAAAGGATGGGCATGAAGCTTCCATTCTCTCTGCTGGCTCGGAATTAAAAAAACCAGACATCAATCCTCAGAGAGCAAATTCTATCATAACCCAGCATCTAGTACAAGGCCTCGCTTACAGAAGGCATTCATTGACTACTGAGTTAGTTTTAAGTCCAGTGCCCTGGTTGCAAATCAGTTATACGCCCTTAGATAAGTAACCATGATATTCTGAGTCTCAGTTTTCCCATCTCTGTGAATATGTTTGATTATACGTACTCTGAAATCTCTTTTAAATGAACAGACTATGACTCACATATGCCTTTGTCATACATAAATAAACAGAAATCTGATTCCTTTTCTGGAGGAGCTGTTTCCTGGCACTGAATCATCCAATATTCATGTCAATTCCATCCAAATGTCTCATGTGATACTTGGAGACTCCCATAAATGCCTGTCATGTGACTTTGGGCAAGTCACAATCTCATGTTTAAGATAAGAGGTACAGATTTTATGACCTTTAAAATTCCATTTTAGTCCTCAAATAACACATATTACTTTCCTCCCTATTCTAGTCACTGATGCAACTCAGGAGGCAATTCTATGTTCGTCTGAGTTTATAAAATAAATAAATATATACATAAATAACAGACTCTTTCCTGTGGAAAAAAAAAAGAATTTCAGATATACTTAAGCAGAAAATATCATTGTCCATTTATTTAAATTAGCCAATTACTAAATATTAATTCAATTATGTATAAACTAGGTAGGATCTTCTTGGATTTACCACTTTAAAAAAGTGATCTTTGGCAATATATTTAGATGAGTATATGGAAATAAGAAAGGACAGATAGAGATGTTGTTCTGCCCACATTTTCCATTTTTCTTCATCCGAACTGTAATAAGAACATCAGTCACAAGCAAGGCATCCGTAAATTCAGAAAACATGGTAAGAGTTGAATTATAAAGCCACTAATTCTGCAGACATTTCATGGTAAATGAAGAAAACCAGTGCCATTGTACATGTCTGCCATGGTTTGCCCGTGCAGAGGGCTCACCTACCAGGGTCAGGAATGAATTATTAGGAATGTATACCACTGACTCAACTGGACCTCCCAGTTTCAGTTTAGTGCTAGGACACACAGATGGCCTGTTAACAATGCTAGGAACATCTGGAGTTGGTGATGTGAGCCAAAAATGACTGATACGACTCTGCTGAAGAATAGAGAGATTTTTAGTTGTTGGAAGGTATAGTGCAGTAGTGAATACAGATGTAATAGCCTCACCCCAACAGAGTAATCAAGAGGCCAAAAGATTAATAACAGCCTCTTCAGTACCACTACTGATCAGCAGCTTCCAAAAGTGACTGAAGGCAGGGATATGCATACAAAAAGGCAGAAGGAAAAACAAGGGTCTGATACACAGCACAATTAAATGAACTATAAAATTTGAGAAGGACTTTCCTTCTCTGGAAAAATTTTCAAAGAGCCCTATATTTTATAATGGTGATGGTAGGGATAATGATGGTGGTGGTGGTGGTGATGATAATGATGGAGATGACGATGGTTTTTCACTTCCTACTATGTTTAGTTAATCCCTACTTCTCTTTTAGACCTTAGATCAGCCATTACCACCTTACAGAGGCTTGCCAGACCTTCACAGCACTCAAATTCTTCTGAAATGTGCTTTCACCTGTCCCTCCTTTCTGCAGCACCTGCCTCAGGGAGAGAGTGCTTCTATTTGTATAACTGTTTCTTTGTTGTACTTCTATCCACCCCATTATATACCCACTGTGAGCAGATAGTACATGTACTTTTGCTTATCGCCATGTCCTAAGACCGAAGCATAGCATCTGAGGGTTCAATAAATGTTTGTTTAAAGGAAGAGTAAGAAAAGGAAGGAAGAAATTTTTTAAAAAAATGTTTTTGTATTCATATTATATAGCATCTATTATCCTGATGTGGTATATATTTCTCATGTCAGCCCTTCAAGGTGAGTCCTATTATTTTCATTTCATTGAATCTCAGATAATGAAGTCAATGATCTTAGTTCCATAACTAATATATGTGAAGCACAGACATAAACCTTGACCAGTGTGGCCCCAAATCCATCCATTTTCACCACTCCTTACAAATATATCATGGTGCCTCTTTACGTTACATAAACTTGTCTGATTCCTAACTGATTTAAGTTTTTTTTTTTAAATGGTGATGTGAATGGTGTTCAGAAATCTGACATAGTTGACAACTGCCTCCTCTGACAGGTTTTACTATACTAAACATGAAACAAATGACAAGTGAAATCTGAGTGTCTATCTGCAAGCACTGGGCTCTGTAGGCTGTCAAAGAAATGGCATAGGCTGGATTTAACCTTGAAGGAGAAAACAGAGAACTTGCCCAGAGAATTCAGAGTCTATTCTTGAACATTTCCCACTCCCTCTCCATCAAACAGCCCAGTGAAAGGCCAGAGCTTGCTGATTCTGTTATCTCATCCCTGTAGCCCCATAAAACACATTTCCCTAAGATACAGAAAACAGAATGTTGCCAATACTGTTTCAAAACTGAAAAACCGTGATGAGAAAATTCTAAAAGTAAAAAAACCTGCTTTTCCTCCAAAACTATGTGAAGGAGGCAAAGATACGGATACTTGCTATGATATATTTGATAGTACAAAGCCCTGACATGAAGTAATATGAATAATAAATAGCAGCTGTTCAAGGAAGGAAATATAACACGGTAGAGTAAATGGTATATTTATCCCTCGAGCTGATGAGTACTTAGTCACTACAAAATCATTCTCCCAGAGCACATGATTTAGACTACACTCCAGGACAAGCTACTCAAGATTCTATACATGTTACTGCTCCTTGTTTGATATTTGTGTGATTTTAAATATTAAAGGTGCTATCAAATATTAATGATAAAATAAATTAAATTCAGACTGCAGAACTCAACTGTTGCAGATATTGCTAAAGTGTGGGTTTATTATGAGTCTTTAAGGGTCAACAGCAGAAAGCTTCCATCTAGAGAAAGGTCTCAATAATAATAGAAGTTTTGGTAGAAACAGCATTCTGAGGGAAACAAACACTGCCCTGTATTGATCTTCCATAGTGAACTTGCTGCTATTAATAATAAGTCTACTCAGGCAATCTCTATACGTTTTTGGGAAAGTATATTTAAATTTAAAAATGTACAAATAATTTTACAGGTAGAATACAAACAATCCACCACCCAAATCTAAAAAATAATTTATCCAAAATAAGACCTATAGGAAGATCCCCTGAAGAAGGAAATGGCAACCCACCTTAGTATTCTTGTTTGGGAAATCCTAGGGACAGAGGAGCCTGGTGGACTACTGTCAATGGGGTCATAAAGAGTCGGACATGACCTAGCGACTAAATAATAACAACAGGACCCATAGGAACAGGTTCCTAAAACATCACTAAAACAGTGAGCCACTTTCATGAGAATAAAATGAAGAATTCCCATCTTGCAAAGGAATCTAGCACAAATCAAAGATGAAAGAGAAATGTATACCAAACTGAGGCAGAATTTGTTGCATCAACATATCATAAAAATTAAAACTTAATTTTCTGATATGGTCAGTAGTGCTTTATGAAAAAAAATATAATGGTCTACAGCTATAGCCATAATATACCTAGTTATGAGTCTTTAAAGAAGTCTCAGTATTTCTGACACTCAGTATCCTCATCTGCAAAATAGGAATGCAGTAGCGACTTTAAAAAAAATCACTGTAAAGATTAAAAAAGATATTGAAATATAATATTAATGTACCATGTTGTATAGCATATAGTTGGAACTTGAGAATATTTCACTACCTTTCTTTCATTAAGAAAACCAAAGCATTTTGGAAATAGCATTAACTACATTTAATCAATTGGGACAAAGAGAAAAATTTTACATTTACTAACTGGTACAGTGATAATTCATCAAAATATTAAAAGAGAATCTCAATTCTTTTGTTTCCTCCCTCTTCTTCTCCAATGCCTCTGTTGATGATTGCTCAACTCTTTAGTTTCACTAAAAATGTCAATGTCCTTTAAAGGGAAAACAGATATACTGTCATCCCTAAAAAGATAATACAGTCATCCTTGAAGAAAAGGAAGTGAAATGGGGTTGTGGAGAGAAGAGAGATGAACAAAACAAATTATATCACAGAAGGATGGAGAGCATCACAGGATAAACTAAGGCGTCTCCACGATTTTGTTGATAGAAGAATTTTTATTTATTTATTTATTTAAATTAATTAGTTGATTTTTTTTTTTTCTTTTTTTTTTTTTTTAATTTTTATTATTGTTTTAGCCATACATTGTTATGATATCACCATGGGTTTACATGTGCTTCCCCTCCGGGTCCCCCCTCCCTCCTCCCTCCCCCCCGGGAATTCTCGCTGCACCAGTCCCGAGCATCAATCCTGGGCTGGCGATTGATTAGACACATGACAATTAACATGCTTCAATGCCCTTCTCCCATCTCATCCCACCCTTACCCTCATCCACAAAGTCCACAAGTCTATTCTATACATCTGCGTTCCTTTTGTTGTCTCCCATGTTGGG
>ML664161.1:10236728-10328930 GCA_007570785.1 Antilocapra americana | reverse complement strand
TACCACAGCTTTCTTATCCATTCGTCAGTTGATGGGCATCTAGGTTGCTTCCAAGTCCTGGCTATTGTAAACAATGCAGTGATGAACATTGGGGTACACATGTCTCTTTCAGTTCTGGTTTCCTCGGTGTGTATGCCCAGAAGTGGGATTGCTGGGTCATATGGCAGGTCTATTTGCAGTTTGTTTAAGGAATCTCCACACTGTTCTCCATAGTGGCTGTACTAGTTTGCATTCGCACCAACAGTGTAAGAGGGTTCTCTTTTCTCCACATCCTCTCCAGCATTTATTGCTTGTAGACTTTTGGATGGCAGCCATTCTGACTGGTGTAAAGTGGTACCTCATTGTGGTTTTGATTTGCATTTCTCTGATAATGAGTGATGTTGAGCATCTTTTCATGTGTTTGTTAGCCATTTTTATGTCTTCTTTGGAGAAACGTCTGTTAAGTTCTTTGGCCCACTTTTTGATTGGGTCGTTTATTTTCCTAGAATGGAGCTGCAGGAGTTACTTGTATATTTTTGAGATTAATTGTTGGTCCATTGCTTCATTTGTTATTATTTCCTCCCATTCTGAAGGCTGCCTTTTCACCTTGCTTTTAGTTTCCTTTGTTGTGCAGAAGCTTTTCATTTTAATTAGGTCCCATTTGTTTATTTGTGCTTTTATTTCCAATATTCTGGGAGGTGGGTCATAGAGGATCCTGCTTTGGTTTATGTCAGAGAGTGTTTTGCCTATGTTTTCCTCCAGAAGTTATATAGTTTCTGGTCTTATGTTTAGATCTTTGATCCATTTTGAGTTTATTTTTATGTATAAAATATGTTAGAAAGTGTTCTAGTGTCATTCTTTTACAAGTGGCTGTCCAGTTTTCCCAGCACCACTTGTTAAGTTCAACATCCATTTATGATAAAAACCCTCCAAAAAGCAGGAATAGAAGGAACATACCTCAACATCATAAAAGGTATACATGACAAACCCACAGCAAACATTATCCTCAATGGTGAAAAACTGAAAGCATTTCCCCTGAAGTCAGGAACAAGACAAGGGTGTCCACTCTCACCACTACTATTCAACATAGTTTCGGAAGTCTTGGCCACAGCAATCAGAGCAGATAAAGAAATAAAAGGAATCCAGATTGGAAAAGAAGAAGTAAAACTCTCACTGTTTGCAGATGACATGATCCTCTACATAGAAAACCCTAAAGACTCTACCAGAAAACTACTAGAGCTAATCAGTGAATACAGTAAAGTTGCAGGATACAAAATCAACACACAGAAATCCCTGGCATTCCTATACACTAACAATGAGAAAACAGAAAGAGAAATTAAGGAAACAATTCCATTCACCATCGAACAAAAAGAATAAAATACTTAAGAGTATTTCTACCTAAAGAAACAAAAGACTTGTATATAGAAAACTATAAAACACTGATGAAAGAAATCAAAGAGGACACAAATAGATGGAGAAATATACCATGTTCATGGATTGGAAGAATCAATATAGTGAAAATGAGTATACTACCCAGAGCAATCTATAGATTCAATGCAATTCCTATCAAGCTACCAGAGGTCTTTTTCAGAGAGTTAGAACAAATGATTTCACAATTTGCATGGAAATACAAAAAACCTCGAATAGCCAAAGCAGTCTTGAGAAAGAATGGAACTGGAGGAATCAACCTACCTGACTTTAGGCTATACTACAAAGCCACAGTCATCAAGACAGTATGGTACTGGCACAAAGACAGAAATATAGATCAATGGAACAAAATAGAAAGCCCAGAGATAAATCCACACACCTATGGACACCTTATCTTTGACAAAGGAGGCAAGAATATACAATTGATAAAGAATTGAAGTGAGCCCAGTTCTGCTTGCTCACCAGAGGGCCTAGAGGGAACAAGAATGCTAGCTTCTATAAAGGAAGCATGAAATAGAGGGATGAGGGTATATGGATACATACTCAGCTTTCTCAGGAATATAAGCTGTCTCACTTTTCTCAGACTTTGTATCTTAGACTATTTTAGTTGTACCATGACTAAGTTTCCATGAATTGGAGCATTGGTACAAAAAACCACAATAAATAGAATAAATGGCAGTGAGCCCATTTTTGCCATTTCAAAGATTTATCAACCCCTCAGAACATTAGTTTGTTCTTTTGATCTGCCACATAACGTGCATATAAGTAACATCTGGTGAAGGCCAACAATATCACCTGCTTTGTGAAGGCATTGGATAAAATATATTTCTATATTAACTCAAGAAATAGTTCTCAGTTTCCAGTTATTGCCAGTTATATGCCAGATATTGTGCTAGGCAAAAGAATACAATACATGCCACTTAATAAAAAACAAAGAAGCAAGTTAATATATTGTTATTGCATTGATTATTATGATATTTAAGGTGTAATAATTCAGTACTATCTTATTTAGACTCTATCAGTTTGGTGTTGCAAAAAGTTGGACATGACTGAGCTACTAACACTTTCACTTTAGGTAATAAAATACTAAGTCAAATTTCTGTGTAGTTTTTCTCGTAACTAATTCTGCAGTCTACTAACTGGTTTTGGGATGCTAATAATTCAGTGTGTTTTATAAGGTCCAACTTTTTCTCTTGTCCTTGAAAGTGTCACAGAAAATAATTTGATTCCTTCTTGATTTTACATCTCATCTACTTTTATTTGGTCCTTCTTTGTCAGTGTTGGTCCTAGCCCTTACCTCTCCCACCTACGTACCACTTTTTTTAGTTTTGAGAACAATTTATTCATTTAATTTCTCCTTCAATTCCAAAATCTGTCATTATCCAAGAATTAAACATATGTGTGTCTCCTTGCCTATAAACTGCAATATGAGGGGAAAAAACAATAACATATTTTCACTTTAGATGCTTTTGCCTGTCATCATTACTTATGTTTTCTGTATTGTCTAGTTTCTAAACTTCACTGTGTTATTTTACTTCTGTCCCTGAGATTTTTCTTTCCTTTTCTGTATTAATTTTTCTCTTTCTAGTCACCATGTCTTGGGAAAAGGAGGTTGGGTAAGGGATTAGGGAGAAGCTGTGACTAGGATACTGGTTTTATTCAAAATACATTGGTTTTATATGAATTTATCTAAAGAACTATTTTCATTCTGTACCTTGTGCAAAAGATGGTCCGTTCTTTAATTGTTAAAAACTCACATAAGAAGGTCATGAAAGTGGGAATCTACTTTTTTAAAGATTAGAATTTTTCACTTACCCTTACTGTAGGAATAAACTAGTATTGTTCAAAATCACTGAAGCCTTTTGCTGTCTCGCATGATGAGTTCTCGTTACCGTCTTTCTAAATTCCATATATATGCGTTAATATACTGTATTGTTGTTTTTGCTTCTGGCTTACTTCACTCTGGATAATGGGCTCCAGTTTCGTCCATCTGAGTAGAGTTGCTTCAAATGAATTTTTTTTTTTTTAATGCTGAGTAATATTCCATTGTGTATATGTACCACAGCTTTCTTATCCATTCGTCAGTTGATGAGGGTAAGGGTGGGATGATATGGGAGAAGGGCATTGAAGCATGTTAATTGTCATGTGTCTAATCAATCGCCAGCCCAGGATTGATGCTCGGGGCTGGTACAGCGAGATTTCCTGGGGGGGAGGGAGGAGGGAGGGGGGTTCCGGAGGGGAAGCATATGTAAACCCATGGTGATATCATGACAATGTATGGCAAAAACAATAATAAATAAATAAATCACTGAAGCCATTCCAACTACCTAGTTTAGTTGATGCCCAATAATTTTAATTGTTTGCTTCTATGGCAACCCCCCCAGGGTAGTACTCTGTATTAATTTATCTACCTTCATATTTTATGTGTTCATCACAGTGAGTTGGACCCATCTGGAGAAATGAACTGGTTTTGAATCCCAATATTCTCTTATTAGAAGAAACATCCAAAAGTTAAGGTAGGCTTCTTTTTTCCTTTTTTTTTTTTAATAAACAAACTAAATTAGGGAAAGTGAGGAAAGCAAGTACAACTCTTTTATCCCTAAAATGTTTAAACTATCTGTTAGGAGACAAATCACTGTTGTATTGTTCTGTTCAATTTTCATGTGACATCAACCCACAAGGCAAAAAATCCCATTAAGAATCCAGTAATTTTTATCAGCATTATTGGGACTAGCAACTAGCAACTCTAAAGTGAATTCACTATCTTTGTTTTGTTAACAAATAGTCTATTCACTGAAGCTGCTTGATTGGAAGTCCAAAGCCATTAGATAGAGAAGTCAGCCTTTTATACAAGGCATAAAAATATTTTGACCCAACATTCATATTTTATCATTTTCCAAGTAGAGTCATTTTTTTCCTCTGCCCTTGCCATGATGTGACATTTAATTATGGATTCCCCAGAAACCTTTCCCTGAGGTCTCTTACATCAGAAGTACCTTTTCCGGAGGACTCCAGTGGTGTTTATCATCATGATAGCAGCTCCCTATGGCTCAGCTTGCTATTAAATCCTGAATTAATATAAGCAAGTCCTTTCCATTGACAAGATAAACAATGTTTCCCTTTGTTTTCCAGAAAATCTGCTAGGTTGGTTGTCAGGGCCTGGACCTTTAGTATGCAGCCTTTTGTGTAGGTTAAAATCTTGACAGATATGTGTGTTTTTCATCAAACCAGATTTTGCACGTCTATTATAGCACACCCGCTATCAAAAGATCCTTCTGCATTGCCTACCAAGTAAAGGCTAACTCAATAGAAAATTATATTCCTCAGAAAAATGCTTTTAATTTTTGTGGGAAGAAGATTACATACATAGATAAAGATAGATATTATATAAATAGATAAGATAGTTGATAGATAAGATAGATGATAAATAGATAAACATATATGAAATACAGATAAATAGATAAGGTAGATGATATATAGATATAGATCTACAACTTTTTTTTTTCTCCTTATCTCACAATGAAGGCAGGGATATCTTTCTGGGACACCTAGATTCAGATTTAAAATGTTTCTTCTGGCTATAAACTGACTGATAGGATTGGCATAATTGTTATTTTATGGATTTCTTTAAGCACATCACTAATGTGCATATAGGTTGTTGTTTAGTTACTAAGTCATGTGTGACTCTTTTGCAACCCCATGGATTGTAGCCCACCAGGCTCTTCTGTCCTTGGGATTTCCCAGGCAAGAATACTGGAGTAGGTTATTTCCTTTTCCAGTGGATCTTCCCAATCTAAAGATTGAACCCACATCTCCTGCACTGGGAGGTGGATTCTTTACCACTGACATACCAGGGAAGCTCAATGGACGTGTATATTTCATATCAAATACTTTAAATTTGTACCTCCTCATTTTTGCTGCTGATGCCAAACACATTGAAAGAAAATAGGGCAAGGGTGAAACATGGTCTGTATCTGTCTTTCAGCCTGGTTTTACAAGTGTTTTGCTTCATAAAAGTGAGTATCCTCCTAAATGAACTACTAGCATATTATATCCAGGAACACATTAAAAAAGATCATCTGCCATGACCAAATAGAATTTATTCCAAGACTCTGGGGCTGGTTTTAGATTTCATTAATGTAAAATACTATAGCAACAAAATAAAGGACCAAAATCATGATTACTTCAGTATATACAGAAACCTCATTTGAAAAAAAAACTCTACAGCTCTTCATGAGAAAAAACTCAATAAACTAGAAATACAAAGGAATGTCTTCAATTTGATACAGGACATCCATGAGAAACCCAGAGCTAATTTTACTATTTTAATGATTAAATACTGAATGCTTTCCCCATAAAATCAGAAATAAGCATTTCTGCTCTTGATACTTCTATTCAACATTGGACTGAAGGTTTCTACCATGGCAATTAGGCAAGATATTTAAATAAAAGGCACCATGTTAGAAAAGAAGAAGTTAAAAAAATCTATTCAAAAATAACTTGTTCTATAAAATCATCAGGACTCCATTAAAAAACTATTAAAACTTATAAACAAGTTCAACAATTTTGTACTATACAAGATCAACATAAAAGCTAAATTCTATTTTGTATACTATACTATTTTCATTTGAATGAATAATCAAAAAATAAATTTAGAAAATAACACCTTTACAAAAGCATAAAAATAATCATAAAATATTTAGGAATAAATTTAATAAAAAATACAAAAGTTTTATTCTGAAATCTATAAAACATTATTGAAAGAAATTTTATTAAAACTAAATAAAAGGAAGGACAGTTTATGTTCATCAATCAAAATACTTATTGTTAAGATGGCAGTATTTTCCAAACTGACCTATAGACTTAACCCAATTCCTATTAAACTTTCAGCTGTGTGCAGAAATTGGTAAGCTGTTTCTAAAATTTAAATGGCAGTTTGAGGGACTCTAAATTACCAAAATAATCTTGAAAAGCAACAAAGTTACAGGATTCACAATTCCCAGTTTCAAAACTTACTACCAAGGAAGACTGTGGTACTAGCAAAAGGATAGACATACAGATTGATGGAATAGAATTAGGAGTCCAGAAACAGATCCTCAGGTTTGCAGTAACCAATTTTTGATAAGGATACCAAGTCAGTTCAATGGGGAAAGAACAGTTTTTTCAACAGATGGTACTAGGTCAACCGGCTATCCACATATAAAAGAATGAAGTTGGGCCTTTAATCATACCACAAACAAAATTAAGCCAAAAGGGCCATAGACCTAAAGGACAGGGCCTATAAATCTCTTAGGGAAAATATATAGGAGCAAATCTTTGTGAGCTGGGGTTAGGCAAAGTCTTTTTATATATGACACCAAAAGCACAAATGGCAAAAGACAAAATTTATAAACTAGATTTCATCCAAATTAAAAAGTCTTTTGCCAAGGATACTATAAAGATGACGACAAGACCAACCACATAATGGGAAATAGAAACTTGTTTTGGTATGTGGATTTTCAAGGGAAATTTATTTTGATTACTCTAATGACTGCTTTCTTACAACGCAATCCTCCCAAAGCCCCCAAGCCTCCCTTCTACATAGAAGAAGGCTTTTTGAGAAGTGAAAAGGGAAATGTTTTTGTTCAGAAATAAAAACAAAAGAGAAACGCTTAATTATATCTCATAACTATGTTCTGGTCCCTTTCTGTGTTCGCATTTCTTCTCCACTCCTTTGATGCTGGTTCTACAAACCTGTCCATGAATTATGTTCTTTGGACATTATGCTTGCCAACACATTACACATAAAATGTCCATAATGAACCTATATACTTTGTCTGAGCTCAGTGTTCACATTTGCAGGGCTTTGTAGGGGATGAGGATGGGGCACAGGACCAAGCTCCTCTTTCTTCGACTACAGAAATCAATGAGTAATATCTCTTCTATGGATGAGAAGGTTGGAGAACAAACAAAGATACAAAAGAATTGAAGGTAGGTAGAAAGGGTTCTAGTTTTCACATATTGCATGAAGTACTGAATACAAAGCTTAAAAATGAATTGAGCCGAGTTCATTTTTACTCTAGTCCCACAACTATCTCTAACCTAGGGCATCTATTTCCTTTTGTCTTTGCCTAACTTCCAGTCATGGAGTCTTCCAGATATTCTGTGCTCCCATCTTCTTAGTATCTGCCTGAGGAAGACGTTTCTAAGAACGCCTCCAAAAACTAAAATCACCTGAAGGGAGAGTATGTGTATACAAAGATAAAATTTTAACAATGTGTTTGAATGACACCAACAAGAAAAGCATTTTGAAATGCCACCTGTAATTGGAAAAATAATATTTATATATAAAAGGTATCTTTAAAAAGTCATGTGGACATCACCATTCCCCAATGCAGTTTGAGTCAACTTTAGACCTGAGAGTGACAAGCCTAACTGAATTGTCAATCTTTAATGTTATTTCAAGACCCTAGAGCAGAAAATTATTATACAGTCTCCCGTGAAAAAGGACTAACAAAAATAGCAAAAGCAAATTTCATCCCCAAAGGGACTCTGCTCCTTGAAAAACTTATCTCTATGCAGATTTGAGACAGAAGAGTCGGCCTGATGTGCTAAGAATCAACCAGCTGAAGAAAAGCTTTACATGCAGTGGAAGAATAAAAAGTTAAATATAATTTGTGAACTAGTAAGACATTTTAGTCCTTCTCATCAATTTGTAAGAGGGGTCTTTTTCCTAATCCTTTGATTTGCAGCACTCTGAGATGTAAGCTGGAATTGTTTCATGAGTATTTTACATTCCTTTTCTCGAGCTCTGCAGTAAATTTAAGTAGCCAAAGATGAACCGGGAAAGAAATTTGTTTCACTGATTCTGATATGCAAGATCCGAAGGGAGAAAGGATAAGAAAATAAGCTCCCATGAATAAAAACAACAAAATATTCACTCCCTGGACCCAAGAATATTAGGACTTTGGATTTTGGTTATTACGTTTTTCAATAGCAGTTGTAGTTTGAATAAACCATGTATATATTTTGCATCTATGTCTACTCCTAATCATAAGAACCTGAAATAGAATATTAAAATGACATACACACCAATGGAGCTCACAAAGACAAAATGAATTTCATTCCTTCATCAGAGACCTAGTAGACCCCTATTTGCGTAGTCTGATTTATAACTGACAGATAGTGTATTAAGTTTAATTCTAAGAGGGAAAAGAAAAAAAATTGAAGAAATGGATATGCAATGCCACGTTAATCATACAGAAAGAAGGTCTATTATTTTATTTGCTTTACTCTGCCATTGCTTATACCAACTGGTCTGACACTTTAAATCAGGGTTCAGGAAGAAACCATTACAATAATTGGTTGAAGAATTAACTCTAAGAGGGAAAATTTCTGCAGGAAAAAAAATAGGAGAAAGTGGGCTTTTTTTGAGAATTAACTGTCCACATAGTTTATTATCTAAAATAATTCATAATAGATAGAGAAATAGCATTCCTATTACTTAAGGAATATAACTTAGTTATCACCTAAGCAAGAACATCAGAAATCTGATGGTATGTATAAGATTCTAAGACCTTAAAATCACCCATACTATAAAACAAAATATTGCTTAATAAAAACAACCACGAAGGGATCCTCTAAAGTTAATAAAATTATAAATTGGTCTCTGATTACTTTTGTAGGAGTAGTGGACCATCTAGAACTTTTTTAGATTTAATATTTAATAATTAAAATATAATAGTAAAGTATACTTGATTTGCTCATGGAAAGAAATCACACTAGGTAAGCTGAAGTATAATGTCCTTTGTTATTTAGGAACTATGGTCATTCACTAGAATTAGTAGATCTAATTTAAAAATGCCCCATATTTGCATATATATATATATATATATATATATATATATATAAAACTGAATCACTCTTTTGTACACTTGAAAGAAACACAACATTGTAAATTAACTACATTGCAATTAAAAAATTCACAATCTACCAAAAAGCAATGCTTTTTGATTTCTTATTCAATTTGGCCAAATGGTAAATTTTTTTCCTGGAAAATTTAGTACATAAACACCCTCCCTAGTAACAAACGAGAAAAGACACAATTTTGTTACCTTTCAGACCATATGTGTTTTGAGGATTAAAGAAAGTGGAATCACAATAAAGGACTCTGCATGTTAACAACCCCAGGCAAAAAGAGTTGAAAGCCACAGCAGACTGAACTTGGAAACTGGAGTCATGAAGTACACCAAGATTTCAAGATGAAGGGCTAGGGACCTCCTCAAAGCCCTCCCGTATAGAAAGGACTGCACTTGCAGACTACATGCCTGAATCTCTCCCTGCACAGAGGACTGCAGAAACAATGTATTACCATCACCCATCACCCAGGTGCTCTGCTTTGAAGGAAAGGCTTCAGGCTTCCTACCAGACAGTACAACTGCTGAAACAACTGTGGAGCAGGAAACAATGATTAGAGAAGAGGGAGGGAGGGAAGGAGAGAATAGAAAGGAGTTAAGCCTATCGATTCCAGACAAAATTTAGAAGCACTAAATATTAATAATATCTTTCCCTCTAAAATGTAATGACTCTTATATAATAAATGAAAACAAAAGCAAAATTCCTGAAGGCTATGCAACATTATTTAAAAAAAAAAAAAAAGCATTATCTTAAATGCACTTATAACTCAAGCACCACCTGCTGGTTCAGTGCTAGATTTTCCCACTCAACAATTTCAATTTGATTTGGATTCAAATCAGCCAAGAAGACAATTCAATTTTCCATAGGAATAAGGCAAGATCATTATCAATTTTAAAAATCAGATAACTCAAAATTTTCCTATAATTTAAAGCAACTTTCTACTTCCATCTTACATTTAATACCAAATTAACATTTGGTGAAATATTTAAAATGTACTATTAGAGGAACTGAAAGATAACTTGTTAATCTGAAAGATATGGTAACTTATATACCAAATGTTGAAATTTATGTACATTTCAGTGGTTGCATCTATACTCTCATTAATTACTTGGTTACAAATATCTGGCTAATGTTTATTTTTATTGTAATAAAATTTAATGATAATATATGAACTTTTCAATATCTTAATAAACTGTAATATGTCACACAGACTAAATAACAATGTGACAATAAAAGAAACTATCAAAAGAAAAAGTTTATAGAAATGACTCCCTGTGATTAGCTAGTTATCTTTTTCAGTATTTCAGTAACCAAAAGAAAAAAAAAATTATATTCTTGGAGAATGGCCTGAGAATTACGTCACTGAATCAATTTTGCATTTGTTTTAAAAACAGTCAATTTTAGCTTCTCACAGAAGATTACACTTAATTAAAATAAAAATAACTATTATCAATGTAACTACTCAAAAATAGTTGGTTATTTCATTAATCAAAATGAATCTCTCCCAAAGTGACTCTGTTAAATTTATCTAATATATTAAAGAAGCAGCTACGTGCAGCACTTCCAGGCATGGCCTCAAAGCCTAACTGGTAGCAGTATCTTAGGGCTACATTAACTGTGTATCCTAGGCAACCAAGTAATGGCTAAAGCACCACAGTGTTTGTTTAAAACGTGATGTGGAAAGCAATCAGAAGAGCTTCAATTCTGGGGAAATTCCTTTTCAATGTAAGTCTCACACTGTATTAGAGTGCTGCTATTTGCACCATTATAATTAAGATTGTGTCACCATATTCATTATTTTCAAGGGTTTGTAACTGAGCTGTAAAAAATTAGTCATAGTAATTAAAAGACAGAAAACATCTAGTTATGCTAAGATGTCCTACTGGGGCATTTAAGGTCCTAGTGAAGAGAGTTTAAAGCAATTTGAATGACAGACAATATTTTTTCTTAACTGGCTTAAAATACTGTCCTCGCCAATGATAAATGGGAGGTGTGCAACAGAATAAACGCAAACAATAGTTTGTATTTCTCTTGAAAAAATTATACATCAGTTATTCTAAGACTATAATGATTATTCTTTTATGATTTTTATTGAATTAATTCCTCAGTTACTGTCTTTTGATCAATATGTTGATAAAGAGCGGTATTTTTATCTTTAAAAATTTCATTTTTGATGTTTTGATTACTTCAAGTAATCAGTCATGATCCAAGAACCTAAATACATGCTATTTTGCACTTTTCACTTAAAAATTTATATGCCTACATAAATAACAGGAACAGGATTTTGTTCTTGATGGGTTTTTTAAAACCAAGTCTTTTTTTTTAAAATCAGTTTTCTTAAGAAGAAAAAAAATTTTTTCATCTCCTATTACTCAGCTTGAAGAAGGAACTTGGTTTTTGTTTTCTTGTTGTTTCTAACACAAAAAATAAGCTGTGGTTATGGTAAGGGAGAAGTAGTAATTAACCTTTATTAATATGCACACAATGCTTTGATAATCTTAAATGCTGAATGTGTGCATGCCTGTTCAGCAGCTTCTGTTGTGTCCGACTCTTTGCAGCTCTAAGGACTGCAGCCTGCCAGGCTCCTCTGTCTAAGGGATTCCCAGGCAAGAATACTGGAGTGGGTTGCCAGGTCCTCCTCCAGGGGATCTTCCCCAACCAGGGATCGAAACCGCATCTTCTGTTTCTCCTGCACTGAAGGCGGATACTTTAGAGCTGAGCCACTGGGGAAGCCCAAAATGGTATATATCACATATTTATTTCATTTAATCCTCTGAACAGTTCTACAATGAAAGGAGCATGGCTCCCATTTCACAATGAGGAAACTCATAATCCTAGTGGAACCCAAGATACAAAGTCCATATAGTTTCATACCATTTGAGCACTTCTGAAGTAAAAATTTAAGATTGAAAATAATCTATCCTTTAATTATGATTTTATAAAGTATTAGAGACAGAATTACAAAGTAACTCCATTTCTCTTTTCATTCTCCAGATTCCAGTGCCAGGTTTCACTGTAATATTAACAACTGTATAATACTCATCAAACCTATTAACTAATCAAGAATAAAATGAAACTAAGAATTGCAAAAAAAAAAACACACCTGTTTTTCCTTTAAGCCATATAGTAATAATGCAATCTAAATTATACATAAAATAGTACTGAATTCTGCGAGAGGGGAAAAAATTATCATCTGAGACTCAACACAGTAGTTATTGGAAAGAAAATAGTTACAGGTTATATGATAAAATTCCTCTTCAGAGCTGCTCCAATGAGAAAAACCCCTTGGTTGCTGGCCAAAAATCTGTCAAGGTTCATATCACGGCTTTGACGCCTTTTCCAAATTCCTTTAAATTTCTAAACCTAGAAATATCACTCACCTAGTTATTTTCAGAAAATAATATATCAAGAGATTTATTAACTACTTCTACTATCCAAACTTTAATATTTTTCTAAGGAAGTTATGGACACTTTTAGCTTTATATTTTTTAAGTGTCCTTTTAATACATCCTATAATTTGTGCTTCTATTAGAATGGCAAAGAAAATAGCAGTATAAATCCTTGCTTTTTTCCCCCATCTTTTCCCTTTGTAGACTGTTGTATAAGAGGTGGGAAAAAAGACAGGATGTCCCCATTTTAAATGAATAAGGCAAGGAAAAATCCAAGGCATTAGATAGGTATTGTGTCCTACAGTCACCACTAGCCACATGTGGCTTTGAGCACCTTAAATGTGGTTATTCCAGATTAAGAAATATTGAGATACATTGTATTTGTGAAATATACATTGAATTCCAATGCTTGGTGCAAAAAAGTATGATCTCATGAATCATTTTTATGTTAATTACTTGCTGAAATGATAGTATTTGGATATACTGGGTTAAATATATAGTTACTATATGTTTTAATATATTTAATATATTCATTTATTTTTAATACATTTTTCAAGCATGGTTGCTTGAAAATTTTAAATCACATGGGGTGAAATTTGTAGCTCACATTCTATTTCACTGTGTCAGAAAATCAAAGCATGAGTTATGGCAGTTTAAATCAGAAGTCACTAATATTATGAACAAAATATTCCCTAAAACAACTTTGTTTTATTATTTATTTTATATCTTAGTATTTCCCAGAGAATTATCAAATTAATATCTTATGTATGCATATACATAAGCATATAACCATATTTTACTCTCCTGTTCAATGTATCTTCAATATCTAGAACAGTGTCTGGCCAATAGTAGGCCCTTAATCAGTAACTGTTGATTGTATTTTGAGCTATTGTGTTTTTCTAGTATTAAAATAATTCAGAGTAGAGGACTAATAGAAGAGAATTTGCCTTCCAGCCCCACTCAGAAATTTTAAGTCCCATAAATGAAATATTTGAGACAAAGAGACATGCAAATGAAAAATGAGACTTCCAAAGAGTTTACAGTAATCTGGAGATTGGCAATAAATAAAAATTTAAGTGATCAGATTATCAATTCACCCATTTATAAATCCAATAATGTATATGTTAAATATTTATAATGGGGGAAACTTGGCAATTTAAAACTTGAATTTACCTTCAATATATAATATAAGCATGGCTATGAAAGACATTTTTAAAGCTTTCCATTCAATCTTGGTGATATTTCCCCTTCCAAAGGAAAAAAGTTCACTTGCTAGCATACATCTTCTATAAACAGGAGAAACTCCAAAGTGTGGATTTGCATTCCATCAAAGACATTATGATAAATTAAGAAGAAATAATTAAAAAAGCTTAAATATTTTGCATATTGCTTCACTGAGACTCCAAGTTTATGAAGTGTGTGTATTTTAAAACACCCACAGACCTTATGTCCCTGTGTAAAAAAAAAAATTTAGAGATTATAAAAATCTTTAGTTACTAAAGACTGGAGAATTGGGAAAGGTGAAAAAATGAAGTAATCCCCAAAGACTCAGAGGCCCAGAGAAACCTAAGAAATTGAAGCACAGGAATAAGATGTCTTACCTGGGATAGGAACCCTGGACCTATTCCTGATTCTGATTACTCAACACAAAATGTTTTTTTCAGAGACCCTTAAACCTTGAAATACATTTATTTCCTGGGAGTTGCTCTGAAGTTGAAGAAATGGAGGAGAGGGCATTTGCTTGGTGGATCTGAGTTAAATTCTAATTACCATCTCCATGAGTTACCACCACTGTGTTCATAGGGCAAAAATTTTTCAAATCCTTGGTTCCCTCATTTAAAAGACATACAATGATAAGCCGTCCATGACAGACTTCTGTAAACTCATCCAAACGAAGCACTAAGTACAGTGTTTACAACAAATTACCACAGACTTAGTGGCTTGAAATGAGAGAACTGTATTCTGCCACAATTCTGGAGGCTTGAAGCCTGAAACCAAGCTGTCATCAGGGCCATTCTCCCTCTGAAGTCTAGGGAAGAATTTTCCCTTGCCACTTCCTAGCTTCTGGTGGTTCTCAGCAGTACATGGTGTTGCTAGACTTGCAGCTGCCTCACACCAAAGCCTGCCTCTGTCTTCACATGGCATTCTCCCCTACATATGCATCTCTGTGTATTCTCTCCCTGTCCTATAAGGACTCCAGTCCTTGGATATAAAGCCCACCCTCATCTAGCACATGACTCATCTGAACTAATTACATCTACAGAGATCCTAGTTCCAAATAAAGTCATATTTTGAGGTTTTAGATGGACATGTATTTTGATGTTGTTCAGTAGCTCAGTTGTGTCCAACTCTTTGTGACCTCATGGACTGCAGCATGCCAGGCTTCCCTGTCCTTCACTATCTCTCAGAATTTGCTCAAACTCATGTCCATTGAGTAGGTGATGTCATCCAACCAACTCATCCTCTGTCATCCCCTTCTCCTCCTGCCTTCAGTCTTTCCCAGCATCAGGGTCTTTTCTAATGAGTCAGCTCTTCACATCAGGTAGCCAAAGAACTGAGGCTTCAACTTCAGCATTAGTCCTTCCAATGAATCAGTTCAGCTCAATTCAGTTGCTCAGTCATGTCAGACTCTTTGCAACCCCATGGACTGCAGCACACCAGGCTTCTCTGTCCATCACCAACTCCTGGAGCTAACTCAAACTCATGTCCATGTAGTCAGTGATGCCATCCAACCATCTCATTCTCTGTGACCCCCTTCTCCTGACTTCAATCTTTCCCAGCATCAGGTCTTTTCTAATGAGTTGGCTCTTCACATCAGGTGGCCAAAGTACTGGAGTTTCAGCTTCAGCATCAGTTCTTCCAATGAATACTCAGGAATGATTCCCTTTAGGATGGACTGGTTGGATCTCCTTGCAGTACAAGGGAATCTCAAGAGTCTTCTCCAACACTACAGTTCAAAAGCATCAATTCTTTGATGCTCAGCTTTCTTTATAGTCCAACTCTCACATCCATACATGACTACTGGAAAAACCATAGCTTTGACTAGATGGACCTTTGTCAGCAAAGTAATGTCTCTGCTTTTCAATATGCTGTCTAGGTTGGTCATAGCTTTTCTTCGAAGGAGCAAGTGTCTTTTAATTTGGTGGCTGCAGTCACCATCCACAGTGATTTCAGACTGCCAAAAAATAAAGTCTGTCACTGTTTCCATTGTTTCCCCATCTATTTGTCATGAAGTGATGAGACCGAATACCATGATCTTAGTTATCTGGATGTTGAGCTCAGAAATATTATGATGAATATTCAAGGTTAATTTCCTTTGGGATTGACTGATTTGATCTCCTTGCTGTCCAAGCGACTTTCAAGAGTCTTCTCCAACACCCCAATTCAAAAGCATCAATTCTTCAGCACTCAGTCTTCTTTATGGTCCAACTCTCACACGAATTTTGAAGGGGTGCTATTCAAACCACTTTAGATACTGGACTAATTCAAAGTCTCACATAGCTTTAAGCAAAATAAAAAGTCAAAAACCATAGAGTATAAGTAGAGTCATCTCTGTTATATACTGTCTTCTTGTACATACATGCAAAGTTTACATTGACCTGTATTATAAACATATTATTTTTCCATTTTCCAAAACTTGCCTTTAAGACAGTTTCTACAAAAGTTTTTGTATTTTTGTTTTTCTAAGGACTCACAGTCTAGCCACATCTTATACATTTGTCACATCTATCACTAACTCTGGTCATTTTTCTCTGCTATGTCTCTCACATCCATTTGTCTTTCTCACTTCTAATTCTATCCAACCTTAGCACCTCACACCAGCATGAGAATAACTATCTTCAAAGCAACACTAGTCTCAAGATATTGAATCATAGGATAAACCACTAAAGATTACTTGCTTCCTTTTTTTTTTCACAATTCCTCATAATCCCTAAACTATCAGTGATTCCCCATTTCTTTGGGGTAGAATCTAAGCTCCTCAGTTCAGTGGCAAAGGTTTTAATGTTTTGACCTGAATTACCTACTCAAAAATACTTTCTTTTACTACTACCTGGGAAACCTCATCTCCACTGAGCCCAAGTGTATTGTATCTGCTGCCCTCTTTCACTTATTGCTTGCAAGAGGAAGTAATTACAAAAATACTTTCTCAGCAATATCAAAAAAAAATGTACCAAATACATTGTATCAGAATAATTCTGTCTTCATCTCACAAGGCACTTTTTTTCTTGTATTGATAGTTTTTATTTTCTCAAATTGTGGCAAAGTATACAAAACATAAATCTCACCACCTTCCCCATTTTGAAGTGTACAGTTCAGTAGGGCGTCACAAGGCACTTTAAGTTAATGTTCCAAGGCAGATTCTGCATGCATGCTCAGTCGTGTCCAACTCTTTGTGACCCCTTGGCCTGTAGCCTACCAGCCTCCTCTGTCCATGGGATTCTCCAGGCAAGAATACTGGAGTGAGTTGCCATGCCCTACTCCAGGGTATCTTCCTGACCCAGTTTTGAACCTGCATCTCCAGTATCTCCTGCGTTGGCAAGCGGAATCTTCACCACTCAGCCACCAGGGGAGGCTCCAAGGCAGAAAAGATTGATAAATGCACCAGAATTCTTCCCTGAATGCAAGATAAATAGTTCAGATACATGCTTGTGGACTGTGGGCCCACAGCACATGCTACATGTGTCCTTGTGGTGATAAAGAAGGGACAGTGGACAGAGCAAGAGCTAGGTTGAAAGGTTAGAAATTGTTTTTTACTGAAATGAATTTCAATTGAAAGAAGAATATTTATTTGGAAGTAGTGGATGGTGAAAGGCGAGCCTGGATTGTGTTAATATCATTTTCAGGAGATTGATTGAGATGCTAAAAGGGCATAAAACTCAGCACTAGAGAGATCAGTGACAGGCATAAATGAGAATTATTGACAAGATGCTATTAAGTGATGAGCACTGGAAGATGTATTTGATGAAACTTTAAAAATTTAAACAAATACAAAAGGGATACTGTCTTGCAAAGAAAAATATATTTTTCTCCTGGGGATTCAGCTCTGTATATTATATACGATTTCTTAGAATGGTCATTTAAGCTTACCACTATTTCCCATGAAATAGTGATGGTATCTAGATTCGCTCTGCTCTAATCTGTTTCTCCCCTAGTGTTTCATTGTTGCTTTCTCCTCCCAAAAATGACTGTGAGTCTTCTGGTAGTGAGGAACCATCCAAATCAATCAAATTCCCAACTTTATTCTCGACTGAAAGATACTGAATAGCATATTTAAGCTTCAAGTTAAAAAACATTCTTTTTCTTTCTCTCTCTCCTTTTTTGTACTCCCCTGATAAACCACCAGAAAGTGTTCTCATGTTTTAATAAGTAAATGGAAAGTGAGTTGCTTCTGAAGCAAGAAACATAACTTTTATTATCCTTATTCCCTGTTACTGACTGTTATTAATTTTAAACTTTTGTTGCATTTTTTAGGTAATAAAAAAAAGCAATAAAGTAGTCCTTTAGTACAAACTGTGCAACACTTGTGGTTTGCTTTAAAAATCAAACATACTTTACAAAAGAAGGTAAAACTATCTATGGCTCCCAAGATAGACAAAACTAGTTATAAACCAAAAAGAGAAAAACATACTTTATTCACTCAATAAATACTTGAGAGCTTGCGATGGACAAGGTTTAGAGCGAGGTGAACTGCCACAGGTCATTGCTAATATTGCTGTATCTTCTTAGGCGACTAATGAGAGTTCAGAGACTTAAAGTATAATCATCACCACATAGAATACTGTCACCTTATCATTTCTATACTGTCACCACTGCATAGCTCAAAATTCAATTTTACACAAATTATTTCATATCATACTCATGAGAATCCTATGAGAAAAGATGCAGGAAAGACATTGCCATCATCATTTTAAAGATGGGAAAACAAGAGTTCTGATAGGGTAATTATATTGTCATATTCGCCAGAGAACAGTGAAAGTACTCAGTAGAGCTCATGTCTTCCTCACCTTAGTTTGTGCTCTCCTACTTTATAACCAAGATGAGAATCAGTGATTTCACTCTTTTCTACAAGTTCCAGGTTGCGACGAATACCTGAATTAAAAGGAGAACGGCAGGAGAACACAACTTAAGGTGACCTCCAGTCAGGTCCTTTTATAATCCTTTCCCCTTAAGGGCATAACAAATGACTTGCTTTCACCAACAGAGTATGAAAAAAAATGATAGTCACTCCTCGATTATATTATGGTGTTTGGCAAAGGTAGTGTGTTGTCATTCTCCTGACTGTGTTACATTATATGAGTCCATTTAGCAGACTGTGTTCCTAGTCGCTCAGTCGTATCTGACTCTTTGCAACCCTAATGACTGTAGCCTGCCAGGCTCCTCTGTCCACGGGGATTCTCTAGGCAAGAACACTGGCGTGGGTTGCCATGCCCTCCTCCAGAGGATCTTCCCCATCCAGGGATCAAACGCAAGTCTCCTGCATGGTGGGCAGATTCTTTACCATCTGAGTCAGGAGGGAAGTCCTCGGGACTTGAGCTTGAAAAATTCACCTGCTATGCTTGAACAAGTAAGACATATGCTTTGAACTGTCTATGGAGAGGGTCGAGGAATAGAAACAGGAGTGGCATCCAGGAGAGGAGACTGACCCCCATCAGACAGCCCACAACTGAGGATTTCAGTCCTACAATTCTAAAGAAATGAATACTGCCCACACCCTGAGAAGCTATGAATTGGATATTTCCCCAGATGAGCTTCTGATGAGACTATAGTCCTGGCAAACACCTAGAATTTAGCTGGGGATCCTGAAAGAGAGAACTCAGCTAAGCTGTACTCAGATTTCTAAGTCATCAAAACTGAAATACTAAATGTATGCTGTTTAACTTACCAAATTTGTGATTAGTCCTTATAGACCATAGAAAATGAACATATTACCTGTTTCTTTTTCTATATACTACAGCCTGAGGGCTTCTTTACTGGTTCAGACAATAAAGAATCTTCCTGTAATGCAGGAGACCTGAGTTGCACCCCTGGGTCCAGAAGATCCTCTGGAGAAGGGAATGACATCCACTGCAGTACTCTAGCTTGGAGAATTCCATGGACAGAGGAGCCTTGGTGGACTGGAATCCATAAGGTCACAAAGAGTCAGACACGACTGAGTAACTAACACACATAACACGCCTAGCCTGAGCCCTCTAACTGTAAGATTGATATAAATAAATCAAAGAATGCTTGGAGGAGGGAATAATTTTAATAATAAAACTTTTTTAAAAACTTAAAATTTTGAGTTAAGCATTGCTGAATATCTTTGCATACACTATATCAATTAGACTTCTGAATGCTGAAGAACTACAAGGTTCAGCCCTTGGAACTCACATGTTCTCTATCCTCATTCTCATCGTAGGCCATTGTTTTTCAAGGTGAGAAGCATGTAGTAACTTGTGGTTTTTGAACACAAATAGAAAAGGAGACAAGAAAAACAAAATGTATCAAACATAGGAAAATAAAGTTACCATGGAGCAATACATTTTTTTCCAGTGCTTAGGTCTATGTACCTTCCTGATATAAAATGTTATTTTAAGTGTGGATGGTACAAAAAATATTGAGAAACACTGCCCTAGGTGATGCTACCTTGTTTCATGGTTTTAAACAGCATCTATTCTAGGATGGGGAGAAGGCAATGGCATCCAACTCCAGTACTCTTGGCTGGAAAATCCCATGGATGGAGGAGCCTGGTAGGCTGCAGTCCATGGGGTCGCAAAGAGTCGAACAGGTCTGAGCAACTTCACTTTCACTTTTCACTTTCATGCAATGGAGAAGGAAATGGCAACCCACTCCAGTGTTCTTGCCTGGAGAATCCCAGGGATGGCGGAGCCTGGTGGGCTCCCGTCTATGGGGTCACACGAGTTGGACACGACTGAAGCGACTTAGCAGCAGCAGCAGCAGGATTCTAGGATGGAGTCATTTTATGTCAATTTTGTATTGCTAGACTACTCCAAAATTCAGACCCATTTTCTAGCTTCCTACTCACTATTTCTATTTGAATGAGTAATAATTTTCAAATGTATCCTGTCTAAAATCAGACACCTGACCTTCTCTATGGACCTTAAACCGACTTCCCTCAGTCTTCCCAATTGCAAGACAAACTCCAAGAGTCATTCTGATTTTTCTCTTTCTCTCATTCCCCATATCCAATTATCAAGAACTTTGCCAATTCTACCTTCAAAATAAAGAAGAACCTAACCACCTCATACTATTTCTGAACTCCCACATGAAGTCAAATCACCACCATCTCTCTGAATCCATGTAATCAAACTTTCTGCCCACTCTCTGCCTCCACCTTTGTTCATTTCAGTCAGTCTATTCTCTTCGTGGGCACAAGAATGATTCTGGAAGTAAATAATTACCCCTTTTATCAATAACTTTTCCTCTGAACTTCTACTGCATTTAGACCAATATTTAACTGATAATAATAAAATTTACTTTATATATATAGGGGCTTCTCTGGTGGCTCAGACAATAAAAAATCTGTCTGCAATGTGAGAGACCCAGGTTCGATCCCTGGGTCAGTAAGATCCTCTGGAGAAGGAAATGGCACTCCAGTTTTCTTGCCTGGGGAATCCCATGGACAGAGGAGTCTGGTGGATTGTGAAGAGTCCGACATGACTAAGCAACTAACACACTTTTATCTATGAAATCGAAAGTTGTCTGATATTTTCTGTCAACCACCTGGCAGTTGTGATGCAGCACTTGTAGCTAATCATGAATAAACCTGGTCATAGCTGCTCACAGTGTCATCACTTCAGTTGAATTATAGGTACCATTAGGACTACATATCTTGAGTTAACATCTTCAATAAGTCTCTACTATGATTCAACGCTGAAATTTAGAACTTATTGTGTTTGCAGCAAGACCCAGTGGCAGGCCAGAATGGGCATAAAGATGAATCTTTGTCTAAATAAAGCTAAATGAACTCTTTCAATAAATAGAAAATAAAAATATATAATTGGAAAACTATACTACTGTTTACATGGAAGGTTTGTTTCTTTCTTAGTCATATATGGAATAATGGGCTTCCCAGGTGGCTCAGTAGTAAAGAATCTGCCTGCTAATAAAAGAGACATAAGAGATATGGGTTCAATCCCTGGGTTGGAAAGATCCCCTGGCAACCCACTCCAGTATTCCTGCCTGGAGAATTCCATGCACAGAGGAGCCTGGTGGGCTACAGTCCTTGGGGCTGCAAAGAGTTGGATGGAGCTGAGTACAGCACAGCACATATGGAATAATGAGGAAAGTAACACAGTCTTAAAGGTGACAATATATGGTAAAAGACAAGTTAAAAGCCTTATAATGTTCTACAAGGCTCTTAAATGCTCTTATCCTCCTGATATCTTTCTGAACTTATCTCTGCAAAGTTCTCCCCCTTGCTCACACAGCTCTAGCCATGATGGTCTCCTTACAGTTCTATGAAAATGTCACAAATGCTCATGTCAAGGACTCTGCCTCTGCTCCTCCTTCCACCAATATGAATCCAATCCCTCCATCCCTGTAAGACTTACTCACTAATTTCTTCTAGGTCTCTGCCCAAATGCCATTTTATTAGTGATATCTTCCCTACGTAAACTATTTAAAATATTCCTGTCTCTCTCAAGTTAATTTTCTCCATATTTTATTATTCTCTTATTTTTTTTGTTTACTGTCTTTCTTTCCTCCACTGAAGAGTGCCATAGTGCCTGGCACATAGTAGGTGCTCTTAAAAATGTGTTGGATGAATAAATGAATGAATGAATGGATCTACACAAAAATCTTATGAAACATATTAATATTATCAATGATAGTGATAATATTGTTCTTATTGTATTGATTAAGAAAGGGAGGTACAGAGAAGCTTGTGAAGGTTACATTGGTACTAGATTTATCAGACCCTGGATTTGATGTGGCTATAGTGCCTGAACAATGAAACTTTCCTTCTATTGTTTCTCATGGCTCAATATGTGAATATAGTCTAAGGCCACCTACAAGGATAAAAATGTAAAGCTTGTACAAGGTGATGGTATTCACAAAGCTATAACAGAGCTTACTATTGAGACTGCAAAGGCTACCAATCCAGTCTGTAAATACTAATTTTGGAGCAATTTTTCAATTAATTCTGTTATTTTACTAATCCCTTAGAGGTGCCATTGCTTCAGGTATTTCTTCATTCTAACAAATTTAACATTTTACAACAGATTCCTGAAAAATATGGAAGATTCTAAAACTCCAATAATTAAATACCTAATTCAGGTCCACAGGGGCTCATTTTCGCCCAGCATATATTCACGACATCCATCGAGTCACAGTAGCCTCCTACTCGGCACCAATGCCTGCTGCCTGGTACTTAATCCTGGCCAGATAGGGGCCACTTTTCCATTCTGTTCAAATTATTAAATGGATATGCAGAGAGAAGAGTAAGTCATGGTTGAGTGACTACTATACTGCAGAGATGAGACAAAATTATTTTATAATTTTCCTAGCAGTAATAAACATATTTTCTTGCTTTTAAAATTCTCTATCTCAAGGCCTTCTCTAATAATTTCGATAAATAATTACATGAAATGCACATAGTGTGTTTTGCCTTTGAAAAATCCATTGAGTTGTTGTAAAGATGGAATAAAGTAATTCATAAATATACTAAGAGCAGTAATTAGCACACAGTAAGCACCCTGGACACATCATTATTATTATTATAAATTCTTACATATTTGTATTTAACCTTAGAGTTTGGTGAACTGACAAATTTGGAAGTAGAAGGTAAGGAATTGATTATGTACAACTAAAACTATATAGTTTACTTATAAAATATGTGCTGTGCCTCATATGAACCCTCAAAAAATAAAAGTCATTTATGAATGAAAGGATAGGCTCTTCACTGATGTTGTTTTTGCCAGTAATACTCTACCTGACCCTCTGCCTGGTCATCTACCTCTTGTTCATTGTTCAGGACTGTGATGAAATTGTTGATCCTCAAGGCAGCCTTCTTTGACCCTTAAGGGGGGCCTGGTCTACCACTCCCACACTTATTGCAACTGTACTTCAATATCATTCAAAATTAACTTCAAATATAATTGTATCCTAGAATTATAAAAGGCTCCATGAGCGCAAGAATGAAGTCTTTGTTTCTTCCTCCATCTCCAGAGCTTAACATCGTTCCTGCTATCTAGTAGGCATTCAACATTATTCACTTAAAGAATAAATTTAATTCCCTTATCTTTGCTAGAAGAGAAACTCAAATGGAAAATCTAAAGGTCTAGAATTTTCATAATATATTTGCATAGAGATACAAATAAAATATTTAGTTCTGTTGTGTTTATTCTTTAGTTGATTTAACTTTTAAATAATGTGTGGTACAATGAAAGATTCTTTTTTCTAGAGCTGAAACAAGATTAAAAGATCATCTACTTCTATCCTCTCATTTAACACCTTTTGTCTTTCCTAAGCAAATAATTTGTGATAAAATGAAAGCTGGCTCCGCCTATTATGTAGGCAGACTTTTGATAAGCCTTGATAAATAATCTGGAATCCACCATACATTCCTATTGACTAAATTGTGCTTTCATGTCACATGGTCCCACAGCCCATTTATAATGCAAGAGGAAAAATAAATGACATTGGGATCATCTGGATAAGGGGACATTGAAACTTATCTTCAAATGAGTTATTATAGATATTTTTAAACATGAAAAATAAAAGTTTCAAATTTGGGTCTTCAATTTAACATGCATGGGTACCACTTGAGATAGTTTAAAATAAAGATTTCTGGTTACTATATTTAGAAATTCTGATTTAATAGGTTTAGACTATGACTCAGAGACTGACACCTTTTAGAAGCACCCCAAAATCTACACCCACAGTTTGACAAAACTCACCTAGACCATAGAAAGGAATGTGTGTGTGTATGTTTGTGTGTGTGTATGTGTGTGTGTGTGTGTGTGTGTGTGTGTATGAATAGTTCAATAGTTTTACGATTTCTCATTAATCTCTGTCCCCAGCAGAGTGTTAGTATTTTCTGAGGAAAGTTGAAAATAAACTCTATGAGGTTATTTGTGAGATATTGACAAAATATGATCTTTTAACATTCCCATATCTTTCTGACAGCGTTAATAACACCATCCAATAGGATGCTTTCTTCCAGAAAAGAGATGAGTGAGATGTAAATTCTTCTGAAAGCTCTATTATAAGGTTTTACTGAGGCTTGTTCATTCTTTAAAATGAATTAATTAATGTGTAACTAAAGGGACTGAAGAACCAAATAGTGAGCATTAGTTAGTGTGTAACTAAATGATATGAAGAACAAGATAACAGGCAGGTTAGTTTTGTGAGGAAAATACAAAAAGAAGATGGTTAGGAACTTGGTCAGGCAAGAAGTCCCTCATAACGAAGTAGTCTAGGTGAAACAAGAGATCAGAATGGGTGCATTTTCTAAGGGAATTAAGTCCAGAAAGGACTAGAAGAAAGTAAAACCAGAGATAAATGTTGTTATTTCCAAATTACCTAGAGCAAGCCTTGAAGAAAAAAAAAAAAAGCCTTATTCATCCATCCATCCATTCATCTATTCATTGACATTGATACACTGGACAAATACCTGATGAATGCCATGGAACTGGGCCTGGAATATGGAGTATGCCTTGCTTTGGGGAAAAAAGTGGCCAACAGGGGTGAAAGACATGATGGTCTCTGTCCCCATGAAATTCCCATGCCAGCCTGGTCTATCCTGGGGACAGAGAAAATGACAGGGGCATGAAAAGTGAATCTCACTGCATAAATTACCCTCAACTTAGCTCTGAAACTAGAGAAATATTTTATATCTGTGATTCAAGAAAAGTTTTTCACATTCAGTTCACCAATCATAATTCATATTATACATAACAGTAAAGTTTCCGATATTTTTATAAGCATATTTTGGTAATTATTTTTAAAAAGTATTCTTTAAAAAAACTTCATATATTTTAACACTTCTTTTAGAAACAATCTTCAGCAGACAGAGCCTCATACTGAATGGGATCACTCAGGCAGGTGATGCATCCATTGACCTATTTAGGATATTCATTGATTTGAATCTACCACATGAGGATCACATCTAATGCATTTTCTAGTGAGAGTCATAGACTTTTACACTTGGGAGGAACTTCGAGAAATATATTTTATGCCTCCCTCGATTCTAAGTTGCATAATATGTGGTCTAGAGCAGAATTTTACAAACTGTGACCAATTCATGGATGGTGAAATCAATTTAGTCATTTGTGACCAGCATCTCTTTTCAATGAAATAAAGTAGAAAATAGAGTCCACTGTCTGTTACAAAAAATATTATTCTGTGAAACACTTTTTTTAGTTTTTAACATACTGTGTGTGTTAGTATACTGTGTATACTGTGTTAGTGTACTGTGTATACTGTGGTGCCATGGAAAATATGTTACTTACTATGGATCACACCCTAAACACTTTGGGAGTGACTGGTTAAGAGCTGTTACATCACAATCTGGGACCAAGACCTCTAGTTTTCTACCTTGTCCAGCCTTACCTGGCAGAAAAAAAAAACCTTTTTTTGTGTGAAAATGGATGCGCAATATCAAGTGAATGTACTTCCCTTAAGAGATTTTTACAGCTTAAAAATGAAAACTATTTACTTTTATTCTTTTCCATAAATCTTTCAACCATAAAGTCTAGCTGAAGATAAAATAAACATAACCATTTCAGACCAGATCACATCACATTCTATTAAAACCAAAGTTCACTCACAATGTCCACTAACTCTAAGGATTGCCATGGCATCATCATATCAAATTGTCTAACTGAAGTTTCTTTTATTAGATGTTTTCTTAATGAACTTCTCATGACAATGCAGTGCAAAGATGGGCTTAGCAGTGGTTACAAACCATCTGCTGAGGCTGGAGTCACTTAATAAAAAAGTAGCTTGTAATGGCTGCTGGAGGCAAAATCAAACACTAGAAATGAATTCAGGTCCTGAGATCAAAGGCACAGTTTCATTGATTAATGTGTCAGGATAAACATTCTGAGGCTGTCCTGTCCTTTCAGTGCATTCACTGTGCTTCCGTTGCTAAGATATCTTCATAAAGATGCATGGCAATTATTCACCTTGGAACAGTAGGCAATAAATGAGTACAGAAGAAGGGAAAAATTAAAAGGGCAACTTATCAAATAATAATCTAAGCCACATTATACTTCACTCTGATTGCAGCATTTTCTCTTGGACTTAAGGATACATTTGGCTTCCAGTAACACTAAAGCTCATTATAATCATCATTAAAATAACACTCTTCCTAAGTCAGCAGGAGTTAGGTGTCTTGCTGAAGCTGTGCATTCAGCCCCGAGGAAGAAGGAGAATCAGGCAGTGCATCAAGTAACCCCTCAGGATAAACCTGAATGGGCTCTGATAAGCTCCAAAGGGGTGCCATCTGAGGTTTTCTGTAGGCAACGATTCTGCTACCTCTTTCTTCCTATATATCAGTAATGCTTAGGCTGCTCTAAGAGAGAGATGGGAGTTTAAATGAGTCACTTTCTTATAGATTGTATAGATGATGAGCATGCAGTCCAAGTGCCTTCAGTCGTGTCTGATTCTGCAATCCTATGGACTATAGTCCACTAGGCCTGACTGTCCATGGGATTTTCTAGGTAAGAATACTGGAGTGGGTTGCCAGGCCCTCCCCCAGAGAATCTTCCCAACTTAGGGATCGAAAAAACGTCTCTTTCCTGCATTGGCAGGCAAATTGTTTACCACTAGCACCACCTGGGAAGACTTATATAGATGATTCTTTAATTGAAATGCATTCTGTATATATGGTACATATTATACATTTAAAAAAAAAACCTATTGACACTCATGTGTTCAGGTAAAATGAATATATCTAAAAAATCTGTGACATCTTTCCAGTAAATGAGAAATATTTTAGTTAAAGTCAGAATTTAAAAATGTCAGTAAAGATTAATTCCTTTAATCCCTTTTCTAAAACTTCAAACTTATTCTCTCAACTAGCTCTTGTATGTAGTTAGTTTTGACAGGAAACCAATAAAAAGCTGTAGATTCAATTTTATTTTGTTTTTTAAAATAACTCAAAGCTTTTTATATTAATGGCAGAATTGTTTTATGAATATCTCTATCTATTGTAAACATGTTTATTTATTAGGCATTTTAGAAAGCCTCCAAATAATTTACAACTTTCTGCTGTCTTATTTAAATTGTTTTTGTTCAGCAAAAGTTGAAAAAATTCATTAACTCTAAACAAAGAAAAAAATAACTCTGAAATCCTGTTTTCCTAGTGTTCTAACAGAACAAGATTTTATTTTTTCATTTAAACTATCAGCCAATGCAGTATGTGAAAAAGTTTATATATTTTTGACGAATAAACTTTTCATCTATAAAAATGAAGCATGCTACTTATTTAAGTAGTTTTATTTTCCTTAGCAAAGCAGTATCAGGAAGTATAATAAGAACTCTATATAATGTCAATGGATAGAAAATGAAGAGAAAACTGAAGTCAGGGTTGTTTGTAATAAAAAGAATGCAA
Source organism: Antilocapra americana (assembly GCA_007570785.1). Classification (NCBI taxonomy): domain Eukaryota; kingdom Metazoa; phylum Chordata; class Mammalia; order Artiodactyla; family Antilocapridae; genus Antilocapra; species Antilocapra americana. The sequence continues at coordinate 10,300,679 of ML664161.1, read as the reverse complement.
AACCTTTCTCTTTTTAGAGAAATAGTCTCTTTTTGCTACCTTTATTCTGTTATAATACCAGACCCTCAAATGTTGAAGCTCTTCACTAAGATGAACCACACCAAGAAAACTGTTTGTTGCTTATGGACCAAGGTAAAAAGAAATGGTGTATTTATTTTGCTATTCTTCTGTTGGTACCAGAACCACAAACTTAACAATAAATTCTGAGCAGAAACAGTCTATATAATAGTTGTGCAATTGGGCATAAGCAATGCTTATGTGGAGGCCATCAGACATGAATATTTTAAGTTCTTATTAGGCAAAACAAATGATAACGTCCAGATTTATACCTAGGAAATAAATTGAAGAAGGATATGAAACAATCATTTGAGGGAAGGCCTGTATTCATATTTACCAAAGTGAGGAAATATCTATTCAGCTTCCACCTGAGTAGAATGCATCCACTTCTCTCTTTTCCCACTGATGGGCCGTTTTCTGGGGGCTACTCTGACTTCCTGAATGGATTTGAGGAGGTGCCTCCAAAGGGGTGGCCAGAAACTTCCTTCCTTCCATCTCTTCCCTATGTTACACCAAAAGGAAGCAAAGAGTAGTCTTCCACAGCTTCATTCTTGCCATGTGGTTATTCTGAGAAATGCCTGACAGTCTAACCTCCTCAACACCTATAACAGACATTTCTGATCTTACCCCTGCTCACTTTCCTCTTTATCTTCTACCAACAGTTGCCCTGTCTTCAGCCAACTCTGACATTTTTCTCCAGCAATATTATACAACTTGAATTTTCTCAAAGTATCCTGGGCTTCCCAGGTGGCCCTAGTGGTAAAGAATCTGTCCACCAATACAGGAGACATAAGAGACACAGGTTCAACCCCTGGCTCAGGAAAATTCCATGGAGAAGGAAATGGCAATCTGCTCCAGTATTCTTGTCTGGAGAATCCCCTGGACAGAGGACCCTGGCGGGCTATGGTCCACAGGGTCACAGAGCTGGACACAACTGAAGTAACTTAGTACCCATGCATCCTGGGAACATGCTGTACCCTCAAATTTCGATACCCTCCCCACGCTCTTCTCATGTAAAACCACATTTTCTCAGGATCTAGTTCATAGATTTCATTCTCTAGAAAGGCATCTTTCATTCCACAGAGCAAATGGGTTCTCATTATTCATTATGAGCAGCAACCTATACACATGTCTACCTGCTGCAGAACAATTACCATAGCATGTTATAAGAGCCTATTTGCTGCGGCCTGTTTAGTTGTGAAGTCATGTCCAACTCTTTGAGACCCCATGAACTACAGTCTGCCAGGCTCCTCTGTCCATGGGATTTCCCAGGCAAGACTACTGGAATGCGTTGCCAATTCCTCCTCCAGGGGATCTCCCCAACCCAGTGATTGAAAGACGTATCTCCTGCTTGGTAGGTGGTTCTTTACCACTGAGCCACCTAGGAAGTGAGGACCTATCTACTCAAGAGTCTATACACTATTTAATGTATGTGTTGTCATTCAGCCATTCAATCATGTCTGACTCTTTGTGACCCCATGGACTGCACCATGCCAGGCTGCCCTGTCTTACATCTCCTGAAGTTTGCTCAGGCTCATGTCCACTAAGTCAGTGATGCCATCCAATTATTTTGTCCTCTGTCATCCCCTTCTTCACACACCTTCAATCCTTCCCAGCTTTACGTCTTCTCTATTGAATTGGCTTTTCTCATCAGGTGGCCAAAGTGTTGGAGCTTCAGCATGAAGCTCATCCTCTGTTGTCCCCTTCTCCTCCCACCTTCAATCTTTCCCAGTATCAGGGTCTTTTCAAATGAGGCAGCTCTTCGCATCAGGTGGCCAAAATATTGGAGTTTCAGCTTCAACATCTGTCCCTTCCAATGAATATTCAGGACTGATTTTCTTTAGGATGGACTGGTTTGATCTCCTTGCAGTCCAAGGGACTCTCAAGAGTCTTCTCCAACACCACAGTTCAAAAGCATCAATTCTTCAGTGCACAACTTTCTTTGTAGTCCAACCCTCACATCCATACATAACTACTGGAAAAACCATAGCTTTGACAGTATGGACCCTTGTTGGGAAAGCAATATCTCTGCTTTTAAATATGCTATCTAGGTTTGCCATAGCTTTTCTTCTAAGGTGCAAGTGTCTTTTAATTTCATGGCTACAGTCAACATCTGCAGTGATTGTGAAGGCCAAAAAAAAAAAAAACATAGTCTGTTACTGTTTCCTTTGTTTCCCAATCTATTTGCCATGAAGTGATGGAACCAGATGCCATGGTCTTCATTTTCTGAATGTTGAATTTTAAGCTAGCTTTTTCACTCTCCTCTTTAATGTGTGTGTATATATATTAATTTTCTATTGGCATATAGTTGATTGATTTGTGTTACTTTCAGGTATACAGCAAAATGATTCAGTTAGACATATACATGTATTTATTTTTTTCAAATTCTTTTCTCATATAGGTTATTACAGAGAATTGAGCACTGTTCCTTGTGCTGTACAGTAGGTCCCTGATGGTTATCTATTTTAAATATAACAGCATGTCCATGTCAATCCCCAAACCCCAATGTATTCCTCCACCCTATACTTCCCCGACAGTAACTTAAATTTGTCTTCTTAGTTTATGAGTCTATTTCTGTTTTGTAAATAACTCCTTTTGTATCTTTTTTATTCCACATGTGAGCAATATCATATATTTGTCTTTCTCATTCTGATTTATTTCACAGAGCCTATATACTCCTTAGTGTTATCCAACTGACTTGCAATTTGTCAAGAAAAATGCAAGAATAGCATTTTTCTAATCCATGTCTCTCCTAGCCTAAAGATTAATCTAATAGTTAAAATTATGGAATACAAACATGGTGTCAAGCACAGTTCTAAGCAATCTGCATGCATTAGTCCAATAAATCTCACAACAACCTTTGTGATGGACATACCTTTTACCAGGGGAAGAAATCAAGAATTAGAGAGATCAAGCAGGGTTGTAGCTGTCACCAATGGAAAAGAATTTTGAACACTATGTCATTTGCTCCAAGAATCCATTTTCTTAAATGCCATTTTTTAAAAGCACTTAACGAAGATTTTATAAATGAGTTAGTGAAAGTTTATATCCTTAGAGCTATCAATACTTGCATTTCCACTTTTAAGACATTCTCAGCTGAGCTGATGATAGAAAACAAATATATAAGTGTTTTCAAAACATCACTTATAACCAATTATCACAACTAATGTAATGTAATTTGAATCTTAACAAGTTAATATCCTCAAAAAACATAGTGTTACAAATATATCCACATTATTTTTGCCATCAAACGGCCATCCCTCTTTTCCTTAGTTTATTTGTTCCTTCATATTTCTCTTTTATCTTTGTATCCTTGACCATCTCTATCTTGGTTGTGTGTACTAGTCACTTAGTCATGTCCAACTCTTTGTGATCCCATGGACCATAGCCCACCAGGCTCCGCAGTTTGGGGAATTCACTAGGCAAGAGTACTGGAGTGGGTTGCCATACCCTTCTCCAGGGGATCTTCCCAACCCAGGGATGGAACCCAGGTCTCCTGCACTGCAGGCAGATTCTTTACTGTCTGAGCTACCAGGAAGCCCCAGTTATATGTCTTTTATTTTTGTATCCTTGACCATCTGTACCATGGTTGGAGGGAACAAAACATAAAAAACATAACTCTTTGGGAATAAAGCCATAAAATATCATCGAAACATTTTTATAGTATCTAAGGAATACATATGTAACTGCTTAATGAAAGTAAAGCTAAAGAATCATGCCATTATATCTACTGCTAGCAGTTAAGATCTACCGAGTACAGACAGGTATAAGGGTGCACTCTAAACACCTTGCACACTTCAGTTAAATTCAGTTGCTCAGTAACGCCCAACATTTTGTGATCCCACGGACTGCAACATGCCAGGCTTCCCTGTCCATCACCAGCTCCCAGGGCTTGCTCAGACTCATGTCCATTGAGTCAATGATGCCAACCAACCATCTCATCCTCTATTGTCTCCTTCTCCTCCTGTCTTCAATCCTTCCTAGCATCAGAATTTTTTCCAGTAAGTCTATTCTTTGCATCAGGTAGCCAAAGGATTGGAGCTTCAGCTTCAGTTAGCATCAGTCCTTCCAATAAATATTCAGGACTGATTTACTTTAGGATTGATTGTTTTGATCTTTTTGCAGATCAAGGGACTCCCAAGAGTCTTCTCCAACACCACAGTTCAAAAGCATCAATTCTTTTGCACTCAGTTTACTTTGTAGTCCAACTTTCACATCCATACATGACGGCTGTAAAAACCATAGCTTTGACTAGACAGACCTTTGTCAGCAAAGTAATGAATCAAGGTACATTCGAAGTGGTCACACAGGAGATGGCAAGAGTGAACATCAACATGATATGTCTCTTGGAGGGCAGAAACAAAACTGTGCACACCAGGACTCGGGAGAAAGGAGCAGTGACCCCACAGAGACTGACCCAGACTGCCTGAGTGTCCAGGAGTCTCCGGCGGAAAAATGGGTTGACAGCAGCCTGCTGCAGGGTCAGGGGCACTGAATACAACAATGCATGCATAAGACCTTTTGAAGGAGGCAGCCCTACCATAGTTTGGTCTCAGGTAAATTAACAGGGAGGGAACACGACCCTGCCCATCATTATCTCACTTAATTTCCACAAGTATCCTGCAGTTTCATTAATCTCATCTAGAAGATGAAGAGTAAAGTTCAGTTCAGTTTAGTCACTGAGTCATGTCCGAATCTTTGTGACCCCACGGACTGCAATACACCAGGCCTTGCTGTTCATCACCAACTACCGGAGTTTATGCAAACTCATGTCCATTGAGTTGGTGATGCTATCCAAACATCTCATCCTCAGTCGTCCCCTTCTCCTCCCACCTTCAATCTTTCCCAGTATCAGGGTCTTTTCAAATGAGGCAGCTCTTCGCATCAGGTGGCCAAAATATTGGAGTTTCAGCTTCAACATCTGTCCTTCCAGTGAATATACAGGACTGATGTACTTTAGGATGGACCGGTTGGATCTCCTTGAAGTTCAAGGGACTCTCAAGAGCCTTCTCCAACACCACAGTTCAAAAGCATCAGTTCTTCGGTGCTCAGCTTTCTTTATAGTCCAACTCTCACATCCATGACTACGGGAAAAACCATAGCTTTGACTAGACGGACCTCTGTTGGCAAAGTAACGTCTCTGCTTTTCAATATGCTATCCAGGTTGGCCATAACTTTCCTTCCAAGGAGTAGACATTTTTTGATTTCATGGCTGCAGTCACCATCTGCAGTGATTTTGGAGCCCCAAAAAATAAAGCCTGACACTTTTCCCACTGTTTCCCCATCTATTTGCCATGAAGTGATGGGACCAGATGCCATGATCTTAGTTTTCTGAATGTTGAGCCTTAAGCCAACTTTTTCACTCTCCTCTTTCACTTTCAGCAAGAGGCTCTTTAGTTCCTCTTCACTTTCTGCCATAAGGGTGGTGTCATCTGCATATCTGAGGTTATTGATATTTCTCCTGGCAATCTTGATTCCAGCTTGTGCTTCATTCAGCCCAGTGTTTCTCATGATGTACTCTGCATATAAGTTAAATAAGCAAGGTGACAAACTACAGCCTTGACATACTCCTTTTCCTATTTGGAACCAGTCTGTTGTTCCATGTCCATTTCTAACTATCGCTACCTGACCTACATACAGGTTTCTCAAGAGACAGGTCAGATGGTCTGGTATTTCCATCCCATTCAGAATTTTCCACGGTTTGTTGTGATCCACACAGTCAAAAGCTTTGGCAGAGTCAATAAAGCAGAAATAGATGTTTTTCTGGAACTCTCTTGATTTTTCAATAATCCAGCAGATGTTGGCAATTTGATCTCTGGTTCCAATGCCTTTTCTAAAACCAGCTTGAACATCTGGAAGTTCTCGGTTCATGTATTGCTGAGGCCTGGCTTGGAGAATTTTGAGTATTACTTTATTAGCGTGAGAGATGAGTGCAAATGTGCAGTAGCTTGAGCATTCTTTGGCATTGCCTTTCTTAGGGATAGGAATGATAACTGACATTTTCCAGTCCTGTGGCCACTGCTGAGTCTTCCAAATTTGCTGGCATATTGAGTGCAGCACTTTCACAGCATCATCTTTTAGGATTTGAAATAGCTCAACTAGAATTCCATCACCTTCACTAGCTTTGTTTGTAGTGAGGCTTTCTAAGGCCCACTTGACTTCACCTTTCAGGATGTCCGGCTCTAGCTGGGTGTGAGTGATCACACCATTGTGATTATCTGAGTCATGAAATTCTTTTTTGTAAAGTTCTTCTGTGTATTCTTGCCACCTCTTCTTAATATCTTCTGCTTCTGTTAGGTCCATACCATTTCTGTCCTTTATCGAGTTAATTTTCTTGAAGAGATCTCTAGTCTTTCCCATTCTGTTGTTTTCTTCTATTTCTTTGCATTGATCACTAAGGAAGTCTTTCTTATCTCTCCTTGCTATTCTTTGGAATTCTGCATTCAGATGGGAATATCTTTCCTTTTCTCCTTTGCTTTTTGCTTCTCTTCTTTTCACAGCTATTTGTAAGGCCTCCTCAGACAGCTGTTTTGCTTTTTTACATTTCTTTTTCTTGGGGATGGTCTTAATCCCTGTCTCCTGTACAATGTCACGAACCTCCATCCATCGTTCATCAGGCACTCTGTCTATCAGATCTACATTTCCTTAAGTGACAACAAATCTGCAGGGCCAAATGGATGTGCCCACTGCAGTTTATGATATTTTTCTAGACCTTTTTCCAGGATACAGAAAACTCTGACATTTCCTGCCCTAATCCTAAGCTTGATCTAGGATCCTGTAAAACGCTTTCTTGATCCATTCTCCTAAAGGTAGAATATATATATCCCCAGACCAGAAGGTTGGCCAAGACAGAGCTTGGGGCCTGGGAAGTTGCATGAAGAATTCACTGGAATCAGAGTACAGATTTCCTGTAGTGCAACACTGAGTGGAGGGGGGGCAAGTGATGCCTCAGGCGGCAAATGGGAGGCCTCTTCAGTAAAAGGTCTTCCCTGGTGGCTCAGACAGTAAAGCATCTGCCTGCAATGCGGGAGACCTGGGTTCAACCCCTGGGTCAGGAAGATCCTCTGAAGAAGGAAATGGAAACCCACTCCAGTATTCTTGCCTGGAAAACCCCATGGACTGAGGAGCCTGGTAGGCTATAGTCTATGAGGTCACAAAGAGTCAGACACGACTGAGGGACTAAACTAAAAAACTTCAGTAAAGGTCTGACGTGGAAGTCCAAGAGTTAGAGAATTCTAAATTCAAACCTGAGCTTGTGGGTCATTATGAAAGTGTATTTATCCAGAAGTACACATTTAACAGTTTGTTATTTTAAAATTCTTTGATAATTTTCCAATTTCCCACAAAAAGTTAGGGGTAAGGCTATATATGATTAATACTCTTAAACTCAATGTAAAATTGTGATGATCAAAATATAATTTCTAATATAATTGCTAATATAAATTTAATCTGACTATAAGATATTTCACCTGTCACTATTAATTAAAACTGTATTTTGTCAACTGTGATAATCCATTTATTACAGTAAAAGTCGTTAATTTTTGAACCAATAACAAATTACAAAGTGTAATTGCAAGGGCTGTTTTATTTCTAAGGATAGGTAGCAAAATTGCCTTAATATTCAACAATGGTGAGGTAATTTCAAGTATTACCATGTTCCTATCTCACAGTCCATTGGGTTTAGTATTGGCAGCAGGCAGTGCTGTAATTTTTCAGTTTCTTAATTAGATTTCACCATTAATTTAACTATTCTATCATACAGGAAAGAGAGTACAACCCTATTTGTGAGTTGATTTTTCTTTCAGCTTTTACTAAACAATCTCTGATGGATGCATATGGTCTTAACATTTACAACTGGAATCTTGTTATCTATTTATGTACTTAAGATTCACATCAGTGTGAACACATGGGGAGAAGGGGACTCACTCTTTTTGTTTACTTCCTACTGACATAAAAATTTACATCTTAACTATATTTATGATTATAGGAAAATGAACAAAGCACTTGTCAAATTATTATGTATTCATCATTTATTATTTATTTGGGAAGTATATTGTTATTACTTTCATTTCATAGATGAATTAAGCTAACATTCACAGAAGTGGAACAGCCCCAAAATCACACAGTAAGAAAGTGACAAATTCTCTGACTCCACATCCTGTTTTTTTCCAAAACACCGTATTTCTCAAAAATCACACCTTTTGTGGCAGAAAACAATGGGAATTCATAAGCAGACAAAACTGACATTACCTTCCCTAAATTAATAAATATTGCCAAATCATAAGCTATCTGATTATGATGAGATGGCTCGATGGCATCACTGACTCAATAGACATGAGTTTGAGTAAACTCTGGGAGTTGGCGATGGACAGGGAGGCCTGGCGTGCTGCAGTCCATGGGGCTGCAAAGAGTCGGACACGAATGAGCGACTGAACTGAAGCTATCTGTGGAGGATGAAAGATGGATAAGACATAGTTCCTACAACCAGAGAGCGTACCTATTAATACTGAAGCTGAAAAATGCCTACATCAAATTAGGAAGATAGGATAAGTCTAAGTGTTCCATAGGAGTCCAAGACACCACAGACATTTAAGGAGGGAGATGTGATTTCTGACAAGAGCAATCAAATCAGTCATGAATTAATAGGGATAGCAGAATCTATGCTCAGCTTCCCAGGATGAATCAAGGCATACAGGGAGAAATCAAAGTTTGTGCCTGGGTATGTGTGACTTTGTCTATGTCTATGTGCTATAGCTATGTGTTTACAGCTATATCTGAAAGCATACAACTATGCCTTTATCTACATCTATGTCTACATCATCTATAAACTCAGTATCAATAGGCAGATACTCATATCAATAGGTTTGGCAATACGTATTAAATCTGACATCTGAAAAGAGCAGTAGATTTACAAGCCAATTAAATATATTTTAACTTATCATAGCAACTCGTCCCCCCCCCTAAAAAAAAGTTAGGGACAATAAATGAAGGTGGGAGTATAAATGGCCTGAACACATTTGAGCCACCAAATTTAATTTCAGGAACCTATACTTAGGAGATGAGGAGAACATGCCAACCCACTTCAGTATTCCTGACTGGAGAATCCTGTGGACAGAGGAGCCTGGCAGGCTATAGTCCATAAGGCTGCAAAGAGTCAGATATGACTGAAGCGAATTAGCACGCATGCATGCCTGGACAGCATATTAAAAAGCAGAGACATTACTTTGTCAACAAAGGTCCGTCTAGTCAAGGCTATGGTTTTTCCAGTGGTCATGTATGGATGTGAGAGTTCGACTATAAAGAAAGCTGAGTGCTGAAGAATTGATGCTTTTGAACTGTGGTGTTGCAGAAGACTCTTGAGAATCCCTTGGACTGCAAGGCGGTCCAACCAGTACATCCTAAAGGAGATCAGTCCTGGGTGTTTATTGGAAGGTCTGATGTTGAAGCTGAAACTCCAATACTTTGACCACCTGATGTGAAGAGCTAACTCATTTGAAAAGACCCTGATGCTGCAAAAGATTGAGAGCAGGAAGAGAAGGGGACGACAGAGGATGAGATGGCTGGATGGCATCACCGACTCAATGGACATGACTTTGAGTAAACTCCGGGAGTTGGTGATGGACAGGGAGGCCTGTCATGCTACGGCTCATGGGGTTGCAAAGAATCAGACACGACTGAGTGACTGAAGTGAACTGAAGCGATGCATAATTAGGAAGTAATTGAATATGTATGCAAAGATACAAGTACATTTATTATAGTAGAATAGTAATATAGTAGTTGAGTAGTTTTATTTATAATGGAGAAAATTTGAACAGTCCAAATCTTAATCATATGGAATTTTTAAAATAATTTACAGAACATTTTTTTCTAAAATTAGTAGATCTACATGTATGAACACAAATCATCACTATATTAATTGCAGGGTGTAAATAATGGAACAGAAAATATAGTATGCCAACATTTAAGTGTATAAAATAAATGTACATATGCATAACAAGTATGGAAAGACCTTCACTAAATCATAACCAATGTTTATCTCTAAAAATACAGCTAAAAGGAACTCTCAAGTTCTACTTAACACTAATACTGTTTGAGTATTTACAAGTATGTCTAATTATTATAAGTTATCATAATACATAATTCTCCCCAACCTTACTGTACTCAAATAATCTCAACCTTCTTAGAATATTTTTTCTTAATTATGCTTGATTTCTGAAGACCACAAAGCAGCACTACAACAACTAATTTTCATAAATACAAACAAGGTTTTCCTGGGTGGTCAAAATGTCCAAAGGGGGAAAAAAAAGGACAGATAGGTTTTCAGCATGATAACAGAATAATTATTCCATTTGCATCTATAACAAAAATGTCAGACTGTTTCAAATAAAACTTTCTACCCACTAAAATTATTCTTGGATTTTCTATTTTCTTCATCTCTTTTCCATAAAAAGTAATACTCCCTCAATATTTTAATTAGGTAATTATTTATACAACTGTAAACCCCTCTTAGGAATTCAAAGATCTCAGGTATGCTTCAAAGCAATAATATGTATATATACCTGTCTAAAAGCCATGACGTAAAATGAAATCTACCATGTAATATAAAGGCATTTTTCCATGCTTTTCTTTATACAGTGGGGAGAAAAAGTAAGGAGGGAAGGAAGGAAGAAAGGGAGGGACTGTGGGTAGGTGGGAAGAAGGAAGAAAGGAAGGAAGGAAGGAAGGAAAGAAAGAAAGAAAGAACATTCTTAGTATCACTGGTTGCTATTAAAACTCTTTCACAATGACCTATTTCTTTACATCAAAAATGACAGGTCCACCCCTGACTGTTATATTTCACTGTTGAAATTGTAGATTCTGCAACTTCATGACATTTTTCAAAGTTAGCTTCAGGTTTGTCACTAGATTTAGGTCACAAATTTATCTAGTTTCTATTATTGCAGTAAAAAAAAAAATGGTTCCAAAGGCTATTAGTTGAAAAATAATATTGATTTGTACTTGCATATGTCTAAAGCCGTCAGTGCCTTTTTGGGGTTGATAATGCCTGACACTGGAGATTTGAGTGAAGCTGGTTTGTCAACTGGGATGGTAAAAAGCCTATGCAAAGTAATTTTCCACTAAAGAAAATTGTCGAGATTGAAAGTACTCTGACTGTTATTGATTATATGGTAGCAGAAGTAGAGTTGCCTGAGCAAATGGTAGCTGGCTAACATATAGAAAACACAGAGAAGAAAATGCACTGTTAAGTTCAAGGCAAATGCAACAGTACACACATAGAATTTTCTGTCATTTGATGAAAGAGTTTTGGAAAGTGAATACCAATGCTTCATCACTATTTAACAACTCTAAGTGCAATAATCTGCAGTTTACACTGGCACTTTAATTTAGAAACAACAGTGATTTTCATTATCATTAAATTATTAACAGTCATCTCATTGAATCCTCTGTGTCACAGAGAAACTCAGCAGGCCAAGCGGTCAAAATTTTTTCCACAAAATTTTCCACCATAGCATGATGAATCCCTCCAATCTACTATTGAACTTTGCAATATTTTTGCCAATGCTTCTATTAGACCTCACAAGGGAGTCTCTGACTCATCATACGAATTGAAATTTTACAGATGAAATGTTGATTGTGACAATTCTTATGAGCACTTTTGAAAAGTGTCCCCATTATTTACCTCACTGAACAATGCATAATTCCCAACTGACTATGGGAAGTAAATAAATTATTTTGTTTGAATAAATCCATGCATCCCCAAAGACTATAGTCTGACCAACTCTGACCATCATTTTATTTTACTTTTTTTTTTTAATTTTCTTTACTTTATTGTGTTGGTTTTGCCATACAATGACATGAAACCGCCATGGGTTTACATATGCTCCCCCTCCAGAACCCCCCTCCCTCCTCCCTCCCGATTCCCTCCCCCTGGGACATCTCGGTGCACCAGCCCCAAGCATCAACCACCTTGTCATTTTAGAGAATGGTTGAAGACTTTGTTCTTCTATGACTGAGAACATGAGCATGGTGGAGACAGTGTCAGACACCAGGACACACTGCCATGTGCCAGACCTCCATAACATGCTCCTCTTTCCAGCTTATGCCCCCCATCCAAGCTTTTGCATTGGTCAGCAATTACTTAGTGTACTCACAAGTAACCGAAGGTTCTGCATCTGTTACTGCAGGTAAAAAATAAAAAAGCAGGCAATAACACAATATGTGTGTGATTTAAGGAACAGCTCCGCCAAAGCCTCTAATTGCTCTCAGGATCTGAATTGGCAAAACAGTAAGACATTCAACAAAAGGCTCTATGCAGGTAGGCCTATAAAACCTAATTATTTTTCACAAAGCAGACCATTCCATTTAAAATAAAAGAAAGCTATGAGCAATAAAGACCGTGCTATTAACAATTAGTCTTCTGCACACATGATTAGACTCAGGGAGATAAAGAAGCCTCTAAATTTAATGGCGAACCCCATACTTCTGGCAGGGTTCAATATTCTGTGCTAATTATGTTGAAAGACCTTGTGCTACTTAAAAGTACTCAGACTGCAAAGTATGACACTATCTCCATGGATTCACTGTTAACAGTTAACATTTAACTTTGATATTAAAATATATTTGAATGTATGAATTCAAGAGTAATTTTTTCTTACAATCATTTTAGGAATGGTTTTATGCCTTCACCAACTATAATATTTACTGATATGTATGTAATTCATCATTTCATAGAACTTAAGAAAAAGGAGGCAGAGAATCCTATTCTAAGGAGGAATGAAAATTCATCAAAGGGTCCACACAGTAAGTAAAGCCAATGCAAAAAGAGTTCAGAGCAGAGACTCCAATCTACTATTTATCAAATATGATTTTTAAAACTTATTTTAAATGAATGATGCAAAAAAAAGAAAAACAGACTGGATCCATCAGAATCCAGGAACAAATCCAGTGTGATTTTTTTTTATTATATAGAATCATTATGCCTCTTTTTAAGTAGAAAAGACATTTATTCTTTCATATAGTTTTATATTAATTGGGTTGTATAAAGGATACTTTGCTACTAGCAAGTAAATGTAACTTCAGTTAATATAAATGGAAGTTATCTACACACCAGAGCTGTGCAAAAGACCAAACGTAAAGTTATTGGTAGTGTTTAATGGATGAGTTATTAAAAAGGGAACTTAAGTAATATATTGTTAAAAAATTCTATATTTATTAAGCATACAGAGAAAATGCTATCTCTGCCATTAGAATGGGATGGTCAGGGATGATCTCATTTTTTGTTGCACTGTATTTAATCTGTAAATGTTTATAATCTTTGTGAAATAAATGAGAATCCCACTGGCATTCAAATAATATTGTTTGAAAGGAAAACCATTTTAATTTTATTTCTGCATGTGTGCAATAGGAAAACAAGTAAAAACAATTTTAAAGCCACAGGGAAGCAGAAGTCTTTTTTTCCCCCCTTAACTGCACAATAGTTAGCGTCTCCATAGAAACTGATGGTATTGCAGTAATGTGTCATCAACAAACCCGGGCTTCTAAAATCTACACAAGTATGTTTCTAAAGACATTGAGAAAGCATATAAATCTCTAAAGAGCAAGAAAGACAGCTCAAAATTATGATGGTCTCTTGGAGCAGCTAACTTCTTTTTGGTCATCATCTTAATTCAAAGACCACATAGCTTTTTAGAAAAATTGCCTGCATGTTGTGATTGAAGACTTCTCTGCAGAATCTTGCTTTTGCAAGTTATTTATTAATTATAATTATATGTGTTTATGTCTGCCTTCCTAACAGGAACCAAGAGGGCAGGGGCCATGGTTTATCAGTTCATGACTGTTTGCCTTGTCTTGAACTCAGCAGGACATGTAGAAATTCTTGCTTGGAAGTGATCCCCTCCCACCTCTATCCCCTTACCCTCACATCCACTGTTACCCCATTCCTTATCATAACCTATAAAAACATTCTTAAGCAATGGCCTTTTGTAGGCAAATATTTTCATATTATGAAACAGAGGCAGTTTAACAGAAGTTATATATCTGTAGTTTGTTTCACTTAACCCCAAAGTTAGTCTTATTTGCCCTAGCTGTGTGCAATAAGTTACGTTTACTGTAACTAGCTGTGTACCTTGAACAGATCATTTATCTCCTCTGGCTTTAGTTACTCCAGTGCAATAGGCTTAGATCACTAAGATATATGCTGGCTCTGTTATTTGAAAAGAACCAAGAGTATGGCTCTGGGTCCTGTCTGAATTCCTGTAATCTAACTGAAACCCCAACTATATACTTTAAAGTTAAAAAGTAAATAAAAAAAAAAAACTATTAAGTTTCTTGCTAACAAAGTTTCACAAATTTTAGGGATTTTAAAATTCCATAAATTTATTATCTGACAGATCTTAAGTCAGAAGTCCAAAATCAGATTCACAAGCCTAAGTTTTAAGGGGTCAGATGGGCTGCTTATTCCTGCAGGGTCTAGGGGAATTGCTTCTTTGCCCTCTCCAGCTTTGAGAGGCTGCTCTTGTCCCTGGCCCAAGGTTGCATCAGTCTGCCTTTGGTTTACTTCCCCACATCTCCTCTGACCCTAATTCTCTTACCTCCCTTTTATAAGGGCGCTTGTGATTGCATTGGGTCCACCCAGATAATCCAGCATAATCTCCCCACTTATGTATGTAACTTAATTACACCTACATGTAAACTTTTATATAAATAAACAATAAGGTCGAAATGTATAGCAGGAAGAACTACATTCAATACTCTAGGATAAAGCATAATTGAAAATAATATTTAAAAAACATATATATAGAGAGAGAGAGAGACAGATATGTGTAACTGAACCACTTTGCAGTATAGCAGTAATAAATATACATTGTATATGTTTTGTTGTTGTTCAATCACTTGTTGAGTACTAGTGACTCAACTCTTTGTGACCCCATGAACAGCAGCAGGCCAGGTTTTCCTGGCCTTTACTATTTCCTGCAGTATGCACAAATTCATGTCCATTGAGTCAGTGTTGCTATCTAACTATCTCAATCTCTATCTACTATACTTCAGTAAAAAATAAATATCTACAAAGTTCCTTGTGTCATATAAGGTAACATATTCATAGACTCAGATTAGAACATGGACATCTTTGGGGGCAAACATTTGTCTCACTGTATACTTCAGAAAAAATTTAAACATTAATGGGATTTTCTGGCACCTTTGTGAAGGTCTAGATTTTAGGATTTCTATTCAGTTCAGTTCAGTTCAGTCTCTCAGTCATGTCTGACTCCTTGCGACCCCATGGACTGCAGCACGCCAGGCCTCCCTGTCTATCACCAACTCCTGGAGTTTACTCAAACTCATGTCCATTGAGTTGGTGATGCCATCCAACCATCTCATCCTCTGTCCTCCCTTCTCCTCCTGCCCTCAATCTTTCCCAGCATCAGGGTCTTTTCAAATGAGGCAGCTCTTCGCATCAGGTGGCCAAAGTATTGGAATTTCAGCTTCAACATCAGTCCTTCCAGTGAACATTTAGGATTGATTTCCTTTAGGATGAACTGGTTGGATCTCCTTGCTATCCAAGGGACTCTCAAGAGTCTTCTCCAACACTACAGTTCAAAAGTATCAATCCTCTGGTGCTCAGCTTTCTTTACAGTCCAACTCTCACATCCGTACATGACTACTGGGAAAACCATAGCCTTGACTAGATGGACCTTTGTTGGAAAAGTAATGTCTCTGCTTTTTAATATGCTATCTAGGTTGGTCATAACTTTCCTTCCAAGGAGCAAGTGTCTCTTTGTTTCATGGCTTCAGTCACCATCTGCAGTAATTTTGGAGCCCCCAAAAATAAAGTCTGCCACTTTTTCCACTGTTTCTCCATCTATTTGCCATGAAGTGATGGGACTGGATGCCATGATCTTTGTTTTCTGAATGTTGAGCTTTAAACCAACTTTTTCACTCTCCTCTTTCACTTCTATCAAGATGCTCTTTAGTTCTTCACTTTCTGCCATAAGAGTGGTGTCATATGCATATCTAAGATTACTGATATTTCTCCCAGAAATCTTGATTCCAACTTGTGCTTCATGAAGCCCAGCGTTTCTCATGATGTATTCTGCATATATGTTAAATAAGCAGGGTGACAATATACAGCCTTGACATACTCCTTTTCCTATTTGGAACCAGTCTGTTGATCCATGTTCAGTTCTAACTATTGCTTCCTGATCTGCACACAGATTCTCAAAAGCAGATCAGGTGTTAAGGTATTCCATCTCTTTCAGAATTTTCCACAGTTTATAGTGACCCACACAGTCAAAGGCTTTGGCATAGTCAATAAAGCAGAAATAGATGTTTTTCTGGAACTCTCTTACTTTCTATTAGATTTCTATTAGTCACTCCCAAATACACACATTAGCAGTCTATTCTGGTTTCTTGATAACTGACTTGCTCTGCCAGATATCAGTCATAGCTCTTATAGAAAAGTCTTTTGCATGCAAAAGATAAATCCTTTTATCTTTCAGCAGAAATGGCAGAACTCCTTGGAGACTGAGTTAGATTCAAGTAGTAGCTAAACACCAAAAACACAAACACAAGCTCTGCCTAAAATTGACGCATTAGAGAGGAAAAACAGACCTTTTGTTATGTGCATATGCCAAGAAGCCTCCATGAAACTATGATAGAAATTCTGCGTTCAACACCAGAAACTCATTATGAAAACATAAACCACTACTGTTCAGCTTCCTTCATACAGTCTTAATGATGGTAGGATTTATTTGTTTCTACCTGTGGAGTACAAACTACTTTATAGTAATATGGAGGTCTGAATATATCTTTTCTCTCCTTGAGAAAGTCACTAACTAGAGTTCACAGCTATAATAAGGCAGTTTTCTGTAAGATTTAATTAAAATGAACTAATCTGGCTCTTTTGATTGCTTTTAAAATTATCTTATATTTTTCCAAGAAATGGAATGTTATAAAACATAAGGAAATAGAGCACTTTTGCAGTAGTGATTAACATGAGTGCATTTACAAGAATTTTTGTAGATATACAATTAACAATAATATTTTAGTATATTTCCCAGGAGCATGTGGCTTTTGACATTTGGGAATACATTTCATTTTTCTGATTTACTCCATTGCTCATATCTTACCAAGTTATTTCCCAAAAGATGAATAACTAGCTATGCAGAGTCTCATCCTTTGGATGGGAAGAATGTAAATTTGCTCAGTTTGGTAGGTGAATTAGCTCTTTTTAGCCACAAAGGTCCACTTAATAAATGATGCTCCAGTGCCCTAAATGGTACCTCTGTGACCAGCAAAATCCTTCTTCTTTTTTCCTTTCTTATCATCCTCTAACTTTCCAATAGTGGGCAATTTTCTCCCCACCAGGGGGACAGGAAAGCTCATTATTTGTGAGGCAATTTACAATGTCTCTATTAGCCAGTCCTTGAAAAATAACCTGCTGCTACTCCTATACCTTTCTACATTAATCTTTCCCTCCAGCCTTAGGGCATACAATGTTCTTGGTCATATTATAATTCCCATTTTTCAAGACAGAAAAACAAGTCAAGGTCACAGAGGTTATGATGACTCAGTTTTGGAGAGGAAGACTCAGACCTCTGACGTTAAACCTCCCATTCTGTTTATTGCTTAGCTGACTGAGACACTTGCATTCACTGCAAGGGCAACTTATTTCAAATAATCCATGAGAAAGCAGAACAGTTTTTACTTCTGGTCTGGAAAAATCAGGCCATCTGGCTGCCCTCATGACACATTTGAAAAAGAATATCAGGCTGGAAATTTAGGTCAAAGCAAGCCAAGAAGAAAAGGGCTCATAAGAACAGACAGACACACTTAATGTCAGGTTGATTTTAGACAGGTCCTAAAATGTATAGACGTATGTTTTGAACTGTATTCATGACATTTAGTTTGGATTCTTTTATCATATCTTCATGCTTAGTAAATCATCATGAAATCTGGGTTCTGAAATGGAAAAAGAGATAAAGTAGGTAGAACACAAAATACAATTAAGATGAGGCAGTACCTACATTTTAAATATACCCTTTCTTTAAGTATAGAAAAGTGCTTATTTGTATTGAAGAAAATAAAAATATGACATATTACAAAAATCAACAGTCAAGTTGCTGAAAATACCTATGTATGCATAGCTATATAATGGACAAATACCATTAAATTTTAAATCAGTCATACATATGTTTGTTTTTGAGGTAAGGCTTTGTAAGACGTGATTTAAATGAGGTATCCCATACTTTTAAGGCCATGTTTTGCATTTGGAAAGGAAATGTGTCTTACTATCAATATTATTATCAATTTTGATTATAACTATGAATGCAAGTAGGAAGGATAAAAGGGTACTTGCATTGGCAGGCAGAGTCTTCACCACTAGCGCCACCTGGGAAACCCAGAATGGTACATACAAAAGCTAAAATAAAATTATCTTACAGGCGTGAGGTCATATGTGCTTTATAATTTATGTAATGATAGTAATTCAAATAAAAGAAAATTTGGATTAATTTTAGAATAACCTCCTTCAATTAGCTGTAAGAAATGGTTTTAGTATTATTAGAACAAATAAGGTAATTCTACATTACCAGTCAAAGTATATATTTGTCAGTCTTATTGTATAATTAGTTCACCTAAAATTGTTATTTAGAATGGACATTTGCCTTAGTTTCTTCATTTTTTTAGACAATAGGCAGTGTGTAAAATTGGAGCAGTTTGGCACAATGAATAGATGTCCCTAAGACTGGCTATTGTAAGGATTTAATCATGGTTTCTGAGTATGACCAAATAGTAATCTAAGAAATAATTTTGCCATGATTAAAGGGTAGAGTGTTGTAGTTTTTGTTGTTAAGAATTTCAGGGTTTTTTTTTCATAATACATAAAAAAATATAAAGCAAACTACTACTTTTTGAGGATATATTTCTTTTGTATGGACCACAGGGTATGATAAAGAACAAAGTATAGATTAAGAACTGAATTAATATGATAGTCAATTGAATCTGAGGAGTGACTATCCTTTTAAGGCATTTTTCCATCAGTGGGTGAAGTCTTAAACATGAAAGGGGAATATTTTGTTGTTCTCCCATTAGAAAGTGAATGAATCCATTAGGTTATCAGAATCTATTTAATGGAATGGTCTGAAAAGTCTCTTATTTTTTATCATTGAAAGAATCAGTATTTAAAAGAACACCTGAGCCCTGATTTTATTTTCACTTGTATATGGGGGAAAATATCTTTAATTTGATAATTCATTATTACAATATAATGACTTGGTTGCCTGAATTTCCATTCTTAAGCAAAAACAGAAACACTACCATTATCACCAAGTAGCATTTATTGGCTGTCTAATCACTACAGAAAAATACAAATCTCCACAAATCAACAATCTCCTGCAACAAAGAAGCTATGATCCTTCTAAGAACTTATGGGCTGACACAATAAAATGTGAAAAAGCAGATAGTCTGTAAACTACCTGGAGTAAAGCATGAAGGAATTTTTTCCCACTTCTTAAGCCTTATTTTAATGCTTTTAGGCCACTAGTTACCATTCATGTCACTACAACACACATTTACAAAATGGCCCCAGTAATCTGAAAATATATAACTGTAACAGTAAAAGGTGAGTAATTCACCCTGTAATCACAGAGAGATTCTAGTCTATACAGAAGAATAGACATGAAAATTAGATTTAAAATTGTTTTCCCTCTTCCTATCTAACAAATAGCATAGATACTTGAATCTTGCTCTCAGTCTTATTTAAAAATTCCATAAAATCAGATAACAGGAGTCAAAAATCATCACTAATTCATATATAATAACCTCTATTATCACTAAATTATATTAAAACACTGCATACAAGATACTTTGCATGCATTATTTATATTTCTCACAAAAGATCTTATGAGGTAATCACTATTTATAACTCCATTTTATTTTTTACCAGATGTAGAAATTGAGGGCTTCTCCGGTCGCTCAGATGGTAAAGAATCTGCCTGCAATGCAGGAGACTCGGATTCAATCCCTGGGTTGGGAAGATCCCCTGAAGAAGGGAATGTCAATCCATTCCAGTATGCTTGCCTGGAGAATTCCATGGATAGAGGAGCCCGGCAAGCTATAGTCCATGAGGTCTCAAAGAGTCATATTTGGTGACTAACACTTTCATGTGTAGCAATTTTGGTGAAAAAGGTAAAATATTGTAACTTCCTTGATGTCATATAGAATTTCACAGGAAATTCAGAGCTCCAAAAACTCCACACATGCAAAAAAAGAAAAAGAAAAGAATCACTAGCCTACTCCCAAAGCTATGTTGCTCGCACAGCGCCATGTTGACTCTCATCAGAATTCTCTATAGACAGCTATAAAATTTCACTGTAATCAAAATATGTATCTATATGTTAGCCAATAGAAGATAGCATAAAAACTGGAGAGAAGCACGTAAGTTTCCCCATGATCAAAACCAAAGTGGTAATGTTACTTTTGACAGTATTTTTAAAGACATATGAGAAGAGTAGCATTGGGAAGCATAGCCAAGGATGATGCACTTGGGCTTCCTTTATGGCTATGGTAGACTATCAAATTTGGGCAGTTATATCTTGACATCTTTTTCTTTACAACAAATCTATTCTTATCTGGCAAAACACTTCCATGCATCATGTTCCTCTGTTAGGTATTTATTCTATAATATTGTAGAATTCCTTGTAGGTGAATAAGGATAACATAATCATGGAAATATGATTAGTCTTCAGAAATAGAGAGTTTTCTGTGCATGTGGGACAACATGTCTCTGTGGCTCAATCTCATACGAAACAAGTAAACAAGTCTAACTAATGTTCTTTCGATTGTCAGTGCGGCATATTCTTAGATAAAGGAAAAGAAAAAGTAGGTAAAGGATAGAAAAGGACTCAGAAGAGTAGCAAATAGGGTTGTTTGTTCAGCACTTGTCTTTCACCTTCTAGAAACTTCAGTCTATTCTCTTGTCATAAACAGTTCCCATATGAATGTTCACTTTAGCTCAAAACAACTCCATTCTCAGGCCACAGAAGATTAGTTCAGTCTTGGGAGCTAACACAGTAATTCCTCCACTATGTCATCAGAGAAGTTGAACTGTTCAGGGAGGCACTGAAGGCAAGATACCAAGATAAACAGAAACAAAATGTCAGAAGAGAATGTTGTCAGCATTCAACCTTTGGTTGTTATTCCAGAGGGCCAGTTGCTCCTATATCATCACACTGTTTTATTGTTCACTATTTTCTTGAAATATAGAATCTAATAGATTTCCAGTTTTTTAACAGGTCAGTTGGAGCTAAATTTCTATGGAGGCACAACTCACAAATAAATGGCTACCATATATTAAGTATCTCAATATATGCTGGGAACTATGACAAGTCATAAACAGCATATTGAAAACCAGAGACATCACTTTGCCAACAAATGTCCATCTAGTCAAAGCTACATTTATCATATACAAATGTGACAGCTGGACTATAAGGAAGGTTGAGCAACAAAGAATTGATGCTTATGAACTGCAGTGCTGGAAAAGACTCTTGAAAGTCCCTTGGACAGCAAGGATATCAAATCAGTCCACACTAAAGGAAATCAATCCTGAATATTCATTGGAAGGACTGATGCTGAAACTGAAGCTCCAATACATTGGCCACCTGATACAAAACGCTGACTCAATTGAAAAAACTCTGATGCTAGGAAAGATGGAAGGCAAGAGAAGCAGGGGACGACGTAGGATAAGATAGTTGGATGGCATTACCGACTCAATGGACATGAGTTTGAGCAAAGTCCTGGAGATAGTGAAGGACAGAAAAACCTGGCACGGGGTCACAAATAGTCGGACATAAACTTGCAAATGAAAAACAACAATGACAGGCACTTCACAAACTTTCTGTCTAATGTTTGCAGACATCCTATAATAAAGGTATTATTCTCTGCATTTTACAGGTAGAGAGAGAAACTGAGAGTCAGAGATTAAATTGCCCAAGATTTTACAGCAAGAGTGAGAAAGACAAAACTGATTCACATATATGCTTCCTATATCTAAACCAGAAAATGTATGGACTACTCACTAAGTGCTGCACTAAATATGCCAGCAAATTTGGAAAACTCAGCAGTGGCCACAGGACTGGAAAAGATTAGTTTTCATTCCAATCCCAAAGAAAGGCAATGCCAAAGAATGCTCAAACTACCACACAATTGCACTCATCTCACATGCTAGTAAAAAAATTCTCCAAGCCAGGCTTCAGCAATACGTGAACCGTGAACTTCCAGATGTTCAAGCTAGTTTTAGAAAAGGCAGAGGAACCAGAGATCAAATTGCCAACATCCAATGGATCATCAGAAAATCAAGATAGTTTCAGAAAAACATCTATTTCTGCTTTATTGACTATGCCAAAGCCTTTGACTGTGTGGATCACAATAAACTATGGAAAATTCTTAAAGAAATGGGAATATCAGACCATTTGACCTGCCTCTTGAGAAACATGTATGCAGGTTAGAAAGCAACAGTTAGAACTGGACATGGAACAGCAGACTGGTTCCAAATAGGAAAAGGAGTATGTCAAGGCTGTATATTATCACCCTGCTTATTTAACTTATATGCAGAGTACATCATGAGAAATGCTGGGCTTCATGAAGCACAAGTTGGATTCAAGATTTCTGGGAGAAATATCAATAATCTCAGATATACAGATGACACCACTCTTATGAAGAAAGTGAAGAAGAACTAAAGAGCCTCTTAATGAAAGTGAAAGAGGAGAGTGAAAAAGTTGGTTTAAAGCTCAACATTCAGAAAACTAAGATCATGGCATCCAGTCCCATCACTTCATGGCAAATACATGGGGAAACAGCGGAAACAGTGACAGACTTTATTTTTTGGGCTCCAAAATCACTGCAGATGGTGATTGCAGTCATGAAATTAAAAGACACTTACTCCTTGGAAGGAAAGTTATGACCAACCTAGATAGCATATTAAAAAGCAGAGACATTACTTTGTCAACAAAGGTCCATCTAGTCAAGGCTCTGGTTTTTCCAGTGGTCATGTATGGATGTGAGAGTTTGACTATAAAGAAACCTGAGCGCTGAAGACTTGATGCTTTTGAACTGTAGTGTTGGAGAAGACTCTTGAGAGTCCCTTGGACTGCAAGAAGATACAACCAGTCCATCCTAAAGGAGATTAGTCCTGGGTGTTCATTGGAAGGACTGATGTTGAAGCTGAAATTCCAATACTTTGGCCACTTGATGCGAAGAGCTGCCTCATTTGAAAAGACCCTGATGCTGGGAAAGATTAAGGGCAGGAGGAGAAGTGGACGACAGAGGATGAGATGGTTGGATGGCATCACCGACTGGATGAATATGGGTTTGGGTGGACTCCGGGAGTTCGTGATGGACAGGGAGGCCTGGCATGCTGTGGTTCAGGGTAGCAAAGAGTCAGACATGACTGAGAGACTGAACTGAACTCACTGATACCCCATCAAAAGAAACAAAAACTTGTAGAGGTAGCACACCAGTGTGTGCAGCACTGGAAAACAGCAGGATCAGAAGATTCAAATATGAGGGCAAATTTTGCACTAAAACTTTATCAATAACTCAAAGCAATAATTGAGTGGTAATAAAACCCAGATTTGAATGTATCACATGAGTGGCACTGTTTTTGAGAAAGACTTTGTGGGGCAGTCTGGGAACCTAATCACCATTTTCTACATAAAAATATATATGTATTTTTTTACTTCCAAACTATTGACTAACAAGTGAATGTTAGGACACATCTCCTTTGAAACTTGGTGCCTGACTGCATTAATACTGCTCACTTTGATAGAATATTGAAAATTACAGAATTACATTTTTAAAGCACTTTAGATACTGAACGTAAATAGTCTTTATTTTTCTTCTGAAAATTTATTTTGAAATACATTATTTATTGAAAACTTTACTTGGCCATAAAATATGTAAAAAATTTATTAAAAATTGAAAGTCTTTGACGATAAGGCTCCATATGCTCAGTCCTATGGACTGTGGCCCACCAGTCTCCTCTGTCCATGGGATTCTCTAGGCAGGAATCCTGGAGTGGGTTGCCATTTCCTCTTCCAGGGGATCTCCTTGACCAGGGATTGAAACCACATCTCTTATGTCTCCTGCACTGGCAGGCAGATTCTTTCCCAGTGAGCCAGCTGGAGAGTCGATATAAGGCTCCACATATATAGCTAAATGTCTCTGGGAAAGTATCAAATAACAAAGCTAAAACGTTTCAATATCATTACTAAGAAAAGGAAAGACAAACAAAGATACAGTAGAATTGGAGAAACCTACAAGTTTTCAACAGCTCAATTATCTGTCTGCACTTTAGTGGCAGGCTGGCAAAAGAATATATTTTTATTTTCCACCTTTCGAATTCATTTTTGCCCATATTCTTTACAGCAATTGGTTGTGCAAATGCAGCAAGTGTGTTCTGTCATAGTCAATAAAAGGCAACAGAAAATTGCATATGGGAGTAACCTTCCAATCAGGAGCATTGCATACATATGCTGAGTCTCCGTTTAATAATCTTACTTTTCAATTTACAGTTAAAACAAAAATCCATCAGGAAGTAATATTTTCAGTGATGCTTATGCAATAATGGTGGGCATTCACTCTGAATATTAGAAACTAAGCACAAAAGCACATCTTATTTACTCAACCATACACTCTGACAAACAAAACTTTGTGCAATGTTGCTTCATTTTGTAGCACAAGACAATCTAAAAACAAAGTATGTCTCGTTGAATCAATTTGTATCTCCATTTAGTTGAAGTTTTCAGTGCTACTCCTCAGTATGTTCCAATGCACCAAACACAATGAGACACTAAGTAGGACTTTGTCATTATCATTCACAAGGTTTCAGTACACCACTTGCTCCAAAGTGTCCAAATCATTTTCAGTTTGCTTAGCAGCTCTACATTATGTAAAATTTAATTGGTGATTCATCTGGTCAAATTTTGTCCTATCCTTTCCTAACAATGAATCTAACTTAAACATATAGAAAAATAGGTAAAATTGATAATGGATCTTACTTAATTTAAAGCAAGAGAAATAACTCTTGAGCTTTATAACACTTTTAACCAGCAATAACCAATATATGTCTCACAAAATCACTAACAGGGTCAGTCAGCCACTGTTATTAGGATATTTTAGGATTCAGTTTCCTCTGGATTCTCCTCATGCTTTTCTAGGATTGTCTTTTCCTAGTATTTTCCTATATCTTCATTTTGCTATCAGTGATTGGTCCTGAAAGTGTATTCTTTTATACTTTATAAATTTGATTCTGCAGCATGCATAAATTAAGGTCCCCATAATAAGAATTTTCAAATCACTTTTATCTTGTTCTCCAATGTAATTTATACAACATCCCCTGGAAATATTTGCTCTGGAGACCCACAAAAGACCCAAGAAAAACCCTTTTCTTGGTAAGTTTACTTATTTTTTTCATTTTCCTAACCACAATTTCCTGTTTTCCTTTTGTTCATTACTTTCCATGTTTTCAGCTCCACATATTATTTATCTGTGATTCTGTCCTATAGCAAGTATTAGAGAAAAAAAATATTTAATTCATGTTATTAAATTCAGGAGAATAAAGGTTAACATGAGTTAAAGTTCTAGTAAAACACTAATAAAAGCACGTTGCTAAAGTGATGCCTAGAGAAACTCTCTTCAATAGACAGATCATTTAACTTATAAATATCATATCAGTATTTTGGCAACTTTTTATGTAGTGCTTGAAGTGCTCATAAAGTTTAAACTCATACTAAATTCTATTTTCTAATTAGTTTTAATAAATCTGGAAAACCCTTGGCCTTTATCAGAGATCTCAATCTAAAATCCTGCAACCTGAATGAAAGTGGGCCTGCAGATGTTTGCTTTTCTGGCCCAAAGACAAAATGTCAATTGAATTTGAATACATGTGAGTGGGTTATTTACTCTTTATTTTCCTATGTGCTCCATCATTCTCCTTTGCTTTGACCTCTGATGAGTTATAGACTTTTGCTACTACCTATATATGTAGGAATTTGCAAAAAAAATGAAGCACTCATTGACTGTAGACAATAGGTAAATTTTATTTCAGTTCCACCTTGAAATTAATAGTTAAAACCTACTTCCAGTCCTTAGGAAGACTGACTTTACAGATGGTCCACTGGTCATGAGAAATACTGCCTCCAATATAGGAAGATCCCCAGTATTTCATCTTATTCTGCTTCAAGATGTCAAAATTACTCACTACTGTTTTTCCATGAAATTATGTTACATAGTTACCTACACCACCTTCTCATAATTCTAATTCTTAAGCACTCTCATGGTGTCCTCTTCAGGAAATTATGTAACAAATTCTCCAGGACCACAAATTTGTACTGCGTGAAACAGTAAAGATATCTGATTCCATTGACTTGCCCTACTCCACCTGTGGAAAAGACAGTTGTGTCATCAGCTCTTTCTGAAATCAAACACCTACTTTTCTCTCTATTCAGTAGCTGTTAATGGGATAGTGACTCCTTATTTCTATCAGCCTTCTTTCCATTGCATTTAACCCTGTTCATAGAGACCATCTTCACAGATGTTTTCCAAGGATTAGAGCTAATCCAACTAAAGAGTTGAAAGTGTCTTGCAAATAAAAAAAAAGTTAGCTTTTAAGTATAAAGTATTAGGATTATCATTTTAGTGCATATTAAATTCAAGTAGCTCATCTTTGCCTTCAGGGTTCTGGCTTTCTGTGCACTTGTAAATCTCAGCTATCAAGCACATTTCTAAAATAATACAAAAGTTAAACTGATATGTTACCAAGGATTTTTGACACCCACTGCAGATATCTGATCTGTACTTCAGAGAAATATGGTTGAAAAAAGTCAAAGTTCACATTTATATGGTATTCTGTATTTTCAAAGATCACTTGCTATATTATACAGCAGTCACATGGCAATTGGGACTCAGAGATAATTATCAGTTAATTTATATGCCACATATGTGAACATATCATAGCTTTTTAAAAAAATAATTGAGTGAAAATGCACATCTGCCATGTACAGAGAAGTGGTAACTGCCAAACAAGATTTACAGCTTACTTATTTTATACCTGAAAAGACAGCAAATACATAAGTGAGTGATGCAACGATGCCTACAAGGTTAATATAAGAAAATGAGCTTAACAAAATGTCAATTTTAAATAAGACTTTCTCATCTCTAGAAACTAAATATTAAGGAAATTATAATGATGCCAGACTTTTTAAAGATGTCAATTTTGACATAATCATCACTACACTGAATTTATTTGTACATGGAATTTTACTAATTATTGCTACCAGAAAAATAAATCTTCTACTAATTCCTGATATATTAAATCCACAGCATGCAAAATATATGCATCCAAGAGCAATGAAATTAATTTTGTTTTCAATTATAAAGATATGCATTGTGCTAGGCCATCTTGGCTTTCACATGTCTAAAGTCTTTGTGCAAAAAGAAATCCAATTTGTCCGTTACCACCCAGGAGCCAACAACTCTTCAAAAACTTTCAACAGTGAAAACATATCACCTAGAGGAAATATTTGTTGTTGCTGCTTCATTTCGTTTTATTTTTGAGACAGATCAATATCATTCAGAAACAGCTATGGTGAATCTAGCATACACTCAATCTAGAAAACATCACCAAAGTTCAAAAGTGGGATAGAAACCATTTGTACTGATTCCATATTTGATCTCGACATAAGCTCTGGAGAGGATGCAAGGTCTCATCTAAACTTTAACATTTATTTATTTCTGAGTTGATACCTGGGTCATATGTTTTCCCAGTATAGCTTAAAGATATGTATTAAGCATTAATGTACTCAGATCTATTCTAGAATATAATATACAATACCTTCTTACAGAGATCTTATTTTCCATCACTATACAAAAGAAACTCTGGATTGCTGAATACGACCATATAATAAAACAAAAAATATTTAAAGAGTCAATTATGAATTAAAATAAAGAATTAGGAATGGTGCTAATTTTGTAGTAAATGCAGTGGGATGCAGGTGAGAGAAGGAAAATGATAGAGAAGCAGAACTCACATTGACTAAAATAATCATAAAAGCTTCAGAGATGGAGAGGCTGGAACTATTATTTGACGGAAAATGGGCTAAAGAGAAATAGGAAGAAAGGAAAAGAAACTTCCAGATAGGAAAACAGTGTGAGCAAAGGACAGGAGTTGGAATATTCCCTAAATGTTATTTCACATTCTCCTTCCCAGAAGCCAACAATGACTCCCAATTATCCTTTGTATATAATTAAAATTCCTAATCACAAGTTTCAAAAGGTCCACCTCCCCATCACCTAGATCTACAGCTAATACTCCATTCAGGTCTATCAACTTAACTCTACAGAGTTATTACTTCTGCAATCTCTAAACCTTCTCCTAAGGTACTTCTCTAAGGCACCACTGCCTGTTCAACTCAAAACTTCAAAAATGTTTTAAACTCAAGCCATTCTGTCTTTGGTTCCCTTCACTAACCACTGCTGGAGGACAGACACACTAGTTTTAACAAACTATGTAGTGTGCATGATGGTGTATAATGTACTCAGTCGTGTCCAACTCTTTGCAACCCCATGGGTTATAGCTCACCAGGCTCCTCTGTCTATGGGATTTTTCAGGCAAGAATACTGGATTGGGTTGCCATTTCCTTCTCTAGGGGATCTCCCTGTCCAAGGAAACGAACCTGCAGCTCCTGCTGCATCTCCTAAATTGCAGAGTTTTTGGGTTTTTTTTAATCACTGAGCCACCAGGGAAGATCCTATTCATATATAAAATATAATTTGTGTTTCTGCTTCACTGTGCTTTATTTTTGTATGCATTCAGTGTTGTTGTAAACAGAAGCAGAAACTAAATATTTCATTAACTAGATTAGATTATGAGGCCCTTGAACCATTTATGTATCAGGAAATTTCTATTAGATCTAGAATCATGGATTTTTATTGCATATTTCATGCATTTATTCACCAAACATTTACTGATAACTGTGAGAAAAGCACCATATACATTTACAGTATATAGTATTTGGACCACAAAATGATTTCAACTCAGTGGGAAACCAAACAGTAATTCAGGCAGTATGTGAAAAATGCCATATGAGGTAATTTCAGGAGTTGAAAGCTTATTTCCAGACGTGGTATTCAGAATTAGATTCATGAATAAGGATGTGTCTGAGCTGGACAAGAATTATAATGCCTAGAAATGAGAGGAGATGACAATATAGGAATGAAACAAAACAAAAATACAACATAAAGGTATGAAATATGTAAGCTATAATGGAGGTGGTGAGCAGCCTAGTTTAACTGGAGCAGAGTGTATTTTATTGCATAAGATTTTATACAAACCAGTCCAACTTGCACTCACTTCAGAATCACTATAATTATTATTTTTAAGTGTCACCTGTGAAATGGGTTCACCAGAAAGGGTTCTGGAGTTCTGCCTTAACTCCTGACTCTGCCAGTAGCTAATTGATTAATATTTGAAAAGTTCTAAGTCTCAGTTTCTTTAAATATAAACCAAAAATTAGAACTACCCAATATCTTCAAATTTCCAATATTCCTGCTTTAACACCCTATTTACTTTTTTTGGTACACTCATTTCTATTTATTTATAGTTACTTATCTGTGTCCATTCTTTACAAATAGAATGTGGATTTCATGAATGTAGGGATCATTTCTACCCTCTCCACCACTCTATCCTAAATACTTAGCTTACTGGAGATATAGTTTGAAAATTATCAGTGTTTTTTTTTTTTATCACATGAAGAAGATTTTTATTTTGTAGTTCACCCAAAGCACCCAATTGAATGAGGCAAGGTAGAATAGGAAGACTAGGATTTGTTTAAGATGGAACACAAAAAGGGAAAAGAAACAGAGATAAAAGTAAGCTTTTGGTAGTCAAAATCTGATTTTTCTGCACATCTAAAACTTGCATTATTTTATCTTGAGAAATATGTCAACATTAATTTGGCTCCTCTTGAGGGTAATGAGGATCAGACTTGGCAGAGACAACAGGAAAAGGCTATGAAGCCAAATCCTACCCTCCCCTTTCTGGCCCCAGAGAATACTGGAGAAAAGGTAAAGTTGAAGAGCCATTCCAGTAGATGTGTGTCCTGACTTTCCCAGATTGTCCAAAAGATAGGGAGGCGCATCAGGTAAGTGGGAGGAACCTTATGAGCAGAGTGGGGCTTGTACTAGTTGAAAGTTCTACCATTACTCTATCTAGTCTCTGTAACTTTGGAAGAAGCCAACTCGTGGCATACCCCACGTGGTCTTGGAATACAGCTTAATCTCATACCGTTAGATGTAGAAGTAATCACACAAATAAAGGCCCTTGGGTTTGTTTTGCCAGATTGCAAGCACTATCTGAAGGCTTCCCAAGTGGCCTAGTGGTAA
Source organism: Antilocapra americana (assembly GCA_007570785.1). Lineage (NCBI taxonomy): Eukaryota > Metazoa > Chordata > Mammalia > Artiodactyla > Antilocapridae > Antilocapra > Antilocapra americana. The sequence continues at coordinate 10,270,187 of ML664161.1, read as the reverse complement.
AAAAATTTGCATGCCAATGCAGAAGATGGGAGTTCTATCCCTGGGTGGGGAAGATCCCCTGGAGTAGGAAATGGCAATCCACTTCATTATTCTTGCCTCGAAAATTCTATGGACAGAAGGAGACTGGAGGGCTACAATCCAAGGAATTGCAAGGGATTAGACATGACTGAGCACACACACACAAAGCACTATCTCATGGTCAAGATATTGAGTTGAGAACCAGCAAGCCTGCTATGCATCCACCAGGACGATATGGAAGAATCCAGAAAAGAGGATGGAAGTGAATAGGAGCAGAAACCAGGGTCCAGCTTCCTTGGAGCCTAATGGGGCCAGTGCAGTCAGTTAGAGGAGATCAAGATCGATCAGCAGGGGACATAAATTGTACTAGCTGCAGATACCAATCACAATAATTGGTACACTCACATGGAAGGTGCAGGAACTAAATCTGACAACAGAATACTGAAATGGAGAAACTCACCTTTTGCCATAGTCTCACACATAACATCCTTCCAAATACCCCTGACATGATTTTAGGGAGGAAAAAGCAGTAACAAAATTTTATTTCAGAAAGTAGCAATTTGTCCATGAGATTTTGAAGCCTAATTTTGAATACTGACTATAAGACTATTTAAAACAGATTGGAAGTTTAGCTGATTTTTAACCAGCAGAGGAAGGCAAGAGTAATTTTCCTACACAGCCAGTTAGAATGTGAATTAGACCATGTGATTTGCCTACAATATCTTTTATAACATAGTGTCTGGCACACCTTTAGTATTCAATAAACACCCTTATTTTAATGACTAAACCAATTAAAGGGCTCTCTAAGTAACTATGATTCTTTGATTTCACGGTATTACTAAGATTAAATAGAAAATACAAATGACCTTTCAGTTGTTCTCTGCTTCCCAGCCATAACGCACTCAGAGGAATACAAAGTCCTAAGAAAACAATATTGTTTTTTGAGGCCAAAATTCAAATCCCAATGAATCATTAACTTGATCTAAGCTTACTGAAACTTAACACCTCAGGAGAACAAACAAATTAAGAGGATTCCATTGCCTTTTCAGGAGCAATTAACAAATCCTTACATCAGTATTTAAGGAAATTTCCGTAACAAAATTTCTAGCAGTTATGGGCCTCCCTGGTGGCTCAGATGGTAAAGAATCCACCTGCAATGTGGGAAACCTGGGTTTGACCCCTGGGTTACGAAGACCCCTGGGAGGAGGGCATGGCAATACATTCCAGTATTCTTACCTGGAGAATCCTCGGGAAAGAGAAGCCTGGCAGGCTACAGTCCATAGGGTCTCAGAGTCAGACACAACTGAGCGACTAGGCACACATATTTGACTTACTGATTTGCAAAACATGTTCAACAAACACTATGGCTTGTAGAGTCCTTTAATATTTGGAGAAAAAGGCCTTGAAAAGTCCAAGCACACTCTCACTCAGACTGTTTAGGTCCACAACTCAAACAAATACATTTCCATGTATGAACCGCACAACACCCATAAGAGCAGGCATTTTAAATACTAGAATGTATTATTATTGGAGAAGGAAATGGCAACCCACTCCAGTATTCTTGCCGGGAAAATCCCACAGACAGAGGAGCCTAAAGGGCTACAGTTCATGGGGTCACAAAGACCTAGACAAGACTGAGCAACTAAACAATAATGTCTCACTATTGCATTCCCTACTGTTGATTTTGGACCTTTCTTAGAAAACTATTTCTTGAAATTTAACTCAGATTTAAAAACTAGTATGCAATTAGAGTGGCTGGTGTCCTCTAGACTGTTTTATGTTGATTTATTTCTAATTTGGGAGCCTCTTATTGATTGCTTGGCACTAGTTGCTAGATTTTCTGTTTTTAAGACAATCTTGTACAGGAGAATTATCTGAAATCTCAGCTTATGCACTTTTCAAACACCTTGCTGGAGATATATATGTTGAAAAAAAAAAGTATTTATCTGAGCCCATAACTTAACACCTTTTTACATATCAATATTTAAAAATTTTATTTTTGTCACAGTTGAATAGGGGAATATGAATCTCCCCAAATACAACTATGTTTTAAAAATCCAGACACATTTGTATTTTCTTTTTCAGAATATTATCAAGAGTCATTTACCACTTTGGAGAATGGGGTGACTGGCAGCAGGGCTGCTGATAGTGTTTCTGTCTCCAGCACCTGTATCTCACCCATGTATTTGTCTGCATTTTAGCCATTTTAGCAATTCTATGCATAGGCATATGCATCTGACTACTTTGTCTACCTTTTAGTGAAGCCATACCCATGCATTTACATAATAAAGTATATATCATTTTAAAATTAGTTTTAAAAAAGGCATATGTGGGTAGAGAATACCATCTACTAGTTTCATATCAGTATAATTACAAGTACATTAAGTTTATTTTTGTTCTTATTTTCATTAGGAGGTGGGTCAAAGAGGATCTTGTGATTTATGTCAAAAAGTGGTCTGCCTATGCTTTCCTCTAAGAGTTTTATAGTCTTTGGCCTTACATTTAGGTCTTTAATCCATTTTGAGTTTATTTTTTGTGTATGGTGTTAGGAAATGTTCTAATTTCATTCTTTTGCATGTAGCTGTCCAGTTTTCCCAACAACACTTATTGAAGAGACTGTTTTTTCTCCATTGTATATTTTCATCTCTTTTGTCAAAGGTAAGGTGCCAAAGGGTGTGTGGGTTTATCTCTGGCTTTCTATCTCATTCCACTTATCTATATTTCTGTATTTATGCCAGTACCATACTGTCTTGATTATTGCAGCTTTGTAGTATACTCTTAACCCTAATTAAACTTAAAAGTGTTTGCAGAGCAAAGGAAACTACAAACAAGATGAAAAAACAACACTAAGAATGGGAGAAAATAATTTCAAATGCAGAAACTGACAAAGGATTAATCTCCAAAATACACAAGCAGCTCAATTAAAAAAAAAAAAACAACAAATAACCCAATCAAAAAATGGGCAGAAGACCTAAACCTACATTTCTCCAAAGAAGGCATACAGATGGCCAACAAACACTTGAAACAATGCTCAACATCACTTATTATTAGAGAGATGCAAAATAAAACTACAATGATGTATCTCCTCACACTGGTCAGAATGGCCAGCATCAAAAAATCTACAAACAATAAATGCTGGTGAGGATGTGGAGAAGAGGGAACCCTCTTCCCCTATTGCACTGTTGGTGAGAATGTAAATTGATGCAGCACCTATGGAGAACAGTATGGTGATTCCTCAAAAATTAGGAATAAAACTACCATATGACCCAGAAATCCCACTACCAACCATATACTCTGAGAAAACCATAATTCAAAAAGACACATTTACCCCAGTGTTCATTGCAGTACTATTTACAATAGCGGGGACACATAAGCAACCTAGATGTCCATCAACAGATGAATGGATAAAGAAGTGGCACAGGTTGTGTGAGGGTTCCTCTACTCTTCCCATTGAATTGGTCCTTGTCTTCCTTTAATTATCCCAGGACTCCAGTGATCCTGGGAATGAAGCCATTTAAGACTTGGGTCCCTCCATCTGTGACTCCAAGACCCCCAGCGCATAGTTCTTATCTCCTCGGTCAAATCCAGGCTGCAGTAAGTCTGGCATTATGGCCAGCACAAAGAGGACCCAGCAAAGGAGTTGGAAGCTGCATATTTTCAAATGGCATTGAGGAGAACCTGGTCCCGTGAACACACCTAATTTCAAGGGGATCTTGGGGTGCAGATTCTACCACCTGGGAGAGGAGAATGGATTCAGGGGGCAAAAATCTGCCTTTCAAAACGCTTTCATAATCTCTGCATGGATCAGAGCAGTAAGGGGCAAGGCTTAAACGTTCCCAAACAAGGGGCAGTCTTGCCCTGTTGTTTGCACACTGGGTGGCTGTGTTGTATTATAAAAGCCCTTCCCCACTGAAAGTACTGGCCCATCAGTGTCATGCTTTCCCAGATGTGTTGCTGAACAAATGTGCTAACAGAATCTCAGCCATTTGGGGCTGGATCTTTCTCCAACACTCAAACTTTGTAAAGCCCCTTCTAGGTTTGGCCAAGTAACTTTCTCCTTCTTGCTTTTTATATTTCCCTCATGGTTCAAAGCTAAGCATTAGGGGAAGGACTTGTCCATTTTTAACCAATCAAGTCCAAAATGGCCTCCTAAATGTATGTTTCTCTGGCTTTGTGTTCTTTATTTATCACATGCTTTGATGTTGTTATACCCAAGGCCATCTTCCAGCCCCTCTTCTACTGAAAATGAATCACATTTATTTCTAACTAAGACACTGTTGGGGAAAAGGGAGAGAAGAAAATAGCTAGTTTCCTTAAGTACAGAACCAAGAAATGCAATAGTCCCACCTCAGTTTTTGGCAGCTCTTTCCTGAAGCCATAATATATTCCTCTAGATAAGCACAACTACGAGATACCATAGCAGCAGCAAAGGAGACATTGTTCAAAAATAACTTTTTTTTAATAAAAATGTAATTGCCTCATTACTGACATTGATCAGAATAATCCAAACCATTGCATTTCATATGAAGATTAGTCTAAATGGAACTTGGGATCAATTCTATTATAAAATGGCTGGGTAGTTGGAAAAACAAAGTGGTCCTTCCTCAGGCAGCACAATCTCAACTGCTGATGACTTATCTGTGTTGAGTAAGATCTTAAAATGGATGAAACCTCATGAGGCTTCTTTGTGGCTGCCTTTCTATACATTGCACAGCACTTCTGTTTACTTTTCCTAAAGAATGAGATGAATGTAAATTGAAGAGTGTAGCAAATGAAGTGGCTGTCGACAGTTACATCTAAGGAATAAATCTTTAAAAAAAAAAAAAAAGAAGTGGCACAAATATACAATGGAATATTACTCAGTCATAAACAGGAACAAATTTGAGTCAGTGAGGTGGGTGAACCTAGAGCCTGTTATACAGAGTAAAGTAAGTCAGAAAAAGAAAAGCAAAAACTGTATAGTAATGCACATATATAGGGAATCTAAAAAAAATGGTACTGATAAACCTATTTGTAGGCAGGAATAGAGACACAGACATAGAGAACAGACTTGTGGACACAGCAGTGGAAGGAGAGGGTAGGACAATTTGAGAGAATTAGCACTGAAACATATCCATTACCATAGACAAAACAGACAGCTAGTAGAAACTTGCTGTATAAAACAGGAAGCTCAACCCAGCGCTTTGTGACAATCTAGGGTAGTGGGAGGGAGGCTCTATAGAGAGATGACATGTATATTTATGGCTGACTCATGTTGTTGTACAGCAGAAACCAATACAATATTGTAAAATAATTATATTCCAATTAAAATTTTTTAGAAAAATTTAAAAAGTACATTACAAGATATTTTATACAAATGACTTACTGGATCTGCTCATTTTGAGAACCACTGTTTCAGAGGAACCTACTATGCTTCTACAAATATATAGTTAAGTCCCAAATCTGAAGAAAACAACATAATTGTAGATTCTGTTTGGAGTTTCCTGGCAACCACAGGAGAACCCAACATACATAGATTAGCATCCCAGTGCCACACTTTCTCAACCATGATAACTACCCTTCCTGAACACGTCACTATACCAAATACATCACCGAAATTTACTATGAAGTCCTTGAGTGTCTATTATATGTGAGACATTGAAGTGCAGTTGTCTAGCTCATCTACATGACTAGGAGAAGCACAGATAAGCAACAGCATACCAGTGATTAGAGGCTGGCAGAACTTTACACAATGATGAAAACAAAAATTAACCATCCTTAGGAAATCACCACAGAGCATAATTTGAATTCAAAAGCTTTAAGAATACAGTAACTCTGACTTGAGCAGAAGAGAAATAAAATAAGTTTAAATCTCCGTTTCAAAAATTGAAAAAAGAGAAGTAAAAAAAGAAAAAAAAAACTTTCACTGATTAAACAATTGGGGTTATTTTGCCTTGATTATTTTTTACCAAATACTTCATGTCTCTTCATCACAATACAATATTCAGAGAACTCTGAATTCAGCAACTCCAGGACAAGCTAAAATTTCTCCAGCTTCAGTTATATCAATATTGCTCCAGAGTTATGCTATGAATAATCAATTGTGTAGTGTGACCAAAATGACAAGGTACTTGGATTTTAACTCAATGCATTTCCTTATAAAATGTTTTAAAATTTATAAATATTAGCTACCTCTAAAGTGAGCATGTCCATTGATTATTGGAATCTGCTATGCCTCTTTTACTCCTTCTTCCTTTTACACTTCTTGTTGCTTGATACAATCAACTTCCTTTCTCCTCTAGACACACACACCCCTCATGAGTTTTGGATTCTGATCTTCTCAACCAAGTGAGAAGATTATTTTGATTTTAATTGTGTGATGACATCTGATGTTGAGAAGTAAATGATCTGTTCATACCCATGTTAAACGCTCTCATTATGCTTAACTTTTTGATATAGAATATACAGAAAACCCCAGTTCCTGCTTCAAAGTCATTCAGAATCACCCCATCTTGATTTAGGTTGAATTACTGAATTTCCTGGATATCAGTTCTTACCTGACATTCATCTCCCTGTCCTACCAACATAGTGAAAGAAAGAGAAAGTCGTTCAGTCATGTCTAACTCTTTGCAACCCCGTGGACTATACAGTCCATGGAATTCTCCAGGACAGAATACCGGAGTGGGTAGCCATCCCCTCCTCCAGGGATCTTCCCAACCCAGGGATCAAATCCAAGTCTTTGGCATTGCAGATGGATTCTTTACCAGATGAGCCACCAGGAGAGCCCAAGAATTCTGGAATGAGTACCCTATCCCTTCTCCAGGGGATCTTCCTGACCTAGGAATCAAACCGGGGTCTCCTACATTGCAGGTGGATTCTTTACCAGCTGAGCTACCAGGGAAGCCTGTCGTATCAACACAGAGCTCACCTTCTTGAATCACTGACTCTCAATCTATCTTTAATAGATCTTAATATCCTTCTTGCTTCATGCCTGGTACCCCATGTTCCATGCAGGGGCTAAGGAATAACAGTGATACCTATTAACTTAAGGCCTTAAAAACCACCCAGCAATATTGTTTATGTAAGAATCCTAGGAGCATTTTTACCATAGTGTTTAGAACACTTCAAATTATCAATGCATTCAGAATACATTTAGCACCTAATTTTCTTAAGATATTAGTAACCTCAGCCCACACAGCTCATAAAACCTGAGGATATATCTTAAGCATACATAAAAAATTATTCAAATCTGTTCTCTTTTTGTCCGCAGGGTTCCTAATGATTTTGTCTTACAATTAGTAATTACCAATAAGTTTCATTTTGTGTCTATTGAAATACTGGGAGTAACTTATTTAAATTGATTTTCAACTGAAGCAACTACTGGGTATTCTGTAATTATCTTTTTATGAAATACAAACCATACATTATTAAATGAGCTTCCATCATTAAAAAAAAAAGGCCCTTAGATAGTCTAATAATGTAGGCTAACATCATGGTAAGACTCATCTGACACCATACTGAGGCATAGAGGCTTAAAATGGTGACACAAATTGAGTTCTATCAGTTTGAAATAATATATTATCTGCAATGTAAAAGAACTTTAATAAAAGCAATAACTTCTGAATCATTAGATAGATGTAAGACAAGGATTATTTACCTTTAAAGCTTTTGAAATATCATTCCATTGTTCATTTGTTTAAGTTTTAGAATAGCTGAGCAATGGTCTGAGCTATTATGGCCAGGAAAATACTACATTGAGATGAATCTATAGTCCATTAAACAACATACAACTTTCAAATTTTAAATATCTTTTCCAGAAAAACTTCTTGCATATAAATTCTCGATATATAATTTTAAAACTAACAAAGAAGCAAACAATAACCTGACTCAGTGACCATCACTTTAACAATGTTTTAAATTGAGTATCACATGAGCTCACAGATGAAACGAGACCACTTCAGTACACTTTAAAAATTGAGTTCTTTGGACATCACAAGCATATTTTCCTTTGGACTAGGTCTTCAAAGTCAAGATGTGAGGATAGCTAATGGCCTCTCATTTATGAGAGCAATAAACATCACTTACATCTTATTACTCAGGGACACTTCAGACTTATACTGTGATGAAAATATGGTAAGTACACTATGCAGATTCTGATGTTTAACCTCCAAATTTATCCTTGTCAAATATGTTTCATCTACTTTCTGAGCTCAAAGTGAAAATGCATTGAAGGGACTCGTCAGTTTCACCAAGCCACGTTTCTGGAAATTTGAATATAAATGAAGTCTCTAAATATCAAATTGTATCTTAATTGCACTAAGAAAAAAAGTTCTATTTAAAATACACTCTTGTGTCATCAAAAGCAAAAAATTCTTTTGAAAAGTTAATAATCACCCTGAATTATTTTCTGATTTAGCAGCTTGAATTTTAACTCACTGAATAAAATAAAGTACTCATATAATTAAGTATTAAAAATAATATCCTATATTTGCATATCATGATCAAAAACAGTAACCACTAGCTTTGGAATCAGCTGGACCTTGGTTAAAATCATACATTATAGACATTACTAACATACATCCTTGGTGTCTGGTTTTTCATCTGCCAAATGGTGATAATATGCATCTCTTAGGGTTGAAAGGATGATTAGATTTGCAAATATTCACAAAGTACAAAGCATAATACTTGACATACCCTTGTCAACTTCACAGTTTATCTTGTGCCTCCACCATATACATTATCTTAGTTGATCCTTCCAACCAAGTGAAGGGAATGACTTGCATCTTAATCGTATGGATCTGAGGTCAAGCGTAAATGATTTGCTCACAGGAAGTGGTTAACTTCCAGTTAAGTTATTACTTTAATACTATGAAAATGGAGAATGAGAAAAAGAGGACAAGAAAACTATATTTTGTGTTACTACCCCTAGGTTTTCAAATCTAGTCTTTTCTCAATTCTTTATCTTTTACATGTCTCAGCACCGGTTATCATTCTGCCCCTGGGAGATCCCTTCATTTGGAGTCAATTCTACACACTCATTTATGACAGGCTGAGGAAAGCTTAGTGGGATCTGAGAAAATTTCAACCCTATTTTCCAGAAAGATAATAGCAACACTCACTAAATGTGGTCTTTCCAAACACACAGTGCATGAAGCAGCATTAAATTCATGAGGAACAGAGAAAGGGGCAGGGAAGAAGAACCTGAAATATGCAGGAAAGATCATTTCTTCCATTGAGAATACAAGGGGATAAAAATGAAAGAAATGCAAATCAAATGAAATCTCTGTATTTTAAAAGGAGTAAAAAATAGTTACTTATACATCATTTATAAATACATGTCAGCTGCATATTAATACTAAATGGAAGAAAGCAACATTTAAATTTATTTTTGTAAAACTAACCACAAAAATGCATGCTGTATACAGAATGCTCTATAATAAAAGCACAGCTTTCATCTCTGTCACTAGTTCCAAGAACAGCAACTCTTACAGGGATGACAATTTAATAAAAATCTCTAAATAGTCTCTCATGCTAGAGAAACCTCCTCAAATTACGAAAGCTTTGGTGGATTTCTTCAACTAAAGAGATACCTAAATTTGATATAACCCTCAGGTTTCAATACGTCTGACTTTCTAGTACATAATTCAATGACATCTCAGGCAGCAATTTAAAAGGTATGGAATATCTTTTGGAAAATCATGGCATATATAGTAATAGCTATTGTTATTGTAGATGGGCAGAGATGACTTCATAAAAGGAACCACTTAATAAAAATTTTCAAAATAGTAGTAATAATAACAATAGTTATCATTTCTTGAATTCACTATGTTGGCCATGTGAAGTGGTGTGTATATACTTTTCATTGAATCCTTTCAAAACTCTATAAGGTGTAGTATCACCATTTCAAAAATGAAAAATGGAGTGAAGACAGTTGCAAAGGTCAGGTTCAAATCAGGTCTCACAAACTTCACAGCTTGGTTTCCTACTTAATAAGGCTTACATCATCTGTCAGTCTTAGTTCATTTTACAAACCTCGGAATCTTTTACAAATATTTTTTAAAAATAAAGGTGCTGAGTGGGATAGTTTAATGAATTCCCAAATATCACAGTAAGTACAGTACTGAGCATTCATTGACCTCGTACCAGCTCTGTGCTAAGAGTATCCCATGCCTGCTCATGCAGCTTGACCACATTCCTGTGAGGCAGGTTGCTGTCAATGTCCCCATTCTCAGGGCAGGACTCTGGTGCAGAGAGCTGAAAAATCTTGCCCCCTCACACATCAAATAAGTAGTTATTGGCAGTTTTGAGTCCAGAGCACAAGTGCTTAATCAGCATTCAAATGCTTATTACTCAGGGAGTTCATTAAAAAAACAGTTCCAAAAGACTATGGGTCTCATCCTGAGAGGGAGGGGGTGCAGAGACATACCTCAAGTACAGCAGTCAGGGAGGGCTGAAGGGGCCAAGGACAGATTCATCAGGCAGGCTCCAGAGGGCTGACTGTCACAGAAATACCTACTTACAATTACTGATAACAGCTTGAGCCACAGAAATATATTATTTAGAATGACAGCAAGGAAGCATCAGTGCAAATTCATCCTTGCCTTCAGAAGAGGGAGAACAGCTAAGAGTCAATTATTATTCATCAAAACATCAATCTTCTTCTATTCCCTCTCCATACCCAAACACTGACCATTAAGTCATTTTGCAACTTGACTTGAAACCAACATTTCATGTTTCTATTTCCTTACCTGTATTGTGTTAAAAAAAAAAAAAAAAAAAGTGCTCCGCATATAAAACCACCTCTGTTTATCTCATCTCACTGGATAGAAAATGCTACATATGTTTTGGAGAGTAGTCTGAAATTATACACAGTTAACAGTCAATCTTGTCATCATGTATTTGATAGCCTAACAAATTACAAATGAAAAAATGTAGCTAAAATCCCTACTGGTAAACATTATTTTCTTGAAAAATATGCTTTAACATGAAGCAAATGGGCAATCTTCAAGATGAATTATTTCAGCTTTCTTTTTAATGCAGCCTGAAACAGAAAGTCTGACCCAGTTTCCCATGTCTCAAATTCTCATTCCTAGGCATCAGATTGATTAATTTGGGTCAGAAAGAGTGCATCTGTTTCAGTTCTTGGTTCAGAATAGTCTTTAGCCTTGTATTTTATTTATATATACATATAGTGTATACATAATACAAAATATATAATATACATTCAGTAGGTATATTTAATATGTATTACACATCACATATGTATTATATATATTATGTATTACATATATTCATTTAAATATGAAGTCAAATCAAAAAATTTTAGGGCCAAGAATTAAGAAAATTATAATATATATCTATATATACATACATACACACAGACACACACATAATTCAATCTCCAAAGTTACTTCAGTTTCCTTACATATCCCCTCGTGACAGAGGTCTAGATGGGCTGTCAACCAACTTCCTCTCCTTCAATCATTTTCCCTTAACACTTTTCAAATTCATGCTGGAATATCATCACTGTCATAAATGGTGTTACAGAGAAAACACAAGGACGATGACCTTGATCCAACTTGCTGCTTGACAATCAGAGAATTAGAATTTAAAAGGAATTTCATTTAGAATTTTTAAAATTTACCACCTTCATAACACAGAGAACACTGTTCTAAAAACTAATGATTATATTTGAAATTAATCAAAAGATTACACTATTAATTTTCAACCTTTACTTTAAAAAAATTTTTTAGGCATTTCTAGAACTATGAGAGTGGTAATTTATATAAAAGTATATTTGTGATCATTGCTAAAATGGCATCTTCTTTTTCAAATAAATGCTAAGTTACTATTCTACAGATTATCAGCATGCAATATATAAGAAACCTGCAGTATATTTACATAAATTAGCACAAAACTAATACCCCTGCTAAAGAAAAAAATACAGTTTAAGACAAGATAGTCTTTCCATCCTCATCTTCTTTTCACTGTAGCCTCAAAGTATTTGTTATTCTGAAGTATTTCCCTCCATCTTCTTCCTTTATTTTCCTCCACCCCAAATCCTCTACCCCTTCCAAGTATCAGTCCAATATCCTTGGTAGAATGTTCCCTGACTTCTGGCAATCATAATTAACATTCCTTCAGCATGTACTTTCCAAAGAACTTTTATCATAGAACATGCTATAAACTTCAAAACATGGAGCTGGTTTCCGTGACTCACTCGGTCATCCGTGGTCAGCCTCTGGTCGTGATACTCATGTGACTGGTTTCTCATCAGACCCAAGGGTTACCTCAGGCATTTGCTTGGCTTCTGGCTTCATTTTTAAGAACATGAATTCATTCTTTAAATAGTCCTTTCTCTTTGAGGCCAAAATATTTTACTACACTATCTTCTACTTTTCACTCTAACCATTTCTTCTACTGATCTTCAAATTATTTCCTTACACTCATAGAAAAAAAAATAACTTGGCTTACAATCTCCCTGTCCAATCTAACTCCTGTAATACATTTGAGTGATTTCAACATATGTATTCTATTCCCCAGATTCTCAGTTTTTTTATCTTTTCTTCTATAAAAAATTTTATCCCCAAATCATTTTAGCAACCCACTCATCTATCCCTAATCTACAGAGTATTATATGACTCAGGATTGTTCTACCTGTAAACTCTTTAAACTGTTTTCAGCCCTTTCATTCCTTTATTCTTTCTGAGATCCTGGAACCTCCGAGTCCTTGATCTGTGTATTTTCTGCTGATATATCAGTTTCTTCCTATACATGGTCATTTTTACTAGCCCTAGTTAACCACAATTTCCTCTTACCAAAAATCTCAATTAACTCATCCACTTGTCTTTCATCAACCTTGGATTGCTTCTAAAATCTAATTCTACATTTTTAACATTTAGACTGAATAACATTGCAGAATGAAACTCTTTGTATTGACAGACTGGCTCAGTACTAACTAATTGGTGGTCTCCAGAGTGTTCTCAGACTCAGCAACATACCTAAATCAAATTTATTTAATTCCCAACTAAACCCTGCTCCACTTACTATATTCTCTGTTCATGAAACCACCCAACCTTTAGAGACAATTCAACTTTGACATGTCACAAAGCAACATGTTCTAAATATCTCTAAAATCTTCCTCTTTCTCCATTCCAATTGACTTGGCTCCTATATTTCTCAACTATTTGAAGGCCCCCATATTTCTTCCCAAGATTACATCTATGCCCCCCCAACTAGTATTCTGATTCCAGATGCTTTTAAAATCTTTTTTCCATGCTGTTGCCAAAGTGATTATTTTGAAATTAATATCATATCATGTCATTCTCCTGATTAAAAAAAAATGCTCATGGATGGTTTTCATTACCACCATCGTGAAGACCAAATCCTTTGGCTACTGCATAAGTTCCTGACATATCTTGCCTCAGTGTACCTCTCCAAGCCTCTTTTTCAGCCACTTCCTCAACTTTTTGAGTCAATCCATAGTGACTATTGCAACAATGAACTATTGTGACACCTCTGAAATCTCAGAACATGAATCTTTCTGTTTAGAATGACACAAGGATGTCTACCTGATAATTACTATTCCTTTAATTCACAGTCAAGCATCATCAGTTTCTTTAAGCCTTCCTAGTTTCCCCATGGTTTTGTAATAACTAGGCACAGCTAAGCTCTCCCTTCTTTGTACAACCCATGGCCTTTCTGTTACTTCTAATGCTAATTACATAGTTCTTATGTCTTACATATCCTTTCCACCAATCTGTAAGCTCCTTAAGAGGAGGAATCATGTCCTATTCATCTTAGTTTTCCCAGTATGTAGTGCAAGTACTGATAAATTGTAGGCAATTAGTATATGTTTGTTTTATGACTCTATCAGAGATGCTGTGAGAATGGACTACCCTTGTCACATTACAGGTCCGTGGACACTCAAGCTGGCTACATGTCTTGCATTTCAATTTAAAAACTGTTTCAACAGCTGATATCATAACTGTTTTCACATACATATAACAAGATAAGGGAAAAACTGAGAAAATGACAAATAGTCCACTCACAGAACCAAACATAAATTGTAAACATTATACCAGAAATTGTAGATGATTGAAAATTAAATTATATGATATTGGGCCTTTTTTCTCTGAAAATAGCCACCTACTGTCACAGACGAACAGGGCTCTAGAGTCAGCTATCATATTTAATTCCACCTCAAGTATTTTTGTATCTCTTTCAATCAACTGCTTAATGTTTCCAAAGTTTAGTTTCTATACCTACCAAATGCGGACATTACTACACAACAAAGGTATGATTGTGAGGAAGGTTATGGAGTAGTTAGCACACAGTGTCCGGCTGGTAGTGAGATGATGCATTTATAGTAGTGTATTTTCTCCATGGATATAAGTATTTATATATTTACATCTCTATTTCTATCTATATCCATGTTTTTAAGACTAGATGTTCAGAATGTGTGTCATATATTGGTTACAAAGCTATCCAGTCTATGTGGTGGTCTCTGGCCAACAATAATTCTATCTATCTGAAAAGAAACCATCTTGGTTAAAAACACAACAAAACAACTGTTGCTAGGGAATTCTAAATCAAATTCCCTCCAAAATAATTTAAGGGCCACCTGAAGACTTTAAATGATAAATTTATTAATAAGTTCTGGGAAATGAAGATGAAGCAACGAGGACAAACAAAAGAGATATGAAATACATAGAATTATAGGCAAGAAGAGCTTATATTTCATACATGGGTCTGGAAGCACCTAGCTCCAAGCAGATGTAAGATGAAACTAACTTTAGGTCTCAAGAAAGACAAAATTTTATAACTGTTTGGCTTCCTATTGTATCCTTAGATGTGAATCTCAGGTCTCCAGATCACCCTTCTGGCCCAGTTGATAGCTATCTTTCACTCTGTAACTGTTTGGACATCTGTATATCCTGCCCTGGTCCCTCAACAAAGCACTGTCTGAGGGCTTCAGAAATATTCTGTCTCTGGGTCTCAGGTCCTATAGCTCTGATTTTGTAGCCTCTCCTTTCCCACAAATATCATGCTCTGAGTAGTTACACATACTATCTCATCCTTTTTCTCCTCACCACTCACTTTTAAATTATTTCAATACACATTAAGTATCACTATTTGCATGGTATTATGCCCAAGGTAAAAGACAATACTAACAATACTAATTCTTTAATACTAAAGATATTTTAATAAATGGAAAAGAATTGTCCCACAATCCTAGGACTCAACATCTAGACAGGAGAGAAACATGAAAACAAGTAATGAGAAGAATGTACGAAAAATTGCCTTCTTTGGAGTATATTAAGATGTACAAGTGAAAATTTAGGCATTCTTAAGGATGGATATTTACTTAACATTTCCAGTATGTAGCAACTACATATTCACAATAAAAATACCATTTGTATTAAATGTATTTTCTGATAAGTAAATGTATATGAATGGTACAACCAAGGTACATACACAAAATCAGTTATACATTTAACATAGTATATTTATTAGTAAAAAAAAGAAAAAGCTCATTTTATCTAAAACAGATATCCTGTGCATTCTCTATATCTGAGCAGTTATTGGGGGCTGAATGGCCACTGTCAGGGTCCAGGAAAGAAGGATTGGCTACAATTCTTTACATGGGTTTACACTCATTTGAAATATATCAGAGCTCTGGTTCCATTACCAGGCCTTACTGTCTTTTTTTCCATTTCCATTTGGAAAATTTTACAGATTTACAGTCTGTCAAAGTCTACCCCAGTTCCCTGGCTGTTTAGAGAGTAGGAAAGACCAGTAAGCTCTAAAGTTTGTTGAAGGTTCCCTTTCTATTCTCCCTTTGCTACCTTTTTAAAATTAAAGTTCTTATTTTAAATTATTGTAGATTCACATATACTTGAAAGAAATATTGCAGAGAGATCCTCTGTACTCTCACCCAGTAAGGTAACATCTTATAATACTGTATTACACTATCACAACCTGGATATCGACATCAGTGCAACGCACTGACTTTATTTAGATTTCCCCAGTTTACTTGTACTTCTGTGTATATACATATTTGTGCATATGTGTGTGTACATGTGTACATATGTATATGTGAGGATTGACAGTGTGTGTGTGTAGTTCTGTGCACTTTTTTTTTTTTGGAGGGAACTTTATTTATTTATTTATTTATTTTATTGCTTTTGCCATACATTGTCATGATATCACCATGGGTTTACATATGCTTCCCCTCCGGCGTTCTGTGCACTTTTATACTTGTATAGTTCCATGTATTCACCACCAGAGTCAAGAAACAGGAAGATACATGTATCCCAATGTTCATCGCAGTACTATTCACAAACCCAAATTTCCAACAACAGAGGAATGGATAAAGAAGGTGTGGTACATATATACAATGGACTGTTACTCAGCCATAAAAACAAATGGAATGATGCAATTTGCAGCAACATGGATGGACCTAGAGATTGTCATGCTAAGTGAATTAAGTCAGACAAAGACAATATCATGTTATCCCTTATATGTGAAATCTAACTTCTAAAAAACAATACAACTGAACTTACTTACAAAAAGAAGCAGTCTTACAGATATCCAAAACAAACTTAGGTTACTAAAGGGGAAATATGGGGGGGAAGCATAAATCAGGTGCTTGGGATGAACACATACACACACTACAATACATACAAGATAGACAACCAACAAAGACAGCGTATAGCACAGGAAACTACTAAATATTCTGTGATAACTTGTAAGAGAAAAGAATCTAATAAAGAATGAATATATGTATGGAGCAGTCCATGGGGTCACAAAGAGTCAGACACGACTGAGCGACTGAACTGAACTGAGACATGAATCACTTTGCTGTACACCTGACACAAACACAACATTAGACATCAGAGGCCAATAAAAATAAAATTTAAATAAATGAATAAAATAATAATTGCATAAATAAAAGAAACATAACAATTTTATCACCACAAAAATCCTTTGCATTATTCTTTTGCAACAATATCTACTTCTTTCTTGCCCCTTCACACATATACTCCCTCCCTAACCCCTAGCAACTATTAATTTGTTCCCCATTTCCACAGCTTTGCCATTTCAAAAATGTTATATAAAGAAAAGCACATAGTATGTACTCTTTTAGGATTGGCTTTTTTTTCACTCAACATTATTCTCTTGAGGTTCATCAAACTTGTTTAGTATATCAACAATTCATTATTTTTTATTGCTGAGTAGTATGCCATGTTTCCATGCTACATCTTTTATTATACTGCATTTTCAAATGGCATGATAGAAGAGACCATGAATTTTTGCATGAAGCAAGCATGGGTTCAACCTCAAGGTATATAACCTTATACAAGTTACTTAACCTTATTTTTCATGTACAAACCAACCTCAGATGATTTTTAGACCACTAAATGTTAGATATTCACAAAGCATCTAGCTTGGTTCCTGGCATCAATAAATGATAGCTAATAAAGTATTAGCAGATGCCAAGAATAAAATAATTGGTTAAAACTATGGGGTAAAGTGATACTTGCTCTACCTACCACCACTTTTTTCTCATTTACGTGTAGTTTGACTTTCAGATTAGTTCTTCTATGTAAGGACTTCTCAGAGGTTTTTTTTTTTTTTTCTTTTCTCTTTTTTTTTTTTGCTTGTTTATTTGCTCTAATAAATTGCTCAGTTTACTTCTGCTACCTGAAGTTCTAAACCTATTAAAATGATCAGGTCTGGAAACTGAGCTGGCTGCTCAACTGAGAGATATATGTGCAATGAAATGAGGCTAGCATTCTGACATTTTGAAAATCAACTATTTTGAAGACCAAAAAAGAACAAAAATAGGATATTCTATTGATATTCATCCATTTGTGAATAAAAATATTTCATTAAAAAATACACATAGACTTCAGTGCAATCATTTTCAAATATTTAATCAACAAAGATTTCATTTTTATTGCTTCTCTCCTTTATACTAACAATCCAAAACTTCATATTTTTAAATAGTAATAAATACAATTTATTAATAATCAATGCACTTTACAGATTAAAAGGATATAGCTGCCAATCAAAACTTCTGGGCAGCTTGGGGAAAATAATGCTACCATTCTGATGGATGGATTTGAGTAAAAAAATGAAGAAATACAGCAAACTTGAATAACTTCATCAAACATGGAAACAATTAGGTTTTTTAACAACAAAAATAAATCTCAGATTCCTATTACTACCATTACAGACTACTGGAGGCAAAAATTTTTGCCTAATTTGGATCACTTCCCCCAAGTTTATGAGCTTATGTCTTATGTCAACTGAGACTATCTAAATTCTCTTAACATGTATTATCCACCTTTATTTTTGGAAAAAAAATTATTATTAGGCAAGGTCTCTACCCTGAAAAATTTTTAAGCTACCATAACAATTAATGCACTTCAGTCCTTAAGTTATTGTTGTCCCAAATAACTCCTCAGTAGTGGTTTCTTATGCAGACACCATTTTTGAAAGGATAAAGTCTTCTATCTTCCACAAATTTTTCCATAACTTTGAATCATGTGTTCAAAACACCACATTTCTTCCCTACAAGGCTTCCTTTCAGCCTAAGATAAAAGAAAGCCATTAAATGCATTTGTTAATGCACTTAACAAAGCAGTTAAGGCTTGGTGACCTGGGTAAGTTATTTAAACTAAACTCTCTAAGCCTCAGTTTCCTCATCTGTAAAACTGAAATAATGTGAATGCTTAATGTTCGGCATGCAATAAGGTCTCGGTAAATATGCTTGATAAAATGACCAATAACTCATGTGTGAAATAAATTTCAGAAAAGACCATTTTACTATTGATTGTTCTTATGTTCCTTTTATCTTTTATAGAAATCTGCCAAAAGAAAATTTTAATATTGTACATTTTTCTTTTTTAAAAAAATTTATTTATTTTTTATTTTACAATATTGTATTGGTATTGCCATACATTGACATGAATCTGCCATGGGTGTACATGTGTCCCCCATCCTGAAACCCCCTCCCACTTCCCTCCCGATTCCATCCCTCTGGGTCATCCCGGTGCACCAGCCCTGAGCACCCTGTATCATGCATCAAATCTGGACTGGCGATTCATTTCACGTATGATAATTTACATGTTTCAATGCCATTCTCCCATATCATCCCACCCTTGCCCTCTCCCACAGAGTCCAAAAGACTGTTGTATACATCTTTGTCTCTTTTGCTGTCTCATATACAGGGTTATTGTTACCATCTTTCTAAATTCCATATATATGCATTAGTATACTGTATTGGTGTTTTTCTTTCTGGCTTACTTCACTCTGTATAATAGGCTCCAGTTTTATCCACTTCATTAGAACTGATTCAAATGTATTCTTTTCAGTGGCTGAGTGATATTCCATTGTGTATATGTACCACAGCTTTCTTATCCATTCGTCTGCTGATGGACATCTAAGTTGCTTCCATGTCCTAGCTATTATTCATTTACTTATTATTACTCCAGAAAATGAAACAAACCTTCATGAACTTAGTAAGGATCTCTAGATACTAGTGATTATTGGGTGACTGAATGTAATTAAAAACAACAAAAATGAATATTGTATTCAGAGATTGTACTGTAATGTCTAACTAGTTATGGGACATTAACAGCATACTAATACTTCCCAAGCCTCAGTTTTTCTCATGTGTAAAATGAGATAATATCACTGAGCTTACAGGGTTATTCTAAGAACTAAATATAATAATGTAGGTAAGATACTTGGTATCACGCTTGATACTCCTTTCTTTTTCTTAAAAATTGACATTTTAATATTACTGCAAAAATCATGGTCAGTAGGTACCTAACTTGACAAACCAGACCAGTATTTCAAAAAGCAGCCATATTTTAAAGCTTCTTCTCTTAACATATATCCTAAAATTTGGATACTATTTCAGAGTAAATGCACAGGATTCTACTGAAGTAAATAGGAAGATGTTCTCTTCCTCTATGTAGATGACATGACCACATCATCATATATTAAAGATTTCATCAGGAGTTAACTAGGACTGGAACCTAATTATTGCCAAAGAAATGCCTTAGCACGAATTATGCTCAAGTAAAATCACTGTATTTGGAGACATTCTTCACAATTCGACTCTCTATGTTGTTTGGCAACTTAGTTTTCTCACTTACCCATGGGTACATTTCATAGGGTCAGAAAATGCCATTTGTCTTGCATAGTTCTTCCATATTATTCAAGAGGAAAAAATTTGATACTGATAATGGAAATCTCTGAATTATCCATGAAAGTTCCCAAAATATCAATTTAGTCCTTTAAAAATAAACAACCTTTATGCACCACAAACCAGCTACCCTGTCATACCATAACAGTTCTTAAAAATAAAACAATCACTCCAAATTTCCTTACTCTGAGAGATCAATCACTTATTGACAAGGCCTAAACCAGAAGACTGTCCAGTGAGTCCCTGAAAGTCTACTTCCTTCTAAAATATCTCCCAACAATGAAAGTCAATGCAAAATTGGAACTCATGTTTCCTTCTGTGCCATGAATAATAAAATCATTTACTTATAATAAAGAAAGAAATAAACAAAATGTCCCTAAATAATGAGCATAATCTTTTATGTTGTTATAAAGTGACACTGACCTCTCTTTTTCAGGAAGAAGAATAATGAATAATTCAGCTTAAAGAGGCACACTATAATAAGTACTTAAATTTGAGGAAACAGATGAACCTGTTTGCAAAGCAGGAATAGAGAGACAAACTTAAAGAACAAACATATGGACAACAAGGGAGGAAAGGGGAGGGTGGGATGAATTGGAAGATTGGGATTAATATATACACACTACTATATGCAAAGTAAATAACTAATTAGAATCTACTGTATAGCACATAATACTCTACTCAATGCTCTGTGATGACCTAAATGGGAAGGAAATCCAAAAAAGGGAGATATATGTATACACATAATGAGTTTCCCGGTGGCTCAGATGGTAAAGAATCTGCCTGCAATGCAGGAAACCCGGGTTCAATCCCTCGGTCAGAAAGATCCTCTGGAGAAAGGAATGGCTACCCAATCCAGAATTCTTCCCTGGAAAATTCCACGGACATAGGAGCCTGGCAGGCTACAGTCCATGAAACTGCAAAGAGTTAAATACAACTGAGCAACTTTCATTTCACTTCACTTCATGTATACATATAGCTGATTCACTTTGCTGTACAGCAGAAACTTAACACTCACTGAAAAGCACCTATACTCCAATATTAAAAAAAAAAAAACACAGCAAAATGGGGGGGGGGAAACCTGGGATAAAACTACAAAATATTATAAATACGGTATCGAGGTAAATAATAAATAGGTTTGGAAAAGGCTACCCACTCCAGTATTCTGGCCTGAAGAATTCCATGGATTACAGTTCTTGGGGTTGCGAAGGGTCGGACACAACTGAGCGACTTTCACTTCACTTCTCTTTTGATTAAAGTAAACTAGGATGAAATTATAAAGAAGTGTCTCAGGTGGTAGAGGAAAGAGGGAAGAAGTAAGCTTCCTTGAATAGGTCAGACCTCTATTAGGCAATTTACATGTGCTCTTCCATTCAATCCTCATGTCAACTCTATTCAAGATGTATTGCCAGCATCCCATCGTACTGATGTAGTACAGAGGCTCTCAGAGGTTTAACATTAAAAACTTGTCCAAAGCCATTGAGAATTCAACCAGGATTTAATCTTTAACTGTCCAAGGGTTTCTAAATCATTAGGTGTCAGAACAGACTGTGCTGTAAACACTGATCTTATACAGGGCTCCTAAGCATCTGGGCCAGTCTTTATCTACTCTAACAGTCACATCTGCTATCTCACAGGTATAGATTAATAGCGTTTGAAATATTCTTGTATTCTCTTTATAGGAAAGGTAGCATATAAACTCCAAGTGTTACTCTGCTCAAACCTTAAAGACTAGTATAGCTTCATGACTACAAATCAGCTACTCCTTTCTGCTTTAACTCTGCTCAGCCTTAAATCCTTATCCTGCACTTTAATAAACCATCTTATCCACAATACTTTGTAGTAGAACCCTGACCTCTAGAAGACCCAAGCTCTTGTGCCAGGTCTTTCAAGCATTAGCATGTGTTTGCCCTTGGGTCAGACACTAGAAATACCAGAGGGTCAGTTTCTTTACCTCTCCTGTCAAGTGGGATGAGGTACTGACTCCATCTGCATCCTGGGAAGGACCAAATGAGTAAAGTCAGTGTGAAAGTGTTAGGAAGTTGAACAAAAACCTAATATAAAGTGTCAGGAGAAATAGTGTTGCAGGTATATTAAAGCATGAAGTCATTTCCTATCTAGGTCATCTCTCTTCCAAGTGAATAAACATGTTAAAGTAAAATAGTCTGATTCTATATCATTTCATTAAATATTTTAGATTTCTTCTTCCATTTGCTAAGAATTTTATTAAGAAAGCAAAATTACATTTTCCCAAACATATGAAGAGCCACATATGCATCTAAGGATAAATGGTATATGTATGAAGGATGCACTAACCATCCCTCTGCCTGCTTATAGTAATTAAAAGCCAAGGCATATCATCTTATAAGAACAAAATTAAGGAATATGCCATTATATACTATAAAGGTATTTGTTATCTGTGTCATTCTTAGCCATTGTAATTTGAGTATTATTTTAAGAACTCAATTAGTTGAGTACTGTTTTAGCATTCTGTTTCCTTTTTGCACACTGGGATATACACTACCATAGGTGCTTAACTTTTAACCTTTATTTTTTTATGCTAAGAACTTCTGACATTTTAAATCTCAACAGTGATGATTAACATCTTTGCTTTATGCCAGAAGCTAAAAACAGATAGGCCCCTGCCTACATGACACCTTTCAGCAGTCACACACTCCAGCAGTTACTAATTTTCCAACCCAGTAACTGAAGATGACATTTTGATAAATTTGCCAGGGACTTTCTGAACTATTTATTAGTTCAATATATGAAAAAGTACACCTTTGGTAATGACATTTTGTTCTCAAAATAACTTATACACTTTGTCCAGTTTTAAATTGAGCTACTTACCAAATTTCTGAAAATAACCACTAATAACTCATAATTTAAAAATGGCACACTTATTTCTCATTTCATCACACTTGAAAGCAGTGCACTTTTACATGGCATCCAAAATTACATTTTCCAGAAAGAAAACACTAGCATGATACTTTATAAACCTTATGTAAATAAATAAGATGATCATCACTTTTTCTTCCTTACTCTAAGTTAAAATGAGACTGAGTTAAACATTATCTCTCTCAACCTCAAGAAATGGGTCAATAGTTAAAATAAAAATAGAATGTCTGCTGTAAAACAATTCACCACCTCTAGCTGCTTTCCACGTTACATTTGAGCTGTGGTATTAATAATCACATCAAGGCACCAAGCATTTACTAAGCTTCTTCTGTGTGTTCAGAATAGTGATGATCATTTTCAAATTGCATGGAAATCAAGATCTAAGAGTAATAGCAATCGGTTTTAATAAATCAGCTTATGTTTTGGATTCATCTGCTTTCTCTTTCTTTATAGGAAAAATCAACTTAAGAACAATTTTGGGGAAAATATCATAATTTTACCATCATAACAAAACTAACACTTATTTTTAGTATGCTAAATTTCAAACATGCACATACCTGAATATTTCTTACATAGTTTTAACTATATTGTAAATATTTTATACTTTGTTGAAACCTAATTATCACTCAATAATTTTAAACTGCCTGATCCATGAATGCAAGCATAATCGAGAAATAATTACAGGCACCAACCACATTTGCCCAGTATTTGAATGGTGAGGTTTGTTTTTGATTAGCACTGATGGCAACTGGCTCTATTACGAAACTGACATTATACCTATAAAGCAGCTTTGACTTCTCACACTGTAATCATTACCACAATGCTGGGAAATACCTAGAAAGGACTATGTGACCCGAAGTCAGAAAGAACCATACTATCTGTGGAATTGTGTCCCTCCTAAATTCACAAGTTCCAGTTCTCATCCACAGCACCTTAAAATGCAATCATAGCTGGAAATAGGATAGTTGCAGATGCATTTATTTAAGAGGAAATCATACTAGAGCAGCATGGGCCCCAATCCAATATGACTGGTGTCTTTATAAAAAGGAGGTATTTGAAGGATAGACACTCATGCAGGGAGACTGATGTAAGAAGACTAGAGCGATACTGCCACAAACCGAAAGCTACCAGATTCTTGCACCTTCAGAGGGAGTACAATTTCTGTTGTTCTAAACACCCAGCTTGTGGTACTTTGTTACAACATCCCTAGGAAACTAATACAAACAATATATTAAAAGACTGTAACGTATTACCCTCTACAAAACAAATGTAACACCTTTGTAAAAAGTCTTACTGTCTCTTAAGACCCTTTAAGTCATTCTTCAAACTGCCACCACACTGTTCTTTCTTACATTAAAAACATAATCATTTTGAGAATGCAAAGTGGTACAGCCACTATGGAAATCAGAAAGGAGGTTCCTCAAAAAATAAAAATAGAACTACCATATGATCCGGCAATCCTACTTTAGGGTATATAGCCAAAAGAAATGAAAACAGGATATGAAAGAGATATCTGCATTCCAATGTTCATTACAGCATTACTCATAGTAGCTAAGACAGGGAAGCAACTTGTGTCCATCAACAGATGAAAGGCTAAAGAAAATGTAATATATATAGATATAACAGGATATTGTTTAGCCATGAGAAGGAAGGAATTTTTCCTATTTTTGACAACACGGATGGGTCTGAGGACGTTATGCTAAGTGAAATAAACCAGACAGAAAGAGAAATACTGCCTGATATCATTTATAAGGGGAAATCTTGAAAAAAATTAGTCAAACTCAGAGAGAGTAGAACAGTAGTTGTCTGGGGTGGGAGATGAAGGAATTAGGGAAAAGTTAATTAAAGCTTACAAGCTTGCAGCTATAAGATGAATGGGGTCTAAAGGTTCAAGGCATAACATGGTAACCAGAGTTGATAACACTGTATTTTATAAGAGAAAAGATAAATGCACAAGTTAATGAATAGAAAAAAGAGAATGTAATCATTTTCCTCAACTAAATGAAAAACGAAGATAAAGTTATCCCATCCCAACTTTTAATAAAGACATGTAATAATTCACTTGACCGCTTAAAATGACAACAGTGTTTCTAGGAAACATCTAGGAAACAACAGTATTTATAAGGAAAAAATAAACAGAGCATAAAAATACATCAATGATAGCTTTAATATTTATGATAAACTACTCTAGGCCATTCTCTTCATATCTCCAGTTTTCCTGAAGAGAGCTCTAGTCTTTCCAAAGCTATTGTTTTCCTCTATTTCTTTGCTTTGCTCATTTAAGAAGGACTTCTTGTCTCTCCTTGCTATGACCCATCTGTCTTGGGTGGCCCTGCATGGGATGGCTCACAGCTTCATGAGTTACTCAAGCCCCTTTGCCATGACAAGCATCTGATCTGAAAGAGGATAAAGGACATAATTGGTAAGGATCTAATAAAATCAAAAGAAATTAACAGGAAGTGGCAAGAATACACAGAAGAATTCTAGAAAAAAGTTCTTAATGACCCACATAACCACCAAGAGCCTGAAATCCTAGAGCATGAAGTAAAGTGGGCCTTGAGAAGCATTACTACAAACAAAGCTAGTGGAAGTGAAGGAATTCCAGCTGAGCTATTTAAAATCCTAGAAGATGATGTTAACAGAGCACTGCACTTAATACGCCAGCAAATTTGGAAAACTCAGCAGTGGCCACAGCACTGAAAAAAGTCAGTGTTCATTCCACTCCCAAAGAAACGCAATGAACAGAATATTCAAACTACAATACAATTGAGCTCATTTCACACGCTAGTAAGGTTATGTTCAAAATCCTTCAAGCTGGGCTTCAGCAGTATGTGAACTGAGAACTTCCAGATGTACAACCTGGGTTTAAAAAAGACAGAGAAATTAGAGACCAAATTGTCAACATTCACTGAATCATATAGAAAGCAAGGGAATTCCAGAAAAACATCCACTTCCGCTTCATTGACTATGCAAAAGCCTTTGACTGTGTGAATCACAAGAAACTGAAAAATTCTTACAGAGATAGGAATACAACCACCTTATCTGTCTCTGAGAAACCTGTATGCAGGTCAAGAAGCAACAGTTAGAGCCTGCCATGGAATAACGGACTGGATCCAAATTGGGAAAGGAGTACAACCAGGCTGTATATCACTGTGCTTATGTAAATTATATGCAGAGTACATCATTCCAAATGTCAGGCTGGATGAACCACAAGCTAGAAGCAAGATTGCTGGGAGAAACATCAACAACCTTAGATATGCAGACGATACCACCCTAATGGTAGAAAGTGAAGAGGAACTAAAGAGCCTCCTGATGAGGATAAAAGAGGAGAGTGACAAAGCTGGTTAAAAATTTAACATTCAAAAAACTATGGAAAACAGTGTGGAGGTTCCTTAAAAAGCTGCAAATAGACCTGCCATATGACCCAGCAATCCCACTGCTGGGCATATACACCGAGGAAACCAGAATTGAAAGAGCCACGTGCACCCCAATGTTCATCGCTGCATTGTTTACAATAGCCAGGACATGGAAGCAACCTAGATGCCCATCAACTGACGAATGGATAAGAAAGCTGTGGTACATATACACAATGGAATATTACTCAGCATTAAAAAAAAATTCATTTGAAGCAATTCTACTCAGATGGACGAAACTGGAGCCCATTATCCAGAGTGAAGTAAGCCAGAAGCAAAAACAACAATACAGTATATTAACACATATATATGGAATTTAGAAAGACAGTAATGAGAACCCAACATGGGAGACAACAAAAGGAACGCAGATGTATAGAATAGACTTGTGGACTTTGTGGATGAGGGTAAGGGTGGGATGATATGGGAGAAGGGCATTGAAGCATGTTAATTGTCATGTGTCTAATCAATCGCCAGCCCAGGATTGATGCTCGGGACTGGTGCAGCAAGATTTCCCGGGGGGGAGGGAGGAGGGAGGGGGGACCCTGAGGGGAAGCATATGTAAACCCATGGTGATATCATGACAATGTATGGCAAAAACAATAATAATAAAAAAAAAAAACTAAGATCATGGCATCTGGTCTCATCACTTCATGGCAGCAAGTAAAACAGGAAAAACTAGAAGCAGTGACAGATTTTATTTTCTTGGGCTCCAAAATCACTGTGGGGGCGATTGTAGCCATGAAATTACAAGATGCTTGCCCCTTAGAAGGAATGCTATGACGATCCTAAACAGCATATTGAAAAACAAAGACATCACTTAGACGACAATGGTTCATATAGTCAAAGCTATGGTTTTATTTGTTGTAATGTACAGATGTGAGAGTTGGACAATAAGTAAGGCTGAGCACCAAAGAATTGATGCTTTTGTATTGTGGTGCTGGAGAATACTCTTGAGAGTCCCTAGGACTGCAAGGAGATCTAACCAGTTAATCCTAAAGGAAAGTCAACCCTGAATATTCATTGGAAGGACTGATGCTGAAGCTGAAGCTCCAATACTTTGGCCACCTGAAGCAAAAAGCCATAGAAAAGACCCTGAAGCTGGGAAAGATTGAAGGCAAAAGAAGTGGGCAGAGAGGATGCAATGGTTAGACAGCATCACTGACTGAAAGCACATGAATTTGTTCCAACTCCAGAAGATAGAAAAGGACAGGGGCCTTTTGTGTGGCAGTCCATGGAATCACAAAGAGTCAGAACTACTTAGTGACTGAACAACAACACTATAGGCTATGCATGGAGTTTAGCCACAAGTATTATATGCTCCTATCATTCTTTTGAATTAAGCATCAATATGTATCAGTTCAGTTCAGTCGCTCAGTCGTGTCCGACTCTTTGCGACCCCATGAATCACAGCACGCCAGGCCTCCCTGTCCATCACCAGCTCCCTGAGTCTATATTAAAGATTAAAAAAAAAATTGAGAAAGTGAATTGCTCATAGGAATACCACAAAAAGAAATCCAAGTCAGGGTTTCACCCAGATTTGTCATTCTTGATAGGACACATAGTTACAGACCATGTGGAAACTACAATAACTGAAAGTCCCTTTCAGATATGGTTTCTACTTGTGTTGTAATTCAAGACTGTTTCTTCACTCCATCCCAGCCTTCCCACTACCCCATTCAATATACCCATATGTGAACTGAGAACTTCCATATGTACAAGCCAGGTTTAGAAAAGGCAGATGAACCAGAGATCAAATTGTCACATTAATTGGACCATAGAGAAAGCAAGGGAATTCCAGAAAAAAAAGTCTACTTTTGCTCCATTGACTATGAAAAAGCCTTTGATTGTGTGTCTTTATGTGTTTTTAATTTAGCTGGATGTTTCCCTGTTCATTATTTCTGCTAACGTCTTTTTTTTTTCTTCTTTGAAATTGCAACCAAAGTAACAAATGTCTTCTCATACTTAAGAACTATCACTTACATAAAATCTAGTTAGGTTATCCACAAGGAAAATTTGATGATCATTGCCTACTTTCTGAATTCATGATAATCTGGAAAAATTCCAATTACAGTTTTTAGACAATTATATTACTATTCACTTAATTACATTCAATTATATTCAGGTTTATATCTTCCTTCTAAACTGTAAGCTTCTTAAGGAAAGCACATTGTATCTCTAGTGCCTACAACATATGATAAACATACACTTATAGATTACATAAATAAATGAATGAGATGTAACATAACTTTTCTGCTTTACTGAGGTGAATTGACAATAAATCATAAGTTATTTAAAGTGTGTAATGTGATGATTTGATATACATCTGCACTGGGAGAGGATTCCCCCATCAACTTAACACAAAAATCACCTTGCATTTAATATGTTTTTATGAGAATATAGCATAATATTAAGTTTTCATGGTTCCATGTTTTTGCTATTACAAATAACGCTGCAACATTTGTACTAAAATATAAATTCTCTTTCTCTTTAAGGAATCCACTTTAAAGTCAGAGAATAAAACATTTCTTGGTCCCCATAGTAGTTGCTCAATAAATGTGTTGAATTAATGTTGAAGCTTAAACGTATTTCCTTGAATGTGTGGAAAATTATCCACTCACTTAACACGAATGGACTAGGTCTATATGCATTGACACTGATAAATCTAAAAGAAAAAATGTTAATGTTGAAAGGTAAGAGGTAGGGAAAGTAAATTTGGTTTTATATGTATAACAGGGGTTAGATATAAAAATGACATGTATAATATTTCTTAGTATTTATGGTCAAACATATATTGACTATGCCAAAGCCTTTGACTGTGTGGATCACAATAAACTGTGGAAAATTCTGAAAGAGATGGAAATACCAGACCACCTGACCTGTCTCTTGAGAAATCTGTATGCAGGTCAAGAAACAACACTTAAAATTGGACATGGAATGACAGACTGGTTCCAAATAGGAAAAGGAGTACGCCAAGGCTGCATATTGTTACCCTGCTTATTTAACTTATATGCAGGGGACATCATGAGAAACACTGGGCTGGAAGAAGCACAAGCTGGTATCAGGATGGCCGGGAGAAATATCAATAACCTCAGATATGCAGATGACATCACCCTTATGGCAGAAAGTGAAGAGGAACTAAAGAGCCTCTTGATGAAAGTAAAAGAGGAGAGTGAAAAAGTTTGGCTTAAAACTCAGCATCCAGAAAACTAAGATCATGGCATCCGTTCCCATCACTTCATGGCAAATAGATGGGGAAACAGTAGAAACAGTGTCAGGCTTTATTTTTTTGGGCTCCAAAATCTCTGCAGATGGTGATTGCAGCCATGAAATTAAAAGACGCTTGCTCCTTGGAAGGAAAGTTGTGACCAACCTAGATATCATATTAAAAAGCAGAGACATTACTTTGCCAACAAAGGTCCATCTAGTCAAGGCTATAGTTTTTCCAGTAGTCATGTATGAATGTGAGAGTTGGACAGTGAAGAAAGCTAAGCACCAAAGAATTGATGCTTTTGAACTGTGGTATTGGAGAAGACTCTTGAGAGTCCCTTGGACTGCAACGAGATCCAACCAGTCCATCGTAAAAGAAATCAGTCTTGGGTATTCATTGGAACGACTGATGTTGAAGCTGAAACTCCAATACTTTGGCCACCTGATGTGATGAGTTGACTCATTGGAAAAGACCTTGATGCTGGGAAAGATTGAGGGCAGGAGAAGAAGGAGACAACAAAGGATGAGATGGCTGGATGGTATCACCGACTCGATGGACATGAGTTTAAGTAAACTCTGGGAGCTGGTGATGAACAGGGAGGCCTGGGGTGCTGTGATTCATGGGGTCACAGAATTGTACATGACTGAGCTACTGAACTGAACTGAACTGATATATGCATGTATATGATTAAAAATGACTGTGATTAATAAATGCCAACTTCCTAGAGAGGGAAGGAGAATGAAAGGGTAGTCTGAGGGAATTTAGCTATAGTATATCTATTATATTTTATTTCTAAAGAAATATCAAAACAAAAAAATATGCAAAGTAAGACAGCTAATGTTAATGTGCTAAATGTTACCACTCAAATCAAGTTGAGGAAGGAAAAGAGTATCTGATTTATTGTTTTCTGAATATGTCATTTTTTAAATATTCCATAATTAAAATAAAAAACAAGTCATTTAAAAAGCATAGCATCAATGAAGAGGGAAAAGAAATAGAAAAATCACCGTTAGATAAATGCCACAGTAATGATTGTTGCAGGCAAGATTCACTCATTGATTCAAAACTTAGTGATGATAAGGTAAAGAGAAACATGATATTTGAATAGTCTCAAAGTATCTCTTCCAGGGTACTTATTTGTTACCAGGGGAAACATACCAATTTTACAGTAGAGAAACCCAGCAGATACCATCTTATCCATGTGATCAAGGTTGGCAATATTACCAGTGATAAAACATGTGTACATAACAAAGCCCTAAGTGCCATGCATTGTGAAAGATGCAGTTCTTGCCCAGAATACATAACCTCATTCGAATCCAAAATTGTGGAACATTCTCCAGAAAAACTAACTGGTATTCTTCAAAAGTGTCAAGATCATAAAAGAAAAGAAAACTCTGAGGAACTATCACAGAGACTAAAGAGAAAAAGCAACTGAATCCAAATGAGAACCTAACAAGATCCTGGTACAGAAGAAAAAAAAAAAAGGCATAGCAGAGAAAACTGGAGGTTCAATTAAGGTCTGCAGTTTAGATAATAGTGTCATACTAATGTAAAATCCTGGTTTTTATCATTGTACTGTAGTTACACTACATGTGACATTAAAAGAAGCCTGCTGGAGGTGTTGGGAAAATCTCTGTATTATTTTGCCAAGTTTCTGTAAGTCTAAAATTAGTTATTTTTTTAAAATATTAAACACGTTGCATACCTATCAATCCCACAAATTTACCTGTAGGAATTTATCCTAAGGAAAAAATCTGAAAAGCTCACAGAGCTGTATGTGTGCATGAATGCTTACAGGTGTATACATATTCCATTATGGAATTGCTTAAAAAACTAAAATGGAAATAACTCTAAATGTCCAAAAAATAATTATGTTTCTTACACGAAAATATATGTAGCCATTAAAAGTAGGATCTCCCTTGACATTTATTGGCATAAAGAGATACTTGCAATCTCTGTGTGTGTGCTGCTTTGCTCAGTTGTGCCCAACTTTACAACCCCACGAACTGTAGCCCACCAGGCTCCTCTGTCCATGGGGTTTCCCAGGCAAGGATACTAGAGAGGGTTGCCATTCCCTTCTCCAGAGGATCTTTCAGACCCAGGGATTGAGCCTCCATTTCTTGCACTGCAGACAGATTCTTTATCATCTGAGCACCTGCAAAGCCAATTTGCAATCTACTGTCACGTAAAAATGCAGAATAAAATACATATAAAACCCAATCTAATTATTATTTCATCCATTTATTTTTACTTTTTGTATTTAAGTCCAAAACATTCCTATTTCTGAATATGTTCAAAAAAATTGATCTTAAGCAATATACAGTATTTTACATTTGCTTTTTTTTTTAAATTTTCTTTACTTTATTGTGTTGGTTTTGCCATACAATGACATGAAACCGCCATGGGTCTACATATGCTCCCCCTCCAGAACCTCCCTGCCTCCTCCTTCCCAGTTCCCTCTCCCTGGGATATCTCGGTGCACCAGCCCCGAGCATCAATCCTGGGCTGGCGATTGATTTCACATATGATAATTAACATGTTTCAATACCATTCTCCCAATTATCCCACCCTTTCCCTCATCCACAGAGTCCACGAGTCTGTTCTATACATCTGCGTTCCTTTCGCTGTCTCGCATGCAGGGTTCTCGCTGCCATCTTTCTAAATTCCATATATATGCGTTAGTATACTGTATTGTTGTTTTTCCTTCTGGCTTACTTCACTCTGGATAATAGGCTCCAGTTCCGTTCACCTGAGTAGAACTGATTCAAATGAATTTTTTATTAATGCTGAGTAATATTCCATTGTGTATATGTACCACAGCTTTCTTATCCATTCGTCAGTTGATGGGCATCTAGGTTGCTTCCATGTCCTGGCTATTGTAAACAATGCAGCGATGAATATTGGGGTACACGTGTCTCTTTCAATTCTGGTTTCCTCGGTGTGTATGCCCAGCAGTGGGATTGCTGGGTCATATGGCAGTTCTATTTGCAGTTTTTTAAGGAATCTCCACACTGTTTTCCATAGTGGCTGTACAAGTTTGCATTCCCACCAACAGTGTAAGAGGGTTCCCTTTTCTCCACATCCTCTCCAGCATTTATTGCTTGTAGATTTACATTTGCTTTTAAGCGAGTCAAAAAATAAAATGGGTGTTCTGTTTGTTAATATCTATTCTTAATAATTTTAGAATAATTGTTCTTCTTGGATTTCAAGATGTTTTGGTAAAGAATACAATTTTAAAAAGTAACATTATAAGTAAACTGTTCATCTTTAATATCATTTTAATTAATATTTACATAAAAGTAGTTTTTTTTTTTTTTAACTTGTGACGGAGCAGAGTTTTTACCCTCAGGATAGTGACGCATCTATGACACATTCAGAAAAAACTGGGATCATTTTCAAAAAGAGACAGCATCATCGGTAACGAGAACCCAACATACGAGACAGCAAAAGGAGCGCAGATGTATAGAATAGACTCGTGGACTTTGTGGATGAGTGTAAGGGTGGGATGATATGGGAGAAGGGCATTGAAGCATGTTAATTTTCATATGTCTAGTCAATCGCCAGCCCAGGACTGATGCTCGGGGCTGGTGCAGCGAGATTTCCTGGGGGGGGAGGGAAGAGGGAGGGGGGACCCTGAGGGGAAGCATATGTAAACCCATGGTGATATCATGACAATGTATGGCAAAAACAATTAAAAAAATAATAATAAATTTAAAAAAAAT
>ML664161.1:10043474-10236628 GCA_007570785.1 Antilocapra americana | reverse complement strand
AAAAAAAAAAAAAAAAAGAGAGTTCCTGTTAGGGAATGACTGATCTGTTAGTCACATCTCTATACAAGAGAAAAGATCCTTAAACTCTGACATCTTCTGATTAAAACAAAACTAACAACAGGATTTTCCTTCAAAAACAATACATTGTTTTAAAATAAATACATCAGGCAACTTTCTTCACAGTATTATTTTTAACTCTTCCTGAATATAGTTCATTTCAAATGATGGACATTTTGATCAGAGGTTATGGTTTGGTCCAGAATTGCATCAGTGTATTCTATTAATAGGGAAGATGATTATTAGGCTTGTGTCTATCTATGTCAATAGAATATGACTGTCAGAAGGGGAAAAAACTTTATATAACTTCTGAAATGCCGTGATTTATCAGGAACTTAAAGTCAAGAGACATTTAGGAGAAGATCTGGAGCTAGAGTTTCCAATCCAGGCATGATGCTTTTTCCAATTACATTACAATTTACATCTTCCATCCCATGCAACAGTATAGTAAATTAGGAATTCACTCATTAACCACCTGCAGGCATATGATGATGAATAGCCCAGTTGTTGCCCACCAGGAGTTTATGAAAAAAGATCAGGCATATAAACAAAATGCCTGGGGCTTCCCTAGTGGCTCAATGGTAAAGAATCCACCTACCCACAGGAGACATGGGTTCAATCCCTTATCCGGGAAGATCCCACATGCAATGGAGCAACTAAGCCTGTCTGCCACAACTGCTGAGCCTGTGCTCCAGAGCCCAGGAGCAGCAACTACTGAGCACACAAACCACACCTTAAGCCCATGCGCCCTGGAATTCATGCTCTGAAAC
This sequence comes from Antilocapra americana, assembly GCA_007570785.1. Lineage (NCBI taxonomy): Eukaryota > Metazoa > Chordata > Mammalia > Artiodactyla > Antilocapridae > Antilocapra > Antilocapra americana. The sequence continues at coordinate 10,235,801 of ML664161.1, read as the reverse complement.
AAGAAAAGTTGCTCCAATGAGAAGCCCTCTCACTGCAATTAGAAAGTAGCCCTCTCTTGCTGAAACTAAGGAAAAGCCCAGGCAGCAATGAAGACCAATCACAGTCAAAAGTAAATAATAATAAAAAGACAAAATGCTTTGGCAATGCCTGTTTTAATATCAATCAGGGCTAGAAACTAATAATCAATTAAAAATTTAAAAAATTTGAATAACTATAACACATTTCCTAACATAAAAACAATTTACCTAAAGGATTTGATCACTACTCTTTTAGATCTTCTAATTACAGTTGATATGTTCCATTCGCACATTAAGAAAAGCACACACCACACAGGTATATGTAAATGCTTTCCTTTGAAATACATATTTTTGTATTAATATTTTTCCCATGTTCTAGACAAACACTATGTCTGAACACATACCTGAAGAACTAGGGTTTTATAGCAATATATATTTAAAAAAGAGCTGGGGTTTTTTGGTAAAGTGATTCAAGTAGACAGAAATTAAGTAGCATTCATACATGTGGAAGTCTTCAGTGTCATTTACATAAACCTTGTCACTTCAGCAGAACTAGAACCACGCATTTACTTAACACTGACCTTCAGAACACTTAAATGCTTTGACAGGTATGCCATTCCACCACCTCTGCTAGTCAAATGAAGGATGATGTTTTCAATTTTTGTATCTATTTAACAAATATTTGTAAAGACCAACCATACGGCAGTCAGTAATATTGAATACTGACTGTATTTGATGAGCATGAAGATGTGCAAATCCTAGGTGACTCTCGAGAATTCATTCAGCAGTGGAGACTGAAGGTGGTTGAGAAAGTTGTTTTCTCTTTTTAATAGAAACAAATATAAAAGAACAATAAAGAACGCAGGCAGTGTGATTAGAGGAGAGGGTATTAACTTTAGAGATCTTCACATTTGGACTCAAACTCAGACCTTTACTAACTAGTTGAATGAGATTAACCTCTCTGCACCTCAATATTCTCATCTATGAAATACACACACCATTCACCCTGCATGGTGGCTCAAAGGAATCCATGAGAACATACGTGAAAGTGTCAGCAGAGTGTTTTTGTCTCAGTAGGTTCTCAGGGACAGGAAACTTCCTTATCCTTTGCCTTCGGATTACATTGGAAAGAATTGCTAATTCTATCTGGCGCTTTTTTTTTTTTTTACTTTTAATTGTTCCCTTATCTGAGATACCCATTGAAAGTGAAAGTTACAGTGTTAGTTGCTCAGTTATGTCCAACTCTTTGCAACCTCTACGACTGTAGCCCACCAGGCTCTTCTGTCCATGGGATTCTCCAGGCAAGAATACTGGAGTGGGAAGCCATTCCCTTCTTTAGGGGCTCTTCCCGACCCAAGGATGGAACCCAGGTCTCTCACATTGCAGGCAGACTACCATCTGAGCCACCAAGGAAGCCCAAGAGGCCCATTACTTTTTATGCTCCTTAAGGGGATGATTTGGTCATACACCTTTTAGAAGAGTTTCTACGTACAATGAAGTTGACTCTGTATTTCTAAAAATTAGACACTGATTCTAAAATGTTCATTTCCAGAAGGAAACATCTTAATAGAAAGTCAAGAGATAGTGAATGTCATGTGTTCTAAATTAAAGACGAGGTGAACTTTCAGGGCATCTTTAAATTTTTTTCAGAAGTTCATTTTAGGTCCAAATAAAAGAGTAGCCCTTAAACATGTAATGAGGAAGGTTTTAAGTATTTTGTTTTTGCAAAAGGATGTGATTTTTATTATTCAGAAAATACCATCCTCTTAGCTATGATATGTGCATAATTCAAAATGGATCCAGTCCAATTGTTTCATTTTGTGAAGAAGTACATTTTTTAACAATTCATATTGTTCTGGCACAAAAATAAATTACAGTGCTGAAAAAGCCCTAGAATAAATACAATGACAGTACACCTCACGCTGAGTACTCCTCCATCTTCCCAACAGCTTGCTAAAGGGGAAAAACACCTAAGAAGCACTTCTGCAGTTCTTCCATACAGTGCACTCCTACTCATCAGCCAGGATTCCTTTGGGGAAAAGGCTGCTCAAAATGGAAAAGCATAGCCCTGATTTACAGATTTTTAAACTGATTGTTTTCAAGGAGCTTGGCTTTCAAGCATCTAAATTCATTGCTCTGCATTTGACCATTTTCTGACCAAGATTACTGACCACTACAGGACATCCTAGTGCAGAAAAGATGGAATCTTTAGAAAAGAAGCGTGTTGAAAATGGTTCCCAGCTCAACTACCAATACATTGCTAGTCATCTTTCAAGTGCAGTTTTTTTCTGATTCATTTGTGGGTGGTTTTAATATCTCTAGGAGCTCCTCTTGTTCAGCACAGTTCTTTACAGTATCTTTCCAATGCTATTTATTATTTTGGCACCAGTTTCTATGTATGCAAGTACTTTCTTTTTTACAGCATAAAAAATTATTTTTTCCATAGATTTTTTAAATGGGGAAGAAACTTTTTTGAAAATTGTTCTTGTCCTATTTTGTTCTCCAGCTTCAGTGAGAAACATAAGCATAAGGAAGTATTTCTTTTCTGCTATAAACCTTAATAAGCCAAACAACTGGTGCAAAGAAATTTTTGATTCATTATTTTTTTTAGAAAATCAATTAACTAAACCACACTATTCATTTAAGTCATTGCTAGCATAATCATTGTGGTGTGTCAGTTTCAAACAGCTTTTAGTTACAAGCCTTTAAATGCTCTATGTTAAGTCTTACAATAATAGAAAGAAGGCATAATTAAATACCTTTCAGATGAGAGAACTGAGACTCAAAAAAGAGAAATAAACTGTTCAAAGTCATATCTATCAAATTATTAAGTCAGGATATGAAGTCATATCTGACTACTCCAGAATATCTCTTACTATCTACCCCACTGCCTTTCAAATATTCCTTTGTAGAAACTGGAAAAAAAATTTACAACTGAATGCTGCTTTGTGCATTTAAAATAGTTAATGAATTGATTTATATATTTCCCTGTAATATGCTGTATAATGTGATACAAAACAAGACTCCCAGACTATTTCCTCTTTAATCTGAAGTACATATTTAGTTTAGGGTTTCTCAACCTTAGCACTGTTTACGTTTTGAGCGGATAATTCTTTATTGGGAGTAGGGAGTCTGTACTGTATATTACAGGATATCAAGCAGCCACCTGCTCTCTACCAATAGGTGCTAGCACCATTCCCCAATGGTTGACCATCAAAAATATCTCCCGATGTTCCCAGACATTTTTCTTTCAGTGGAAGGGTAGCAGAATTATAAGCTATACAATGAAGAGTGAAATGATTAAAGAATTTACCTCATGCAAACACTGGCATGTGTCTCCAGTTGGGAATTGCTAATTAAATTAGATTAATGAAATTCTACAACAATGAATTAAAAAACTCCAATTTTTCATAGAAAAACAAACATCTAATATTTATAAAGAATAAAATAGATAAGACTGTCGCCATCCTGAAAGATACTTCAAATGGACTTCTGAATCAGCCTTAAACTGCATAGATTATTCTAAAAATTTTAATATAGTTTATGAAACGAAACATATTTGGAAGACCAGGTTTTAGGATATCATAGATGAGAGAAACCTTAAATTGTACAACCTCCTCATTTCATATTTGTGGAAACTGAGATAAAGAGACTTTGTCAAAGTTGAATTTTTAAGTAGCAGAACTCTGTTTAGAAGGCAATTATTTGAGTTTAAGTTGTCATTCCTTCTTTATGAAGTTAGTCCTGCATAGGTCTATTTGACAATGGACTTGTACAGCCTTAATAATTTTCTTCTTCTGATCCCATAATGTCCTTTGTCATGAGTGTGCATGAGCTAAAAGGAGACTTCAATAACCAGGAAAAGATAGCTTGTTTTTCCTTCAGTGGGAGGGTAACAGAATTATAAACTATACAATGAAGAGTGAAATGATTAAAGAATTTACCTTGTGCAAACACTGGCATTAGTCAAGTCATTTGAGTTCTGACAGACCAATGTCTTCGGCAATCAACCCATAGCAACCTAATTAGTAAAAAGCTGCTGCTGTCGTTTGATTAGCTAGGATCCCAAATGCTACTGCACACATGCTTCTTGTTCTGATTACCATGCAAATCACATAAGTAGATCACTTTTTAAATTAACTATATCAGTATACATTTCTTTTTAATCAATAAAATGGTTATTCTCAAGACCTTCACTAAATGGCCAGAAATGCTGGATTACAATACTTAACGATGCTGGATAATTTATAATCATGAATGGCAGCTGCATTTAAGAGTCAGCTAAAGACAAAGAACAATATATATTTCTTTAATCATGAAAGACTCATATCTGGTGATACATTGCTCTAGGAACTCATATGTTAAATATATAACCCAAGAAGAAATTTTTTCAAGTGGTAGAAGGCAGATTCAGTATTCTAAGAGGAATTATTAGTGCTCTAATCCATCACTACCGCTGTGCAATATAATAGTAAGCCATATACCCTTACCACATAGTTTAGTCTGCACCTAATAATGGGAGCTTGAACTTAGAAGTCAGACAGATATAGATAGGGTCAAACCCATATGCATTGACTTAGCCATGTAATGCCAGGGAAGGTATATGCCTTCTCTGATTTCAATTTCTCCATCTGAAAAATGTGGATACTATCACTCACTTTTATTAAGACACATTGTAGGAAGCCTTTAATAAACATTAAGTGTTACAATCATCATGGTCATCAACCATATTTCTTGTCTTGGAGTTCTAGAGGAACTCTACAAATTTTTCAACTCACCATTCTGCGTTTACTTCTCTTGATCCTGTTCAACTAAATATTTCATTAATTAGTTCATTTATTTTCAATTTGGCAGCTACAACACCTATGAAAGGCAGAGTCATTCTCAAGTGAACTAAGATAACAGATCTTTAACGGGATACTACTCATTCATGCTTACTCTCAAGACTCTTCAAAGTATATTTTAAAAGCATTCTTATAGTCTCTTGGTTTACAGCTGAAGAAAATAAAGCCCAGAGAAGTTCATTAACCTGAAGCCACACAAAGAGTAAATGGCTGAGTCTGAAACTGAGCCAAACTTCCTTCCAGTTCATAATGATACCTCAAAGGCAATGTTAGGAGAGAACAGTCTGGGGAGACTCATAAAACATGAACCAGAATATTTGTCACCAAAGGGACTTTATTGTACAGCACATCATGTATCTTTGACTCTAATTCCTCATTTTAAAATAGTAGCAACATTCAGCATTTTAATGGTATCAGATAAGATAAGATTTATTAAAGCAGTTTTTATCCCACAAAATTGTTTTTAATGTCAGGTAAAGTAAAGCTGAATTAAGATATAAAGCATCACATCCCAAAGATGTTCATTAAAATGGAATACTGATATCAATCTTGAATGGACTAGATTCAAACTAGAATGGTTTTGATTCTTAATCATTCAGGTAACTTAAGAGTTTTGATAACTTTTTAGAGGTTATAATAATGAACATATGATCAGAAACCTGTAACACAAGATTTGAAAGTTCTGTTAAATAAATAAATTTCAATGCACATATACAGAAAATGTCTTTAATGTGACCCCAAGGATGTTTTTCACTTGAAAAGAATATACAAGTATGACTAGTCCAGTTCGACTACTCTGCTTTTCTTTGATAATAAGCTTTCGCCCCAGTGGCTGTGATATCTGAAACAAGTGTTCCATGGATGTCAACTGACTTTAATGAGTGATTCATTGTACAATGGAAACTACTTTGCATTCTCTCTAGATACTTTCACTGTGTGGGAAAGATAAAGCCCCATTTAGCTTGGGGCTGACATAGTGGAACATAATTCACTTGCCTCCGCTCTTTCTATGTTGGAGGCCTCTACAGAATAGCAAGAACAACCACTCGTTTTACTACAACATGTATCACACTTTCTCTTGCTACCTGCTTAGGATAGGAGACCTACATAAACCAACAGAAAACTGAAGAAGAAAATCTGTTTATCTATCATTTAAATACAAGAAGTTAAGTAAATTCAGAACAAAACACATGACTTTCAGAAATCACACTTAGCCTACAAGGTGCATATTGAGGTGGGAGACCAGTATGATAGGGAGTTTTGGCAAAATATAGAACCACACACAGATAACTCCTAGCTAAAAACGAACACATGCATGCAAATGATAAAAGCAGTGAAGAAAACACACTCAAGAACACACAAAAGAAACCCAGAGAGTCACAAATGAGCAGCAACAATGCACATATCAAGATCTGAAGTTAGCAATGCTCTAAAATGTGTGAATCAGGGTTCAAAGAATCAGTGTCCCTTTGATATAATAAACGCAGGATATTAGCTGGTGAAGACAGCTCTGCGGCCCAAGGCTATTTTTCAAACCGCTGTTCTGGAAGGTTCTAAGTGCTAAATGATTCTGCTCATACTTACTCTTTAAATGACTCCCACAAGGTTAATATTTCTGACATACCCTTGTATACGCCAGGTAGATGGTTATATCATGCAGTGATTGTCATTTCAGCTGTGTCACAAAAAGCTGGCACATGGCAAAAAGAGAACTCAGCAAATAGAATAGACTTAGCAATCACTGCTTGCTTATTCGAAAAAATTACAATACAAATGTCTGTTCTTTAATCCACTTTGTTTTTAACAGCTTATACATCACAATTAAATATAATATGAGAAAATATATATCTTAATTTGGCACCCTTCTGAACTCTAAAATTCTTCTATATTTGTGTTTTATTTTCACTGAACATTTTATTATCAGTTGCACTGGCTATTGCTCACAGTGACACTAATGGTAAGCCAGGATTCTTTGGTTAAATTATAAGAATAGAGGCAACAGAAGTTAAGAGATTAATCTGCCTAATAAGACAAGCTAAGCTCCACGTTCCTGGTGTTATATTTCTCCTTTGGAAAACATGGCTGCAATAATTGTGTGCCTGCCTTCACACAAGTGTCAAATAAGGCTACCTGGGATATGTATTCTCTTTGAATAATTTTATTATTTTACAGAATAGTTTTACAAATGTTTTAAGGATGGCCCTCCATTATCTGCATGTATATAAATCATATAGATGCAGTCCTGTAAGAATTATAAATCACACACAGATATCATGTCCTGCATATCATTTGGGGCCTCCACTTAAAGGCCATGGTTAGAACTGGAAATCAACAACATACCTCTGTATGCTTCAGATAGGTCCCTGGGGAGAGACAGGCAAGGTTAATCCAAAAGAAAGCCTTAGGTTAGCAGCACCTTTGGGCTTCCCTGGTGGCTCAGACAGTAAAGAATCTGCCTGCAGTGCAGGAGATCTAGGTTCAGGCCCTGGGTTGGGAAGATCCCCTGGAGGAGGGCATGGCAACGCACTCCAGTATTCTTGCCTTAGAGAATCCCCATGGACAGAGGAGCCTGGCGGGCTACAGTCCATGGGGTCTCAAAGAGTCGGACAGGATAGAGCAATAAAGCTCAGCGTTGCACAGCGGCACCTTTAGCTTTCAACCAAAGCAGACTGGCAAGAAGACTGTGATACCTTCTTCATCCTGATGGATTTTTGCCAGCTTTGCAAGATGATGCACAAATGAGAGTGAACACAGGGAAGTCAACTGAAGCAACAGGAGAGTTCTGTGCCATTTCCAGATTAAGGTTACAGTAGCTAAAATGCTTCAACATAGAAATCAGAAGTAGCATGTAAAAAAAAAAATATTATCATTCTTGTAGGTCACTATCCTGGAGCCCACCCTAAGAACCTAGATTACTTTTCTAATTTCTCATCCAAAGTTGTCTGTCCCAAGCTATTTCTCTTTTCTATAAAGCAACTACTAGAGTTGTACCCAACAGAATTAACAAAAGAGTAATTGAGTTATACTTTAGTCATTCCTAAGGAAAACAAGAGGAGTGGGACCTTGTCTGCAAAGACCCAAGACCCTCCTAAATACTAACAGTTGTAGGATGTGGTGTTTCAGACTTGTGGTATAAATATGTACAGTCACAGCATTTACTAATATATCCACAATCATCTTGTCTGTTCAGTTACTTTAACTTTGACACACAAGTTTTACCATTTTTCTTTCCATAATTATCTACATTTTATTGGTAGGGTTGCTACAGACTAATTTCTTTCAAACCCTTTTCCTAAATTTTGGTGAAAGTGTCTATGCACTTTCAAACTTAGGTTTATCACTCCCACAGCAGATCCGGGCATACATCTGCTGTCACATTTATGAGCTTTTATGAGAAAGAAACATGAAGCAGTAAGAAACTTTTGGGAAGAACGTTTCCAACAAGGATCATCATCCAGTACTTCTCAAAATGATTCATGGTTCGTGGCTCTGTCTCTCAGGAAGCCCTGTTATTTATTTCTTTACTTATTTTAATGTTCCTGAGGATGAAGTGAGTCAATCTGGGGCTCTGGAGTAGGTGGGGTAATTCAAAAAAAATGTTTAAGCTAACAGCAAAATATACACACATATTGTAAAACATTCTAAAACAAGAATGTGTTATCAGATTTCCAACTAATGATTTTAAAGATAAAGTACTTATACTTAAAAAAAATACTTAACTCAAAGTGAAAAACCTTGTATTAGCAGTCCTCACTACTTCCTAATACTCCTTAAAAGGACAATTTAGATCCTTTGAAAGAGGCAAAAGCTCAAAATAATAAAAGAAGAGAAAGCAGACAACAGTATTATTTTGAGGCCAGAATGCAGAAAAACAAGAAACAAAGTACTTCACCAAAAAAGCTGATTCTTAAGCTCGCAGTAAGAAGGTCAAAAACCAACCAATTTCACTGCAGAACTCCAAATGTTTCAAAAACTGGCAAACAAATAGCTGGAAGGGTGGTGAATCAAGTCTAAAAGCAGCAGGGTTCTCTGAAAGTATATGTCAGAAGCAGAAAGATCCCTAGATTCCCTCATCCCCAGAATTCAAGGCTCTAACGTGAGATATCAGAGTGAGTGGAATTCAACAGTCAAACATACCACGAGATCACAAAGTCATACAGTTAGATGATGATACCATTTGTTTTCTATGATAATAATGAAAATAGACTCTCGCTGTATTTTATTTCATGGTTTTCAAAGAATTTTTACATTTACTGTCTGATGTAATCATCAGTACATTAGACAAGAAATGTCCCTGGGTCGGGAAGATCCCCTGGAGAAGGGCATGGCAACCCACTCTAGTATTACTGCCTGGAGAATCCCTTGGACAGAAGAGCCTGGCAGGCTAAAGTCCACAGAGTCACAGAGTCAGAGATTACTGAAGTGACTTAACACACAATTATCATAATGGCCTCCATGTATATAAGACAAAATAATTTCCTCTGTTTTTACAGAAAGAAACTGAGGTAAAATTAATCAACTTACTAGCTGTGAAGTCTTGAATAGTGGCACACAAAGTCTTCCCATCTCACATTTCTTGTAGCTTAGATTACCCTTTGATCTCCCCCCATAGGTCTACTTCTCCAGGAAAGTAATTTGCCATTATTGGTGTTCATAACAATTCCTTCAGAAGCTTGATTAAAATAACAGTTTTAAAGATTCTGATTAAGATTGAGGTGAGGTCCTGAATAAGTAACACATTATTCAGGTGATTCTAATGCAAGTAGGTCGGAGACCATCCTTATAGGAACACTTCATTAAATATTTTCATTGTTACCAGAGCAGAAGCCAATATATCTAGGCCAAATCAGCCAGATAAAACAAATAAAATAACTCCAAACCTAAAGCGAACTAAAATTTTCGATAAACATTTATCAAGATATACCCTTGACTATCATTAAGGGTGGTGTGCGATATAAAGAACATCTTTGCAGCTTTTGTAAAAGATCTATAAAGGATGTTTTTCCTGGATTGGTGGAAACTACAGATACACATACATGCACACACACATGTAAAAAAAAAAAATGTTTTTCTAAATTCAGGGCAACAAGAAGAAAATTATCAGTTCTAACTAACTTGGCCTAGTCCCTCTTTTAAAAAAAAATTCACTGGGCTAGTTTCTGCTGTACAACAAAGTGAATCAGCTATACTATACATATACCCCTCCCTCTTTGATCTCCCTCCCATCCTCCCCATCCCATTGCTTTAGGTCATCACAGAGCACCAAAATGAGCTCCTGTGCTATGTAGCAGGTTCCCACTAGCTATTTAAATAGATACACATAGTTCCTTTTTATCTTGCCTACCAGGAAGTTCAACACTGAATTTAATATAAATTAATAAGATTTTAGGCGTATGTACTTTACCACTGAGAGCCTCACCCTCACAAATATTTGTATGAGTCTGAGTTTTTTATTTTTTAATTTCTTTATTTTTTAACTGAAGAATAATTGCTCTACAGAATTTTGTTCTTTTTAGAGTTTGAGTTATTTTTATTTTAATTGTCTTATACATGAATTTTAAAAAGCTATCTTAAAACCATTTGGGAAGTAGTCAGGGTATAAATTATAAATAAACACACCTGAGAAATATGAAGCAAACAAATTCATGTAGGAATAATTTCAACATGAAACAAGGACAGGGAGCTAGAGATTTGCAGTGGTAGTTGTTTTTTTTTTTTTCCAAAACATAATTCTTTCAGGCACAGTTGGTAAGTACACCTGTCATATTTGCTTCCAAAAATGTAGCTCAAAATGATAACATACTGAGAGAAAAACAAATCTTGAGAATACAAAATTCATTTGTTATAACCAGTTTTGCTTACACGCTCTCAAAATAGCCATCTGTACTAAAATGTGTACATAACAGAACAACTTGCTGCAATACAAAAAAGTTCGCATATATTTAGACCTTGGAACTTTCTAAAGGCTTAGAAACTTTCCAAAAGCACCTCTCATACTTGCTACAGAGATGTTACAAATAAGTGAACAGGAGTTGATGTAAATGAATAGCAGCTGCTTTAATAAATCTTATTGTAATGTCATAGCCAAATCTGTCATTTTTTTCCCCTTAAAATACCAATCTTCCCCTTAAAACACCAAATTTCCCCTTCTAAGGTCCTCCCTGCCTTTTATTGAATCAACAAGCCCTTGCATGATGCTTGATACATGCAGGTCATTTTTCTGCATGCTTTACAAATACTAGTTCTTTAATTTTCATAGCAAACTATACCATAGTTTGTTCAGTTCAGTCACTCAGTCATGTCCAACTCTTTGCAACCTCATGGACTTCAGCACACTAGGCCTTTCTGTCCACCACCAACTCCCAGAGATTACTCAAACTCATGTGCAAAGTTGGTGATGCCACCCAACCATCTCATCCTCTGTCGTCTCCCCTTCTCCTCCTGCCTTCAATCTTTCCCAGCATCAGGGTCTTTTCAAATGAGTCAGCTCTTCACACCAGGTGGCCAAAGTATCGGAGTTTCAGTTTCAGCATCAGCCCTTCCAGTGAATTCTCAGGACTGATTTCCTTTACTATGGACTGGTTGGATCTCTCCAAGGGACTCTCAAGATTCTTCTCCAACACCACAATTCAAAAGCATCAATTCTTTGGCACTCAGATTTCTTTATAGTCCAACTCTTACATCCATACATGACTACTGGAAAAATCATAGCTTTGACTAGACAGAACTTTGTTGGCAAAGAAACCTCTCTGTTTTTTAATAAGCTGTCTAGGTTGGTCATAATTTTTCTTCCAAAGGAAAGTGTTTTTTAATTTCATGGCTGCAGTCACCAGCTGCAGTGATTTTGGAGCCACCCAAATATAAAGTCTGACACTGTTTCCACTGTTTCCCCATCTATTTGCCATGAAGTGATGGGACCAGATGCCATGATCTTAGTTTTCTGAATGTTGAGCTTTCAGCCAACTTTTTCACTCTCTTGTTTCACTTTCAAGAGGCTCTTTAGTTCTTCTTTGCTTTCTGCCATAAGGGTGGTATCTTCGGCATATATGAGGTTATTGATATTTCTCCCAGAAATCTCGATTCCAGCTTATGCTTCATCCAGCCTGGCATTTTGCATGAGGTACTCTGCATGTAAGTTAAATAAGCAGGGTGACAATATACAGCCTTGACGTACTCCTTTTCCAATTTGGAAGCAGTCTGTTGTTCCATGTCCAGTTCTAACTGTTACTTCTTGACCTGCCAACAGATTTCTCAGGAGGCAGGTCAGGTGGTCAGGTATTTCCATCTCTTTAAGAATTTTCCACAGTTTGTTGTGATCCACACAGTCAAAATTTCCCCAAATCTCATAGCTACTGTGGAAGAGCTGGGACGTGAACACAAGCAGTCTGGTTTCAGCATTTGTGACTACTAAATACTCTACAGACTCTATGTTATATAGACATAGAGACCGAAAAGGTAATGTCTTAAAGTAAAAATAGTTCCATACACTAATTCCTCACCTCTTGGGAGAATGGAGATATGTGTCTACCTACATTTGCCATTTCAAACAAAATACATGAAGAATCTTCTTGCAGATATTAGACATTTATAGATTCTACTTTATTTTGAAGAGAAAAAGAAAAATCTTTCATGATGTACACGTGGTTCCTCAATTGTGAGACATTTATTTAATGATAGCTTTAGGGGGAAGGAAAACAACTATTTCAAACATACATGCCAATTGCAAAGAGCATTCAACTTGAGAAACAGTGAAAATATAAAAATATGAAACTTAGACCCAAGAAAATAATGCAATTATTTAATCCCTTCTTATTTTTATGGGTTTCTCCTTCCATTGATATTTTGTTATAACAAGGACCTGGCCTATATATAGCTTTAAACTGCCTTGAATACTTACTTAGATAGGATAAAAGTAATAACCAGATTACTTCCAATTGTTACAAACTATTCTATTACGACAAATTCTATGTTATAGTATTCAGAATCAATATTTGATAAGATGTTCCTAGTATTGTCCATGTGTTTAAATACACTAAAGTACAACTCTCTCAATATTATATTTTTAATAAAATATGGTAGAAAAATGAAAGTTAAGGAGTTATAAAAGGCATCATAGCACAAGATGGGAAGTTAAAGAATTTAGCTATCTGCTTATAATTCTCTCCAAGGTAACTGTTCTGGCAGTATATTACTATGTAATAAACTACACCAGAATTAGTGGCTTAAAATAGCAATAACCCTTAGTAATTATTTTCTTTCTTCAAAATCTGCAATTAGAGTAAGGTTCAGTGGGGAAGATTCATCTCTACTCTACAAGCATAAGATGGGATAACTCAGTTGGACTAGAGGACCTATGTCTAAGAAAATTCACTCACATGACTGGCTCTTTGGTAGGGCCTGCTAATTCAGTCCGGGGTGTTGGCCAGGATCTTTGATTCCTGTCCATATGGACTCTCCATGGATCTGCTTGGACCTCCTCATAGCATGGTGTCTGGGACATCTTGATACTTGAAAAGTTTCTGTGACACTTTCTCTGCTCTGGCCTTTACGCCTCAGAAAGACACTTTTGCTTCATTCTGCTAGACAAGCAAGTCATTACGGCCAGCCCAGATTCAAAAGAAGGGAGATTAGACTCCACATTTTCATGTATGAGTAACCAAGAATTTGTAACCATTTTCAATCAACCATATCAACATATAATTTATGATGTCTATAAAAGTGTTAACTGAATTTTTGAACTAAAAAAATAATGTTAAAGTTTACATAAGAAAATAAACATGAAGGAATAGCTAGAAAATCTCTAGATAAGAATAATAATTGAGTGTCCTGTCACATATGAAAACACACTTCTACAGCCTTTGAAATCTTAAAGCTATATGATGCCACTCTAATGGAACAAATTAGAACACTGAAAGCACACTCAAGAACATATGAACATTTAGTGCATCATAAAAGTAGTGTTCTAAGTCAATAAGAAAAAAATGGAGTTTATGTTGAAACAAGTAGACAGTCATTTTTAAAACAATCAAACTGGCTCTGCACTTAACATTACCCAATATAGAGTACATTCCAAATGAAACGCATTTAAGTGACAAGAAAGTAAACTATATTGACACTAGGAGGATATATAAGTGCATGAATTACTTTATAAACTGAGTGTGGTTTCTAAATTATAATTAAAGATTTCTTAATTATAACTAAATACCCAAAACAAAGAAAGTTTGATAATTTCGATTACAACTAAAAGAAAACTACTGTGTTCTAAAAGATACCATAAGCAGAAGCAAAAGAAAAAAATTACAAATTGTAATAAAATATCTGCAATTTATCTCACAGAAAAAAGCACCCTAATATATAAAAAAGATTCTAAAAATCAAGAACAGAGAGACAGAGACATAGACTAACCAAGATGGAAAGACAGTACAGTGAAAAAGATACCAACTGTTTCTAAACAAACATTAAAGGGTACTCATCCTCATTATAACCTAAACAGTAAATAAGACCAAATTTAACATAAAAGGGGAGACCATTCCCAATCTGTCAAATAGGTAAGACTTCAAAAGTGTGACAGCACACACATAGACAAGGCTGTAGGGAAACGAAGAGTCTATAGATTACTGGTGGCAGTGTAGCTGGACAAACACATGGAGGGGAAGCTGGCAGTATCTTCCACAATAAAAGCAATTTCAGTTCCAGAAATTTATCCTTATGATAATCCTCCAAAGGTAAAAACGAATATATCCAAAATATTGTTCACCATGTCATTGCTTGTCATGGCAAAATAGTAGACACCATCTAAATGCTATCCATAGAAAACTAATTTGATTAAAGAATGCTGAAAGAAAATTATCTAGGTGAAAAACTAAGGAAGAAGATGTCAAGAGAGAGTGCTACCTCCAAGGCATATTATTAAGTAAAAAAAGCAAAGTGCAAGGGAGTAGATAAAAGAGATACTGTGAATTAATGCCTCACTTGAATGAAAAAGAGAAATAAAAATACTTTTATAAGAAAAAAATACTTTTTTTTTTGCTAGGAGAAATTCAGAGAATGATTTTCTTTCCATTAACTAAGTAGAAGTAGAGATTGAAGGAAATTTTTATGAAAGAAAGATTTGAGCATATGTTTTATCTTTTGTACCATATAAATACTTTACATATTCAGAATGTAAATTAAATGGGACTATCACAAAATTTAACCCAAGCATAAACGAATAAATCATACCTGTATATCATAAAATTCAATCCAAGCACAAACAAATTTACTGCACTTGTATATTAAATCACAACATGCCCACATAAAGAGCCACGTGTACCCCAATGTTCATCGCTGCATTGTTTACAATAGCCAGGACATGGAAGCAACCTAGATGCCCATCAACTGACGAATGGATAAGAAAGCTGTGGTACATATACACAATGGAATATTACTCAGCATTAAAAAAAAATTCATTTGAATCAATTCTACTCAGATGGACCGAACTGGAGCCCATTATCCAGAGTGAAGTAAGCCAGAAGCAAAAACAACAATACAGTATATTAACGCATATATATGGAATTTAGAAAGACAGTAACGAGAACCCAACATGCGAGACAGCAAAAGGAACGTAGATGTATAGAATAGACTCGCGGACTTTGTGGATGAGGGTAAGGGTGGGATGATATGGGAGAATGGCATTGAAACATGTTAATTATCATATGTCTAATCAATCACCAGCCCAGGATTGATTCTCAGGGCTGGTGCATCGAGATTTCCCGGGGGGGAGGGAGGAGGGAGGGGGGAGGGAGGGGTTTCTGGAGGGGGAGCATATGTAAACCCATGGTGATATCATGGCATTGTATGACAAAAACAATAAAAGGGAGGAAAAAAAATTAAAAAAATAAAAAATAAAAAGAAATAATTGAAGTAAACTGAATACAATTTCCTAGTTGTACACTGTCAGGGTACCTTAATGTATAAAAGGTGAAAACAACTGCAAGAAATCCTTTTTTTTTAACCTATTTAAGGTAAAATTTTGTTTTATTTTGAAAACTCACAAAGACTGATGCTCAAGGTTTATGATTGCCATAATTAACATTTATTAATCAATTCAGTAAATATTTATTGACCACCTCTCTCTTCTCAAGCACAACAGATATAAGGATTGGAATTTACTTCTTTGGTTTTCTCTGGTAATAGTGAGAGAGCTGTCATCTAAACAGTGTCTGTGTGTGTGTGTGTGTGTGTGTTGCAAGACAGAACAATGAGTACATATACTGATTTTGTTAGGAACCGGTTTTCACTATGAGAGAAGGAATATGCAAATATGGAATGTGGGAAGTTGAGAAAGAATCCTATGGCAACGCATATATGAATTTGAGATGGAGATGTGAACTCAATGATTTTTTAAAATTTCTTTGTTGAGGTATAATTGACACATAATAAATTGTATATGCTAAATGCATAATTTGACAAGCTTTGACAGATGTGTGGACCTGTTACTATCCCTATAATAAAGACTGCATTCAAGTTTATCACTCCCCAGTTTTCTCCTATCCATTTGTAGTCCCTATGCTTTGTCCTTTCTCCCCAGTTTTCCTTCCTTGCAGCTATTCATGTTTTCTCTATAACTATAGATTAGTTGGCATTTTCTAAAAGTTTCATACACGTGGAATTATCCAACACATACTGTTTTCAGTGGAAAAGAGTCTGGCTCCTTCTATTTAGCATAATTATTTTGAGATTCACTCATGTTGCTTGTATCAATAGTTTGCTCTTTTTTTATTACTAAGTGGTATTAATAGACGCTTACTCCTTGGAAGGAAAGTTATGACCAATCTAGACAGCATATTAAAAAGCAGAGACATTATGTTGTCAACAAATGTTAAGGCTATGGTTTTTCCAGTGGTCCTGTATGGATGTGAGAGTTCGACTATAAAGAAAGCTGAGTGCTGAAGAATTGATGCTTTTGAACTGTGTTGTTGGAGAAGACTCTTGAGAGTTCCTTAGACTGCAAAGAGATTCAACCAGTCCATCCTAAAGGAGATCAGTCCTGGGTGTTCATTGGAAGGACTGATGTTGAAGCTGAAACTCCAGTACTTTGGCCACCCAGAACTGACTCATTTGAAAAGGCCCTGATGCTGGGAAAAACTGAGGGTAGGAGGAGAAGGGGATGACAGAGGATGAGATGGTTGGATGGCATCACTGACTCAATGGACATGGGTTTGGGTTGACTCCGGGAGTTGGTGATGGACAGGGAGGCCTGGTGTACTGTGGTTCATGGGGTCGCAAAGAGTCAGACATGACTGAGTGGCTGAACTGAACTGAACTGAAGTGGTATTTCATTTTATGAATATTCCTCAATTAGATTATCTGTTCAGCTGTTGATGAATAGTAGATGATGGTAGTTTAAGATTTTTGGCTAATACTAAAAAGGATTTTATGAAAATCACATATAAATCTTTTCATGGAAACATGATTTCCTTACTTTGGGTTAATTCATTAGCAAATGCATGATAGGATCATATATAGGAGCTGTTAGTTAAGGTTCTTAAGTATCTGTTAAACAGTTATCCAAGGTGGTTGTACCAGTTTACCTTACCACCAGCAATGTGTCCATTCCTCCACATCCTCCATTAACGTGGCATGGACAGTCTTCTTATCTACTCTAGTACATATGTAGTGGTATACCATTGTTGTTTTCATTTTCATTTCTTTAGTAAGCAATTATGTTGAGCATCCCCTCATGTACTTGTTTCTTATCCCTAAATTTTCTTTAGTAAATTATTTGTTCATATATTTTAACCAGTCTTTTTTTTCCTGTGTTTTGGTTTCTCATTATTGCTTTTTGGGGCTTCATTATATATTCTGGATATGTCTTTTATAGAGATAGGATTTGCAAAACTTTCTCTCAACATGTAGTATCTCTGCTCATTCTCTTAACAGTATCCTTTGATGAACCAAAGTTTAAAATTTTGGTGAAGTTCAATTTACCATTTTTCTTGAAATCAGGTAGTACTAATTCTCCTATTTGTTTCTTATTTTTGAAAATTATTTGAGATATTCCAGATTTTCTGCATTTCTCTATGAGCCTGAGAATCAGGTATCAATCTTTTTTAAAAAATAAAAAGCCTGTTACTATGTTTATTGGAATTATACTTAATCCACAAACCATTAGGAAGAGAACTGAAACCTTAGCAGCAGTGACTCTTTGGATCAATGATCAAGGTATATCTGTTTATTTCCTTTTTTTTTTTTTTTTACTTTCAACAACATTTTTCAGGTTTTGAATATCTTTTGACAGATTTATCCCTAAGTATTTTGTGTGTCTTTATGTTAAACTTGATTGAAATTTGTTTCTGTTTTTCTAGATTCATAAATTGAAAGCTGATGCTATGGATTTGAGACCTTCTAATACAGGAGTTTATTGCTGTCTTCCTCTATATTGTGCTTTAAGGGTAGCTCATAAATTTTAATAATTGAATTTTATAATTCAGTTTAAAATACCTTATAACATTCATGTTGATTTGTTTTGACCCATATGTTATTTAAAAGTATATTATTTAGGTTTTAAATATTTGGAAATTTTCTAGAGAATTTCTCTTACTGATGTATATAGTTTAATACCATTAAGTTCGGTCAAAAAATATACTTTGATTCATTATAATCTTTTATAATTTATTGAGACTTTCATGGCCCAAAATATGATTTATCTTGGTAAATATTCTGTGTACCTTGAAAAAGAATGTGTATTCTACTCTAGGTTGAGTGGAATGCTATATGTAAGTCAACTATTTCAAACTGGTTGTTAATGTTGTTCAACTTTTCTATATTATCGGTGGTTTTCTACCTACTGGTTCAATCAATTATTGAGAGAAGATTATTCTGATTTGTCTATTTCCCTATGAATTTTGATCAAGTTTTGATTCATACATTTTGAAGAACTACTATTGGGCATAAACATTTAGGCTGGCTATGTCCTCTTAACCTCTGCCATGTTGCTTGCTGTCAGACCAAGTTCTATGCCGTTCACTTCAGTTTTTGACTCCAATGAGTCCACTGCCTGGTTGAACTTTCAGGATTATAAGATCCCAAACAATTATCTCACTCTGTTGGGTAGGTATGTGAGAGTTTGCTGATTGGTACTATTTCCCTAGGATGTAGCTCTGAGTCAGGAAGAGCATGCTGGCTAGGAAAACTTTTTATTGATTAGCTATTTTATTTTTAATAGTGTGCCCCACTCACATTTAGTGTCAGAAAGCAAATACAGTGGAATCGCATTCTCACTGGGTGAAGTATCTTATATCAAAGATTCAAGCTCAGCAGTACTACTTCCTGTATCCTTGCAGTCCTCACAAAGCCTCAGCATTCATGTTTAGCACACAAGACAGGCTGGAAATAACACGAAGGCATGACAATCCCTCACTTTAAAATGCCAATTCCTCTTTTTTTCTATTTTTGTTAAAAATAAAATCACTAAATTCATCTTTTACATAAATGATTTACCTTTGGTAACAGCAAATATGAAAATGCAATAATTTATAAATGCCAGTGGTATCAAACCCAGAGCTAAGTTTGACCTCTTCCTTAAATTCCCACTTTGACTTTTAAATATTATGACTATACTTCCTCAATTTATGCAACATTTCGTTTAGTGCGTGGTGATACATTTCTGTGTTGTGTGCCTATAATGTACCTTCCTGTAAAGTGTGCCTCATTTTACAAATGAGAAATACAAATATCAAAGGAATTAAAAGATCTGATATCACATACTGAGGGAGTGATAGGAGGAAATTATTAAAAAAATAAAACAAAAATATAAGAAAATAACCTCCTAAAATTTTATTTTTAAAATCTCCATATACATTTCTTTTAACAATGCTTACAAATCTGCAACTTACTGCCCTTTACTTTTACAACAATTTGTGTTACCTCTTCCTATTAGAGAATGAAATCAACATCTTCCTACTGAAGCTGATGGGACCATCAAACTCATTTTATACTCACTTCATTTCACAATTATAGTGACTTCAGCCTGGAACATCAAAACAGAAGCACACCCAGGGTTTTTCACCTTTTTGGCTACATAAAAGAAAAATCCTAACATGTACATTCTCCCATCTATTTATTGGTTTAAAAAAAAAGGAACTGTACTGATGAACATGAAGTGCCATAAAAGCAGAGTTTCATCCTAGCTGGAAAAAAAAAAAAAAGTGTTATCTCAAGTTTTAGATGCCTCGAAGATGCAGGAAAGAAAACATCTATACAAAAATCTACCAGTATACCTAACAGCATACATCTTCAACTGCAGTGAATGGTTTACCATCAAGGTTTTACAACTTGGAACTTTTTGGAACTTTTCACTTCCAAATGCAGAAAGGTAAGGAATGAAACAGCATCTCTGGTAAATTTTTATCTGAGTTCAGAGGACTGAATACAAATAATAGACAGAGAGAAGCACAAGCACCCAGCAAGGTTTATATCCTATGTGCATAATACAGAGACGTAGGCACAAAAGAAACCATCTTTATGTCTCTGCCTTGGGCTTCCCTGGTGGCTCAATGGTAAAGAATCTGCCTGTAATACAGGAGACTCAGGAGATGAAGGTTTGAGCCCTGGCTGGGGAAGATCCCCTGGAGAAAGTGAAAGTGAAGTCGCTCAGTCGTGTCTGACTCTTTGTGACCTCATATACTATACAATTCATGGAATTCTCTAGGCCAGAATACTGGAGTGGATAGCCTTTCCCTTCACCAACCCAGAGATCGAACCCAGGTCTCCTGCACTGCAGGTGGATTCTTTACCAGCTGAGCCACAAGGGAAGCCCCCCAAAAATGGAATGGGTAGCCTATCCCTTCTCCAGGGGATCTTCCCAACCCAGGAATCCAACCACAGTCTCCAGCACTGCAGGCGGATTCTTTACCAACTGAGCTATCAGGGACGCCCTCTCCTGGTGAAGGTAATGGCAACTCACTCCCTATTCTTGCCTGGGAAATCCCATGGACAGAGAAGCCTGGTGTACTATATAGTCCATGGGGTTGCAAAGGGTCGGACATGATTGAGCATGGACATACACTGGTGTAATGTCCCTGCACAATAGTATAATTCGTGATATAATTTCCCCATAGCCTTTTCACCTACAACTCAGTTCTATATTTTAAGCATAATAGACTCTTCCCTGAGCTCAGCCTCCAGAGAACAAACATCTGACCTACACAGACATGCCTCATAACATCATAGTATCGCAATACCTCAACTATATGCCTGTAAAAGCAATAAGGGTCATAAAAAAATAAAATGCTGATTATATTAGGTCATAAAAAATAAAATTCTGATTACATTAGTAGCCTTAAATAGCTATATAATACTGTTTCTTGACTAGCTTTTTAAATGTTACTTTCACCGTTTTATAGTGACCGAAGCAGAAGCATACAAAAAAAACTTACATATAAGGGAATAGTGGTAAAAAAAATTGTCTTCCATTTGACTCACACCAAGTATGAATTATTCGATGTGAATGTTATTCAGAAGCAAACTACGGACCACTGTGACCACTGTTTTCTGTATATATTATAATAGAACAAATGAAAAAGTAGGACAAAACTAAAATTATTCTTAATATTTTAAACTGCATATTTCCAAAGCTATTTTATATTAAACTCTATCCTAGATATAACACCTAATCATTCCAGGTATAATATGCAAAGGCATCTCATAGGCCTCTTTAATTATTTTCCTTGACCTATAGATTTTAGAGATGGATGAGCCAAGTCCTTTTCTTGAGAAGAAAAGAGTATTTCAGATCACCAGTATGTGCCTTCAGCCAAGGTAACACCTTTCTTATGAATGTATTAAAGTAACCTGTACTACTTTATTCACTCTTAGACTAATACAAAGAGACAAAAAATTTTCCCAGAATTAATCTTACTTCCGTTCTACTTTGAATCATAAAGTTAACAACTGAGAATTTATTTATAACACTGGTTTAGGCATAGCACTGTCAGAAGACACCCAAATGTCTTTTTTTTTAAAACCTCTTTTCATGGGAAGTCATTTTCATCCTAATTCTGTATTTCAGATTTCTAATTTTGTTCTCATTATCTTTTCCACTATATTTATTAAGGACTCAAATAGTGTATGAATCCAAGAGAAATATGAGGGTCATTGTGTTATTTGAAAGACAAATATCCTATCCATCCTTAAAATTTGATGACGTTAACAATGAATGTCCCTAGAATTATTTTTGAGCTAGTCCAAAAATGAATAAAAAGTTTAAAAGAATCATGCTCTGAAATTCCAGACCATGAACTCAATTCTATTCAGCTTAGAAATTTTTAGTTATAACATACCCAAAATATTCCAGTCTGAGATTTTTTAAAAAAGATACACTAAAGATGAGGTGTAAGGGTTTTTCTGGTTGACAAAACAATACAATAAAAGGAAGGAAGGCAAAAGGAGACAAAAATGTCATGGACAAATTATGATCTTATGGAAAGTCTGCAACTTCTGAACCTCAGTTTCCATAATCTACGCAGGTTATAATTTCCTTTAGGGATTTAACTCCCTCACGTAATTCTGGTACCATAAGTTTTACTTTTCTTTGAGGGTCTATGTTACCTCTAAGTGTACTAGTATCACTTCAACATTCCATTAATTATATAATGAAAAGATAGCTGACAGAAGCAATTTTTTTCCCCTCTTTCTTTCCATTATTCTTTTGGGAAGAAGAATTCCTTATTCCTTTATTCTTTCCCTTCTAAAGGGAATAACCAAATGTGGAGTTCTGGAAACCAATAGGGGTGAGTTCTCCTGGAACTGAGGAATAAGAGGTGAGTTAGGAGGAATCACAGATATTATTTACACATGGCATTTCCCCCTTACACTGATCAATTACAGTCTACTAAACAATCAATTGATAAATGCCATTCTTAAGGCTCCTTCTTACTGTTTAGTAGAAATATAGAACTAGGGCATGCAATTTGCCAAATTACAAATTGAAATAATTTAGAAGGTGGGAATAAAACACTGTTCCCTTGGTGTCTTTGCATGGCCAATAAATAAACTACAGTTCTCCTCTTCCTTGGAATTGCATATCAGGAGCCTAACATTCTTGATCACTATCTTTTTCCATACCTATTTATTAACAGGCTCAATAGTAAGACAGCTCCATACAAATGTGGGTCTCATTTTATTAAACATAAAACTAAGTCCTTTCAAAAATGTTTAATATAATTAACTCACCATGGACAGATTCTCTTCATAACTTTGAGGATATAATGAATGATATTTCAAGCTTTTCATTGATATAAAATGTCTTCTAATTAGTAACAGTAATGAGAAATTAAGATAATAAATAAAAATTATTTTTGAGTACAGAAAGTACCAAACAAAAGAAGAGAAATCGAATTGTAATCAGTTCCTTAAATGGCCTGGTGAGCATTCATTCTAGAAAAGTGTATCTGAAATCATTCTTTTCAGAAAAATCTTCTATATTCCTATTAGAAATACAATCAGGACACTATAAATCTTTGTGCTTGTTTTTCCTCTTCTAACAAACAGAAAAAATAAACCAAAACATTCAAAAGCAGAAAAATGGAACAATAATACCTCCATTTCAAAAGTAAAGAGAGGATTCTACTTCTATAGCCATCTTGCCTTACTCCCCATTTATTACAGAACTAATGAGAATTAATATAGGAAACAGAAGCTCCCTCATCCTTATCTGCAGAATCAGCATAGCTCCAAAGATAATAACTCTTTATAAACTTAAATTACTTAACATATCTGTGATACATAAATAAAATAAAACAGTGAGGACAATGCCTGCCTCACAGGGGGACTGTGGATGGCATGTGTACAAGATGCAAATAGCAGATGGTCAACATACAACAACCTATACATATTTTCATTATTATTTATGGTATTGTATGACTTTTTAAAGCAAAAGTAATGTTCACGGACTCTGTAAAAAGTAAAGCAGATTCCTACTATTAACAATCTTATTTTTTAAGCAGTTATATTTTAGGAGAGGTCCAAAATTTAAATCTATACATGTGTCGCGATGGCGACCTTCCTGTACTGTGTAATAATGCACTTTCATCCACTTAAATGTTACTGTCATCCCAAGGGCGCTTCCCTAACTGCTTCTTTCTTCATCTCTTAGCTTCAACCTTTCCTCCACCTCATCCCGGTCTGTCTCTCTCCATCTTAGACTGGTATCATCATAGGGAGCAAAAATACCTTATTGCTCTTTATGTGCACCTTCTTCCCCAATTCCAGTTCCTCCTGCACACTGATGACAGGACAATCTTCCTAAAGCACAGTTTTCATTAACAACAGTAAATAGGCTGAAATATAAACGCACTAAATAAAATAATAGTCAGTATGTACCTTAAAATATATTGTATTTTTAAAATTGGAATGGTTAAATGAATCATGATAAACCCTGTTACATATGTATTAAAAATTAGTGTAAAAAAAGTATGGTATACATTACAGATGTGGCTGGATGTTCATAATTTATTGCTAGTTGAAAAATAGAAAATTGCTGAGTAATATCTATTATGTCATTCTACTTTGTAAGAGTTAATTATATACCTATTTGCATAAAGAAGATAAATGTTTGAAATATAGATAAATAAAGAACATAAGGCACAGCAATATATGTAAATACAGAGGATTATAATATTGTTCATAGTAATCATATTTGTGGGATAGGATTGAAGAGCATGAGGGAAGAGATCTTTATTTATTTTGTAGGCCATATAATGGGCACTTTGAGTAACTTTAATATTTGTTCTTAACCATATTTTTCACTTATTCTGTTAATTATCTGGTGAGATGGAAGAGGTCCATGAGATATTTATTTATTGGTTTACCTAAAACTATATTGTTTAGCTTTAGAAAAAAAACCATGTATTTTACAAGTAACTTGAAAATTTTTAAAGCCTATAATGTTTTATATTAAAAATATGGATCTAGGCAAGATTACATTTATTACAATATAAAGTCTCGAGTAGATTGCCTTTATTCTAGAGGGGAATTATTTAGACAAGTTGTCATTTATCATACCATCTCAGAATTTTATTACATTGGGCAACAGAAAAATGCCCTGCAGTGTTGTCTTAATATAAGCTAATATAAGTGAATTATATGTAAGAAGCTTAACAAGCTATGGGAGATGAGAAAGAGTTAAGAGTGAAAAAAAAAAAAAAACCCACAAAAATCCAGCCCAGTATATTCTGTTTTTCTATAATATGATACTGCTAAATGAGAACTAGAAGGAAAATCAGGAAGTTTCTTTTGTGGCCTTAGAAAGTCAAATCTTCTTTATCTGATAAATTTCACCAGAAATTCGTGTCTGAGAAGCTGTTTCAAATAGCTCAAAAAGACTGGACTTCCTTCATAGGTCACAGTTCCTTTGCCTGTCACTGGAGGTCCCTACATAGAACCCACATCGCCATTTCTGAATTATATGAAACTATCTGAATCAGAGGTCACCAAAGTTTCTTCCATGCATAAATTCCTGGACTAGAAGTTTCACCAAAGTTTCTTCCATGTGTGAACTCTTAAGCTGGGAACTTACAAAATCTCCCATTTCCTATCAGATCAATTGCAAACACCTGTTTTGTCACTTAATGGTACACATATATGTGGCTAAGAGCATACAGTGGGAGAAACTGCCCTAGTGAAACTACATTAAAAATGCTAAAGGAATGACAAAGTAGCTGCACAATACAGATAGCAAGGGTGCATGCAGAATGAGATAAGGCTAGAAAAAATTGGCAGAGGTCAAACCACAAGAGATACTATATGAAGAGATGAACACCAAACAAGGATTTTTAACTAGAGTCTATGAAAGGATAGCAAAATAATCAGTCATGTTATGAAGATATTAATTCTAGATACAGTATTAAGATTGAAAGGAGCCAACAAAAGTTAGCTCTTGACAATACTTGGCTGAAGATGCTTCAAAGACTCCTCATCGCAAACAGAGTAAAAGCTAAAGTCCGTAATGTAGCTGACAAGGCTTTCTGTGATCTGACTCCCATCTACCAATTTGTCAAATGTTGCTCTCACGAATCTCTTTTATACAGTAAATATTGCATGGTATCAAAAGTTAAGGATATTTTAAGAGCAAACTACAAACTTATGGCTACTGGAAAGGCTTTCGTTAGCAATTAGACTCCTAGTTCTCTGAAAGTAGATACTAATCTCATCCCAACCCTTCTTTGGAAGATCACTACAAAAACCTTCCTTCAAAGTGAATCCTCTGTAGTTATCAAAAAGCACATCTGTGTAGCTAGTGAACCTACAGCCTCAGAGAAACACAAATATCTGGCAGCTGTTTTCCTTGGCTCTTAATCTCAAGAGAGAAAGAATGGATGGGGAGAGCCTAGTTACATGTAAGAAAATTCTGCCTCCCGGAGCTTCTCTAGGCATGGAAGATTCACTTTGCTGTACAACTGAAACTAACACAACACTGTAAATCAACTATACCCCAATAAAGTTTTTAAAAAATCAAACAGCCAGCTGGTATTCAAATCTATAATGATTGACTGAATTTTCTGGCCTTCACCTGATCTTAAAGCACAAAATGACAAAATGAAAAGTAAACCAGTCTTTTTTTTTTTCCTGCCATTTTTTGAGTGTTTATATATAGACCATCAACAAAAGCATCCCTTCAGATAAAATAATCTCAGAGTAACTTCAGGCATTTTCCACAAGATTAGGATGCACCAATATTTTCTGAAAGGAAAGCAAGATGAAATTCTTCACTCTATCCCTAGAAATTTCATAGCTATGGTTTCCAGACACTGTGGGGGAAAAATAATGCAGAACAAATGTTTGTACAACCACCATTCAGGAAGCCCCACATTATAACCAAAATATCCAGCAAAATTCAAGAAGCACTAAGTGACATACACAGCATACTAAACCCATTTCCACTGATGCAGCCCTCAGAAAAATGAATTTTTTCTCTCTCTAAGAAGAAGATACTTTATTTCCTACAATCTGGAATGCTCAAGATAGACATTGCAGATGCATCTGAAAACAAACTTCTATGTTGTCAGCAAATCATGAAGATTGAAGGCTGCCTCCTAGCACTGCTATATTTGAAGTTATGGTAGCATTTCTATTATAAAAACCATTTTCTAAAAGTTTATATCCCAGCTGTAAAAAAAAAATCTGCTCCTGGATCAAGTTTTGTAGGCTTAAGAAACTAGAAAAACATTAAAGTTCATTATGAAAGAGAAACATTTTTAAACTCCATCTTACAATTATAAATTACCAAAACATAATTTTCCAGGCTTTTGTGCCACAACATAATTTTAATATACAATGCAAGAAAAATAATGACCAGAAATTTATAAGATGGAAACTCATTTTCATTTATTCTGAAGGCATGCTGAAAAATAATTTTTCAAGTAAATAACTGTCATTCCAGAGTAGATTTTACTCCTAGTTGGACTAGATTTACTCTTGTAACCATGGTTATCAGTAACTACAAATATCTATACTCACTGAGTTGTCAAATGATATTATACTTCAAAAATAACCCCAGGACAAAAAACAACATTTGCAAAGTACAAAGACAGAAATGAAGCCTTTGCTCCTGGTAGCATCACTTTCTCTCATTTATACATATTTCACACAAATAGGTACTCAACACCAAACATACACATACAGAAACATATAAACATATGAGCCAAGCACAAAGTCTTTTGGTGTTTTTGGCTGTTCAGAAGTAAAAGGGAAATTAAGCCCTAAAGATTTATTTTTTTAATCTACACTTAGGATGAACAAATAGCATCATAAACAATCTTTTGCAAAACAAAGACTCTATATTCTCCACATGTAAGTATCCTCTACCTGCTTGCTTAATAGAACACTCCTTACTGAATGATTATTTAACAGATAACTGCTAATAATGATGATTTGAATCATACATTCGATTTAAAAAAAAAAAAATTCCTGCTTTCGGAATGGACTTGTCTCTCTCCAATCACTGAAATCTAAAACCATTAACAAGGTTATCAGTAGGGAAGATCACTGATAGGGCCAAGTTGTCATACCACAACTTCAAGTCCTGAGAAGGCAATTTAGCTACTGACTGTTACCTTGGAATTTTCTCCAAAGCTCCCCATCTGGACCAACTTCCACCAAATCATACCTCTTTTCTTTTCCATTTCCTTACTACACCTCATAAGTCCCATCTCTCCTAAGTTTCTTCTGCTCCAACCTCCAACAACTCATACATCTGCATACAATGTTAACTGAGGTAACAAAGTCAAAGATTCATGACATTTGAAAGAAAATTTAAGTAAGGCTGGAGTGCAAAATTGCAACCCACTCCAGTATTCTTGCCTGAAAAATTCACGGACAGAGAAACCTGGTGGGCTACAGTCCATAGAGTTGCAAAGAGTAGGTCGTGACTGCTGCTGCTGCTGCTAAGTCGCTTCAGTCGTGTCCGACTCTGTGTGACCCCATAGAGGGCAGACCACCAGGCTCCGCCGTCCCTGGGATTCTCCAGGCAAGAACACTGGAGTGGGTTGCTGTTTCCTTCTCCAATGCATGAAAGTGAAAAGTGGACTGAGTGAGCACAAAACAACGTGAGAAGAATACTGTTTGACAATAGGGAAACATATAAGAAAGGAATTTTAAAGAATACTAGCACCTAATATATATCATTGCAAAAATGAACCTCACAAAGGATTGAGCTTCTCTCTTTGGAAAAGAAGAAATTCTGAAGGATGATTATATTAAATGTGAATGTTGTTATATTGATTACTGCACAAAATGTTGGTGGCAGGAGAGGGTTGTCCAAGTATCAAAAGTCAATAGGAGCTACCTGAAAGGAATATGCTGCACCACTTGATTTGGGGGGAAATGCGCAACACTGCCATGCATATATATTTTAATAAAAGTTTTCTTCTTATTATTATTATAGACCATAGCCAACTTTATTTTGAAATGGTCTTTGGTTCTATCTCCTTAAGTGTAGCATACTTATTTCAAAATTAAAGAAAAGCAGGTAAGAGTATGAACAATTACAGTTAGGGGTTCTAGAATTTCATATTCATTATTTTAAAAACATTACTGTTCTCTCTTCATGATGCCAATAAGGGAAAACATTAGCTCTGTGCTTTGAAAATCTTCCTCATCCTTTGGAGAGAATGTCAGCCATGTAAGCACTTCCTTAAAATACTTTCTCCTAGTCTGTGTAGACTTGGTAATTCCTTCCAAAACATCTTAGCTTCCTAATTATGCGTGACTGGCTCTGCCTTGTTCACTTTCCAAGGCATGTCTCATAAGTAACTGAGAAACATAGTTTATTCTAAAGACATGCATTTTTTCTTTTTTCCTTTGTCTGGGAAAAAGAAAATCCTTCTCAAACAACTCCTGCCTTCTTTAACCTCCAGTATTTTTCAAGTTCTCTTGAATTTTTGGTATACACTATTAGATAAAAATTTTTCTATGAAAGTTAAAAGAAGAATTTATTGGATTGTGAAGGCTTTTTCAACTATAATTATACAAGTCTGATACAGTCTGAAATGAAGATTGATTTCTTCAGTGTCTTAACAGAGTCAAGCTTTTTTTTTTTTTTTAAAGAAATGAAGGTACAGATGTTTAAACCATCAGTATTAAACAAGATGCGAGGGGGTTGGAAATAAAGGGATTCGTTATGCATACATGATTCAAAGGGAGTTGCCTAATAGAAACTTGATATATACAACTTGCTGAGAGTTCTTCATCTAAATATTTGCAAGTTTCAAATAACTTTGCATTGGGTATTTTGCAACCTATTGTTACATGACTCTTCCTTTAAACCAAAAATATAATTTTTTAAATGATTAGTTAAGTCTTTGAATATGGAATATTTCTTTTTAATTTGAGAAGTATTTGTTAATTAAAAAGATAATTGCCTATTGATCATTTTGCTATTCTTGAAGTGTAATTTTTAAGAACTTAGGGATGGTGTTTGCCAACCTAATTAACATTGGATCAACTCCAATCTGGGAATATGGCCCATGTATAAGGAAATTAGATCCTCCTGTCTAAAAAACTTTAAAAAACAAAAGCAGTAAGTTATTCTACAACTTACATATATGCCCCTTACCACTGTGATTAAAATGAACAATATAAAGAAAGGACTATAGGAATCCTAAAATTGCTTACAAAGTAGTAATTAGTATATAATGTTTCACAAAGCACCTTGACTTCATTAAGTAACTAAAATATTACATTTAGCTTCTTAAGACTAAATTCTAAAGGCAAGTCAGGTCCTAAACAAATTACTTGCCTGACAAAAGGCAGATGTGGTTTCAAGTATCTCTAAGATTCTCCTCAATTTTATTAGACAGTAACTATACAGTGTTTTACATATTGAGTGTATATATATTTAAAACCTTCATTTGGCATATCCTCTAATTCCTTTCTTTATGTGCGTATTTACAAGGACTTCTTCATTGGAACAAATCACAAGATCAACAGGTGGCTCTGCACAGCATGGATGCTCACATTAACTACTGTTAAAGGGCAAAACCTAAAATTCATGAAATGCATGGAAATTCATATGAACTGTAGGCAGAAAAACAGTAATAATGAAAGAATGAGAAAGAGATTTTGTGGGATCCCCTTGTGAAAGATGAGTGAGCTCACCCTAAGATTAATGCCAAATGACATCCTTACATCTGTAAACAAGAATAGAAGATAGTCTTCACTAAGAGTATGTTATATGGAAAGATTATCTCAGAGGTGAGGAATCCAAGCCCATTTAGATGATCCTGGTGTTTCAGGAAAGTTGCTTATTCATACGGGCCAGACTCAAGACAGTAAGAACTAATTTTCACTGCCTAAACCCCCAGCTATGCAAATGACAGAAGATAAGAGCAGTATCTGACAAGAAGTGAAGAGCATTCACAAAAAAGAGAAAGGTACAAAAAAAAGAGAAGTTCAAAGGACAAATACTGGATTCAGGTACAACATCAACAAAAGCCTCACAGGAAGACAGCCGAAGAATTCAGACAATGAGTACAGATTTTTAGGAATAATTTATTTTGCTGAACAGGCAACAGACAAAAAGTATCACCTGGATGAAATGTACAGCCAGCTGGATAAAAACTTACAGTATGAGTCCTTGTGAAAGAAAAATAAAAAATATGTAAAGTAAGTGACAGATAATCATCATAAAAATTAGGAAAAAAAAAACAACAAGCTGTTGTTAAGAAACTCATGAGTAAAAGAACAGCCTTTAAAGCAAGAAGTTTTGTACTAAAGGCTCCAATGAACTCATTTCCTACAAACAACAACAAAAATAATGCTAGGTAACATGACACAATAAGGCAAATAATAAGATTTTGGCTCTCAAGTTACTATGCTAGAAAATCACAAATTGCAAATGCTTCTATATAATGCATTCAGCTTAAAACCATGGCAGATCAGAGTACAGAAAGACAAGAAAGAAGATATCACTTGATGACACTGGCTTACTCATGAACCAATTTTATGAAAATGTTTTTGTTCCCTAGACAGTGAGTTTCAAGAGATTCCCAAGGGAAATCTACTTTTGTCTCCCACTGGGATAGTTCTGTCATTTTGGCAACAGTTAGCTTTTTAAAATGAAGATTATGAATCATCAGTACAGTCTTAGAAAATGATTTGAAAAGTCAACAGTTATAATGGTCAATTTAAAATCTCTAAAAACAAACCAGATAACAAGTTTGTAAGCTGAGAGTCACACACACACACACAAAATGAATAAAAATAATTCGAAATGATTAAGCCAGTTTTTACAGATCAATTCTAGAATAACTGGGGGAATGTGCCCCCCCTCCATATATACCCTTGAGAGAAAATTTGGTAAATATTAGTTTCGATGGCAAAAAAATGCTCTTAAGTATATATATTTCTGAAAATAAAATTATCAAGAGTACCCTGAATAAAATAATAACCTTTGATGCTACAGATTGTTCTGAATATCTTTTACTTCAATTTTGAAACATTGATGATACAATTTCAAGGAAAAAATCATGCAAACAGCTGGTTAAAATAAATTTTATAGAATCTTATACTGAAAGTGCCAGAAATTAAAAATAGTCATACTTGACATATTCCATTTGAGTAAGTTCATTTTTGTAACAATTTCTAAATATTATCTTCTAAATTCAAAATTTATGAAAACAAAGACACTTAAGTTTTTACTCATGTATGAAAATCCAAGATAAACTTTATCTTTCTTCTGGTGATACTAGCATTCATCCTCCAGCTTCACTGTCCAAAATGGTAGCAATTAATTATAGATGCCTATTTAAATTTTAATTTGTTCTAATAAATGTTAAGTGAAATTAAATAGTTCCTCAGTCACATTAACTATATCTTGGACTTCTTAATAGCCACAGGTAACTAGGGGCTGGCATACCAATCAGAGAAGATACAGAACATTTCTATGACTACAGAAAGTTCTATTAGACAACACTGATCTATAGGCTACAAACAGATAAGAGGCTTCATGCATTTGAATGTATTATGATATAGATGCCAATATAAATTCAATTACTAAAGCTATATTTCTAGCTACAAGAAAAATAATCTCACTAAATTTCAAAGATGTTTCTATCATCTTTTATATTAATCAAGTCCATAGTCTTAACACTAGGTTTTTTCACTTTTGCACTGAGTTTTCAAAATTGTTAAATGTCAATTGATTTATATCTGTAGACTCCTTAAAGACTTCTTTTATTACATTAAACATTCCAAGATTTTTGAGGCAGATGTAGGTGACTAAATCAGGCAAGCAGAATGAATACTTCTTAAATACTTTATTATTTTACTAGTTAACAACTGCTCTTAATTTTGAATCAAAAGCTAAAATATTAAAGTATTAGTTAATTCATAAATAGTACATAACAGATTATTTAGTAAATGGTTCATGATTTATAGCTTGAAACAAACATGTCTTTTATATCTTCTCAAAGAGAGAAGGGAAAGACTAAGACCCATTTGGAAATGCTACTTGGGCGAAGATGTAGAAGCATGAGTAAATGTTCACATGTTTCCACTTAATCAAATATACTAAAACCAATAAGGAAATCCAAATTTGTTTATTCAACTGCAATCTGAGCAAAAGTACTAGGGTGGTTAGTAGGGGTGATAGGTATGTATGAGAGCGGGTGAGAGTAGGAAAAAGGAATAGTTTTTCCATTTTCAACAATGTTAAGATATTTGGCCTGTCCACATTAGCTTATCTCTAAAACCCATATCAAGGATACTGTCCTAATGCACATAATACCGTTCCTTTACTCTAATTCTTCACCATTGTAGTTTATCTATCCATTTTTCTGCAAAATTAAAAAAAAGGGGGAGTGATACTTCTAACAGTGGTATCTCCAGCCCCTCAATGACTCAAACTCTGTCTGCGGAATAGTTTTTAAACATAAAAGAATATATCCAGAAATAGTTGATGATTCTCTAAGTATAATCAGAAAAGTGGCAAATGAGTAGAGTTAAGACTACTTCATTCGCCATCTGTATGACCAAACTGACATGGATGAAACCTCTGACAATTACATACAATTCAAGAAGATTCTCACTGAAATACATATTAATAACGCTATACTCAGAAGCTTATTAAACTATCTGGAAGTCTCTAGAAAAAAAAAAATTCTCATGTTTTTTAAAACCATGAGAATTATAAACCTTATTACTTCCCTAGTTAAGAAAAATTAGACAACCTATGAGCTATAAATTAGTCTTGGAAATACTACCACCAGTTGTCTAATGCCCTCTAGGCTGCATAAGATTTAACTAATTAATGGAAATAGCCTCTATTTGTTCTTATTACATGTGGTGGCGATCTTGAATTCACATCTTTAAAGTATTACACTTCATAGCTAGCTGATTTAAATTATTCCCTTGCAGATAAAACTAAGATATATCAATATTACACCACAAATAGTTTATTTAAATTGGTATTATTAGTCTTTTTAAATATGAAGAAGAAACTATATCCTTGTTGTAGCCTTAATTCATTGTAAGACTCGGGAACAGACATCCACAATGCTTTAGTTTCTTGGAAACGGAAAAACGGAAACAGTAGCAGGCAAGAAAACATTAAAGATGGCATTTAAACTGTTACAAGAAATGAAACAGGCTCACACTACATTAAATCCACACATGAAGTGAGGTGTTCAACTCATCCTCCTGTCTAAAATTCTTGGTGAGTCAGTGAAATAGGCAGAAGAAAATGCAGACAAACATTCACCCTTTCTCCATTGCAATTCCCTTTTTTCCTATAAAACAAACAAACTTTGAAAGAGTGAAATATGAAAATGTCTCTAGAGGTCATGGAGCGCAAACCTCATTTCATAGATGAGGTGAAAACTGAGGCCCAAAGAGGTAAGATGACTTGTTCAAAGTCACACAGCAACACAGTGACAGAAGGAGAATAAGAAGCCATGAATCCATCCAGAGCTCTTTCCACAGCTGATGTGTGGGCAAGAGGCTGGAGGGCCAGTCCCTTCCCCAGAAAACAACCTTTCAAGTGCATCTACTGATTTTCCTAGCATACCTTTCTTTGCTTGAAAAAAGAAAAGATAAAGCTAATAATATATCCTTTATGCTTGTTTAGAGCCTTTTAAATAGATATCAACAGGACTATAGGAGATTTTAAAATATTTGTAAGATTTTTTTAAATTACTAACCAATTTCTTGTCAGATGACACAATTGTAAAAGCCTATTGATTAATTTTTTTTCCAAGTCCCAGCCTCTTGCAACATCAGTTTCACCAAAGACAACTGCCAAATTAATCTTCCTAAAACAGTTTTAATCATGTCACTCTGTTATGTTCAAACATCTGGTGGCTCCCCTTGGCCTACCAAATTAAATGTGAAATCCTCACACTGGCATTCAAAGTCCTTCACAAAACCCCAATCAATCTTTCTTTCCCTGGTATTCTTGACCTGTTTCCCAGCCCATCTCCAAACAGGAAATAGTAACAATCACCGTTAACCAGGAGACAGTAACAGTCGTCATTCTTGTCCTACCTCTAATGCCTCCCCTCACTCATGGCTATTCTATCCTCTTGGCACACATGCTGCCCTTTCATATCTACTTGTCCAAAGCCCAGGTCACCTTAAATATGATCATTTTCTGTCTGTCCACTCTAACCTGATCTAAAACATATTCACAATTAGATATCATCCCTCCTATCTTTCCAGCCTCCAAGGACTCCAGGTTTTCTTCTTTAGTGACGATTAGTACATTCCCCTACATTTACAGAATATCAGACCTATCCTAATTTCCTTTCCCATCCAACTGAGTGCCTTTACAACAGAGTCACAGGTTCCCCTGCTTCCAACATGCAATGAGTATCGTTGGCTTTCATGCCAAGGGTTTTTAGGACAAAACAGATAAGAATGATCTAACCTTCACTAAGTTTAACCTTCACTGAGATTTATGTTGAAGTCCATGTCAGAGACAGGCCAACAACATGGACATGGTAAACAAGATGGATAGAGAGGAATAAATATTATGTTGGGGCAGAACGATGATGGGACAGGATGCTAGCATTTGGGGTTTCAGGAATAATCAAGTTTAGTCCTTGACAAACTGAGCTTCCCTGAGACTCAACATTCCCTTGGGCATTGTTGCTGTTCAGTCACTAAGTTGTGTCCAACTCTTTGAGACCCCGTAGACTGTAGCACACCAGGCCTCCTTGTCCTTCACTGTCTCCTGGAGCTTGCTCAAACTCATGTCCATTGAGTCAGTGATGCGATCCAACCATGTCATCCTTTGTTGTCCCTTCTCCTCCTCTTCTCAATCTTTTCCAGCTTCAGGCTTTTCCAATGAGTTGGCTCTTTGAATCAGGTAGCTAAAGTACTGGAACTTCAGCTTCAGTATCAATCTTTCCACTGAATATTCAGGGCTGGTTTCCTTTAGGATTGACTGGTTTGATCTCCTTGCAGGCCAAGGGACTCTCAAGAGTCTTCTCTAGCACTATATTTAAAAAGCATCAATTCTTTGGTGCTCAGCCTTCTTTCTGGTCCAACTCTCACATCCATACATGACTACTGGAAAAACCATAGCTTTGGCAATATGGACTTTTGTCAGCAAAGTGATATCTCTGCTTTTTAATATGCTGTCTAGGTCTGTTATAGCTTTTCTTCCAAGGAGAAAGGGTTTTTTTTAATTTCATGGCATAGAACACATTTAGATGCTTTTTTCTTTTTAACTCTTTCAGCATAATTAGTGCACTGAAGAAAGTCATTTGTTCAATGATCTGGAAGATGGCGTGCAGCTCCCCTAAGGCCTGCATCTGTTATTGGGCAGGATATATGGCAGCTTGCTGTGTTTACTAATTGGGTTGGCTAGTTACTTTGTTCCCTCTTTCTATTTTTCAGAAATCCTCCCAAAGAAGTAATTTCCCTATTTGAATCAGATTCTTAAAAGTTAGCAGCATGATCACTTTAGAAACGTAAACATTTATTTTTCTAAAATCTCAAAATGAATTTGATTTTTTTTCTGTCTTTTCCTGGGATTACTGTTCTTCCTCTTTTAGCAGGTCAGCATCAAAAAGCAATTGGGGCATTCTATCATGTTCTCATCTTACCAGACATTCTGGCCACTGCTTAGATCCCACACCCTGTATTCTCAGTCTTTCTTTGAGGTTTCTGTGGTTTTAATGATCGAGGTGTATGAGTCTGAGGGAAGAGCTTCCCTGATCCCATCTGTACTCCTCACAGCAAGGCTGCTCCAAGGTTCTTTGGGTCCATTCCACTTCCATGCAGATAAACACAGCACTTGATGTGAACAGTTAAATAGCTGGAAAAACAGGCTGAGTCTGTGTAATTGGCCTTGTATACCTTTCTCAATCTTGGCTTGTCAGTGAGAATTATACTCACACAGGCTGTGGTAGTGGGTGGCCTTTTCCTGAGCAAAGTATTATGTACCCTATTCATTTCTCTTTTGGAACTCTAGAGCTATGTCCAGCTCTGAAATGACAGTAGTAGAGGAATTTCAGTGCAGAATAATAATCATCTTTTGCCTCCTCTTTGGTTAAAAAAAAATGAAAACAGTATTTTTTCAGAGGCTTTCTCTGCCTTGATGAGGTTAATAATTTATTTGAACACACTACAATGGCCCAAATAGCTTTTTTTGTACCTTCATTTTGATGAAAAGGAGGGCATATTCGCTTCCATGATCAATTTTGCTGAAAATTTCACAAGCTCACATATTCCTGGAGGAGATCTGGCAATATGATTTATTGATAGCATCATCTTCCTCAGGACCATACAGTTACCAATCTGCTGTCAACCTTGCCAAGGCTTCCTTGCTCACTGTCCACCCCCATATTTTTGCAATCAATTTTAAGTTCTGCTAACTCTGCTTTGAAATGTCTCTCAAATTCATCATCCTTTTTGTTTCTACTGCCAGCCATTTTTCCTATGAACTACAGGACCATTGTTTCCTATATAGGCTTCTTTCCTGTAATCTAACCAATCATACAACCTTCCTGTCCCTTGCTTACTTCTGAAACCACACTTCTTATCATAATCCCTTGCCCAAAAAAACATTAATGGGAAAGTAAGATCATGGCATCCAGTCCCATCACTTCAGATAGATGGGGAAACAATGGAAACAGTGACAGGCTTTATTTTCTCCTGGGCTCTAAAAGCACTGCAGATGGTAACTGCATCCATGAAATTAAAAGATGCTTACTCCTTGGAAGAAAAGCTATGACAAAGCTAGGTACTGTATTAAAAAGTAGAGATATTACTTTGCTAACAAAGGTCTGTATAGTCAAAGATATGGTTTCCCAGTAGTCATGTACAGATATGAGAGTTAGACCATAAAGAAAGCTGAGCACTGAAGAATTGATGCTTTTGAATTGTGGAGCTGGAGAAGACTCCTGAGAGTCCCTTGACCTGCAAGGAGAACAAACCAGTCAATCCTGAAGAAAACTGGCTCTGAATATTCACTGGAAGAACTGATACTGAAACTGAAGCTCCAATACTTTGGCCACTTGATGCAAAGAGCTGACTCATTAGAGAAGACCCTGATGCTGTAAAAGATTGAAGGCAGGAGGAGAAGGGGATGACAGAGGATGTAGATGGCTGGATAGCATCACTGACTTGATAGACATGAATTTGAGCAAGGTCCAGGAGATGGTGAAGGACAGAGAAGCCTGGAGTGCTGCAGTCCATGGGGTCGCAAGGAGTCAGACACAACTGAGCATCTGAAGAACAAAGTTGATAGTAAAATCACTCATCTTAGCCTGTTAGGCCTTCTAACATTTCACTAAAACTAGTATTGATCTTTCACTACAATTCAATATTTTCTAGCACATAAATAACTGAACACAAAGTCCTCAGTCTCTGTTAACTGCTGTGCCTTTCTTTTTGCTAGACTAAAGTCCTGCATGTTTTCCTGTTGACAGACTACCCATTGTTCAAGGCTGATCTAAAATATTACCTCTTCTATAGAACTTTTCTGATTCACATCCAACTTGATGATTTCTTACATTCTCATAAGGATCAATAACATGTCTTTCCCTTAATGACCTTTATAGTCTTATAGTACATATACTTGATTATTATAATTTACCTTCTTACTAGATTTTAAGTACCCATGTGTAGTGTGTATAATGTATATGTCTATGTGTGTTATTAATCTGTACAGTCTAGATTTGTATTCCCAATATCTAGCACGAGGCATTCCACACAATAAATGCTCCAAAAATATATGTTGAATTCAATCAACATGCATTTTCTGAGTTATTACTGAATGAATTTTAAGTTCATTTGTCTAGTCATTAATACAAAGCTACATAAATTATGCACCTGTCTGTTCTTTTTAGTAATTTACATATAAATAAATGATTTTACTCTCTTTCTAGTTGACAGTTTGTGATTTCTTATCTTTTATGTTTCTCTTATATATGTTTCTCTTATCATTTTGAAACTTGTTCCAACCAAGGGTAGGTTACAAACTTAGGATTCTTTCTTCTGTCTCATTACATTTTCCTGTCATCTCTTTATCTTGTTCTGACATACTTATCTCTCCTTCAAGTTCCATTGTTAAAAGATGACTCAGTCATGTATGTATGCATGTATATGTGTGTGGGGGGGGCGGTGGGGGGAGCAGGCTTCCCTTGTAGCTCAGTCGGTAAAGAACCTGCCTGCAATGCAGGAGACCCGGGTTTGATTCCTGGGTCAGGAAGATCCCCTGAAGAAGGAAATGGCAACCCACCCCAGTACTCTTACCTAGAGAATCCCATGGACAGGGGAGCTTGGCAGGCTACAGTCCATGGTGTCACAAGAGCTGGACATGACTTATTGACTAAACCACCACTATATATATGACATTATTTTCAGAAGTTTTCCTCACATTTGGCATAAGGGAGATTAAAAATTTGTTCAGCGTTCTATCCTATTCTTCTGTTTGTTATCTGCAACTTTTTTTTTCCTTTTATCTTTCCTCTTTGCCATTGACACTTTCCCTTTAATCAAATTTCATTTCTTTATTCTAACTCACTCTCTGTGCTGTCTTTCCCTCTTGAGTCCTGGTGGAAAAGCATGGTCAAGATGGCTGGTTATGGGAAGTAAGGGCAATGGGTCAGGAAGGGAGGCACTGGGCAGTGAGACATCCTAGAGACATCCTGTGCTCCATCCCTTCTTCAGCCCTCCCAATACCAGTCAACCTGTTAATCCTACCAGATTGTCAATAAGCATCCCCTATCCTTCATTTCCGCCTTTCTACCCTCCAGGCATTGCTTTTTGCAAGGCCTGCGTGGTCACTAACACCCATTACAAGAGCCTCGGGTCATCTCTGCTGGGGGTTTTCAATCCAATCAGGTGAAGCCTTTGTTTAAGGACCTGCCATCACCTAGATAAAACCTCCAAAGTCCTTAGACATGAAGATCTGGGAGCTGCCTTATCAAGGTTTCTCTCTTATGTACTCTTTGATTACATGTTGCTCTCTATCTGGTGAAACTCCCTCTTCCTCACCCCAGTAGGTCATTTTGCTCAGGAGGTGGGCCACTTCCTCATGCTTCACAGTTCTTTTCAAGCAAGACCATAATGATACACCCTTTTCTCTCCAACTCCCATCAAAGATCAAACTAGCCCTTCCCTCCTTGGGGCAGCACCTGGCCACATACAACCTTTATTTACTTCCCTCAAAGCACCTCTGACATCCGTTATACTGGTAACTAAGGGCACAGTTAAAGGAGTTGAGGTGCTTAATTGTGAATACTGGCTCCACCATTCTCTAGCTGTGGAATCTCACACGATGTATGTAACCTACCCAGGTCTCACATTTCTTATCAGTAAAGCAGGGAGACTAATAGTAACAATTTTGTAGGGCTTTTGCAAGAATTAAATTAATATTTAAAACCCTTAAAACAATGACTAGCTCATGATAGGTACTGCGTAAGTGGTAGCTATTATAACAATTATTATCATTATTATTCCTTGTTTGATTGTCCCTTATGGGCAAATACCATTAAAATTAAAAAACAACAACAACAGTAAATACCAGTTTTTATCTTCAGTTTCTAGTATAGCCCCTAGGACAAATTAGACACTTAACAACCATTTTATAAAAGAATGAACAAATGCATAAAAAATAGGAATAAGAGAAAAACAGATCTTTTTTCCCAAATTACAACATGTCCCTTTTTCATTGTTCTCCTTAGATGTGAAGGGAACTGTAAGGCGACACACAAATGTTCATAGTGCTTTCGTTGACAGTTTTAATCAAACTTTCCGACTTGCACAGAGGGCTTCTGTTCTACTATATCTCAGAATTACAAGAGCATCTACGGCTAAGAAGAATGGGGAAAATGCCAGCAAAGCCAGGGAACAGGACTGGCTGCATAATTTGTGAGGCCCAATGCTAAATGAAAATGCTAAATCCCTTGTTCAAAAAGTCTTACAAATTTCAAGATGGCTAGAGTAGAGAATTTTACTAAGTATGAAGCTGTTCTGAGTACAGGAATCAGTTTGACCGCACAGACTACCCTCCTATGAAGCCAGCCCTGCCAGGAATCTAACATCTTCTCATCAGCTCCACAATGTGTTCTGAAATACATATTTAGTCTATGTTACTGCCAGATTTCTTTCGCTCTCAACTAGACTGTGACATTCTTGGTCTACCGTGAGCTATGCCTCTTCACCTTGAACTGCCCAAGATCCAGCCTCCACCATCCACTAGAAAAGTCACTGACCTCTCCAACTGTCTCAGTAATCTAAGCTACCCCTTATCTATCAGGCTCAAAATATGCCTTCATCAGTCCTTTTAGGGTACAAACTTTGTCCTCACAACTCTGCCTATGGTTCTGTACGGAAGCTCTCATTCTCTGATTTGCCTCATTTTATAAAGAGATATCTGGTTTTTTTTGTAGGAAAATCAGTAGTTGTGAATGCCTAATAAAAGGAGAAAAGGGCTAAATAACCCTCTGGGTTCATTAACATGTTAATGGTGACATGACCTAACTGAATGGAAGGCTAAATCCTAAAGAAAGAGCTCCCCAGAACAGGTCCCTGGAGGACTTATTTCATTCCATATAGAAAATCCCTTAAGCAAATCCAGTTAGACCTCTTCTTATCTCATCTAGCACTCAGGCGTTGCCTCGTGAATAACCTCAAAGGAAATGAACCTCAAATGAAATGTCTTAATAGGAATAGTGGTGAGAAGGCCTATCATAGAAGTAGATGGTAGAACAAGGGCAAAGAAAGTGAAATAATTACAAAAGAAAATATATTTGTCACAGGAGGGAACTTGGAGTTGGGTAAGAGGGAAAGGAAATTAAATTAGAAGGTGGAAAGGGAAAATGAAGCTGCTGGCCTGGAAAGGGAAAATCATTCTCCGTGCTCCTATTACACAAATGCGTTGCTGGCGTCCTGTATTAAAATATAAATTCAGTGCAGAGGCAATAAGGCTGGCAGAAACGTGCACAGGCAGAAAGCCAAGAGCCTTGGCTGTTGGCAGCCCCTCGGGCCCAAGGCCCCTGCAATGGAGTCCAGGTTATATCTGTCACAGACGGAGCCACTGCACACTGTTATTTCTTAGTTAAGGACTCTGGTGTTCGCTTTGAAATTTTCTTCATTTTGGGAGCCATAAACACATAGTGATTTCATAGCAGAGAGGAACAGCATAAATTCGTACTTGCTCTGTCAGGTGAAGAATGATAACATTACTCAAAGAAATGCAGATGGTGGGAGACAAAGGCTTTCTCCAACCAAGTGCATTGTTTCTCTAGGCTGTTTATGTTTTGGAAGAATGTTTATTGAATCACTTGTGAGTACTGAGCATAGAGCAGTGAAGAAGAGAAATGTTCTTCTGGGGCTGACAGTATATATGTAAGCTCATAAATGAACAAGCTAATTTCATATAGAGATAAAAATGGAA
Organism: Antilocapra americana; assembly: GCA_007570785.1. NCBI lineage: Eukaryota > Metazoa > Chordata > Mammalia > Artiodactyla > Antilocapridae > Antilocapra > Antilocapra americana. The sequence goes on along the minus strand of ML664161.1, from coordinate 10,193,555 downwards.
TGCAAGAGACAACCAAGGGGATGTAAGGCGATAACCAGAGGAAAGGTGTGAGGTGAGGTTAACTTTACAGAGTGTTCATCAAAGGCTACTTTGAAAAGGTGGCATTTTGCCAAGACTTTGAAAAAGAGTCATTGTACATTCAAGGTAGCAGGAGTAGCAAGTACGAAGGTCCTGAGGCAGGATAGAAATTGGTGGGATGAATTGAGAGAGTAGCATTGAAACATATAGATAACCATATGTAACATAGATAGTCAGAGGGAATTCACTGTATGAGGGAACAGGTAGCTCAAATCTGGTGCTCTGTAACCTAGAGGGGTGTGATGGGGTGGGATGTGGGAGGGAGGTTCAAAAGGGCGGGGACATATGTATACCTATGGCTGATTCATGTTGATATATGGCAGAAACCAACACAATACTGTAAATCAATTATCCTTCAAATAAAAATAAATTAATTTTAAAAAAAGAAAGCAACAATATATATATATACGTATATATATATATATATATATATATATATATATATATATATATATACGTATGTATATATAACCAAAAAGAGATCAGTAACGCTAGAATATAGAAAGCAAGGGTGAAAGATATGGATGGAGACATGGACAGAGGTGGGCAGGAGTCATCATGTAGGATCTCATAGACTGTGGTCAGGGGTCGTACATTTATTCTAAAAGAAATAGGAAGCCCCTGAGGGGACAAGAAAAGGACTGTAGCAACTGATTTCAGACTTTAATGATCACATTGACCCCTCTGTGTAGACTGTATTGCAAGAGCAGAAATGGGAACAGAAAGACCCAATACAAGACTATTGTAGTGGTTCAGGCAAGAAATTATGGAGATTCTAGATTAAGATGAGTGACTTGGAGAAGGAAGAAGGGAAAGAGGACACTGACATGGAAGGATACTGTCTGCAGTGTCCTGAGGAGGAGGAGGAAGTGATACCTCCACACATTCCTGAGGGGTCACCTCACGAGGACAGGGTTGGCTCCCACAGCTTCACAATTAGGAAACACCTCAGGTAAAGACTACATCTTCAATAGCCTCAGTTATTCATAACATAAAATTTGTTAAAAATCCTTTGAACAAATTTAAGTTGTAATGTATTACTTGTAATAGAGACAGTCATTTCAAGCCTATTTGTTTTTATCTCATGAACAAGTTTATTTTTCCTTTTTCTTAACTGCGATTGTTTCATTTCCCAACCTAAAACAGATCAGATTCAGTGCCCCAGAGGCTGGCAGGTAGTGTTTCTAAGCCTGGTAAAGTGATAGAAATAACAAAAGCCAATTGCTATTAGGGCAAAGAAGGTAGAGACACAGATACTTATACTTACATATCAACATCCACAAATAAACAAGCAAATACACATTTGAAATAAGTACTCAGAAATATTTAAATCCGGAATTACCCAGCAAAATGGTGCCACAGGCCACAGTCACCTTTGAAGGCATGCAGGGACAACCATGGTCTTCCCTGGGTGCTCACATCAAGGACAACTTTCTATCACAAAACATCTCTAAACCATGGACACCTCTCCTACGTATTCCCATAATGCTTCTTGCTCCCCTTTCTCAGGGTGCTTCCTATGTTTTCTCTTTCTGTATTTGCTACCCCCACAAGATAGGGAATGCTTTGAGTACAGCTCTTTAATGCCCCTTTCATCCCAGATGGCTTAGCAGGTAAAGAATCCACCTGCCAATGCAGGAGATGTGGGAGACAGGGATTCAATCCCTGAGTTGGGAAGATCTCCTGTAATAGGAAATGGCAACCCACTCTAGGACTCTTGCCTAGAAATTTCCGTGGACAGAGGAGCCTGGAGGGCTACAGTCCATGGGATCACTAAGAGTCAGACACAACTGAGCACACACGCATGCATCTTTGTTGTCTCCTAGGCCCATGACAGTGCCCTACACAGAGTAGATGCTCAATGAAAGTGTGGAAAGAACCACAGGGCAGTACCTGTTAATTTACCTCTAGGAGAGACAGCCTGCAGCCCAGAAACTCAGCAGCTGTTGTGTCAGTAGCCAAAGCATTCCCAGGCTTTAGAGATTTGTATAGGTACAGCATAGGCTGTTTATTTATTTATTTTTTTAACAGATGGACAGGAAGTTTTAAACCACTGCTTGTTGGCAGAGCAACAAAGGTGGGCTCAGGCAACAGGGCTGATATAATTATAGTGTTGGCTATGCCTGATGTGTTTTATTCTGATGTGCATATTTTGTGTTCCATACACATTTAAAGATTTAATTAAATGTTTTATTATAGGAACACAGTGCCAAATATCAGCATCAATACCTTTTTAAATTTTTTTCCACAGAAACAACCATTCCCTGATTTGGTTTTGAGATTTCAGTAAAGATCAGCCTTATATTTACTTGGTCATATTGACATGGTCACTAACAAAAATGTCCTGTTTGTTATTACTTGCCGGCTGCCATGGCCGTTTAAGCTCCCTGAGGGCAAAGAATCTGTCCTGCCATACTGAGCCTCCAGCTGAGCTCTGGACATGAGTGCTTTCTCCAAGGTGGGCTCAGACAGAGAAAGAGGGGACAGCCACGTAGGAAATCTGATGCAGGGTCTTCTGGATATAGAACAAAACAGAGCAAAGCAGGATCAACACCAAAGAGACAATAAATTAATATACAGAGACAGATGGATAGATATATAGATAGATAGATAGGGAAAAGCACCGTTTTGATAGTCAAATATTCCATTAATGACAATCTGAGGCCTCAGGAAACATTCTATAAGGTTTTACACGTGCGTACATATGTATGCATATGTGTATATGTGTGTTTCCCTCAAAAAGCCTTTGCTAGACAGCACAGATGACCAAAGATCTTCATAAATTAAAAGCGTGGAAAAAAAATCTCACCCTTGCTCTTTTGGAGTGAGTTGGAATACAAAATATTTTCAGTGGTCTTTACAGAAAAAATTTCTCTTCTGAATCCAAATTTATAAATAATTCAGTTCTCACTGAAATAAAGTTAATTACCTAAATAAATGACTTCCAGAATTTTTTAAGCAACAGAATCCCTCCCTCCTTTTTAAAGAAATCTTGGAACTGTAGGTAGTCTCTCCCTATATGTATAAGGAATGAAAGTCAAGCTGTGCAGGTGCCATGAGTGTGAAGGAGTGTGGCAGTAGTGATGAGGGACTTGGGTGTGGGTCAACAGAGGCGCTGACAGGCTAGCTGGCTGCCTAGCTCAGAGGCAGCTCAGAATCCTCAGGAACTGCCTGGCTTATAAATTACTGCACCAAAAGGACCTATCAAGTCTCTCTGATCAAAGCTTAGAGCTGCAAACTGAGGCCTGACCTGTTCACTACCTGAAAGGATGATGAGCTTGAAGAGGATGCTGAGTGGGAACTCAGCAGGAATGCAGAGTGATCACTAGCTAGAGGCACTCCTCTTTCCACAGACCCCCTTCATTAGGGATATATCTATACCAGAGAGACCTAGGAATCCAAATCAGGCATATAAATATTATTAATAGTTTTACCTCTTCCTTTCCTAGCAGCAGCAATACTTACAGTTGCTTCATACCAACTAGAAAGGGTTATATTTGTCCTGTGTCACTACTGTACTATACACACTTATCCCTCTGTCCTCTCTTTCTCCTTCCACTTGGAGAAGCTGGAAAGAAGATTCTAGAAGAGAAGCCCTGAAGTTTTCTGGGAAAACAAAATGTGAGCCAAAAAGAAGAAAGGAAAGATGCTTTTGTATCACTTTTTGTCATTGTTTATAACTGATTTTTACAACATTTCACATGTGTCAATGAAAATTATGGGCTATAATTAAGTTGCCTTAATGCCATCATTACATAGATATCAGATGCATAGGATTAAAATAAACAAAGAAATAGCTCTTTAATTAAAAATTATTTTAAAAAGAACTTGGTCCAATTTCCTAAATATGATAAATGAAACAGTATTGAAAATCAATGCTACCGGAGCTTTAATTTGTAAGATCTTAATCTTAACTAAAACTGTTTGCATGTAAGCAACCATCTGGATAAGATGCTTAAAATTCAAGGAATTAAAAAAAAAATCTGAATCATTTTGTCTACACAAAGTCAAACACTTAAACACTTAAAAGTATCTAAATTAATGCATAGTATACAATCTTGACAGAAAACTACTTAAACACAAATTAAAGAAACTTTTAAGTAGAGAAGAGAGAATGTGGATGACAAATTAAATTTGGCTGAAGAGATGGGATATCTAGTCAAATTTGAGTTTTTATTTGAAAAGGAGTGTCAGCATGCCTAACTAGAAGCCATGTGACCTTGAGTGAGTTATTTAACCCCAACAAGCCATAATGTTTAAACTACAGAATGGGTATAATTACCATACCATTTTGAGATCTTTCTGGGATTCAGTGTGAATGAAAAAAATGGAAAAGTTCATGGTATACTTAAAGAATTCATGTCCAACTAGAACCTCTGTTACCCCAAAATTCATGTGCTGCTGTCCTAAAGCTAAATACCTCAGAACATGACCTTATTTAGAAATAGGGTCTTACAGATATAATTAGTTAAGAGGAGGTCATTAGGACAGGCTCTAACACAATATGATTAGTGTCTTTATAAAAAGGGGTAATTTACTAATTCAATAACAAAAATCACCCAAAAATCCAATTAAAAAAACAGGTAGAGGATCTGAATAGATATTTTTCCAAAGAAGACATATAGATGACCAAAAAGTGTACAAACAGATGTTCAGCATCACTAATTATCACGGACATACAAATTAAAACTACAATAAGACATCATCTCATCTCTATCAGAATGGCTATTACCAAAAAGACAATTAATAGCAATTGTTGGCAAGGATATTGGGAAAAGGGAACCTTTGCCCTCTGTTGGTGAGAATGTCAATTGGTGCAGCTACTATGGAAAACAATGTGGAGGATCCTCAAAAAAAATAAAAATAGAACTACCATATGATTTAGCAATTCTTCTGGGCATTTATCTGAAGAAAACAAAAACATTAATTCAGAAAGATGCACCCACATGTTCATTGCAGCATCAATTACAACAGCCAAGATGTGGAAACAACCTAAGGATCCACTGATAGATACATCGATAATAGAATACCATTAAGCCATAGAACACGAAACCTTGCCATCTGAGACAACATGGATGGGCATTATGCTAAGGGAAATAAGTCAGTGAAAGACAAACACTCACTTATAAATGTGGCATTAAAAATCAAACAAGCAAAACAATAAAAAGTAAGTTTATAGATAGAACAGAGGCTGGGTGAGGCACTGGTGAAATGGGTGAAGGTGGGTGTCAAAGGGACAAGCTTCCAGCTACAAAATAAGCCATGGCGATCTGAGGTATGGCAAGGTGACTATGGATGATAACATTGCATTATATGTTTGAAAGTTGCTAAGAGTAAATCTTAAAACTTCTCATCATAAGATAAAAAAAATGTAACTATGCATGGGGATGGCTGCTAACTAGACTTATTGTGTTGATTATTTTCCAGTATATACAAATATCAAGTCATAATGCTGTGCGCCTGAAACTAATATAATGTTGCATGTCAACCATGCCTCAGTAGAGAAAGGGAGAATGCCGTGTGAAGATACAGGGAGACAATAGCCATCTACAAGCCAGGGGAAGAGACCCAGAACAGCATCTTCCACATAGCACTCGGAGAGGACCAACCATCCCAATGTCTCGATCTCAGATTTCCAGGCTTTAAAACTGTGAGGCGAAAATTTTCTGCTCTGTAAATCATGCAGTGTGTGGTGTTTTGTTACAGCCACCCTAGCAAAGAAATGACCTTATCTAGAAATAGGGTTTAGAAAATGTAATTAGGATGAAGTCACACTGGATTGGGATGGGTCATAAATCTTATGACTTCTGTCCTTATGAGAAGAGCATGTGAAAACACAGAGACGGGGGGAGACACCCAGAGAAGAAGACCACACAACAGCAGAAGTAGAGTCTGGAGCAAAGCAACTGCAAGCCAGAGACTACCGACGACCTTTGGCCACCAACAGAAGCTAACAGAGAAGCAGGAAGATTCATTCCCAGAGCTTTCAGAAGTAACCAAACCTGCCAACTCCTTGATTTTCGACTTCTCAACTGCATAACTGTGAGAGAATAAATCCCAGTTGTTTAAAGTCACATAGTTTATGGCAATTTGTTCCAGCAGCCCTAGGAATCTAATATAGGGAGTGTTACATAAAGTATTCTGTCCATGTACAAAAGACTATGTGAAGACATGACTGGAAATTATGTTTCCACATCTAGTCCAGAATTTAAAATTATCAAATCTGGAGGGAGATTATGTGATTGTTACTAAGAAATGTATGACTGGTGTGATTTCAAAGGTTGTCGTTTCCTAAACTACTTCAGCATGTACTGTGTTGGCCAAAAACTTCATTCAGGTTTATCCATGAAATTGTGCAGAAAAACCCAAACAATTTTTCTTACCAACCCAAGACCATCATGGAAGGAAAAAAAAAAGGAGGAGAAACATGAAAGGTGAAAAGATTATCAACAAAATCTGTAATGGAAAGTAAAATTAATAAAGATTACATCTTATTTACAAAGCTAGTAGTATGTTCTATTTGTGAAATCAATATATTAAAACATGTATTATTATACTAGGTAAGAGAAAGGGAAGCCTTTTCTAAAGAGAGAGTTTATTTCATGGAATAGCTCTTTTTGCTGGTGGTATATCATATGTTTTCAATTTCAATCCAATTTTCTACAAGAAAAAAAAAGGTATTTATTCTCCACAAAAACTGAGTTGGTCAACTATAATAGTCTTTTAATCATCGGCTTCAGTAGACTCTGTCTGTCAGTGAACAATGGGACAACTGATGCTGTTCTTTTAAAACTTTACAACCCTTTTAGATCTACTTCATTTCACAGTTTCAGCTTACACTGTTTAGCTTTCAGAAGTCTTAACCACAAGTGTCCAAGGTACTAATTCAAATATGAAGCCATATCTCTGGTTTAATCTTGTTTCCCATTCATCTTCAAATCCCCAACAATCCAGATGCTGTACTTATTCCAATATGCAGTGATTTTTCCACTGCCAAACTGGCCATTAATTTAATTTTCCATTTGATCTGGGATCCCATATAAATGAGATTGTTGTTGCTGCTGTTGCACTGTTTTGTTTTATTCCCTCTGTTCTAAAATTACCTCCTTAAAGGAAATACAGTTGGCCAGATAACAGATTATATATCTTTGGGCAGGATACTTAACTTTCTTGGTTCTCCATTTCTGCATTTATAAAGTGGGAATAAGAATCTCATAGGATTGTTGTAATATTAACTAAAAAGGCTAATGTCTAGAACATATTAATAGCTCAATAGTGTTAATTCTATGTCCGCTTGCCTTAATGTTACGCATTGAATAATTAAAACAGGATCAATAAGAACAGAATCATACCATGACTTCTGCCCATGTACTCATACTCATGGACTCCACCTAGCTACATGCTAATTTAAATTATCTACATATGCTTTCTTTAATCCAAAACCTCCAACTGTGTACTGGAACACATATTTTTCTAAAGATATTATTCTAGAAGTCTATCATCCTTCTCCTATATTTTTATTTGTTCCCTTCCAACTATACACAAATATTTCTCTATTTCTTCCATCTTAACCTACAGCAACAAAACAACCTCCATGGTCCCTAATACATCCATTTTTCTGCTCACTTTTACAGCAAAACTTCTTAAAATTATTATTTATGCCTAGTGATTTCAGATCTTCACCCATTCTCTCTTTGACCCACTCCAGTCTGTCAGATCCACATAACCTCACAAAAGTTGATTTGGTAGCATTATCACTCTTGTCTATTTTCATGCATTTTCTTTACTTAGCTTCTAGGACAACAAAAATATCTTGGTTTACTTCTCATCTTCTCATCTCACATGTAGTACTTTCTTAGTCTCCATAGTCTTTTCTTCTCTTCTTCCAGACCTCTTCATGTTGGAATAGCCCATGGATGAATCTTTGGTATCATTTTCTTTCCTCTATTTTCATTCAATTCCTTTTATTCTCAGTCTCACTTCAAAACTTTACCTTTTATATCACAATTCAGTTCAGTGCAGTCAGTCGTGTCCGACTCTTTGAGACACCATGGACTGCAGCATGCTAGGCCTCCCTATCCATCACCAACTCACAGAGCTTGCTCAAACTCAAGTCCATCGACTCGGTGATGCCATCCAACCATCTCATCCTCTGTTGTCCCCTTCTCCTCCCGCCTTCAATCTTTCCCAGCATCAGGGTCTTTTCTAATGAGTCAGTTCTTCACATCTGGTGGCCAAAGTATAAGACCCCCAAATTTGTATCTCCATATATATCTCTCTACTGAATGTCAAACTGGTCCCCTGAAATCCATACATGGATGCCTAAGAGTCACCTCAAATTGAACATGTCCAAAAGTAAACATCATCCTTCTATTGTGCCCCTCAAAAAACTATTCTACATTCCTTTTTTTTCCATCTTAATTGATGGCAAATCTATTCTTCTAGGTATTCAGATCAAAATCTAGGAATCTTCTCTGACTGTTCATTTTCTTTCACAATCTGTAACCAAATGATTAAGAAATATGTCTGTAATGTATTAAGACTTCCACTTCTATTGTTACTTGTCTGGTCTGTGCCTGGGTCAGGCTGATGTCTGATCCAAACTACAACAGCCTCTTATTTGCTCTCCCAGTTTCTCCACACTCTTCTACAATCTACTCTTAATATGTCAGTCAGAATGACCTCTTTAATACAAAGTCAGATCATTCTGAATCTCATTGCTGTTCTCTCCTATACTCTTTCCAGATTTACCATACTCCCAGTTGTTCCTTAAATACAGGAGGCAGAATCTAATCTTAATGCCTCTGTACTTGTTTTTTGTTGTGTTCTTTCCTCATATACTTATTCCATTTCCTTCAGGTCTTTGCCCTGAAGAGGACAATACTATTATTTTCATGTTCCACAAGACACTTAAGCCTCCATACTCTGTTAATTTCTCATCTTTTTAAACCCTTTAAATGTAGTCATTTATTGTGTTTATCATCTAGAGTGTGTCCCATACACTAAGATATAATCTCCAAGAGGGTAAAGATGTTTTTGCTTTTTATATTTTATTGATGTATTTTGGGGGCCTAGAGTGGTAATCTAACCAGCACAGAGTAAGGACTCAATAAACATTTGTTAAGTCAATAAAGAAATTATATAAAATTGTATAAGCACGAAGAAAGAATATTCTGGAATATAATTCCCCTTTAAAATCCTACACACACTGATGCAATAATAGTCATTTATACATATATACCATTAGGAAAATACCAGTTTCTATGTTCAATAAACCACCAAATAAACCCTAACTTTATGGAAAAGGCTCTTGAATAAAATCAATAGTATCTCAGGTAAAGACTACCCAACAGAGTATGCAAAAGTAAAATATTTATGGAAATCAGGAATAAAATTCTCAAGGAGTCAAGAATTGTACAAGAGCCATATACAGAGATTCTAGTTTTGTATACAATAAAAGTGGGGTAAAAAAAAAACTTGCACAGAAATGAAAACTGATTCTGCATTCACCTCACAAAAGCTGTGCAAATAACAGTCATAGTACTGGATAAATACAAAGCTAAACATCTCTAGGGTATCCGTAAGCCAACTGATTTCCAGTGGATTCTCTGGGCCCTTGTTCTTCCTTCTCATGTTTACTGCCTAATATTTGACCACATTCCTGTTTGTTGGCAACTCTCACAAGAGAGCAAACTAGAGAAAGCAAAAATGAAACATAAGCAAATTAAAGCTACTCCTGATTGTAGTCAAGAGGACTATGCCGGGATCATTGGACAGAGAGAAAGCACGTATACTATTCAAAAGTATTCACAGAACCTACTTTCATATTTCTAAAGTAAGGGTAGTCATATACTTTCTTCATAAAGTTTTCGTGATAAATTGTCAGTCCTCTACATCCAAATTCCAATTTATATCACATATTGTCTGCCCATGTGGCCAAGTGTTGGCAGTCATCTCATTTTTAGCATTAATCCTTTCTTTCAATTTTGCAAGGATAAAACCCTGAAGAAATATCTAGAGAGTAATTAACATATGGCTAAAACTATCATGGGAAATTTAAAAAGATGGATTAAAGGGTACAACTGGGACCTGTTGTAAATGAGAGGAAGCTGATTGGTAAAAATATGGTTTTTTCTTCATTTGCACAGGAAAAAAAATCTTATAAAGACTTTATTTAAAAATCACAGCAAGGCATCTCTTAGAGAAAGATTTCTTCCTCTCATACAGATTAAAGTGTAGAAAATGCTTTGTTCTTTGTAAACTTACTTAAATGTAAGTTCTATAAGAAGAGAGAACTTTGTTTCATTCATTACTGACAGTGCCTATAATAGGCAATTAAGGACTATTTTTGAATGAATACAGCATACACAGATTGACACAAGGGTAGGAGTCCATCTGCCTCTGCAGATGACCATTCACATTTTAAAAAAAAGAGATGAATAATAAGCCAGAATTTTATTGGTACCTAGATAAAATGCAACACAACTACTCTGTACCTCCTAAATCATCCTTTATAAACTTCCAGAATTTTGTTGAAGAACTCACAGTCTATTTGCAATATATATATTAGTATATGCATACACATGAAATGATTAATATTTTTGAGCCAGGAAAACATGATTTCTGGAAGTGATCAAAATAGACATTTCATGACAAAAAAGGAAAAAAAAATAAGGTGAAAGTTTGGGGAAAAAATTTCAACTCCTCTATGTAAAAAACTAGCTCTAAAATTTATTTTCTTTTTTTAAAAAAAACTATTATCTATAAAAAATTAATTAAAAATTTTGTTATTAGATTCTAGGGTAATATACAAGTAGCAAATAAATAAGCATAACTTATTTATTAATAATATAGTAAACACCAAAGTAAACCTATTTTTTAGAATTCTTAATATAAAAACACAATAGATGTGGACTATAAACCACACAGACTGATGTAGGTATCTGTAGATCCTGTCCTCAGGCTAACTATAAACTAGTTCAAAGTTTGCCAAAATAAATAGCACAGCCTACATACTTCTTTGCCAATTGTCTCATAAGGCAGATGGAACCAACAATCTAAAGGACAATGGAAAATCATTTTTTAACAAATCTGTTTTCTTCTGAAGTTGTATGAGAAGGTCACTTTCTCACTAGCTTACCTTTTGATGTCCTTATCATTTTTTTGATTGTACACATTTTTATGTATTATGCTCTATTTATGCATTCTTCAATAGCATCTTTATTTATGACTTTGTGAATCAACATCTTTGTGATAGGATGCGAAAGTCACTTAGCTAATTACACATGCTTGATAAGCTGCATAATAATAACCACTGCAGTATTGTACATTAGTTGAAAGCATGTAAATTACTGCAGTTATTCTCATTTGGGAAAAAACAAGAGACTTTTTTTTTTTAGTTATTTAAAACACCTTTGTTGCCTCCATATCCACCTTAAGTATACTATTCTCTCAGCCCAAATCATTACATTAATAATAAAAAGAAAGTTAAATCCGATTCTATGAGTCTAACCAAAGAAATAAGAAGAAAAACGAAACAAAACTCCAATTAATGCAAATACTTCTGATCTGCAATTGAGGACTTGGTTATAGGAAACTTCTTCCAGATAATGTAATTGCAATAAAAACGAAGTTTAGACACTGCCCACCCCACACAGATGTTATAATGAAATCTGACTTGGTCCAGCCAGGAGATGAGAAGTGCACACAGAGAGAGAATGTACAGCACTAGAATATTAATATGATTTCTGTATGAAGATTGAAAATTCGGCAAAGTTATAATAAGGTCAAAATAACACTTAGATAATTTACTGCCAGAGAAAACCATACTCTCCTATGGGTGATTTACTGGATGTTCTATAAAAACAGAGTGTGGACAAGCTCCATTCAGATGCAGGCTTGCAGCTGTCAGCGTCTACATTTGCTCAATCTGGCTAGAGGATGATTTGAAGGTTGATTTAATTGTAGCTTCTGAATCATGTTCTTCCCTATGTTTTAAATTGTTTAACATAAATATAAAAATGTTAAAGCAATTTTAAGACTGTAAATATTTAGTATAAAAAGCTGAAAATCCCTTCTTTTTTTTTTCTGGAGGAGTGACTGAAAATAGGAAGACTGTCTAGGAAAATATACCATTGCTTAATAATGGTGATTGCCCAATAGTTACAGCAAATTTACCCTTATATGAGAATGTTCATAGGGTCTTCAGAGAGAACTAAGGATAAACAAACAAAAAACTAGGTTTGTGACCAATCACTTGTAAGCGAAACAGGAATCTATTATCTGTTAAAAAAAAAAAAAAGGGTTCGGAGATCAAAGTTGACCAGCTGGGAAGGCAACATCTTTGGTTACCCGGCCAGCAATGTAATTACCTAAGTATCTTCTCTATATCCAAACTCAAAGCAGAGACTCAAAGCCTGCCCATGCCACCAGCATCAGCACAAGGCTCCACCAAGGAGCTTTGTCAACGTCTCGTCAGCTAGAGCTCTCCTCAACCATCTTTCTATTCTTTGGCAGGCTTCATTAAATTCCAGGTATCACCTAGCCATTCACTTGTAGCATCAGCAAACCAGCCTTAGGGAGAATAACTTGTTCCTCCTCTGCAAGCTGTTTCCCCCATTTTTTTATTTCCACTTTTATACATACCTCCTTTTCTACATATTTTCTTGCCGGGTTTTCTGGCACATTCCTTGGATATTCTTTTTACTGAAAAATGAATAGAAGACTAGAAAATAACATGGCGCTCCATCACAGACCGCCGGAACATGCAACACCACTATCTAACTGAATATGCTCCTGCATTTATTGAGTGCGAGAGATCCCCAACTTGGCTGAGTCTGCACATGCAATGAAGAAATGGTGATGCATCTTCTCAGGAGTCATTCGGTAAGAAATGGAAATCAGGAACCCATTTCTACCTAAACATACGTGCTGCAGAGGAAAGAGAAGGAGTAGGCAGAGGGAAAAATAAGAACAGATACACTAACACACATAAACAGAGCGGCATGCACGCATGTAAAATATGTCTACATGCCAACAAGAAAAGCCATGCATGCTACCAGTACATATGAATTGATATCGTCAGAATAGAAAAGAGAAATATAAATACATCTCCCTGTTTTTCCTGTAGTAAACTCACCATCCTCAGTTGGGACGTATATGTTTAAATACAGGCAATCTTCACTCTGGTCTTGTACATACGACGAAACCACATCCAAGTTATTAGTAAACCACACAGGAAGCATGACTTCTGGCAATCTGCCATCAATGATATTCTGGGGGCAGACAGGAGCAAACTGAGTGGCATTCCTGATGTCTGACCAAGGAGATGGTGGTTCCGGAGGCTGAAAACGATGTTCCCCTGTTGGTGGGGCTGCATATGGAACACCAAGAAACTGAATAACAGGACCCAAAATTTCATTATTGAGTTCTTTCTTGATCCCTCTTATCTTGCCGAAGTTGGTAGTCACCAGTGGGTCTGCATCATCCAATTTTTGTGAGAGCACATTGGCAGCCTGAAGCAAACAGCTCAACACACAAAGAGTCAATGAGGCACCCAACCCCCTGTGTACCAAGCAGGCCATGACTGCTCTCCAAACATAATCTGGCCACGTGCATCTGGGCACTGCCATGGTCCCACATTAGTTGTGTAGTTGTCTGATTACAGTGAGTCAAAGGTATTTATATGCACTTGAGAAAAACCGTTATTGGTAGACTACACCTCTGATTTCTTAAAGGCGAGTTTGTCAAGAAAAGCTCAAAAAGCTTTTCATGCAGCCAATATCTCCATTGATTTCACATGTATTGAAGTAGCATCTTCAATCTTCACTATTTATCAGACTATATCCTATTGACCATTCTGTTTTCCATAGTAGCAACGTGATGAGAGTGGCCATTGACTGTACATCTCCCACTTACAAATCAAATCCAGTTAGCTGCAGGTCTATATCCTAGAGAAAATGGAAATAAATAATTAGTACAAACAAGCTAAAATAGACAGAGTGATGATAACTAGATGTTTTACAAGCTACAGAAATACATTAATAGTGGCTGGAGTCAGGTGAGTTAAATGCTACCACAGGAAAATTATGGTTTGATGTAAGATGACAGATAAAATAACCGAGTATTAGAATATTGAGCAACTTGCCTCCTGACTTTATACACATTTAAGAGAAAGCAGTTCTTGTCAAAATATACAGTGTCAGGAGCATTTCACAAATACAGTTTTCTTAAAATACTGAAGGCTTATGTTAAATTTTTTCCTTTATTGAAGATCTTCAGTCATTTTATGGAACCACAGTATTAATCATCTAATATACTAAAAATTAGAATTCAATACCAGAAAGCCTTTTTTTAAAAAAATATTGGTAGGGAATTAGTGGAATATAAACAAACTTTGTAAGAATGACTATGTTTATTAAACAAACAAAGTATGGGCCCAATTCCATGTTATACAGATAAGACAAAAATAATGTTAGACTAAGAAAACCAATGCTAGCTCAACTATAATCATTTAAGTGCAACTACCTTATAAAGCCAGTCTCCTTGCTATTTCACAAAAGTATACACAAAGTCATTGGCTATAGTTCCTTCACCTTCAATTAAGATTCAAGAATTTAAAAGACAAATTACCATTAGATACAACTTGGAAAAGAGACAGAAGTTGGCATCATTATTTTGCAGATTTTTTAACCATCTAGTAATATATTTTAGGGCTTCCCTGGTGGCTCAGTAGTAAAGAAACCACCTGCCAATGAAGGAGACATAAACTATATATTTTAGATATCAGTAAATTTGCAACAGGAAAATGAATTTTTGAGTCAAAGTCAATATAGTTTAAATTAGAAATGTTCTTACTATCTGACAGAGATCAAAGGAACAATACAAAAAAAATGTGGTAGTGTAAAAGAACAACCATATCTAATCATAACACCCTGCATATTGACACTAACCAAACATCTAACACTGTTTACCCAGTCCAACTTAAGACACATCAGAATAACATGTAACATTCTGTGCCATGCATTTCACAGAAATTTTAAAAAATAAATAATAATAAAATAATAAAAAATAATTTTTAAAAAATTTATTTATTTTAACCAGAGGATAAATACCTTACATTAATTGCAAAATATCACACAACTGGGCAAATTTGTCTTTTCTTGTTCAAGCAACTTTTTAGAGTGTTTAGTTTGAAAACAACAGTGTTGATTTTTATTATAGATGGTTCTATCTTGTCATTTTATGGGAAGATTCCTGAAGAAGTGCTGGTCTGGCAGTGAGACTGCCCTGACTTTGCGTTATTGAAAAGGAGACTGTGAAAAATATATGGGGCAGCAAGAGATTTGATTCAAGCCTGGTGTTCCTTTAGCTCTGAACAATGCATCACAGATGGCAATAAGGAGATAAATGCCTTTCTTCAAGAATCTCTCAGTCTGTGTTAATTCGCATACCTTTGCTGTGAAAGCACATTCATACAAAAGTCAGGCTTAGACCACCCCATTTCTGTGCCAGAACTCCAGCATCTGTTGAAGATTTAGCTACACAAACTCGTTTCTGTTGAGTATAATGCTCATTCTTGCACAGAAGGTGGTGGGCCGCAATTAGGTCTTTTCTGACCACATTTTGGTCTTAAATGACTGATTCTTCCCTGGTCACATTTTGGTGTTAAAATGCAGCATTTTTGACATCTAAAATAGAGAACCTGTGGTGAGGATTTAAAAGTCTTCAACATCATATTTTATACAGCCTAATCTTCAACAGTGATTTCTAAATATTCTTTACACACGTACATGCTCATCAATAATAAAAAAAAAGTACTTGTTTGGTTCCTAACAAAATAACTCTTTTTGTGCTCACAAACCCTTAACTGTGTTAAAAATAAAAGGGCTGCTGTTTCCCACTAATGTGCTACTTTAACGCAAATTGTTGAGGATGAGAATTTTGCATGCCATGGTAAGTTTCCAAATTCTAATATTTAGCTTCTGAGGTTACAAAAACATCCCATTATACATGGGCTGACCTGTACAGAGAATTATAATATGGACCCTAAATATTTTTCAGTGGTCACTGTTATAGCAATAACAGTTAATGTACAAATATGGCTAGTTTAAATAACTAAAAATTTAAATGTGTGTGTGTGTGTGTTAGTCGCTCACTCATGTCCAACTCTTTGTGACTACATGGACTATGTAGCCCGCCAGGCTCCTCTGTCCATGGGATTCTCTAGGCAAGAATTCTGGAGTGGGTAGCCATTCCCTTTTCCAGGATCTTCCTGACCCAGGGATGGAACCCGGATCTCCTGCATTGCAGGCAATTTCTTTACCACCACCTGAGCCACCAGCTCTGTGTGTGTGTGTGTGTGTGTGTGTGTGTGTGTGTGTGTGTGTGTGTCTGTGCGTGCGCATGCATGTGCACGTGCCAAAATATAGACTCTCAAATTTGTTGTTAGGAAATTTTTCCTATTTATTGGTGTTTCCTTGGTATATGCCAAACCCTTAGCTTTTAAACCTTTATACCTCATTTACAACAACCCTATAAACTGGGTTCAACAGTTATTCCCTTTTTACTCACAAGGTATTGAGACTTAAAGAGGTTAAGTGCCTTGGCCCTGGTTCTCAGCTAATCAATAGCAGATCCAGGAGACCACTGGCATCTAATTTAAAGGCCATCCTCTTGATCATTACACTGGATACAGTCTCTAACTTCACAATTAACACTTTTTAAAAAATTGATCCTAGTGCCTTTAAAATTGAATTGTAAAAGTGTTTTATGTTCCTTCAAAAGATAGACTCTAGGTAAAATCTCTGACAATCTCACAGAAACAAAAATTTAAATGCTTACCCTGGTCTTACTGGAACTTTAGATTTTGTTACCTCTGTTTAATGACTTTTTAAAAAATTATTTATTTTAACCAGAGGATAATCACTTTACAGTATTATGATGGCTTTTGCCATCCATCAACATGAATCAATCACAGGTAGACATGTGTTCCTCCCATCCTGAACCCCCCTCCTGCTTTCCTTCTCACCCTATCCCTCTGGGTTGTCCCAGAGCATTGGCTTTAGATGCCCTGCTTCATGCGTTCACTTGTACTGGCCATCTATTTTACATATGATAATGGACATGTTTCAATGCTAGTCTCTCAAATCATCCCACCCTTGCCTTCTCCCACTGAGTCCAAAACTCTGTTCTTTTTTTTTTTTTTAATTTTCTTTACTTTATTGTGTTGGTTTTGCCATACAATGACATGAAACCACCTTGGGTTTACATATGCTCCCCCTCCAGAACCCCCTTCCCTCCTCCCTCCCGACTCCACCACCACCACCACCACTGCTCCCCCCACCCCCGGGACATCTTGGTGTACCAGCCCAGAGCAAAACTCTGTTCTTTACATCTCTGTCTCCTCGGCTGCTCTGCATGTAGTATCATTATTACCATCTTTCTAAATTCCATATATATGAGCTAATATACAGGATTTTTCTTTCTCTTTCTGGCTTACTTCACTCTGTATAATAGGCCCCAGTTTCGTCCACCTCATTAGAACTGACCCAAATGTGTTCCTTTTTTATAACTGAGTAATATTTCATCGTGTATATGAACCACAACTTCCTTATCTGTTCATCTGCCAATGGACCTCTAAGTTGCTTCCATGTCCTAGCTATTGTAAATAGCACTGCAATGAACATTGGGGTAGATGCATCTCTTTCAATTCTGGTTTCCTCAGGATCTATACCCAGTAGGGGGACTACTGGGTCGTATGGCAGTTCTATTCCCAGTTTTTTAAGGAATCTCAACACTGTTCTCCATAGTGGCTGGACCGGTTTGCAAGATTCTGTTACCATTTTTTCATATTTTTTAACTTTACATTGAATAGGTGTTCATATGCATTTACACAAGATCATTTTAAAATAATGATGAGTAACCAAAAAAAGCCGAACTTTATAATAGCACAAATGTCCACTAACAGATATTGACAGATGAATTATGATATATTCACAAATTAAAATTCTACACTTCAGTGAAAATAAAGAACATAGACCTAAATATCAACATGAATAAATCTCAAAATTTTCGAACAGAGAAGATTAGATACAGTAAAATACTATTTAAATAAAGCTTAAAATATGCAAAACAAAACTAAACAAAACATTATTCACAGATGGACGAATATGTAATAACACATGATATATTATCCATGGGTAAGAAGAAAAGGATATGAAATTAGTTCTAGCAATTAATTAGTGTTATTAATTGGTTAATTGGAACTATGAATGATAACCTATGATGGGGCCTTAAAAGACCACAGTTAACTATAGCAAGTTCTAAAAATCTAAGATTTGATCATGTTGGGTGATGTGTGTACACACACATGTGGATACACACGTGTGTGAACACATACCTTTGTTGAGGAATTCTCTGCATTTTTCTGCATATTTGAAGTATTTCATAATAAATACTGATGATACATTAAAATAATGAGGTCAGAAAATCTTTATTCAGCAGTCCAGGCAAGTAGATGAACTTATCAATCCACACTGCACTAGCTTTCCTCTGAATTTTTAGTAGGTGAAGATACTAGCTCACAAATTCCTCTGTTATTCCTCTTTGGGTTAAGGCATGTTCAATTCCAAAGGGACTGCAAAAATAAAACAAAATAATATAACAAAAATAAAAAACAAAGTAAATAACATTTTAAAAAAACATCAAAAATGGGAATATATTATCTCCTACATTAATTTGTCATAACAACTGGTCCATTAACTAGTTTGTTCCTGAGTGACCCAGATCAGAGATGATGCTAGAAAGAATATAGAGAAATTTCTAGGACATTAAGTATTCACAGTGGGTGGACACATTCATCCAATTCTTTCTTTACTCAACAAACATTTACTGGGTATCTATGATACATATGCTGTTGTGTTAAATCTTATAGGAATTTGAAGATAAGTACAGCCTAGTAATTGTTTCCAAGTAGCTACAATACTGAAAAGAACTGTCACATTAAAAATGGCTCTACTGCAGGTTGAAATGTGACATTTGTTCAGTAAATATATGATTACAGGGAGTTGGAACCCAGGAAAGTGTCTCCAACTTTTAACTTTACGTAGCCTATTATGTCTTATTTTTAATATTATCCATATAGTTTCTATCTTACTTTGTTTTTACTGGTGGTTTTCATTTGTTCAATCCAACCCCTCCAACTGAAATTTTTATTCAAGGGCAAGAATTTTGTGTTATTTTTATATCCATCATAAAATCTATGTGAAAATCCTTTACCAAGTGTAGGCATAGGTTGCAGACGATCTGGACTGACTACCCACTTATTACCAAAGCTACTTAAAGTTTGATCACTGCTACACAACCTATGGTTGTTATTCACCATAGTTATATGCCATAAAGTCACTGCAAACACTGAATTGGGAAATATGGATCCATCATTCCAATAGCTCAGGTGGTAAAGAATCCGCCTGTGATACAGGAGACCCCGGGTTGATTTCTGTGTTGGGAAGATTAGCCACTCCAGTATTCTTGGGCTTCTCTTATGATTCACCTTAAAGAATCTGCCTGAATTCAGGAGACCTGGGTTTGATCCCTGGGCTGGGAAGATCCCCTGGAGAAGGGAAAGGCTACCCACTCCAGTATTCTGGCCTGGAGAATTCCATGGACTATGCAGTCCATGGAGTCACAGAGAGAGGGACACGACTGAGCAACTTTCACTTCACAATTCACACATATATAAACTTATATACATATTTCACATTGTTATGAATGAATTCACCCTGGTAGATTCTATTTTCTTTATTTTACAAAAGAGAAAACAAAAACTCAAAAGTGTTTAATGACTTGTCTGAAGCCACTTCACTGAGCTTCCTAGGTGGCTCAGTGGGCAAAGAATCCCCCTGTAATGCAGGAGATGTGGGTTTGATCCCTGGGTCATGAAGACCCCCTGGTGGAGGGCATGGCAACTCACTCTAGTATTCTTGCCTTGAGACTACCAGGGATAGAGGAGCCTGGCAGGCTACAGTCCATAGAGTTGCACAGAGTCAGACATGACTAAAGCAACTGAGCATGCATGCACCTCATTAATAGATGCCAGAGTTGGGATTCAAATCCCCTCTACCTGACCCCAGAGCTGGAGTTTCTTGCACTACAGTGCACTTTCTACTGTCTCCATCTCTGTGTGGGAGCTGAAGCAAGAAGTCAGATCATCACCTTGCTCACTCTCAGCAGGAAGTTTGCTCATGGGGTGACTCACATTTTTTTCTGCTTTGCTCATGTCTGTGAATGACTGCAAAAGCACTATGAGTATTAACTTTGGGATTAAAAAAAATTTAGTGAACAGGCAAAACTGTAATACAGATCTAAGAATAATGAAGATTGACTGTATTAACTAAAGGAAAATAATGTTTTGTATCTATGAATCTATAAGTTATTTTGAGGTCAGAACATATTAGCCTTGTAACGGCACTTAGTAATAATAATGGGATTTAAGAGTTGGATTTAGTAATAATAATGTCATAAAATTTCATTTAGTAACACCTGGTTTCAGTGGAGTGTGACAGTTTACAAAGGCCAAGCCTGGCCATGCAATTGAAATGTGTTTTTGGGAAGAGTTCACTGTAAGAGAACCTGACCATCAGCAGACTGTGGGCTTCCTATACCAAGATGCTTCACATTCACACTGGTGGTGGTTCAAGACCTTGAAACAAGGGGTATCCCATGAGACCCAGGAGTGGCGGAACAAAGAAGCCTGAGTCTGAGTTTCCAGGCCCCATTCAGTACATACCCTTCTCCTGCTATTGCTCTATTTGCCTGTAATAAAGCTGCCCAATGAGTATAAACTATTTGAGTCCTGTGCATCCATTTATTAACTGACCAATTAATGTAAGTAATGTGCAATTAATTCACATAGTAAGTAATTAAAAATGAAATGAATAAACAAATGTATGCAATCAGAAAAAAAAATTAGGCTTTAAAAGAAGACACAGGACTACCTCGAGTTAGTGGAAGAGGACAGAGTTCATGAATCAAGAGGAATATGAGCTCGGCCTCAAAGAATCAGACCAATATTGATGGTCACGGGAGGAATTCTGGGAAGAGGGCACATTCTAGAAACAGTGGAAAATATATGTAGTGAATAGTGTGGTGCTCAACCTCCCTGAGGGCAGCTCACACTCCAAGGCAGGAAGTCCACACCACTTCCAGACCAGTGCAGAAAGGTCTGCTCTTCCTTTCTCAATGCAGACCCACTCAGAGGTGCCATCCCAACTCCCAAGCTCCTTATAGAAAGGGGCCAAGGGAGAGCTAGGTGGTGATGCCCTGGTTCCCCCCAGTCCAGGTATTTTTCCCAATGGCAAGCCCAAATAAACTTTTCACAAGCAAATCTTCATCTCAGAGTCTCTTTTATTTTTTTCCCTGAGAAGCCTGACCTATGACAGAAAGGAAGAAGAAGGAGCCACATTTGGGGAGGGCACAGTTTGGTTTGGACAGAACACAGAGTAAGTTACATTGAGCACTGGATGAGACTGGAAAGGCAGGTTACAGCCAAATCAAGCAAGCTCTTCATTAAAAGGCTAAAGAGTTTGGATTTCATCCACTGGATGCTGAAAAGTCATTAAATAGTCTTAGGAGGGGAAAAGTATTAGCAAATATATTCACAAGAAAATTAAACTGGCAGTACTGTGAAGCAGAAATCCCCAAAGTAGTCGGTTTATGCCCCACCACAAGAGGACCAGATGAGAGAAGGGAAGTAAATCATTGAACTTCTCTGTATTATAATTTTTTTATAAAGCAAAAAGAGAACAAAACTAAGCTTGATAATATGTATATATGTTTTCATGCCAGTGACTTCACATGGTTGTATGATGCATACAGCACTTGAGATGTTCTTGGGAAGGTGATGGATCCACACTGTAGTGGATTTGCCAGGAGTGGCATTTTGTTGTTGTTACTGTTCCTTTTCAATGTTTGGTGATGTATTAGAGTTAACACCACTGGATAAAGCAGATTTACACATTTTTCATCATGTTTTAGTTAATATAAACCTCACAAAATTGCCTACTAAATTAAGTTTTCCCCACAAAATAAATACAGATTAAAAGAAAGTACTAGTAATAGAATAAGGATGAGAAGGGAGCAGAAATGAAACTTCTCCTAGTTCTAGCATAAGCCCTTCCTCAGCTATACTGCAAGACTGAAAATAATGACCACCTAATCACATATAATAACAAGCAGAAAAAATATTTGAAAACATTAAGAAAATAACTTTGAAATGGAAATACAGATACATTTTAATAGCTCTGAACTGTGCCTTAAGAGTCTCTACAACTTTAGAAATTAATAAATAATGGAAAAAAGCTATCAAGTTTATAAGATATTTTAAAAAAACCTGACTTTTTCTCATTATTTAATGTGCATTTTTGTGTATGTTTTGCAATCTGATAATAGAAATATTTATGGAGGAGTATAAATATATGTACTATGCCTAGTCGCTCAGTCATGTCTGACTCTTTGCAACCCCACGGACTATGGACCACTAGACTTCTCTGTCCAGGGAGATTCTCTAGGCAAGAATACTAGTGTGGGTTGCCATTTCCTCTTTCAGGGTATCTTCCCAACCCAGGATTGAACCCAGGTCTTCCACATAGCAGGCGGATTCTTTACCATCTGAGCCACCCTGGAAACCATAAATATATATTTCATAATTTTATGATTTGGTTATCAAAAACAGAGCAGTATATGACCACAAATGCGTGGAAACCATTACCTCAGTAAATGAACTGGTGGGGAAGAAACCAGAAACAGTTTTATTTTCATGCTTTATACATCAGTTTGAAGTATATTTAAATATATCTAAATTTATGTGAAAATGACATCAAAACCAGCTAATATCAGAGATCACAGCTACTTGCCAAGCTGTCTCAAGCACTTTACATTCAGTCCTCACAACAAACTTATGATCCAACTGTTCTTATTTGAAACAAGGAAAATGAGACATTATATGGCAAGATGACTTTCTCAAGACCACAGAGCTTAAAAAAAAAAAAAGAGAGAGAGAGACAGACAGAGACAAGACTCCCTACCTCTTAAAGCATATGCCCTGTGTGTGATGCGTGACACTTTGCATTGCTCCTGAATGAGACTAACTCAATAAAGTCACGTGCTCAGTTTGAGGGTGTTTAGAAAAGAAAAACACACAGGACACCAACAGGAGGGAAATATGAGGTTAACAGGCATAATTTGGAGCAGATGGCATGGTATTGAAAGTTTTTCCAGCAAAGTCCCATAACATGAGGCAAAGAGTAAATGAAAGAAGTTAGGACTGGGGATAAGCAAGGTAAGAATGATAGAATTTCAAGGAGCAAAGGTTATAAGAATTGGTCATGTTAGTGTTTAACAGATTAACTAAATCTAGAGAGGAAAGCAAGCAGTACCTGAAGGGCATAAGGAGAAAAAGGTAAGACAGTATTAGAACCAAAAGTCACATAGGTGGGAATATCAAAGTTCACGATTAGTCCTGTAAAAATTCAAGTGCTATCATAGCCCATGTTGTGGCCATACCAACATGGAGCTATGGAGAACAAATGTCCTGACAAGTATATTCTGCGATGATCATCAATTAATTAATAACTTCATTAATGCCAGCACCAACTACCAGGAGTTAGAGAGAATTATCATCTCTGTGTAACAGATAATTAAACTGAAGTACAGAAACACAAAGCCTTTGGAACATTTTTCAATTAAAAAAAAAAGAACACAGCTTTATGAATGTAGGGGGTTTCAACAAATAGAAAGAGATAAAGCAGAAGAATTTAAAGAGTTTAAAGATAAACCCTGCCTCCTCAATTTTGTCCAGAGCCTCCTTCCAGAAGGAAGGGCAGACAGATCTCTGTGGGTTCGAAGTTCACAGCCCACTCCCCCTTCCCTTCACAGAACATGTAAGCAGGGTTCTACTTGTTCTCTCTCTCCTTGGGCTACTTCCACTCTGAATGAACTTCTCCAATGATGTAAGCAAACAGTAGAGAAAACAGAATGGTAGGAGAAAAGGCAAACTTAAATTTGACAGTAATAAGAGAAAAAAATTTACCAACGAAATATTTTAAAGAGTAGCAAGGAAAAAATTGTAAGTATATTCCAGTAGCAAACTATCTTAGTGAAAATACAATTCTAATAAAATCAAACAAAGAACATCACTGAGAGTCCTGGTCAGTGAATTCAATCCAACTTGTTTACCAAAATTTTTCCTTCCTAGGGAATACTCTTCCTATTAGATTTTGCCTGGAGGGACTCCAGCTAGGATTCCTCAAGGCCATTTGAACTAACAAGATTCAAATGTCAGTTCAGATCCTCCCAGCCACAAAAACACTCCCTCTCTGCAACTCTCAAAGCATTTGTTGCCTTTTTCCTTCAGGAACCTTTAGTACTTTTTACCACAGTAATTTGTAAACTTAGATTCCCTTTTCATTGTTATTACATTATTCCCAAATACTGAGAAGGCCAACAAGAAGGAGATAGTCCTGGTGATGACACTCACAGAGACTAAAGTTCAATGGGGAAGACGAACTTTATGTAACTCTATCACACAGGTAACCATTTAATTATAAATGCTTTGCAAAGGATAATTCTCTGAGGGGAGAGTTAATGAGTCTTGAGTAAAAAGGATGACTGTCCTGAAGAAGTAATCTGTAAACTGGATTCTGAAAGATGAGTGGAAGTTGATAGGGGACAAATCCTGTCAAGAGGCAAGAGAAGATCCAAACACTGTGAAGCCTGGGCCTCTCTGTGAACAAAGAGTTAAGTGTGACTTCAGAGAAGGATGAGGCATCAAGCCAAAAAAATTCAGGATGTGAGATCTTACCCCAAGTATGATGAGAATAATTATAATCAAAAAAATAACAATCAGGTTAGCCTTAATATTTGAGAAAAGAGGCTATGGCTTTTGAACTGTTGATTTGAAAGTGACCATCCCCAAAACAATTAATTTTGTAACAATTAACATTGTAAGTCATTAGAAAATATCTCTTGAATGACTAACCCATCCATTCTATATATTATTTTTCTTTCATTAACCCTACCCTCAGATTTTGTTTATTCAACTGTGATACATGACCTCTGTGAAAGCATTACCTTAATTACACTTGGCAGCAAAAGGAGATAAAACAGAGAAGAGGTGAAGATAAATAGAAGTTCAATGAAAACTCATCATGCAGAGGTGTTGGAGGCATGTTCTTATAGACTGGTGACTCATTTTGTTACCATTTGGCAAAAAAGTGAGATCTCAAGATGCCTTAACAGCTTTCTGACAGCAGAAAGAAAAAGAGATCAAAATGATAGCATTTCCTTCTGCATTCTACAACTGCATATTTCTACTGAGACCATCATTACAACAAATGGCTAAATGTTAGTAAGTTTCTCCTTTATTTTGTTTTGGGGATGCAAATGAAATAATCCATTTAACATTTGACTATATAAAATAAGTTTTACTTCCTGTTTACTCTGAACCTACCCTCAGAATCTCTACATATTAATTGCTGTTTTAAAATCTACAGAAGAGAGTTAACTCTCAAATGTGCAAGGACATTAAGAGGATTTGAAGGGCAGCAACCATAAGACAGAATATTTAAAAATAAAAGCACAGGATGCATATTTAAAACCAACTGGTGATACTGTGACTCTCCCAGAAGAAAATGAATAATCACTCAAGAGCTCAGGAGAGATAACCAGGTAGAGTGGATTACTCCCCTTGATATTAAACTGAAGCTTCTGTCTGAAAAGGGCTACTTTGGGCTTGCAAGTCATTGTGTCCAGAAGCAACTTAAGTATGCCTGCCAATATCTTTACAGCGAAGACAGTACAACTTAAGAGCAATGCTACCTTCTCAGTTCAGGTTAGCTCAGTCACTCAGTCATGTCCGAATCTTTGTGACCCCATGAACCACAGCATGCCAGGCCTCCCTGTCCATCACCAACTCCCGGAGTCCACCCAAACCCATGGCCATTGAGTGCTACCTTCTCAAGTCACTGTTTAAGTCTATTCTTGTTTCTGGTGAGTTGTGCCTGGGAAGAGCAGAGAACTGCCACTCTTGGTGCCCTGCTTAACTGAAGTCCTCTTAAAAACCCTGTACTGCTAGACAATAGCTACAACGTTGGCAGAGGCAGTGCGAAGTTTCTCATTGTGGCCCTGCGCCAGGGTGAGTCAATCTTGACCCCTTGCAGGATGATTAGCAGAGAGTGGGTAGTTAAACCTTTATACCCATTCAGTCCTAGGCTTCTGCAGGAATTGTTAAATACTATAGTTACTATTGTTTAAGAAGTAACTGTCTGCTAGGAGCTAGACTGAGACCACCAACTCCTTTCATGTAAGGTACCAGACAACAATAAGGGTTCTGTCACTCTTGATTTGGTTTAGAGCTAAAGCTTTGTCCCAGAGTGACAGATGATTATATCTACAATCTTCTTCAGATATTCACATCTTTTATTTTCTTTCATATTACAGTTCTATTAGTACTAACAATAACAAAATTTAAAGCAATACTCTATCCCTGTGCCATTTCTGTAACAAAACATCAATGAATACACAAGAATTTAATATACACAGAAGTTTAAGTGAATTCACCATTTAAATAAAATTGAACAATAGGAAACTTGTAACCATAAATTTTTTAAAAACTGAAAAAAGAATTAATGACCAAAATGCCAAACATGATTATATTTTAGATCTTACTGTCCATGTTCTAAGTGTCTGAATTAGTGCTTCCAAAGTTCCTTGAGATATCACATTTTCTACATAGCAGAAAATAACTCTAATATTCATTTTGGCAAATTATAACCTCAAATAATCCTATTATACTTGTGAGTCCTGATAAAATAATTTATCACAATAAACTACATAAAACTTTCACTAAAAAGTTTCAATTCTTATTTGTCTTTAGTTAAAATTCAATCTTTTTAATATATTTCTACTTTCAGAATTTTGCACATAGTTTTAAAATACATATCAATTGAAAGTAACAACTGACTTAGGTTAAGAAAAATTAAAAGCAAAAATGAAGAGATCAGGTATTAAGCAAGAGGTTATGTATTAAGTTGTTAATATGCAAGACTAGGATGAGGTTTTTTTAGTCATTCAGCAATATTTTTCAGTTGCTAGTGATATGTCAGGCACTGTTCTGCATGTTGGGGGGAAACACAGCTTTGAAAAGCCAGACAATACTCCCTGCCATTATAGAGGTTATATAAGCTATACCACTGTATTATTGCAGCATGTAAAATGTATTACTCATATATTAAATAATTCCTCAGATTTATTACTAAAGACTACAGCTTTAAAAAAAGACCATAGCTTTAACAGAAACTTTTGGCAACAATCTCATAGCAACATATGCATTAGAATACTTGGCAGTTAAACAGGTAAAGACATTAAGTGACTTTTTTTTTATCCATAAGAAAAAGGATAGATAACAATGTCACATGTGTGTAAAGTTTCGGACAGCTAAGTAATATAGATTTAAATTAAAAATGACAGATGCACTGACTTGAAACTTGAAACATAATGGTTACTGAAGTGAACCTTTACTCCTTGTATAGCCTTATGGTTAACTATTAGATGACTGAGTATGGTTTTCAGGTGTGACTATTGACAACGGTTTGTCAATGTGATATGTGGTAACCATTGTTTTTCTGGTTAGTTCTGTCATAAGGGGAATGGTGGTCCTATGGGAAAAACTTATACTAACAGTAATTTCAAGTTAGTTTTTATCAAGTCAGTATTTATTGATTTGATGACTGACGATGTTAAATTTCCAAGCGTGGAGTATTCCATATGAAAGTATGCACCATAACTATCTACAAAAAGACAAGAAGATTTTCAATTCACTTTGAAATGTTACAACTAACCTCTCTTTTTTCCTCAAAGACTCAATATTCATTCACTGGGTATTTTAAAGAGGAAAAACCTACTGTTACACATAGGTGATGCCAAAGGTGTGTATAAGAATAAGTTAGCTTATCAAACAGATGTTGCCAAAAAGACAGTTGTTGAAGAGCACATATAAGACCTTCATGCTATTGCCTGACTGCCTCCCTCTTTCCAAAAGTGCCTACATCAAATACAGACAAAATGTAAGAACACCACATTCTAAGGAAATATTTGTCCAGTATTCTGTCTTCTCTCCAACTTCTGCCCAGATGTAAAACGCCACCACCAAATAAATAAATGGGCAAACAGATAAATAATTTCTAAAATTATTTCCAAATGCCAAAGATTAAACAGAACTATAGGTGCAGGTAAATTGATATATGAGCAGTCCTCTTACTGAAACACCACCTACAGCATATCCAAAGGGATGGCATGGATTCTGACTGGTCGATTAGGCAGGCATATATGGTATTAGAAAAACTGACCACAGAAAAGTGAAAGGCTATTGTGTTTGAAGGCAACTGGTACAGAACATACCTGGATATAGTTAACATATTAAACCAAAATTGTCATAGAAAAGTGAAAACTCTGAAATAGTGTATATTCTTTGATTTCATAAGGCAGAGCCAAGCACATCAACTTAAAGGCAGGTCCTAAGATGTCAACTGCATTTAGTAGGTCTAGTCTCAACCTGGAACTTTCTTTCTTGTCATATATCCCTGCAGTTTTTGATTTTACATCTGCAGTAATAACTTAACTTGCATTTGTTCCAAAATGAATTTCATGCTCAACTTACTTTTCTTAATTAAACTTTCTTTAGCAGTCCCTAATATGTGTATTATTAAAACTCATTAGTCCTATTCACGCTTGCCTGTCAGTTTTTGGCCACACATTCATATATTGAAGTGTTCAGCTGCTATATATAGGAAGAAAATTAAATAATAAATATAGGGATTGAACGTTTTATGAGTGTCAAGATGAAAGGGTGCCTGCAAGGCCCATAAGGTTTCACACAAAAGAGGCAATACTGCTAAAGCTAACATGCTGACACATCTCTCATCTATAAAGTCTGCAGTAATGGCAGCAGTAAAGCGTTTCACTATTGACTAGAATTTCTCTTACATGCAACGGAAACAGGCACAGAAGAGATTATATTGACTGTTATAAAAAGAATTCATACAAAATCCTCCAAAAGCTTAATGTCTAATAATTTCAAATGCCTGGAGTGATTTATTAGTTTTCCTTAACTTCAGTTAAGCTTAGAGTTGGCAGTCTCTCTCTTTCATACATTTGCTACCATATAGGTGTTTTTCTGTGGGAGTGGGGGACAGAAATAATTCATTTCCTTCTATAGTAAGAGAGTGATGGTTGACATTGTCAATGTGATGTCATTAATAACAAAGGAAAAGTAATCAAACCTGTTCGTATTAAGAAATTATTCTTAGGAACAGCTGAGAATGTTGCTACCCCACAAGATTAAGAAGTTAGCGACTTCAAAATGCTTTAAATTATCTTTCAAAAGGCATTTAAAAGGACACCCTAGATTTACCTTGAGTCTTCTATATGTTAATTTTTCAAAGATTTCCTGGGCTTTGCAAATTTGAAATATTAAAAACTGAAGTTTTAAACTAACTATAAGTTTTAAGTTTTGTTTTTAGCATTTCTCAACAAAGCAAAAGAAACAGAAGACTTGCATTTTGAGATGTCATGTGTTAAATTTCAACAAATCATTAAAAAAGGATTGCCCTTTTCATTTTGCTTTCAATTAAGAGTGTGGAGCAATTTCCTTTAAAAAAAATCGATTGATGTAGAATAATATTTAACTGTATTTAAATATCTCAGAATCATGAAACAAATCTGCAGCAAATGTATCAGCACCCCCTGAATGTTAGGCCAGCTGGAACACATGGAAAGGCTCTAAGGACAGGTGCAGCAAAGCTCCAGTGAAGCAACCTGAGTTATTCAATGGTGATAAGCTTTAGGGAACCCAAAACTATTTCTCATCACACACATTAGAAACCACGCTTGCCACTTTTTTGGGGCTAATTGAGAGTTTTTACTTCTTTACCCCAAACTACCACATTTTGTGTATTCTGTGGCAAAATTGGGACAGATGATCAAGGCCACCATGTTCTTTTTAACAGTCATGACCAAAAAAAAAAAAAATCCAAAAATGTTATTTGAATAAAGTAGTGCAAATATAACTAAGTGAATTCTACAGGTTTTTTAATAGTTCTCAGAATAATTCACTCTATTAATAGAGAACATTTATGTAACTGGATAAGTTGCTTTTCATTTACTGGTTACAGCTTTTAAATTATTTTGGGGTGTGTAGTTTTATTTATTTTTATTCCTATTATTATTAACTTTCCAAAGTGGATCTACCACCTACAAAGTTTACCAAAGTTTTATGTAGGAACTGCTTGTAGAAACCACAGAGTGGGTCAAAGTTTTCCCCTTTTCATTTCACTCCCAAAAGAAAATGGAACAAGGGGCCACAAAGTATCGATTATTCTTGCCAGAGGAAAATATTCTTCAGTCATGACAAAGGCACTTTAAGCTAACTCTTCTGGCTTTCGCACCATTGTGCATGCCATGACTACTGGGTCAGGTGTTGTGAAAGATGTAAATTAACTTTTACAAGGACTTCCTTTTTCACATATCATACTCTCCATCTACTTTTATAGTATCAACATTATATTCTCTACTAGCCTATAAAGAGGAATTCTAATCCATCTCCCATTTGCCTTCATGATTTATTTACTATTTATTATATTTTGTTATTTGCTAGCTGTCTGTTTTAACATAAATTTTTAAAAAGATGTTAATATTAGTGGACAATGTAGCTATGATCAGCGGCTAGAATGTACCAAAACACAGAATATCCATTCTTCTAGCTCATGCTGCACATAGACCACATGACTTGAGGTGTTTGGTTTTTTTTTTAAAGGCAAATCCAGCCTCTGAGATATCTTCTTAAAACTAACACGTTAGCAGGAACTATTTCTTGCTATTTTTATAATCTCTAGAAAAACTTAGAGTCTGCAGAAATAAGTAGTAACTTTTCCAGGAGACAAGAGTTTCATTTTTTGCTATTTAATCTTAAAAAGTAAAAAGGAATGGCATTGATCTTGTTTCAGAATTTAGACCTAAGAAACACATATATACATACAAATCTAAGAAGAAAGTTTTTGGTGAAGCTCCTCTTGTAATACCAGAATGTTTGATATATCTGGAATTCTTAAGAGTACTGGAATGGTGAGTGCTGTAGATGACATAGAAGAGTTGCCTTTCAGTGAGTTCACAATGAAGAGGTTTTAATACTAAAACCATAAAGGTATATGGTATCTACATATATTTCATAGTCTATAAACAGAGACCCCTGAAAAAATATTTGATGCTCTTCTTTAAAATAATAACATGTAGAAAATACATTATTTTATATTTTAACAATTATCTATCTCCATTTTAGTCTAATGCAGCTGAATGAGGTTTAAAATTTAACGAAATGGCCTTAAATAGGAAAAGCCAACTAAAATTCTGACCGGTATAAGGAACCTAAGAAGGCAGAGGAGTGCCTTAACTAATTTAACATATCTACATACATATTTTAAATCCGTTCTCTCTACGTAATTGTTCTGAACCTATGCGGACTCCAAAATCGGTTTAGAATAATACCCTTTTCCGGATTCCAAAGCAACTTTTAGTTTTCTTAGTCAATTAATATTCACTCATTGGAGTGATTATTTTTAATTACATCTGCTGAAACTGATTTCCCTTCTGTAAATAAAGATGAGCTTTCGTTGAGAGCAATGAAATAATATTTCAAAAGAAAAAAAAAAAAAGCTCTGAATTCAGCAGCAAGAAAACGTCTGGAAACGCGCGCGCACCGCTCAGTTGGAAAGAAAAGCCAGTAAGCGGCGAGGCAGCCAGGGCAGGCATGCATTGGAAATGCAGCCGGCTGCCCGGCGCGCTTGCCAGCCTGGGCCCTCGGCAGAAAGGCTGCAATGCCTTCCTGGACTGGTCCAACTCGAAGAAAAGTTACCTCGGACCGTATTATGCAAAGTCGTACAAGTGAATTACAAGACAACATGTGTGGCCGGTCACCCACTCTTACAGTCTCCATCCGATGCAGTGACCCTGTAACCCTTTAGTGTTCGGCGGGGAGGAGGGAGGGGCGGGAAGGGGAAAGATAGTAGGGTAAGGGAGAAAGAGACAATACGAAAACAGCCAATTCCCCCTGCAAAATTCCCCTAGAAGCCAAGACAGCTGCCAAAACCGCGGCAGAGATAGCAGCGGTTTCTACTTGGGCTTTCCCCCTTCACAAGCAGGGTTTCCAAGGCATCGCTGCCTTCTCTCTTTAAACTATCACTAGGAGAAAGCACTAGATCCAAGAGGGATTTCTCGACAGAGAGATTTTCAACGCAAAGTTCAGAGCTTGGAGGGTTACTCGGCTTTCCCACCGACGCCACAAAACACGGTTTTTAAGCTCGATCTAGGTAGCTCCCTAGCGATCTACCGGAGATGTACGAGGTGGTTCACATCCCCCCACTTCACTCCCCATTTCACAAGCACCGCGTCCGCAGCACCTTCCGCGCAGCGGCACACAGACCCAGGCAGCCCCCTCCCAATAAAAGACCCCAAACTTACCCTCAGTAAGATAAATCCACAGAGGGAGCCCCCTCATCTTTCCCCAGTCCCCTTCCAATAATTCAAGGAGACAGTTTCTACAACACTTCGCCGTCAAATTCAAGCTGAATTGCTTAAAGTATTTACCAGTTCCTAGACGCTTATTTTGGAATCTTGAGCACCCGGTAATTCTTGTTTGACAATTCAAGATGCTTCCTTAATTTGTTTTTGTTTTTTTTTTTTTTTTTCCTCCTCTAAGCAGCCGCAACCCCAGTTTTGCGCCCCCTCTTCCTTTTTTTTTTTTTTTTATTCACCCACGGACACTTCCAAAGCGTGTCGATTGATCCTTTTTTCTCTCCAGCTGCAACCACGATCCAGAATCCTTGAGACCCAAAGCCACCTCCATGTAAATCCGAGCATCAGGCAAGAAATACAAATGATCAAACAACGTTACTTCTTTCAGCTGCAATCAGATAATCCTACTAATCCAATAGATTTATCTCGATTGGAAATTGACCTCAAAAATGAATCCCTGGTGCTGATGTCCAGTAGAGCGATTTCGTAGCCCTGTTCGGATGACCAAAAGAACTGTGGATTCTTTCTTTCTAAAATGTTTTTGGATTCTGGGTGCACAGCTAGCAAAAAAATGCCGAGGACCCTGGTTTTCCCCTAATATAGGTTTCCACTACAAATCAGTGCAGGATGAAAAATGGTACAAAGATACCCCTAGTGGCTTGAGGTGATATTGCAGGGATCTCATTTTCTTTTTTCTTTTTTTTGAAATCCCTTCTCCTCACCCTTTCCCCCCCCCTTCCCCTCTCCCCCATGTAGATAACTGGCTGCTATAGTAGTGAAACAAGAAGAAGGCTGACCGTAGATTAACATGAATAGTATGTGACTACTTGAAAAAATCGTCTGATCCTTCTTCTTTGTTTTACTTTAAAGACTGAATCTGTGCTTCTGTCTCCTCAGTATTCCATCTTTCTCCTAAAGAATTTTTCCCAGTGGCATAGAGTAGCTAAAAGGCCAATTTGGGGCAGCCAGTGATTTCAAAGCAAATGCATTTGCTTCCTGAATAACTACAGACATCAAAAGAAGCCTCAGTGTGCCTGAGATATGCTGGGTTATTTTGGGGGAACCTAACATTTTTTTCCTTTAAAGGAGCATATACATATATTTGTATATATGTATGCATACACACACACACATATATATTTGGATATACATGCATTTATGGCAGGTTTTAGAGGAAAAAAATGCAATGGATTTCAGGATTCCATTTGGTAAGCAATCTCTCTTAAACTTTACTGTGCCTACCAATAATCTAGCGATCTTTTAAAAATGAGGATTCTGATCTAACAGGAACAGGGAACAGATGAAATCTGCCTTCACAGCAAGTCTTCTGACCACACTCTGATTTATCAAGGGCCCAGTAAACTCAGAAAACTTAATTCACCTTCCTGCTGGTGGGTGTAGTAGCTGAAAGGACTCCAAGATTTTCTTTCCTAATTGACTAAATAATTAAACCTTTTTTACTGTAAGAGCTACTAAGGAGTCAAGAGATCTTATTTCTACCAATGGTTTTGTTATTAATTGGCTATATGACTTTGAGCAGTCACTTTTGACCCAGGGTTAATTTATCTATTAAAAATTAAAGAGTAAACTCAAATAAATTAACAGCTATACTTGTTCCTGGATAGAAGACTTGACTGTAATTTATTCCATAAAATTAAAGTAATTATTATTGAAAGCCCATGTATTTTTTCATAGAACTTGAAAAGTTAATTCTACAGTGTATTTGCAAGAGGAAAGGGTCAAAACTTGTCAATGCAGTTTTGAAGAACAAGGTATAGGGAATTTCTGTATTGACAATTAACGTTTAATATCCAATGACAGTAACTGAAGCAATATAACTTTGGTTCAGAGATAGAAGTCAGTCCAAGAAAATAGAATACAGAACTTAGCAATATATCCCCACATTTATGGACACTTGATAAATACCAGGTGGCATTAGAGAGCGGTACAGAAAGATGAATTATTCAGACAGTAAATTAGGCATATGAAAAAAACCGTATGTACATCACAAAAGTCAAAGCATAGACTGAGAAGATATATTTGCTATGCAATGTTTGATTATGTAATCAAAGAAGGATTAGTATCCAAGTACATAAAGAATTCTCATAAATCTATAAAGACAAAAATATTATTTTAAAAATGAGCCAACAAATGAATAATTGACAGAACAGGATTCTCAATGTTCAATAAACAT
The DNA here is from genome assembly GCA_007570785.1 of Antilocapra americana. Taxonomy (NCBI): domain Eukaryota; kingdom Metazoa; phylum Chordata; class Mammalia; order Artiodactyla; family Antilocapridae; genus Antilocapra; species Antilocapra americana. Next base: position 10,158,661 of record ML664161.1, on the reverse strand, counting down.
CTGAAAAAAAGTATTGAATTTCCCTAGTTATTACAGAAATGCAAGTTAAAATGATAAAGTATCATTTCACAACTATGAAATTGGCAAAATTTTGTAAGTCCAGCAATAAGAAAAATTTATGAGGATGTGGAGAAACCATGAAGAACAGGTAATAGTACAACTTCAGATAGAAATTTAGCAATAAAGATTCTTCCATCCCAATTCCAAACTCTCCACTCCTGCATTCTTTTCTTTGTCTTTATGCATGTACATAGCAAGGAGAGATAAGAAAGCCTTCCTCAGAGATCAATGCAAAGAAAGAGATGAAAACAATAGAACTGGAAAGACTAGAGAGAGATCTCTTCAAGAAAATTAGAGATACCAAGGGAATATTTCATGCAAAGATGGGCTCAATAAAGGACAGAAATGGTAGGGACCTAACAAAAGCAGAAGATATTAAGAAGAGGTGGCAAGAATACACAGAAGAACTGGACAAAAAAGATCTTCACGATTCAGATTATCACGATGGTGTGATCACTCATCTAGAACCAGACATTCTGGAATGTGAAGTCAAGTGGACCTTAGAAAGCATCACTACGAACAAAGCCAGTGGAGGCAATGGAATTCCATTGAGCTATTTCAAATCCTGAAAGATGACGCTCTGAAAGTGCTACACTCAATATGCCAGCAAATTTGGAAAACTCAGCAGTGGCCACAGGACTGGAAAAGGCAGTTTTTTCCACTCCAATCCCAAAGAAAGGCAATGCCAAAGAATGCTCAAACTACTGCACAATTGCACTCATCTCACATGCTAGTAAAGTAATGCTTAAAATTCTCCAAGCCAGGGTTCAGAAATACGTGAACCGTGAACTTCCAGATGTTCAAGCTGGTTTTAGAAAAGGCAGAGGAACCAGAGATCAAATTGCCAACATCTGCTGGATCATCGAAAAAGCAAGAGAGTTCCAGAAAAACATCTATTTCTGCTTTATTGACTATGCCAAAGCCTTTGACTGTGTGGATCACAATAAACTGTGGAAAATTCTGAAAGAGATACCAGACCACCTGACCTGCCTCTTGAGAAACCTGTATGCAGGTCAGGAAGCAACAGTTAGAAATGGACATGGAACAACAGACTGGTTCCAAATAGGAAAAAGAATACATCAAGGCTGTATACTGTCACCCTGCTTATTTAACTTATATGCAGAGTATATCATGAGAAACGCTGGGCTGGATGAAGCACAGCTGGAATCAAGATTGCCGGGAGAAATATCAATAGCCTCAGATATGCAGATGACACCACCCTTATGGCAGAAAGTGAAGAAGAACTAAAGAGCCTCTTGATGAAAGTAAAGAGGAGAGTGAAAAAGTTGGCTTAAAGCTCAACATTCAGAAAACTAAGATCATGGCATCCAGTCCCATCACTTCATGGGAAATAGATGGGGAAACAGTGGAAACAGTGACAGACTTTATTTTTTGGGCTCCAAAATCACTGCAGATGGTGATTGCAGTCATGAAATTAAAAGACGCTTACTGCTTGGAAAGAAAGTTATGACCAACTTAGACAGCATATTAAAAAGCAGAGAGATTACTTTGCCAACAAAGGTCTGTCTAGTCAAGGCTATCGTTTTTCCAATATTCACATATGGATGTGAGAGTTGGATTATAAAGAAAGCTCAGTGCCAAAGAATTGATGCTTTTCAACTGTGGTGTTGGAGAAGACTCTTGAGGGTCCCTTGGACTGCAAGGAGATCCAACCAGTCCATCCTAAAGGAGATCAGTCCTGGGTGTTCATTGGAGAGACTGATGTTGAAGCTGAAACTCCAATACTTTGGCCACCTGATGTGAAGAGCTGACTCATTGGAAAAGATCCTGATGCTGGGAAAGATTGAGGGCAGGAGGAGAAGGGGACAACAGAAGATGAGATGGTTGGATGGCATCACCGACTCAATGGACATTGGTTTGTGTGGACTCTGGGAACTGGTGATGGACAGGGAGGGCTGGCATGCTGCGGTTCATGGGTTCGCAAAGACACAACTGAGCCACTGAACTGAAATGAACTGAACTGAACTGATGCATATACAGAAAATTCCCATTACAGAATTACTTGAAAGAGAAAAAAGAAAAGAAATACTGGATATATAAGTGAACAAGCAATTTATAGGATATTCACATATTGTAATATTACATGCAGTAAAAAAGAAAAATGAATGCACTGTAGCTACTTGAGTTAGCATGACTGCATTCAGAAATGCAATGTGGAGCAGCAACAACAAAAGCAGGGTGCAGAAAGAAAACTGTGGGTTGATACACTTATATATCAAATTTGAAAACATTATTATGTCTATAATTATATTTGAGTATATGCATATGTAGCAAAAGTATATAAACATTTATGACAATAAGCTTGAAATTCAAGGTATACTTTATCTTTGGAAAGAACCAAAGTTAATGAAATTGGAAAGACATCGTGGGGAGCTTCAACCCAATGTTCAGTGCTTTCTTTCTCAAACTGAATCTGGAGTACACAATGTTTATAGAATTGCATTATAAATTGATTGTATGTCTGAACCACTTCCTTTAAATGAAATATTTAAATTAGATGATTTATATGAACACTTATAGGTTTAGAAAAATTTCTATCTAGACAAGTGTATGTAGAAGTGAAAAAAATAGTATGGGAGTTCAAAATTTCAGAATTTACTGTCGCACAGAAGTCTACACAGATTTTTTAAATATATGTAGTATTTTTTTAAAAATCTATAGTACTTCATATTTCTAAGAACTGGAAATGTACAGATCCTTATTTCTTTCTAGAAGGGATATACAAATTTCCAGCTAACAAGCAAGAATCACCACCTAAATAAGAAAAAATGTGGTTGAAATAGGGGGAAAAAAAAATGTTCAACTACCTTTTTTGTGGGGAGTGGTATTTTCCTTTGATCTTACATATAGCAATAACGCCTCTGAAATTTTGAAACAGGCAATCAATCAATCATGTTCAGTTCTGACCAGTTAACTGGAAACCACCAAATATAGAGTAGCCCTAAGTCAAAATGCAATACAGAAGAAAATCCTTTCAGAACTTAAAAAAACCACATATGAATTCAAATAAGGAAGCTTTGTTGATGCGAAATATGAGAAATGGAAATCTAATTTCTAAGTCATTATTTTTCATAATTCATGCAAATTAGGAGAGGATACCAAGGAGTCCAATCTTAGTAGTAAAGTAAGCTACATCCATAGATAATATTCTCAACTCATACTGAACTCAGAAATAAAGTCTGGAAAAATCAACAACAGACTGTCAACCATTCAAAACAGTGTTCCCAAGCAATAAACAAAGCAGCTATGCTATAAAGAAAGAGTGAAAGGACAATTTAATTTCCTTTGAGAATGGAATACACAGGGCAGAAGAATTAGATATATTTCTGAAATTTGGAGAGGTTGACATTCTTTCAGTAACCACTTATTGAATATCTCTTTTATACTGGGCACAGTACAAAGCATATCACACAAGAGCTGACTTTAATACAAACAACTACCACAATCCCTGAATTTGCTCCTGATGATTGATGTGTTGATTGTAAATAGTTAACAGTCTTTCTGAATTGATAATTAACCATGCATACTGAAGAGATACAGATATTAATATAAAACTGAAGTTTCATTTTCAGCGTGTTTAAGTGCACACTTTTTGATGGGTTGAAAGTTATGCACGAAACAAAGTAAAAGAAGGAGAATGAGAGGATGGGAATAAAACATGAATAAAACTCACTTCTTTGCCTGATGATTTTCTTTACACAGATGACAGAAAATTACTTAATCTTTATATTCTTCACAGTACAAATGGTCAGTGAACGAATGACTTAATAGACCAAAGAGCGAAACTAGTCAACTAATACATGCAGAAAACAAATTTATTCTCTACCTTGGATGGGTTCTATCTTCAGAGAATGAAACAGAAAAGTAAAAGATTACTATGACAAACAATAATGGGAAATGAAAGGCCAAGAATGGCAAACTTGAGTGCCAACTGGAATATGGGATTTCAATTTGATTATGTCACTAAAATTTCAGCTGTGCTAAAACCAAAAGCAGATATGATTACACATCCTATTTCAATTTCTGCAATATAAACAAAAAATGATTAATATCAAATGGATATTGTAAAGAAATGACACGATTCCACTAAATAATAAATGGGAAAGTATTGTTGCTTTTAATACAAGAGTCATTATGAAAACAGAATTGTTATTTTTTTCAATAATTGATATAAGAGCACACTTTTATGATGAAGTCAAATCCATCAAGTTCTGTCTGATAGTAAACATTTTAGGATGTCATGAAAGATTGGTCTATGTCTGGAAAAAAATCTTATAAAATATCGTAAAATAGATTTCAAAAGCAAGTCTTGGGGAAAAAATACTCCTCCACCATCTTTAGAACTCCCCTGATGTAACTTCATTTTAAGTGCTCAAGTCTTGAATCTAAATGAATGGCAATTGGGAATTATGAAAGGCATAAAGATAAAAAGTGTTGCAATATTTCAAGTCCTAACTACTGCAAAGGTGGCTGTTTACGAATAGGTTCTTTCTACAGGGAATAGTCTGTTCACACAATCCTGCTTAATTAGAAAAGACTACTTAAAACACTTGACTGATACTGAATATTTCAGGTATGTATTGGGAGAACACATCGGCTCCAGTGATAAATTTACCAGATGCATCTTTATATTTCTTGGTTGGAAGACTGGTAATGGAAACCAAGGAAGGAAGGATTAAGACTAGATATTTTAGGATGAGACTGTTACATAGAGAAATAGGGTTTCTTCATCAAAGCTGGTTTGAGATAATGAAACACATGTTCAAAGCCCAGCGGCTTAAGTCAGAAGTTCACCCAAAATTTCAAAACGAACTTATATCATTTTGAATTACTAAAAATGTCCAAACATTTGTGTTATTATGCTAATAATTAAGAATCTGTTTGTTTTGTTTTGAAGGAGCTCTTAAAAAAAAAAAAAAAAAATAAATAATATTTAGGCTTCCCTGGTGGCTCAGCGGCAAAGGATCCACCTGGAATGCAGAAGACATGGGTTTAATCTTTGGGTCAGGAAGATCCCCTCGAAAAGGAAATGGCAACCCACTCCAGCATTCTTGCCTAGGAAATCCCATAGACAGAGGAGCCTGGCAGGCAACAGATCATGGAGCGGCAAGAGTAGAAACCAACTGAGAGACCAAACAGCAACAAAAAATGGATATTTATATTTAATTGGTACAATTATTCTTTATTTAACAATACATTTTCAGGTTCAAAGATATCAGCTGTCACTAGCTCAATATATTATTTTATGGAGTATCTGATTTATTTAAAATTGTAGATTTTTATATATTTGTAGGATTGAATATTATTTATGCTGATCCTCTCATAATCGTCATAGAAGTAGTTTAGCTGCATTAGACTCCATCATATCATGATTAATTTTAGTTCACTGCAGTGTAGTCTAGAATGTATCTTATAATAAGCATCAAAAGTATTCCTTAAGCATGCCTTTAGTACCAAATAAATAAAACCAGGAAACCATCCTATTGTAAATCATCCATTAAAGTTTATTGTATAATATTTGCTTATTTGAGTCTATGTTTCCAGTATTTATAAAATGTATTCTAAAATTTGACCTAATTATGGAAAAGTCACATGGAAATTAATGTTCTATAGTTCAAGCTGAAAAAGAAAAAACTCAGGTGTATCCCCAATGGCATCGCCATCTCATTGACTTCACAGACACAGGTTGGTTACTCTTTCTTCTCTAAATAGGATTTTATGCTAATAACACAATTAAAAGTAAACACAAGCCTGGATTTTCATCATTGTTCAATTAGTGATCTAATGAGCATCATTTACCTGTCCCAAAATATTTAGGGAACATTAAAGAAAACATTAAATAAAGGAGACCTTTAAATTACATTTTAAAAGGAAATGGATATTCTCTCTCTCCCTTTGTGTCTGTGCGCTGCTGTGTGTGTGTCTCTCTCTCTCTCCCTCTCTCTCTGTCTCTGTCTATCTGTCCTTCCTTTGTAGAATCCGTGAGTGCATAAATCTGCCTCTTTAGTTAATTTTTGATTATTTACATCAAATTAGAAATTATGCCACAGATGTTTCAAAAAGATGAGTTTTTCTAAAATCACATGTATTCAGAGTTAGAGCTTGTTTTTTGATAGTATGTGAATAAAATAATTTCTGATAATTGGAAACAAAAAATAAAATGATGCCATCAAATAAAATGATAAAACCACATTACATCCAATGTATAAGAAGTTGTTCAACCATTTAACCATCCATTATAAAAATCATGATCTTCGGCTTTAAGCACTTTGCTTTTTCTCTAAAAATTTCCCAACCCTCCCTAGAGACAAGCAAGCTTATAAATGTTTTGTTATTTTAAAAATTAAATCTTGGCCTCTATTTCTAAGTTTACTAGAAGAGAGCAGAAAGAAGAAAAAATAGCTTTTAAAAAGTAGTTATTTAAGTAGATTATGCAGAGAAGATAACATCAAAAAAGTTCAAAGCAACATTTCTTACAAATCACAAAGTTAATAGACTTTAAGGTAGTTTGTTTTGGAAAGCAGAAAATTTACCAGACAATGAAGCAAGTATAATTCTTGGCTATCTGTAATACATTAAACCAATTCATAATTTATATCCTCAGGATTCATAAGTCTGATAAAGATACAGAAAACATCTTATAGATGAAATTAATTTTACCAGGATTCAAACCAATCATTAAAACAAGTAGAGTACATTTGAACTGTGATCCAAGAATTACAATCTTTTAGTCCTGGCATAGACTCCAAAAATCTCCTTTTGCTAAATAAAAAAAAACCCAAGAAGACAAATGACTGATGTAACTAAGGTCACACTGCATGCAGGCTATGGCATAGATAGATGAGAATCCATCGCACAATGCCACTTCAGACTTTTTGCTGTTTACCTTTGGTTGCTTATATTAACGTATTATCATTCCTAAATCAAACTGCAAAAATTATAATCAACAAACAAACCAAGGAAGCATAACATTAAATGTAATTAACATAATAAGTAGAACAATGGTCCTCCAAAGACGCCCATATCCTAAACTCTGTAATCTGTGAATGTGTCAACTTTATGTGATATATGGGATTGTAGGTATGGTTAAGGATCTTGAGATAGGCCTGATGTATTCAAAAGGTCCTTATAAGAAGGAGGCAGAAGAGTCAGAGATGTAATAACAGAATCAGAGATCACAGGGAGATAAACTGAGAGAGTTGAAGATGTTACACCGTTGGCTTAAAAAATGGAGGAAAAGGCCTAAAGCTAAAGAATGCAGGTGGCTTCTAGAAGTATAAAAGGCAAAGAAGTGGATTCCTCTCTAGAGCCTCTAAAAGAGCACAGTCCTTACCAAGACACTCTAGATGATTTCCTGAACTACAAATTAATACATTTTTGTTGTTTAAGTCACCAAATTTTAAGGTAACTCGTTACAGCAGCAATAGAAAGATAATGCAATTAATTAAAAAATTTAAAGTATTATGAGAATAATCAATGCTATCCAATAGAAACATAATGTGTACAACATATCCTATTTTACACTTGCTAACATACATTTTTAAAAAAGAAGTAGAATCAGGTGAAATTAAATTCATCAATTTATTTTACTTAGCTCAATATATTTTAAACAATACCATCTCAACATGAAACACTATCAAAAATGATTGAACTATTTTATAATTTTTCATACAAAGTATCTAAAATCTAATCTTGGACATGGAGGTATCCAATTTCATTTCAAGAGGTCAATAACTACATGTACCATATTGAATAGTGCAGCATCAGACTATATAAAACAAATTTTAAAAAATACATACATTATTTTATGGATGATTCTAATATTCTATTTTATAAGAATCTAGATTAAGAATCATAATGGAATCTAAAGAAATAAAGATAATTATGTGGCTGATTTTTTATAACTTTGTGCTTGAGAAATGTATTTAAAAAGAAAAACTAGGAAAGGAAGAACAACAAAATAAGGTGAAAGAAAAATACGATTACCTAATAACATTATCATCTGATATTTATAAAAAATGCTAAGGTAACAGAAAAGAAATTTCTCTGATATTTGCACAGCAGAAAGATAAACAAGGATAGGACAAGAATGACATTGCTTAGGGCCAACTAGGTAATATGAACAAATGACCAAGAGAAAAGCAAAGCATTAAACTCTACCTTCCAATTTCTCCAGAAGAGAATGATGTTCAAATTAGAAAAAGAATATGATGGTGAGGAAATGGTAAGAAACCTAGGTAATTTAAATTAGTTTTAAGATTCCAAGTCTAAATTGGTTACCTAATAGGACACTAAAAATACTTGAAGATGTATTCTTGGAACTAGTATCTATTATCTTTAAGTCACCATGGAAAAACATCAGGAAAATTGTTAACTGTCCTATTTTTCAAACAGAATTCCAGAAACTGAAGTTTACTATTCTTTACATTAACTGAAATTCTAGAACCCACATTCACATGTGCTTACTAAGTGTATGTCAAATCACAATAAAACTTTTTATTAGAGCTACTGGCATGACAGATCCAAAATGTGACTTCATTTATTCATCTTGACTTCATCCAAAGACTTTTATAAGAATCACTCATAATTTTTTGCTGCATAAAATTAAGTGTGAGCTGAATGATGGAGTAGTTGAGTAGATCCTTTGAAAGTTGAACAATCATTCTTCTGCAGCATCCAGTGAATGTTTTTGATGTCCTGTTCTCTTCTTCCCTTTTTTTGAGGATTAAAGTTTTCATAAGGGTTTTGTTTTGTAACCAGGCCTGTCCAGTAAGCAAATCAGTCTAATGATGGGTATGAATGAGAAGCTCTGGTAGGAGCCTGCCATTGATCATAGACTTTTAAAAACAGAATATCTAAAATGATCAACTGTTTTTAGAAATATGCTTTCTAATAATGCTTTTTCAAACTATTTATCAAAAGCCCGATTTAAACTATTTAAATATCAAATTTCAAATTAAATTTTAAGTTGACTTAATCAAATATAACATGTAGTATCTTGCTCTATCTTCTAGTGCAATTGTTTTGTTGTTGTTTAGTCTGACACTTTTGCACCCAAGGACTGTAATCCGCCAGACTCCTCTCTCCATGGGATTTCCCAGGTAAGATTACTGGAGAGGGTTGCCATTTCCTTCTCCAGGGGATCTTCTGGACCCAGGGATCAAACTCACATCTCCTGCATTGGCAGGCAGCAATAAGGTCTCCTTATTTCTGGTTTCCTCACCAATACCATATGAATATTTCTATTTCATTAATCAACTATATTATTATCAAAAAGTATTTCTTATTGATAGTATTTAATTGATTTACAAAAAAACTTTGGGTTATAAATAGAGTGCTTTTAACAAAAGCTTCAAAATTAATCTAAATTGAAAATAAGCTAATCAAAATACAACTCAATATCAATCTTAATTTTAGCTGCATATGTTTCAAATGAAATTTCATGACAGAATGTTAATGTTGTTTCATTTTTTTGACTTCTAATACTGGCAAAATTTAAAAAAAATCTTTCTCTCTCCTCTCTCTCCCTGAATAGACTAGGAAGCAATGTAAAAGACAAAATATTGACAGTAATAGCAATAATAACAAAAGACAGAAAAGTCTCAATATGGTCTACCTCCGTCCTTCTCTTACTCTCACTATCCTTCGACCTCTGTTGTCTTTAACATACATTTAATACAATAGATAATGTATAAGTATGCAAGTGAAAGTCACTGTCATGTCCAACTCTTTGCGGCCCCTATGGACTGTATAGTTCATGGAATTCTCCAGGCTGGAATAATGAAGTTGGTAGCTGTTCCCTTCTCCAGGGGATCTTAGTACCCAGGGACTGTACTCAGGGACCTTACCCAGGTCTCCTGCATGGCAGGCAGATTCTTTACCAGCTGAGCCACCAGGGGTAAAGTGAAAGTGAAGTCGCTCAGTCGTGTCTGACTCTTTGCGACCCCATGGACTGTAGCCCACCAGGCTCCTCCATCCATGGAATTTTCTAGGCAAGAGTAGAAAATTCCCACTCCAGTAGGTGTGGGTTGCCATTTGCTTCTCCAGGAGATCTTCCTAACCCAGGGATTGAACCCTGGTCAAGTGTATATTATATTAAAAATACATTTAACTGTATCCTGAAACTTTACTGTATTCACTGATTAGCTCTGGTAATTTTCTGGTAGAGTCTTTAGGCTTTTCTATGTAGAGGATCATGTCATCTGCAAACAGAGAGAGTTTTACTTCTTCTTTTCCAATCTGGATTCCTTTAATTTCTTTATCTGCTCTGATTGCTGTGGCCAAGACTTCCAAAACTATGTTGAATAGTAGTGGTGAGAGTGGGCACCCTTGTCTTGTTCCTGACTTCAGGGGAAATGCTTTCAGTTTTTCACCATTGAGGATAATGTTTGCTGTGGGTTTGTCATATATAGCTTTTATTATGTTGAGGTATGTTGCTTCTATTCCTGCTTTTGGGAGGGTTTTTATCATAAATGGATGTTGAATTTTGTCAAAGGCTTTCTCTGCATCTATTGAGATAATCATGTGGTTTTTATTTTTCAATTTGTTCATGTGGTGTTCATCGCCACATTGTTTACAATAGCCAGGACATGGAAGCAACCTAGATGCCCATCAACTGACGAATGGATAAGAAAGCTGTGGTACATATACACAATGGAATATTACTCAGCATTAAAAAAAAATTCATTTGAATCAGTTCTACTCAGGTGGACGGAACTGGAGCCTATTATCCAGAGTGAAGTAAGACAGAAGGAAAAACAACAATACAGTATACTAACACATATATATGGAATTTAGAAAGATGGTAATGAGAACCCTGAATGCGAGACAGCAAAAGAAACGCAGATGTATAGAACAGTCTCGCGGACTCTGTGGAAGAGGGCAAGGGTGGGATGATATGGGAGAATGGCATTGAAACATGTTGGTTGTCATGTGTGAAATCAATTGCCGGCCCAGTGTTGATGCTCAGGGCTGGTGCACCGGGATGACCCGGGGTGGGGTGGCGGTAATCGGGAGGGAGGAGGGAGGGGGGTTCTGGAGGGGGAACATATGTATACCTATGGCGGATTCATGTCAATGTATGGCAAAACCAACACAATCAAGTAAAGAAAAGTTTAAAAAAAAAAAGAATTAGTCACATCACTCTGCCTCAGCACCAAGGGAGCTGGGAAGTCTAGCCTCCCCACATGCCTACAAAAGAGAGACTGGAAACGGGTAACCAGCACTAATGAAGCCTACCATAATCCAAAACCTAGACCTTTTGTTTCTTGGTTCATTTTGACTCTGCAACCTAATCTTTAGATTACTTTTCATTTTTTTAAATTAATTAATTTATTTTTTTCTCTTTACATTGTCGTGTTGATTTTGCCATACATTGACATGAATCTGCCATGGGTATACATGTGTTCCCCTTCCAGAACCCCCCTCCCCACCTCCCTCCCAGTTCTATCCCTCTGGGTCATCCCGGTGCACCAGCCCTGAGCACCCTGTATCATGCTTCAAACCTGGCCTGGCGATTCATTTCACATATGATATTTTACATGTTGCTACCAGCTGAAGAAAGATTCTTATTTGTTGAAAAACATAGAAGTAGCATGTATCTACCTTGCTTCCTTCTTAAATAAACTACTATGATGGATATTTCCTCATAGAACTGAGAAGAATATATATATATATATATATATATATATTTATATATATATATATATATATATTTAACTGAATTAAACTTGACTTTGTTAGCACAGAGTGATGTGCACAGGATTTGGTATCAGATGGATCCAGGTTCTGTTTCTAAGTGTTCTACACGTTTATGATACTTGACTCCCTCTGACTTCTCTTTCCCTCATCTGCAATTTTGAAATGGCCATATTATTTGTGGAAAGCCAGAATTATCTATTTTCCTCAATCTTTTCCCCTATTCACCCTCAACAGAGAAAGATCTCCTAACCATGCCTAAGTTCTGCGATTGGGAATGATCAGTATTAATAAGAGGAACGTCTGTTGATTTTATAAATGCTCTATTAAAACAACTGCCAAAATCAAAAAACCAAACATCTAAACCGAATCTCCAGAGCTTTGTAAGGAAGGTACTATAAACAACAGATACATTTCGCTGCATACATAGTATCTCAACTTAATGTATACTTGGAGAGGGAATGAATAATTCAAGGAAACATCCTGGAGGGAATTCCCTGGTGACCTCAGAGTTTTCACTGTGGTGGCTCAGGTTCAATCCCAGATCAAGGAACTAAGATACCACAAGCAGTACACTAGAGTCAAAAAAAGAATGAAGAAAAGAGCAACAAAAAAGGAAACATCCTGGGATACAGGGTTACCATCACTGGTCAATGAACCACATAATGATTATTTTTATTAATTTTTATTAAAATAAAAATTGTAAATAAAACCCATTCTGATGTGTCTTGAAAACTGTGAAGAAAATTGTCCACTATAGAGATTTTTATATCACTTCTAAATAAAGGAACTTGAACCAAGAAATGTATGACATAGGGAGTTTGATAATTCCATTAAATAACCAAATCCTTCATGCCAAGAGCATCTTTGATATGAGACTCATACACCGAATCACCTTTCGATATAGGTGATATTTTCCTTAAGAATACCAATAAGCATGGTTGTATTTTGAGTATTAAGTACTTTCACCTATCTAATTTTATTTCCATTGTTAAAAAAAAAAGTTTTGAGACAAGAAAGCAGATAATATCTGTTCATTTTCATGATTGAAAAGAAGGACTAGGAGGAAAAATAAATTCTTTATGGCCACATAAGGGTTTTTCAAGTGTAGAAATCAGATCCTGGACTCCCAGTCTGATGTCTTTCTAATAGTACATGTTGCTATTTGTTTTAAATTGGCAGAAAGATCCAAGATACTTAGTCCTTTAGTTCTCAGAATATTTTTGGTAGTGGTAAGCTCTCAAAAAAAAAAAAATTACATGAAATTATAAGGCAAACTCTTTCAGGTAAAAACAGAACCAATGTAGTAGAAGTGAAGGAGGCAGGGGACCAAGAGGCCTGGCCACAATGCTCCTCCATCCACAGGAGGGCAATTTTTAGAGCACCACTGGAAAACCACTTGGGAAAATAACTAAGTGATTTGTCCAAGAAGCTCAATTAGTGACTTCACATCTCCTGATCCCTAATCAAATGCTCTTCCCCTAACTCTAGATCATGTGGGTGTTGACAGCTCTGGTTACCCCCTCCAAGTCAGTCACCTGCTCTCCTGGCCGCCATCGCACCTGCCACACCCTGCTTCTCTAAGCATGCTGAACTACTTGTGATTTTTCAAATCCACCATGCCAAGCATCTGACTTCTTCACATGGCTGTCCTTTTGTCTGGAAAGTTCTCTTTGAAAGCCCTCTTTCTCACCTCTCTTACCTGTACAGATCCACCAAATATGAGTTTACCTAGCACTGACTCTAGAGATCCTGACACCACCTTACCTCTCATGGGTCCCATTCCCAAAGTTAGGGAGGAATTTCAGGCAAATTTTATCTTTCCTTTTCTTACCATGCTTGCACTTTTACCAGTTGCTCTTTGGGGGGGACTTCCACCTTCACTAGCACTTCGAACTGATTCAGTGTCACAACAACGACAACAAAAGGTGTTGAAAGAAGAAATGCAAGAATGAAGGAATGCTACTTTCTAAGTGGTTTTGACAAAAAGCGTGAACATTGGAGAACATAGTATGCATTCCAGTGGAAGTGGGAACTTGCTACATATGCCATATCATACCACCAGAAAACAGGGCAACCATGAGTGTCAGCAGCTCCTAATTCACAGCTCTCAAACTTTCTATTACCATGAGAGGAAAACTTTGCCAGATACCTATATTAAACAATCTAATCTTGTATTCATGAATTTGAACAGAAAACCAGAACCAGCAAACATCTGAGGAAAACCCATAGCATTAAAAAGAAAAGAACAGATAACTAAATAGGAAAAGAAAAGAAAGAAAACCATGGTGAGAAAATAAATATTTAAGAAAACAAGAAAAAGAAGTTATTGTTGTTTTTTTTTTTTTCATTTAATCTGTTACTCTTTATGAGACTCAAGGGACTACTGTTTGAAGAAAACAAACATAGGTTTCTCTGAAAATATACCTATAAAAGAAAGAAGAGTTATGTAATTTGAATACTGAAATGAACAATTTAATAGATGCCCTCAGTAACCAAATGCACATGGATACAGATTAAATCATACACTGAAAATGAAGTGAAAATGTCTGTTTTAAAATCTAATACATAATAGATTGTGAAGAAACATTTATATGAAGGCTCACAATCCTGGGTTTGCCCTTGGTTTCTTTCACTTCTTTTGCTTTTAAGTTAACCAGTATAATGATTGAATTAAAATTATGTCTAATAAAATATATTTTCAGTATACACAACAATCACAAAACTGATAGGATAAACTAGTACATTAGTAGTGTGAAATCCTTTTGGAGAAAAATTTTACTGCACTTTTTAAGAACCATAACATTCCCATTGTTTTTTTTTAACCTCAGGCAAAACCACTGGGAAAATGAACACATAGTGTTGAAGAAATAAATTCCAGAATCTTTTCTTTTCTGAAGCTATCTTTATTTCCCAAATTTATTTTTTTAGTTTAATTTGTTACTTAATGGTTTTGATTATTCTTGACATATCTCAGATTGTTGTTTGTCATTCATTTAATTTAGCTTTAAGATGTTGATGCTCAACAGAAGACTTATTTATTAAGAAAGAAAATATTTTCCCTTTCCTCTATAGGTGTTTATTGGAGGTAAACTTAGGCCAGTGATTTAATTTTCCCTTCTCTAGAAATTTAACCAAAATTAATAATCCCAAAGAAAGAAAACTTATTTGGAAAAATATCCTTTGCGATATACTTTATAATAGCAAAATCAGCAACAATCAAAATACCCAGAATTAGTGAGATATTTAAGTAAAATAAGGTAATATTCTTGATAAATATTATTAGGGAATTGTTACATAGTTAGAATAGGAAACTGGAGTCCAAAATGGCGGTGGCTAGAAGACAAGGAAGGGAAAGCCTGTGAAAATGGAATAAGGAAGGTCCGAGGACCTGAGTGAGAACTGCAGGTAGAACAGCACTCCTGTCTAAGCCCAATTTGCATAGGACAGGCCCAGGGGGCAGAAATAAACATATAAAATAGGAGTCAAAGCTGTTCTCTCTCTCTCTCTCTCCTGCTCCTCGAAGATAGACTCTCCCTTTCTCTCCCATGAGCTGTGGTGTTCTTCTCTTCACGGCCTTGGATCTACATGCCCTCACGGTGCGAGGATGAATTCTCCAGCTATCATCTTCTAAATAAAATAGAGCTGTAACACATAGCTATAACACTAATTTATTTAAGAGCTATAACAGGGCCTGTCCAGACCTGAGAGCTGTGGCCCGCCGAGGGCTTCAATGCCCGTCACTCCAAATCTTTGTTGTGACGAGACAAGGACCAAGGAACATACCCTCATGTGACATCTACACTCGCCTGACAGGAATTATGTAACAACATGGAAAAATGTTCAAGATGCAATGCAAGTGAAGGAAACAGTATTCAAAATTAAATTTGTGCTCTGATTTAAATTATATAAAAATGCAAATATTTGAGTAATTTGGAGGATAACAGAAAAATAAAATATTTGATTTATTTGAATGATACACACCTCTCTTATTTTGACTTAATAGACCTTGTATACTAGATTTTTTAAAGGGAGAAAACAACAGAATTTCCCATCTTTCTCATCAATATCTCAAGCTTATTGAGATTAAGTATATCTCTAATGAAAAAAATGATTCCATTTAGAATTAATAGTAAACTATATGCAAGGTTCAAACATTCAACTCTGATATTAAATAGGGGTTGCTGAAACTGATGAATCTGCCTTTTCTAATTTATCTTATTTTATAGAGGGTGACTACTTTTAATGTCATAATGGAAAACTTACATGTTTAATGTACTATGTTTTTCAGAATTTTCACACACATACACAATTATTCAATTTTCAGTTCTCTTCAAAGCAAAGATTAAAGTAGACAACAGGAACAGGTATTTTAACAGATAAAGATAAACAGGTTAAATTAATTTCTTAAGGTACTATGGGGTCACAGAATGAAACTCACCATAAACCTTCCTTCTATATAATTA
Organism: Antilocapra americana; assembly: GCA_007570785.1. Lineage (NCBI taxonomy): Eukaryota > Metazoa > Chordata > Mammalia > Artiodactyla > Antilocapridae > Antilocapra > Antilocapra americana. Next base: position 10,142,417 of record ML664161.1, on the reverse strand, counting down.
TCATCTTGTGATAACATATGATATTAGAATAATTCATTATATATTTACTTACAGGGATAAGTGACATTTTTTTTTAGTTTTCAAAAAGCAGCAAAAAAGTTTAATTCTTTACCTTTTATTTGTTCATTCCTTTTTTAAGCAATAGAAATTTGAAGACACACTATGTACCAGGCAGTCTGCCAAGTCCTAGAGGTAAAGAGATCCCCAAGCCACAGTTCATCCTTAAAGGATTTTCAGTCTAGGAATGGAGATACATAAATAAATAAAAAAAGCTAGGAGTAAAAGTGATAACTGCTGAAATAGAGCTATCAATAGCACACAGACAAGAAACTATTTAATCACTTGTGTGATGAGGATATAGAGGAGGTTGGAGAAAATACTTGAGAAGGCTAAATAAGGAAGAAGAAAATCAGTTATTGAGATACAAAATAGGGTAGAGGGTAACATTATTTTAGAAAGCAAATTCTTTTTCTAAATTTAAGGATTTCACAGAACTCTGCTAATGAGTGTCACTAAAGAATCCAATTTTGCAAGCATTATTTAATTCCCAAATAATTTAGTCTTGATTTGCATAAGGTTTGTTCAATTATACAAGTTTGGGTGACCTACTAACCCATATAATTAACTAATTTGTCTGAATGCTATTGAAGTTGAGGTGAGGGAAGGTCAAGAACAATGCCTAGCAATTAAAAGCCTGGGGGGAAAGCTATAATCTGTAGTTTCAATCTCCATCCTAAAGCTATTTTCCATTGAAATTGTGATGCATGAAATATGTGGATCTGTTAACCCATTTACTAACAAGATATGGTGATGGATGCTTTCAAGCTCTCTCTAGACTAATTTGAAATAAAGTACTACTGTGTAATAGCTGCCTGACCTCAGCCACTCTGAGGGTCATTAATTACAGGCTTACATCTCTCTATTATATCTCACTCCTTACAGTCCATTCTTTACATAATCCCACTACTCTCAGCCCTTCCTCTTTCTCTATGAATAATTCTATTTGCTTTGACTTTGAAGAGGATTAACAAAGTGATGGATTAAATCTCTATTCACTATTAATGGAAAAATCAGTTTAATTCATTGAATTCTAATATGCTTAAGATAGCCTTAATTGGCATTGTTTTCTTTCATCCAAAGGAAAGGCTATTCAATACACACATCTCTCTATACTATTAACAAAATTCTCATTGTAACATCTGCTCCATCTTCACTCCAATTAATTCTGCTGAAATTTGAAACTGTCGAGTCTGTCAGAGCACTTCTTTCAGTCAAAGCACCTTGGTGGTGGTGTGAATCAGTTTATCTTTTGTGACAGAACATACAACTAGGAATTTGAAGAGCCATGTCTTGAAATCATGTTTCTGGAGCTGTTCCTCCTTTTCTTGTGGTGACAGATATCATACAACGTTCCTCTTCTCCCCACACAATGTGAAAAAGAAAGCTGTCTCTTTGAAGAACGGCCCATGCCGGGAGCCATCAGGATGCCCCCTCACTTAGATGACAAAGTCACAAGACTGAGAAGGAAACTGCAAAGCGGATTTTCCTTGGGGCATCCCAAGGCAAGGCCCCTCCTGGTATTTTTTTTTGGGAAGTTTTGTTTATGCTCTAAACATTAGCTCATCTTGGTAGGTCAGTCCCAGTTAGAAATAATTCATCCTGAGATAATTCCTTCAGACCTTATTTCCCCCAGGCAATTGGGGAAGGCAGATTCCCTTCCCTGGGGACAAAGGAGGAATAAGGGACATTTAAATAGATTACACCTCCTACTCTTTACTGGGGAGTTTCTTTCTACTTAGATTGATGTACTTATCCAAAGTATGCTGGAAACAATCAAATGGTAAACATACTAATGTTAAATCTAATTATGCAGAAATCCAACTTTTGCAAGGAAAATGAGCTTAAGGTTAAAGTTGTTGATGATAGGCAGAAAACAAGATTGTATAGAATTACATGTGATGTAATGGGTGTGTTTCTTGGGTATAAAAACTGTAAACCAACAACAATAAAGAGAGACTGCTCCATCACCACACATCGACTCTGCTCAGTTCTTCCCCCGACGCCACTCATCCCTCAAGACCCCCGGACCCACCGAGGCTGGACCCCGGCAGGCCCACATTTCTTCCACCATCATTTTAGTAGCTGTCCTTCCCTATCCTGCATGCGTGCTCAGCTGTGTCCAACTCTTTGCCACCCCATGGACTGTAGCCCATCAGGCTCCTCTGTCCATGGAATTTCCCAGGCAAAAATACTGGACTGGCTTGCCATTTCCTTCTCTAGAGGATTTTCCTGACCTAAGGATCAAACCCACGTCTCTGGCGTCTTCCGCATTGGCAGACAGATTCTTTATCACTGTGCCACCTGGGAAGTCCCATCCTTCCCTAGGTCCATCAAAATTGTTAGAAGAAGGCTCCAGCTTTCTAAATGTACTGTCACTCTTTTCCTGGCTTCAGGGCAGCAGAACAAGTGGGAATTCAGCAGCCCAGGTGCTGGGATTTGGAAGTTTGGAAAATATAAATTTGCTGCTCAGCTACTTTTCCCACTCCAAGATGCACCTCTGCAAAATTCTGCTGTCATCTTCACATCCACTTCCTCCTCCATCTGTAAGGCAGCCTGCAGCCTATGTTACCCTATTCAGACTACTCAGATGACTTTGCATTGGCTACTCTCTTGAATTCTTCACCTGGCTGTCTACCCTTTTCCACATCCTCACAGTGCTCACATTCCCCACTTCTGAGGACTAAGTTGTAATGGTTCTTTGCTGAGTTCCTCACCTTACATTGGCTGTAACCTTGCGGGACATCTCCTCCCAATTTTGTGCCACACTCCTAGGTCTCTCATCCTCATCACTCCGGGCTGTGTTTCCCTTTTGGCAGAATGCTTGCCTCATAATTCCCTCTACCCAACACTTGACTCCATTTTCTCCTAGACTGTAAGCTCCATGAAGATAGGAAATTCTGCTTATCATTATATTACCAATATCCAGACAATAGGGGTAGATAATACATAGTAACTGGATGAAAGATTTTCCTCATTAATTCCTGTTACTTTTCTGAACTCTTTATTGTAACCCTGGTAAACATGATAAGTGAATTAAAACAATAGCATATTATTCAAAAAAGATTAGGTTAGGCTATAAGCACAACTTTAAAATCCCCAATATTTATAACAACAAAGATTGACTTCTTGTGCATGCCATGTTCAGCAGGTTTCAGTAGAGATTCTGATCCTCAGAGTTATTGAAGTGTTCATAGAATAAAGGCTGAACCATCTTGTGACACTTCCATTTTTTCATGCACTCAGAGTTCATGAAGGAGAAAAGAGCATGGATAATTGCACACCAGCTCTTAGATGGACAAATAGCATACCATTAACATCTTCTCATATGACCAAAGTAAGTTATATGGTAACAATCAAACTCCAAGAAGGCATGGAAGTTTAATCCTCTCATGGTCCCAGATGGAGACAAGAACCAAAAATGTTGATAAGCACTTGTCATAGTTTATGTGATTAGTAAAAAGGATGACATCCTTAAGCAATCATTTCTCAGTAGAATCAGCATAGTTAAACTTAATGTCTTTCTACTTGAACAAGGTGGATAAACAGAAATCTGCATTCTTCATTATTAATCCAATATCCTATGTGGTCCCTTCACTCAGATTTATAAAAGGCACAAAGAAAAAGCAGAGGTATTTAGGAGAAGCCTGTGCCTACAACAGGTGGGAAGTGTTTGAAAAAGTAAACTTCTTTTGGGGAGAAAGAATCTGTTCACGGAGCAGCAGTGAGGCCAGTGCTGGTGGAGCAGAGAGAAAAGGGAAAGAGAATGAAGATGAGGTCAAACAGGTGGTAAGGGGCAGATCACACAGGATCTTACTTGCTATTGTAGGGATTTCAACTATTACGAGAAATGAGAACCCCTGGCAGGATGTTAAGCATAAGTGAAAGAGTAAGTTTTATTTTGTAAAAAAAAAAAAAAAAACAAACAGTCAGCTACTGTGCTGAAAATGAACGCAAGAGGACAATGGTGGAAATAGGAAGACCAGTGAGAAGAAGCCAGTTGCAGAAATTCAAATGGAATATGCTAATAGCCGTAACTGGGGTGATAGTAATAGAGGTGGTGAGAAATATGTGGGATTTTCATATATTTTGAAGGTAGACCCAAGAAGTTTTCCTGAATAGATGAGGGTATGAAAAAAAAGAAAGACTCAAGGATGACTCTAAGATCTGTGACCTTGTTGCATAACATTATCACATTTTCAAAGATCTCAGTAAAATAAAAATTTGTCTGAAAGCAAACATATACAAGCAGATTGGAGAATAGTTGAAGTCCTGCTAATGCTAGAAGCTCTTAATTAGATAAAGTTGTTGCTTTTCTTATCTCTTCAGGAGTATAATTTTACCACTAGATGTAAATAAATGTTTCCTGATAGTAGATAAATCATTCCTGGCTTTTGGTGCCTATTTACCTATATTTAACTTACCTTAGCTTTTCCTAGGATATACCTGTTTATTCTGAATTTCTCATGCAATACTTTTTCAGGTGAGTTTGGAGCATGCCTAAAAGGCCCGATTGATGCTTTTCAACTTGCAAATACATGTACATTATCAATAATACCAAGGTGTTTTCATATTTTCATTGCACAGCCATTCACTCTGAGCAGGCACACTGAGTTCTCATTACACAATGTTTGATGACTGCAAAGCTGCAGCCTTGTGCTGTGGCCAGCTCACATCCTCAGATGACCCATACTGGCAACAGGTTTCTCTGATATTGTGGCATATCATACTACAAGCTGAGCGATTAGAACGGTGGAATCAACATTATCTCAGGAGGTGAGGCTACAAGTGGAACAAACAATTTTTTTGGAAGATGTGACAAGATAGGGATTGCGACTCTGAATATGTTAGATACAGTTTATGAGACATCTTTGTGTAGTGTTCAGTAGGCAGTACTGAGTGTCTTTATACACAAATTTGGAATTCAAAGGTACTTTCTGAAATAGAGATGTAGCTTTGAGAAACCATAGCATATAGGTGCTATTTTCAGCCATGAGCCTGAATGAAATAACAAAGGTAGGGAATGGAAACACAGAGAATGAGAACCAAGAACTGAACCCCAGAACACTCCAGTGTTAAAATGTCTAGATAACGTGGAGTAACCAACAAAGGAGACTAAGGAGTGACGAGTAAGGACCACTAATGGGCAGACTGAATAAGATGACATATGTAAGTGTACTTTTTAGACTATAAATTGCTAGATAAATTTTAGTTGCTGCAGTTTTTAGTGGTTGAATTAAGCCCCCTTACAGCATTACCTACTGGCAAAACATATATTCTCATACATACATATATACACATATACACATACATATATGTGTATATATACACAAAAAATTACATATATATATATATATATATATATATATATATAAGCTATTTTGGCATTTCAGTTAATCTTGAATCATTTCACCATTTCTAATGTTTGCCTTTTTATCTTGGGGTAAATGCAATTAACTAAAATTTTCTGCAAGTTTTATAAACGTCTACTATTTTAATGTGTTATAATCTAGTCCAAAATGTAAAGGCCTACAGAAAAGCTAGCACTGACTAAAACTGGTATGTCTGAAAAAGGAAAAAATCATTCTATTGATTGCTTTAAATTTACAATAGTAAATAACCAATCAGTCCTCCCTTCCCCCGCTTTCTTTCTTCCTCTTCTCTCCCTCTTCCCTTGTCCCTCTCTCTTCCCTCCATATAATTCTACATTTCTAGGGCTCAAATTAACTATAAAGTTGATCTAGACAAAGTAATGTTATCACTGAAATCAACTGATAATATACTTTAATGTCTTTTATTAATGATCAGATGTATTCTCTTCATGAGAGAGAATATTTCATATATTATTTTATATAATTTTCCTTTAACTAGCCATAAAGTATATATAAAAAGCTTTCTAGCACTCATAGAACATAAAACACATATTAAGCTAAAATATTTCTTTAAGATTATATCTAAGTCTCTATCTCTCTCTATATCTCTATCTAGTTATGCCTACAGAGAAAGAAAGCATTGATTTGAAGTATTTACTGCTGGTGGGTCTTCCACTTCCAAATAGGATGTAGAGGAGTGCAAAACACCTTCACTACCATCGTAATAATAAGAAAAAATTAGACAAAAATTCATAATATTCTGTGTGATGAATGAAGCATGGTAGATGCTGGGAAGCTTTGATGAACCAAATTGCAGATAAGAACAAGCACTCAATAGGTGAACCATGGGTACAGCAGCTTCTATGCTGCTGCTAAGTCGCTGCAGTCGTGTCTGACTCTGCGCGACCCCATAGACGGCAGCCCACCAGGCTCCCCCGTCCCTGGGATTCTCCAGGCAAGAACACTGGAGTGGGTTGCCATTTCCTTCTCCAATGTGTGAAAGTGAAAAGTGAAAGTGAAGTCCCTCAGTTGTGTCCGACTCTTAGCAACCCCATGGACTGCAGCCTACCAGGCTCCTCCGTCTATGGGATTTTCCAGGCAAGAGAACTGGAGTGGGTTGCCACTGCCTTGTCCACACTGAGTTAAATACTTTATCTGGGCAGAGATAGAATAATCTGTCTTAAACAAACAGACTCTTCAAGGAGAAGGTAAAATCAACCATGCCTTAGATAACAGTGTAGGGCATGTAAATTGTATTATGTCTGAAAGAGATGCAAATGCTAGAACTGTTCGGACCATCAGATGTTCCCTCTGATTTTTCCAAGAAAGCAGCTGCAGAGGAGGGGCTGAAAGTTGAGAGATCACATAGTATTCCCATGACCTTAGATATGGAGGTTTTGTTAGGGAGTGATCCAAAATATCTCAAAGTGAAAGCTCTTTCCTCTCCTTAGCAGTTAATATGAGGGATTACTCTTTCAGCATTCTAGTAGACAGAGTTGATCTCGGCAATGCCGAGTTGATCTGGCAATTAATTAATCTAATTAATTTAACTAGATTAAAATCATCTGCAATTGGGTGTACCAACTACCAATCAGTACTGACTCTGCCTTTTTGATCTTACAATTTTGGAAATAGAAGGGTGGTGCACCACAGTTTCAGATATTTCTCAATTTGCTTAAAGACAATTAAGGCAAACTGATAATGAAGTGTCATGGGGTTAGTAATATAGAAATAAATGTAGCAATAGAACAAAACACAAGGGAGAGGGCTCTGTGAAGATGTAAGTAATAATTACTTAATTTAAGGTAGACTTTGATGAGTTAATAATTTACATTACAATTTCTAAAGTAATCACCAAAACAAAATAAAGAGGTTTCACTAAAATTTTAACAGAAAATGTATAATGAAATGCTGAAATACACTCAATTCGAAGGATATAGAAAAGCAGGAACAAAAATAAAAAGATAAGATAGGGTAAACAAAATAATAAAAGAAAACAGGAGACTCAACACAATCTTCTAATAATTATGTTAAATGTAAGAGGACTAAATCATTCAAAGACAGACGAGAATTAGGTTAAAAGATGAGGTGGATTATATGTTGTGTACAAGAGTCACACTTCAATTATAAAGTCATAAATAAATTAAAAATAAAAAACAGAAACACATGTGCCATGCAAACCCTTATTACAAGAGAGCTAACATGGCTATCATAATACCATAAAATTTAGGCTTCAAGATAAAGAGTTTTATGAAAGATAAAAATATCTTTTTATCATAATATTAAAAAGATAATTTATCAGGAAGATACAGTAGCTGAATATGCATGTACTTAATAAATGAGCTTCAAAACTAATTTCAGGAAGAAGTAAATGCATTCATAATTATGGTTATGGAATTTATTCCTATTTTCTCAATAACAATAAACATATATTAAAAAGTGAGTAAGTCTATAAAAAACTTGAATTAGGTGTCAACTATCTTGAACTAATGGATATTTATTTATTTAATTAAAACCAAACTACAAATGCACATGGGACATTTGCCAAGATGTAATATGTATGGAGGCACAAAATAAGTTTTAAAACTTTTAACAATTAAATGTTAAAAATTATATAAGCATCGCAATTGATGAAGAAAAAATAAGTATAGAACTTTATACTCATATGTGATTTAAATATATGTATCAGCAAACTAACAATAAAGGGATTTTTCCTGATCTGATAATGGATTTATATCTAGAATACACTAAGCAATCAAAAATATGTAGATAAACAGCACAATAAAAAGTAGCCAAAGGTTTAAACAAACCACTCATATAAAGACATATAAATGGTCTATTAGCACATAAAAAGGTGTTCGATATTATTAGAGTAAAACAAGTTAAAACACTGATGCATTACATTTTCATACCCTCCCAGAAGGGCTTAAATTTAAAATACTGAAATTACTAAGTGTTGACAAGATATGGAGCAACTGGAATCTCAGATATTGCATATGGGAATGTACAAGGTTCAACTATATGAAAAGCAGTTTGTAAGGATTTTTATACTTATACAATTACTGTTGAGTTGGAATTCCACTTCCTATTTACAAAAGAGAAATTTAAAAATTCATAGCAGCTTAATTTATAGAAACCAAAAACTTTAAATAAGCTAAATGTTCACCATCAAGAGAACTAATAAGTTGTGGAATACTCTTTCTAAAAGGAACAAACTACTAATAAAGTCAGCAACCTGAATGAATCTTTCAGACTCAAAGAAGCCACTTTATACTAAAGTTCAAGAAGGATGGACAATACTAACTATGCTGATTAAAGTGTGATTCAATTCAGAAAAGCAGTTTCTTGTGGTGTGCAGGTGTTAGAGGCAACAATAGGAACTTTGGAGGATGATCGAAACATTCCACAATGGGGTATTTCCCCCCATCTGTTGGATTCTCCCTCAATATTACTGCTGCATCCTAAAAATGACAGCAAATTAACCATCACTGTTGATTCAGTCTTAAACAAAACTATCTTTAAACATATTGAAGCTGGGGAAGATCTTTACATGGTTTTGCTTCTCTTCTAAAGTAATTTTGAATTCTCTTTATCCTTAGTTTAGGAAACTGCCAGTTACCAACTATACTTTGTAAAGCTTTATATAGTTATAAATTTTGGCAAATTTTTTGAAAATAGATTCAGTTTAAATATTTAAAAATAGATAAGTCATTTGCAAATGTCATCACATGGTACCAGTTGAATCAGCTACTAGTAAGAAGATAATCAAAAAGAAATTTCCAAGAGCCAAACGAGTTGCACTTCTCACGAGCCATCTTAATCAACTGATTGCCACTCTTCTTCGTACAAACACCAACTAACATTACACCCAGAGGGTAAGTTTTGTCTTTCAGATCAGAAAAATCATTAGTGCCCAGCACATCAGCCAGCAGAGGGCTCAGTGAGAGAATTTCCAAGTCCTCATAAAATAGTTAAAAGCACCTCTGTTAGCCGGCTTTGTTAAACATGTAATTTGCCTCTTAAATCTGCACAGGCAGTGTGATACTTATTAGTTGTTAAACCTAACCACTACTTATGTTCATTTCAAACAGTTCTCTTTTCACTTGTCACATATATCCAATTATTCACAGGCATTTTTAGTACCTCAGTGGACAAATCCTAGAATTTTCAAGTTGAAAGTCACCTCTGAGGTCCTTCTTCTGAGGTCTTTTAGTTTAAATGTCCTATCCAAGAAACAATGTTCCTGATAGATAACTGAGTAACCTATGCTTGGGGAAGGGAGATAAACATATTACTTGTGAAGGAATGCAGTGCATATATGCACAGTTCAATTATCTGTCATCAAAATCTCTTTTCCTGATATATTCTATTCACTGATCCTAGTAATTCTCTCTGCATCTACACGGAGTAATTTCAATTCCTCTTCTACCAGACAGCCCTTCATATATAGAGAGACTCTTGTCATTGCTCTGGATTTGATATCAGCCTTGGTAAATAATATAATTTCCTTTTCCTACATATCTATGTGCACTTAGTTGTTTTTTTTTAAAACTAGGATTTCTTTCTTAATGAACTAGTTAACTGTGATAATCCCCATCACTCTGGAAATTTGGATTTGCAAGGCTACATCTCCAGCTATTTATAATTTTGAAATAATAAAGACCTCCAAAGTCAGGAATAACTTTGGGATCTAACCCAAGGCCTCTCAAACTATAATGTGCACTGAATTACCTGAAATCTTACTAAAACACAATGTTTGATTCAGTAGTTCTGAGGCAGAATCTGAGAGTATGCATTTTTAATAAGCTTCCTTGTTGCTAATCCACAGATTATACTTTGAATAACAGGATCTAAATATAGTTTCTTAAATAGAAATCATTAAGTTTCAAAAATATAGTGTGCTTCTCTCACTACTGTATTTTATAAACATAAGATTAAGGTAAAACATTAATAATAGCATCACATATATATATATATGTGATGCTATTTAATACAAACCCCTCAAATTTATATGAAAAATTACAGGCTATCATTAGTTCTCCACTGATAATTATTATATGAAGTATGGATGTTTTGAGCTAGGAAAATAATGTTCTTTCAAATTATGTTGGATTATTTAGAGGCCAATAATTGCTCAGAACCCATGGTATATTTAAAATCACCATAAATTTTCTGACCCTGTATCTGTTGACAAGAATCTGATTTCTATAGGTCAACTTTCTTTACTCTCAGGTGGCCAGCTCTCACTTTTGCCATCAAAAAGACTTCTCAGTGTTTTCACAAAGATGAAAACGAATTTATTATCCAACAAATAATAAATAACTATAGAACTATATAAATTGTAATTGCTACCAGTTTACTGTAGTTCCTAGGAACTATATACAGAGCTTTTGTTAATGACAGCAACAATAAAACAGCTACTACTACCATTTATTGAGTGCCTATTTCTTGCAAAGTATCATCACTGGTCATGCTTACAGAAATCTGAATAAGTACAATTGATACCATTATATAAATGAACAAACAAAAGTTTATAAATGTGAAATAGTTTGGTTGGGTCACCTGAGTAGTAAATGGTTAAGCTGGGGTTTGGAGCTGGATGGCTTTGATTCAGTGATCAGAATCCAAACCTTGCCTGTCTTTGGAAGGGATTTCATATCAACGCATAAGAGATTTCCTGCTAAAGAAAGTAACTAACTATCCTTAGAATTGATGGATCATATCAAACCAGAACCAAACTTTATATAAAACACAAAAGAATCTTTTTAAGTGTGGATCCTCAGGACAAGAGATCATTAAAAAGAATTTACATCAAGCACCGTAGTTTTAAAAATACAAAACAATTACTCCAGGCTTTAAGCTCTTAAAATCTCACATATTAACCAAATGGCAAAGAGAATGGAGCCAATTTAATGAATCCACAACACAGACAGCAACAGAACTAACGTGTGTTTTAAAGTTAGCACTGAGCTGACTTAGTGCTGTTTTTCCAAATGTAATGATCCTTCACTTCAATTCCTTCTTTTTTTTAATTTGTAAAAACTTTGGTAAGAACCTGAAAATTACATGTCTATAAAAAACTTTGGTAAGAACCTAAAAATTACACTTCCTATCACAGATATTCCTTTACTTTCTGTAGTCATCACCTAACTTCATGTCCACAACCCCAGCGCAAACTCAATCTGTGAGTTATAGATAACGGTAAGACAAAAGTTATAGATAAGGATAAGACAAAAGTGGAAGTGATTAGATGAAAGAACCAGAATAAAGGTTTTTTTCAGATAAAGTGATAGTGCAGTAAAGAAATCTGATTATAGAAATGTTTCCAATGAGAAAAGACAATATGTGTAGGGAGAAAATTTAGAAGAATGTCAGGGAATTTAAATTAAAAATATTTCTTATGGGATATAGCTGTAAGTGACTAAATTGTAAGATATATTTTAGTAAGTCAGAACTTCTCAATGTCTAAGATGTTTGATAATAATATTCTGGTTTACATTCTATTGTTTTAGTCAATAGAATGTTAGTAAAATTTTATTGTTAGTAAAATTAACTTTACTAAGTAGTAGCAATATTCACACAAAGACTTCACAGGTTACTAATGTGGTTTGTGAACTTGGAGAATTTAGCAAATACTTTCAATAGCTTTTCAGTAGTTTTAGGAAATATACTTAATATCCAGTGGTCATATGATGACTATGATGACTCTCTGGTCATTTGAAAATTTTGTGCAATGAATGTGTTGAAGGAAAATAAGGCAGATATCTAACATTATTCTTGTTGATGAACTCCTTTAGGGTCTTTAATTTACTCTTCCTGCTCTCCCCAAACTTCAGTCCTTTGTGAAGACTGATAGAGGACATAGTAGAAGCAGAAGTTTCTTCCATGACACCAGGCACGTGTGCCTAAACACACTATTTATCAAAACATGGTATCTATTGGATCCAACACACAACTGCACTGATATTTGCTAGAAATCTAATTTGTATTTATTAAAAACAAAATTTTCTCCATCTTAATAGATTAAATATACTTACCATTCACATTCCACTTGTAAAAATCTTCTGGAAAGTTGCTAAAAAAAATTATAACAAACTACAATACTGTACAGGAAATGCAAAAAGAATCAGTTCTATTGAGATATGAAAAGTCAAATCTTTTCTAAGCCAACAACAGAATTCCTGAGTCCTTTCAGACTTTTAGAGTCTAATTCAAGTGATACAGATCCTCATAACCTCCTCTTTTCCTTCTGCATTTTGAAAACTATTACCTGGCAGTGGCCTGTGGAATTAATCACTGTGGTAGAAGACAGGGTTATGTCACCAATCATGGCCCACTGGGAAGGGTTAGTTTTTAGGAGAGACTATATGATTGATTTCTGTAATAGAGTGAACAGTGTTGGATCACTTGCAAGCAAAGGGAATATGAACATAATTTTTAAAGGATTGCTTTGTCCTCTAAATCCTAAGGATTAATGTAGTCAGCTGGCTAAATTTGGTTCAAAGATATGCATGGTCATCTTCTCCAGTAATGTATCACAAAGAACTGGTTCAAAAACTTATAACATGCAGTGCATGAGTTAGCATCCCTCCTGTAAATAATTTAAGAAGAAGCATTGTTTTCATTCAGGGAGAAAGTAAATTTTAGTATAAAATGATAGGCAACTTTTTTATTGACACAGGAGTATAGATTAGTAAACAAGAAAAAAGCCTGTATGGCTCATTTAAACTATATTAAAAAACATACAGCATGAAAGATACTATGTAATCACTCTGCTCAGCCAAAATTTGAAGTTTTGTGTGTGTGTGTGTGTGTGCGTTTTTTTTTTTCTTTCTTTCTTTTGCAAAGGACTATTTAGCACTTGTAAGTGTGCTGGATGTAATCTTTCATTTATTCAGGAAACAAGCAGGAATGAGTGAAAAGAAAAATCTTGATACTCCTTTTAAACACATAGCTTATCCGGATGTATTATCTAGTTTTGTGAAAAAGGGATAAAGACTATTTTAACCCACAGTGATAGTAACCACATTTGTAGTCTTAACTCAGAACATGTGGTACCTTTAATCTAACAGAAATTCAGAGTTAGTGGTTAAAAAAATCCCCAATGCATAAACATACATTATGATAAATCTTTTTCTGAAATTAGAGCAATTCTGGTAGGAAGAACAAAATACAGAAATATATATTCAGAGTTCTCAAGATATCACAATAGTGTTTTTCAAACTTCAATGTGTAACCCAATAATTGGACATGAAATAAACCTAATGGGATGTGATTAGTTATTTTTTAATGGTCACAGTAAAACAGAAAAAAATTGAATATATCAGAGGGCATTGCACATTGTAAAGAATCATTTAATAAAATCTCCATTTCATAGCCCATACATGCACATACAGGTGTAAATATATTTACATATATATTTACACATATTCACTAGTGTCAATGTGCTTGCGTATACTGGATCTTAATATAAGATAATACATGTTTTGTGGGCCATGGTAAAAAATAATTGAAGAGTTCTTCAATAAATAATATCAAAGTCCAGGCTTTACTATCAAACTAAAATCATACACTATACTTTCCTTCAGAAAATTGTCTTAAAATTCACTGACCATCATTGCTCTCCAGACAGATGATGTTATTTCTGTAACCATTTCAGAAGCATCACATGATCTAAAAAGAAAAGTTCAAGTGCTGATCTCAAATAAAAACTCTACTTTTCAAGCACAGTTCCCAGTTTGATTTCCTTAATGCTTTCTCTTTCATCTTTTTATTATATTAAGGCATGCAAACTTTCAAGTCTGGCTGATATAACAGAATGCATTTAAAAATCATCAAATATATATGTTTGTATCCTAGTTCACCTTGGTCATATGTATATAAATCTCTCTTGATATATTGACCAGCAATTAAATTTAGAGAGCAGCATAGATTTTTAGGTATCACTTGATGGGATGATAAGCTATGAGATCCAGAGAAACATCAGTAACAAGATAACTGCTGGTGTTAAGTAAAGAGCCAAAGGTGTTTGTTTATGGCAGGCATTAATTTGGAACAAGGGAAACAGACACAATCTCAAAGAACTTTTTGAGCTTTCACTGTTGGAAAGCAGTTATTGAGTAAGTTACTATAGTATGAGCAAATTGCTGGGAAGAGAGAATGCAACACTTATCACTATTCCAGGAATATAACTTTTGGGGATAAAAATTCAAATATGTTCAGGTTTTGTTTTAACAGGCCATTCAAAGGAGACATCTGGTCTCTTTACCAAGTCTTCTGTTCTTGCCCTCTGTAACAGAAATCATGCTCCTTCTTAATGGCCTAGAATTGTAATCAGACCACCTTCATTTTATATTGACCCCAAGGGAGTCCTAACAGCTTTTGATTACTGATAGCATGGGAAGAATTCAAACCATTAATCCATTGTCTATAAATACTTTGTTCTCATACCAATGCCATAAACAGCCTGATTCTGTAAAAGCTGTCACATAAAACAACTAGGATGTAGGAAGAACTTATGTTCAGTAGCAACCTGAGAAAAAAATAAGTACATAAAATTAACAAGGAAGTATCAGGGTGGTTCATTGGAGGTCTGGGACTGCATATATGGATATAATATTAGATAAATGGAGAAAATTAGGGCAATCATGGATCAAAATGTATAACACAGCATTTCTGTTATACATCACAGAGACCCTTCTGGGAAACCCCAGTTTAGCAGTGAGTTCATTTATCAAAGGGATAATGACCCAAAACATTCTTTTGGAGACAGTGTGGAAAGTATTTCCTTTTAAAAGAAAGGTACCTGTGGAACTAATTAGAATGAAGTACTTCTTTCAAAGTATGGGCTATAATCCTGTTGCATGAATAAAAGATTTACAAGATCATAGTTAAGAATGCGAGGGAACTCAAATGACAGCTTCTGATGGTTTCTGGTATGAAACTGAGTTTTGGACAGATACAAACTTGTGTGTACTGCAAAAATCACAAGAGAAAATAGTAATTGTACCAAGAACAATTTAAATACAAGTCACCCTAGCCCCAAATTCAACTAGCAAGTGCACCAAACAGGATAAACCTCCCCTAAAAGAGATGGTTTCTTCCAGGAAGTAAGCCAGGAACTTAATGTAAGGGATTGTATTTTTATTTCATACTTTTTGAGTTGTGTACTCTTTTTTTTAAGCATATCAATGTATTAATTTAAAACAATATTTTAAAGAGCATTGCTCATTTTGTTAAGGAATTTGGTAAGATATTTATTTTCTTCTTTATATAGGATGCAGAATAATTTTTTGTTTACAGATTTGTGAGTACTGCTCAACTTATGTGTATAAGTACAGGTATTTTCAAACAGTTGCTATTGAACATTTGTTATAATTTCACTGTCAGTTGAACAATAATGCAGAGATTTGATAACACGACCCAACTGTCCTGGTTGATCACACTAATGTATACCAGAGAGATGATTCAGTGATTTCTAACTCATATGCATTTGTATTTTATGGTTACTCTTGTGAGAAAGTTTCAAATTTTACTTAAATTTAATCTGTTTATCTACCCATCTTAACGTATTTCTATTCTTAAACGACAGGGCTTCAAAGAAAGCTTATCCTCACAGACTTTCTTAGAGTTGTAAGTCTTCTGAGGTGCACATTTGTTTCTGTCTCTGCCTTTACCTTACCTCTGAGGCTTCATCTCTGACAATAAGATGTTTGCAAAGTCATCAATGATTATCTTATATCTAAATCTAACAGATAACATACTCTTCATCATATATTAACTTGTCAGTATCATGTCATACTCTTGATTACTTTCTCCCTCTGTGTTACAGCACTTTCTTTCCCTGATTCTACTGTAAGACTCCTTCCTGTTTTTTTCTCCTAACCTTAAGGACTTCTTGGTCTCCCATGTCTTCAATGTTAAGGTTTCTCAGTTTTCTATTATGGACTGTTTCCCTTCTCATTCTGTAGTCTCTTTACGGATTGTGTCATCAACTCTATGACTTAATTTGCCACTAATATACTGAAAATTTCCAAATCTATATATCTAGGTCAAACATATTTTTTAAAATCTATTACTGACTACTACCTACCTCTTTTTGAATGTTTCACAAGTGTTTCAAACTCAATATATCTCTAATTTGTTTCAAGGATTTCTCCAAACCCAATTATTTCCATGTACTTCTTTTATTTCAGGGAATGGTACTGATAACTACATAGTTGCCCAAGCTAGAAATATGGTGCTTCCTGAGTCCTTTTCCCTCATTATTTATATCCCATAAATTACTAGCATGTACAAATTCTATGGGGCTTCCCAGGCAGCTCAAGGTAAAGAATTCGCCTGTCAATGCAGGAGATCTGGGTTTGATCTCTGGGTTGGGAAGACCCCCTAAAGAAGGAAATGACAACCCACTCCAGTATTCTTGCCTGGGAAATCCCATGGACAGAGGCATTTTACTTCTAGCTTTCAATGTAGTGACTAGCACTGATTTGGGGTTCAATAAACATTTAACTGCATATATAAATGAATGAATCATCATCAATCTTACTGATGTCTTATTCTCAGAAATTCAAGATTTTGTGGCTACTCATAAAAAATTAACTTATGCAACTTTATTTAAACTCAGTCATGTTTCAGAACACAAGATAATATCAGAATATGCTTGCTATCTTCTGATAAACTTTCCACTCACTGGACACTTGTCAAAATTATCAAAAAACTTCAGGACTGTTTAAGAACTGGCTTTATTTACCTGACGGATATGCTCATGTGTATATACACCAGGAGTTTACATACTGCTTTAAAAAGGGAGACTAGTGCTAAAAATATTGTATTATCTTGAAAAAGGTCCTTATGTCATGGAAGCCCCGCATCCAAGTGATGGATTTCATTCATGTATCCATTTTTGCTATCTTTGTAGTACATTGTTAAGTGCTATGTTAATAGACAAAAGTAGAAAATCTGAACATATGTTGTGAAATTAGCTGGAAGCTGTGTAAGGAATAATTTTTTTTTCTAGATGAATAGTTTTGTTTCAATGACATAGTTTCTGACATTTTAGTGCAAAAAAAAAACAACAAAACAAAATCAATAGTAGATGTTTCAAACAGAATTAAGAAATCAGACAAAATTAATCTAGGTAATATGTTCATTTGAATTGTTTAAAGCGAGTGAGGCAAAAGAACTAGATAAAATGATGCAGGTAAATACTGATTTTTCATTAATATATTCTACTAGACCACCTGGTGCAAAAGGAAAATAGAAGACAGGCCATGTGAGCATGATGAGGTAGAAAAGTTAAAGGAAATATTCAGAACTGTGGAGACAAATCACACCAGCTACAGCCATTTAGATGAAGAGAAGTATTCTATAGTTATCAGAATGGAAGGATAACAGACATTTAGCATGGATTTTAATCACTCTTAGTGTAATAGCTGACACCTGGAGCAACAACATGTTTAGATAAAAATGAAAATTCTATAAAAACAACAATAGAGTTGAGGGATGGGACTGAAAAATGGGGAGATTAAATGAAAGTCTCTAAAGAGAATTACAGATCCAGCAAACTACCCAGAAGCCATCATTTATCCCAGGCCAAAATTAAAACAAAAAGCAGAGAATTCCTCTCTAAAGAAAATAGAAGAAATCTCAGTATCTAACATTTACAGAAGCCCAGTATAAAGCCTGGATTTTTTTCCTGTTCACCATAAACATAAAACTAATGATCAATGTCCACATCTACAGAGCTTCTAGGAAACTCTTATATAACTCATTTCTAACCATTAAAGGTAACCAATCACTAACGAACATTTAAGGGGGGAAAAAAGTGAGGGGAAAAAAAGCACCAAACTATTCAAATAGAAAAGTCAGCTCCAAAAAAGAGAGAAAAAACTTAGAGAATAGAATAAGATTTCAAAAGATGCTTTCATTAGTATCTGGAAAGAAGATATAGGAACACACTGAATGTATGAAATAAGAAATGGATTCAGCAAAAATGGAGCGATAAAAGAATAAGGGCTCTTGGAAAAAGGCGAATAAAAATTCCAAAATAAAAGCTGAATACAAGAAATGACGATTCCTTTAATGTGACCGTCATTTCTTATATTCAGCTTTTATTTTGGAATTTTTATTCGAGAAAAATAAACGACCCAATCAAAAAGTGAGCCAAAGAACTTAACAGACATTTCTCCAAAGAAGACATAAAAATGGCTAACAAACACATGAAAAGATGCTCAACATCACTCATTATCAGAGAAATGCAAATCAAAACCACAATGAGGTACCACTTTACACCAGTCAGAATGGCTGCAATCCAAAAGTCTACAAGCAATAAATGCTGGAGAGGATGTGGAGAAAAGGGAACCCTCTTACACTCTTGGTGGGAATGCAAACTAGTACAGCCACTATGGAAAACAGTGTGGAGATTCCTTAAAAAACTGGAAATAGAACTGCCATATGACCCAGCAATCCCACTGCAGGGCATACACACCGAGGACACCAGAATTGAAAGAGACCCGTGTACCCCAATGTTCATTGCCGCATTGTTTACAACAGCCAGGACATGGAAGCAACCTATATGCCCATCAACTGACAAATGGATAAGAAAGCTGTGGTACATATACACAATGGGATATTACTCAGCATTAAAAAAAAAAAATTCATTTGAAGCAGTTCTACTCAGGTGGACAGAACTGGAGCCTATTATCCAGAGTGAAGTAAGCCAGAAGGAAAAACAACAATACAGTATACTAACGCATATATATGGAATTTAGAAAGATGGTAACGAGAACCCTGCATGCGAGACAGAAAAAGGAACGCAGATGTATAGAACAGACTCGTGGACTCTGTGGAAGAGGGCAAGGGTGGGATGATATGGGAGAATGGCATTCAAACATGTTTAATTATCATATGTGAAATCAATCGCCAGCCCAGGATTGATGCTCGGGGCTGGTGCACCGAGATGTTCCGGAGGAGGGAGGAGGGAGGGAGGAGGGAGGGGGGTTCTGGAAGGGGAGCATATGTAAACCCATGGCGGTTTCATGTCATTGTATGGCAAAACCAACACAATAAAGTAAAGAAAATTTAAAAAAAAAGATAAATATGTAATGCAGGAGGTCAAAAAAGCAAGTCCAGTAACTGATTAACCAGAATTCAAGAACTAGATATTAAGAAAAAATGTAGGGAAAGAATTATCAAAGACATAGTAGAAGAGAATTCCCCAGGGCCGAAGGACATGACTTTTCAATTGACAAGGTTCATCAAGTACTGAGTAAAAAAAATTAAAAAGATATCCATGTATAGATTCATCTTTGTAAAAGTTAACAACATCAAGTTCAAGAACGGGATCAAATTATTTTAAGGAAAAAAAAAATAGGTCACCAATGCAAGCACAAGAATCAAATTATATTCTAGTAATACTCTAAGTATAAAAACAAATAGAAGAAAACATTTAAACTAATGGACTATAAATGCAAAAAAAGATTCTATATAAAATGAAACTAATGGTTGACTATAAGGGTAGAATAGAGCCATTTTTAGAGATGCAAAGTATCAGAAAATTTACCACTCTTACTTCCTTTTTCAGGAAGTTAATCTTTCAATATACATAGAATTAAATCATTATCTTCAGTCCCTACATTGATACTTTTGCAATTTCAAACAGTGTAGCTAAACCTTCACTTCAAATGTCAGGAATCACAAACAATACGCACTGACTCCCCATTATGAGAATGACAAAGGACATTAATGCTCCCACCCACACCTCATCTTCTCCCTTGCTCTAGCCAAATTTTGACAGCCTTAAATTTACTTCTATATTTATGTACTTTGATTAGTTCCAAACTCTCACACCTAGTAATTATTATTATTGTGATGTTGTTGCTGCCGAGTGTAGTCAGTTGCAACCTTGAATCATATACTAAGATTATATTTCATCTCTTATAAGCCCACTAGCCCTTATATTTCTAGAAGGAAAATTCTTTTTTGTGTCATTTAGAATGAATTATCTTTTTTCATTCCTCTACCAAATCCCTTTCCCATATTCTTATTTTTGCACAGGTAGTTGATCATTCTTTGTATTTTATAGACTCCTCCTATTCCCCAGAGTCTTCCACTCAAAACCTGTTGTTCTACTGTTTTCTAAGCCAGCACTATAGCTATCATAGTAGGACAGCATTTGATTGTGCTTCTAAGTTAAGCCCATTCTTTCTTTGACATCATATATTTATATTTCTTTGTATACCCTCTTCTTACTATAACCCATCTTCAATAAACTTCCAAAGACGGCTAGATAGCTGGGGGACAGGTCAAGGGCAGGGAGCAGAGAGAAGGCTGATGGGGTAAATAAATTAAACTCTCCTTTCATTGTAGGAAATCAATACACTATGTATAGGTAGATTAAAAAAAGTAAAGAGATATTAACATATTTAAAACTACACATCAGAAAACGTAAACACAGAAACAGAAGTGGTTGTCACTTGGGGATGGAACCAGGGAGGAGGAAGGAGTTTACAAATGAACTTGCTTTTCAATAAAGTTGTAATCACTACTGCTATTCACCAAATATTCCCAGTCTCTGCCCCCTGAGCGTACGGCAGGACTGAACTTGCTGACAGTGGAGCTGAGTGAAAGTGACATGTGTCACTTCCAGGTGGAAACCTTAAGAACCAGGGCATAATCCAACACCCTCTCACTTTTTCCTTGTAACGTTAGTCAGAAACTCCAGGGGCTAAGCATCAGCCTGAGTCCCAGAATGAGAATACACATTTCAGAGCTAGCCCCCAGACAACCTGCGATAGATGCACAGTATGAGCTCGAAGCAAGCCTTTGCTATTATGAGCCGCTGTAATTCTGGAGTTGCTTTTCACTGCAGCAAACGTTAACAGAAGAATGCTACTTGAAATTTTTTTCCAATGTGTGCATGATCTACTTTGATAATAAGACATTTTGAAACATCAAAAGACATTTCCAATTTTTAATTTGCCCTAAACAATATCAATATCATCTCTGTATTAATGGATAAGAATGCCAAATTTATAAACTCAATAAAATGATTTTAATTTTATTTCTCAATAAGGATCCTCCTCTGAACCTCAGAATACAGAAAAGTGAATGATTATTTTCTTCACTCTCTGAAGTTTGTACATAACTAGTATCAATCTAGAGGCACAATAGAAAAGGTCATTACATATAGTAAATGCCTTAAGTCATTAGGGTTTAATTCTTTTTGGGACAACAGTTGACAAACACAGGACCTGTAGGAGTTAGTATGGCAACTAATGGAAAGATAGCATTATTATGGATGCACGCAGGCTAAGTCACTTCAGCTGTGTTCAATTCTTTGCAACCCTATGGACTGCAGCTGGGAGTTTCCAGGCAAGAACACTGGAGTGGGCTGTCATGCCCTCCTCCAGAGGATCTTCCCAACCCAGGAATGGAACCCACATCTCTTTTGTCTCCTACATTGGCAAAAGAGGTTCTTTACCACTAGCACCACCTGGGAAGCTAAGCATTATTATACTTTAAAATAATTTACACCATGAAAAATAAGTAAGAACTACTTTTTTCCAATGTTAGTTTACATAAAGTACTGTTTTTTTAAACTTCAATGAGTCTGGAGTGGGGATCATAAATTTGCATTTAACCAATACATGAAGAGATTCTGATATTGGTAGCCCTTAGACACAATTTGAGAATACTGCCTTAATGTTTTATTATTTACATATTAAAGTTCAAAAGATTGTTTACTTTATCTTCAAGTGTTGATGAGTGATTAACTCTCTCAGTGAAAAAAGTAGTGGAAATGGAAACTGGGAGGACACAAAGATAACAATTAAAATATTATTAAATCCTCATTTCAGGGAAGATTAACCATCTCAAAAATTGACTGTGATTAAGAGAGTGGGAACCAGAGAGTCATTCTTGGTCACCTCTCAGAAGACCTCAGTGATTAGTAAGAGATCAGCTGGACCGATGTCCATCTTCCCATCCCCACAGATGCATGCAGGAGAGGAAGAGGTGGACCAGAGAGAAAGGTATTTGCCAAGTAAAATTTCCAGAGGCCTCAACACCACTCAAAAAGATTACTCCAAGAGGCAGCTTGGTTTGTATTTTCCAACCCTTTTTTGCTGCCTAGTCACAGTGCTGTAAATCAGTTAGTAAGTTTCAGATCAGGGCAGCTGACCTGATGACGTGAATGTATTCTCAGTTCTGTTAAAACTCATCTGTGCACTTCCTTGGCTATATTCAAATCTCATGACCTTTTTGGGAATAAAAAGTGCCATATTCAGTTAGCCTTATGTTTTTCCTACTTATTTTGACAACAGAAAACCAAAAACTAGCAATGGATGCTAAAGAAACAACACTGAAGTATGAGCAAGTATTAAAAATGTATGAAATCATCCTGAAAATAGGTCTTGTCATCATCTTCAAAAGGGAGTCAACATCTGTGGTCACTGTTTTGTCTGGTTTGACCACCTCACTCCAGTTTTGGAGTCGGATCATTTTGGTAGCCTAAGTATAATCCTACTTATATTTTTCCCCTTCATCTTACAAGGTATTTTAATACTGCAGGTTCTCTCCTCAGTCCTGTCACTTAGCGCCTGATGTCTAAATGTAGTAGAGAGTAAGATGGGAATTTAGTGAAAAGAAAGAATACACACCATTTAATAAGTGAGTTATGTTTCACTGCTGTGACACAAAGCAAAATTTATCAAGTTGCCATGGAAAAAGTAATGTTGTATTTAATAAACGATACTTTACACTACACCAAAACATGCCTGCATATGTTAAATTTCCCCCCGAGCAAGCAGTCTTTTCCATATTAGGAACACTAAACCTCACATTTGATTACATTTCTACTTGACTTTGTATAAAGAAGACTAGCAACAAATTTTCAGTCTTTTCCCACTCACTGCCCAGGGTCTTATGATTTATCCTTGTGAAACAAACCATACTCCTGGCAACTGTTTTTCTACCCTTAGTTTCCTTTATCCCATTTTTCTTTTTCCATCTTTTTATTTTTATTCTATTAAATTGTATGTATTTTTATGAGCTACCTCAAACATAGGATAAACATGTATAAATAATAAATAGAAAATAAAGAGACAGTAATGACATATTTTATTTTCTTGGGCTCCAAAATCACTGCAGATGGTGACTTCAGCCAGGAAATTAAAAGATGCTTGGTCCTTGAAAGAGAAGCTATGACAAACCTAGACAGCACATTAAAGAGCTGAGACATCACTTTACCGACAAAGGTCCATCTAGTCAAAGCTATGGTTCTTCCAGTAGTCAGGTATGGATGCGAGAGTTGGGACATAAAGAAAGCTGAGCACCAAAGAACTGATGCTTTCAAATTGTGGTGCGGGAGAAGATTCTTGAGAGTCCCTTGGACAGCAAGAAGATCAAACCAGGCAGTCCTAAAGGAAATCAACCCTGAATAGTCACTGAAAAAACTGATGCTGAAGCTAAAGCTCCAATACTTTGGCCACCTGATGGAAGAGTCAGCTCACTGGAAAAGATCCTGATGCTGGGAAAGATTGAAGGCAAAAGGAGAAGACAGCAGCAGAGGCTGAGATGGTTGGATGGCATCATCGACTCAATGGACATGAGTTTGAGCAAACTCCAGGAGATGGTGCAGGACAGAGAAGCCTGGTGTGCTACTCTCCATGGGGTCACAAAGGGTCAGATACAACTTAGTGACTCAACAACAGCTAACTGTTTTAGCCTCAATTCCCCTTATCTATAAAACAGGAATAACACAATATCTGCCTTTTTGCATCCTTCAGAGATTTAAATTGAGATAAAGGCATTGAAGATCTTAGTACAGAATGTATTTTCCATTTACTTTTAATTGATTCTTACTGTGAAAGTTCCCTCCCTTAAAAGCCTAAAATTTATAGAGCAATAACTCTTATACATAAGACTATAGTAGAAGGGCATATGTAATAAATGCCATGAAAGTGGCATAAGCAAAGTAGGGGAAGATGTGGAGAGAAATTATCAATGTCAGAGACCCAGCTGTGGTGACAACTTGAAGAAATGCCTCCTGTGATTTAAATGAAGGGTTACCTAAGGTATCTGAGAACACATAGAAAAGGTACAACAAGACTCAGGGTCAAAAGACAAATTGGAACGCATCATACAATTTCAAAACAAAATGAAAAAGCTCTCAAGAAGAAACTAATAATGAGAACACTTCTATATAAGGAATCCATCTGTGAAAAGTAATATGCTCTTTATGTTGTCACCAATTAGGATATGAAGCTACATTATAGCTCTTATCGTAACAACTAGCATTTACTGGGGAATTAATACATGCCAGAAGTTGATTAGACACATAACAGTCCTACCAGGTAAGAACTATCCCCACTTTCCAGAGCAGATGAAGCTTAATAAGCTTTAATACTTTAACTAAGGTCAGTTAGGAAATGATGACATGGAGATGCTTCTTGGCTAGACGTCTGTTTCACAGCCTGTGATATTCTAACTATCATCCTATACCATTTTACATAATTGCATATTATGGGATCTTTCTTTGGTGATTGTGCCAAAAATGTAGTTTAGTCACATTCATGGAGGGTGAGTGTCTCATATAGGATTTTATATCAACTCTCTGGAAAAAAAAAGCATAAGGTGAACGTAGATAAATAAAATCACAGGCTTTATTTTCCAGAAGAACCAGGTAATGCCAAGACCAGCAGTGTCTCATAGAAAGAATGGTTGCCCCCACGCTCATGGGGTAACAAATAATCCAATATTTTCTGTTATTCTAGTGATTAACAACTCATGAAAATGTGTTAATTGCAATCAAGCCTCTGCTAAACTGGAAACACATCTCTGGGAACACAGAACTATGAAAAATATATGTGTGTGAGTGTGTGTATACAGTCCTTTAATATGGAAAAAAATCATGAGTACAATAATCTATAAACAAAGACAATAATTGAAAATTGCCATATTTTCTTTTCTAAATTTTCTAATACATATTTAATTTGAACTATAACAGTTGTGTGTGACTTGCCCAATAACAAGTAAATTCTAATCAGAAACGGAAAATAATTCAAGGTACTGCTGAAGATTATATAACTATTTCCATTATTCTATAAAAAACAGAATGATTGCCAAAAAAATAGAATGATTGCCTTAGTTGCAAATAGCCAACTAAAGGAAAATAGACAACTGAGGCCATTTTTACATTAAAGAGACTATAATCAATATAAACAAAGAATCTTCCAAAAGACTGTAGAGTATATTCATGCTATTTGTCATATGATTTTGGTTCTCTATCTTCTGGACATAGCAGTGCGGTACTTCCTGATCTTACAGCTGTGTTGGACCACACAAACTTTGCTGATCAATGAACCAGGAATAGAGGTATCAAGTAAGTCACTTCCAGGCTAAAGCATTTCATTATTCATTCAAAACCCGTGGACTTCTCTTTCCCTCTGTCCCACTGACTGGTAGACTTTGAGACAGTAGCTGTTCCATGAATTTAGATTATAAAATGAGGGATTTAGAAAATAAGTTTCAGTTAAACTGCAATAGACATGGAACATGAGTGAGAATTAAACCTTTGTAGCTGTGAGTCATTAAGATTTGGGGGTTGTAACCACAACCTATCTGTAACCTATCTCAGAACTACCTAATAAGATAAAATATAACCTACACATGTAATTTTAAGTTTTCTAGTAGCTGCATTTAAAAATGCCAAAAGAGGGCTTCCCTGGTGGTCTCCTGGTTAAGAATCTGCTGGCCAGTGCAAGGGACATGGGTTCAGTCCCTAAACCAGGAAGACAGCTCACGCCATGGAGCAACGAAGCCCATGTGCCGCAACTAGTGGGCTGTGCGCTAGATCCCAGGAGCTGCAGCTACTGAAGCCTATATGCTTGAGTCCATGCTCTGCGCAAGCGAAGCCACAGCAACAAGAAGCCCACACGGCCCAGTGAGGAGCAGCCCCCACTCACCACAACTAGACAAAGCCTGCAGGCAGCAGTGAAGATTCAGTGCAGTCAAGTAAATGAATAAAATCTTTAAAAATAAGTAATATAAATGCCAAAATAAACAGGTGGATTTGATCTCACTAATATTGGGTCCTACAAATACAAAATATATCATTTGCATCTAAAAATGAAAGAGAAACAGGTGAAATTAATCACCAGTCACATTTCCAGTACTCAATAATAATGGCTAGTGACTACTATATCAGAGCAGATTTCACTTATTATGATGATACAGACAATATATAGCATCTAATTAATCACTAAGATTCCTTCAAGAGAAATGGGTTAGAAATAGGAAACAGCTGGTAAATTCTGGTTTGCTTTAAGATTGCAGTGGTTTGTCCCAGTGGACATGAACTCTGAACAGTGTGAAAACTGAATAAAAAGGCAAAAAAAAATTAGGAATGTAAATGCAGTTCCAATTATCCTTCACTTGGCCAGTTTCTGAAAATAGAAGTGTTATACCTTGAAATATCCACAGTTGGTCCTCAAGAGACCAAATAATAAAAATGACATTTTTTTAAAAAAAGTTTGAAAGACATATCTGAAAGATCAAACATCTACAGCTCATAGGGTCTTAGAGCTGAGAAAAATATACAAGTAATGAAGAGTGTTTTAAATGTGTCTAAAGTAATCAAGAGTGAAAGAAATCCAACGACAGAGTGAAAGCTTTGGGTTTTTAACAAGAAATGATTATTAGTGACATTTGAAACTGTAGCTTTGGTGGATTCATGAGTTAAGGGACCAAATTAAAGGCAATTCAAAAGAAATCTAGTGAGGAGGAAATTGAAGCAATAAGTGAGAGGATATAGTAATAGTAAGAGTAGAAAAGCATTTCTATGAAATAGAGCTCCGTTTGAGTTGAAGAGCCCAGGGAAACTTAATAAGAGAAAACAGCCATTTGCAGATCTGTGTGAAGCTAATAATGAAATGCAGGATTTTATAAGGAGATGAGTGGCATGAGGGCAAAAGAGAGCAGTGGACTTAGATGAGGATCAAATATCCTATTTGGAGGCTTAGAGGAATAAAATGTAAGGTAGAGCTTTAGACTGGCTGTCAATCAAAGGTAAGATCTTTGATCTGTTGGGAATTACATGTTTAAATAATTGGTTACCTTGATTCTGAATGAAAGGAGGCATGGGATTCATAGGTAGTTGGAAATTTAGCTAGGATAAAGAAAATGAGAACTTGACTGGCTAATAACATGATTTCTATAGTAATGTGTATGTATTTTTTTCATACTGGTAAAAATGAATAAAATTTTAGGAAAAATAAAAATGAATCAAAGTCTATCATGTAAACTAGAATAACTTAAGAATGAAGAAAATTTAAAGATAATTGATTTTTTTATAAAATTGAATACTATAAAAACTTGCACTTTTAAACATCCTACAGAATAAGCAACAATAGGAAATTCCAGAAAAGATTTTGCAATACCCATGACCATGATATTTTGCTTATATCCTCGTCTCTTTATCCCGTTTCAAAATTCTTGAAAAAACAAGGTCTTCAAGCACTATATTTCTATATATTTTCACCTGTTTTCCCACATGTCTCGACATTAAGATGTTTAGAAAAATAATAGCAACATAAAAATGATGAAGACAAAATCCAAAAATTATTTAGTTTATATGCTTAAACACAAAATGTATGAAATACATGTCAGTTTCAAGAAAATTAAGTGTCACAATATATTAGCATATAATTTTTGGAATATGCTAACAGTATATGTTAAAACTGAAGAGCTATATAAGTCACAATACCAAAACAATAACAAGGATTTGAGAAGGAAAAAAAGAAGAAAAAGATTTGAAGGGTTCAAAAAAGCTGGAAAACTGGAAGGTTATGTCAATTAAAGCAAAGCCCAAGACAATCAAAAATATCTCAAGGAGCTTAATTTTTAAAAAAGAATATCAAGCAGTGAAAAGAATTTCAACTAAAATCAAACAATATTTTAAATATAATTATACACTAAGCAACTGACAAAAGAAAAGTGATGAAGTGTAAAGAAATAGTCTATGAAGTAATTATTTAGACTCTATCTTCAGAAATAGAGCAAAAGAGCAGCATTTACTTAGCATCAAACCAGATTTACAAGTAGAAAGGTGAGAAATTAAAGAACCAGCAGATTAATTCCTTATGTGACAATTAACTCAGTAGTTTTCTCTGCTGATAAAAGACCAACACTAGCAGCTCTCAGTCAAAAGTGCTACAGTAAGTACAGATGATGAAATTCTGAGTTCGTTCTAACATCTGAAAGTAGTCCAACTAAGCTCACTTCTGGAAATTACCTTCACAAATAGATTTTGCATATGAGATATTGTATATCTACTACTGTCCAAAAGAGAAGATTTCTTAAATGAAGTTACCTTCTGTTCCATTCATTCCACCTACCGTCTCTCTTTATTATCCAGTATGATAGCACATCAAACCCAGCAGTGTCCATTATTCCTTCCCCTCTCACTACCCAATGTGGATGAATTGAGCTAGTTCAGAATGATGGGTACACTTTATACATGGATGGAGGGCAATAGTTTGGGCTTTAGAGTCAAACAGGCCTATGTTTAAATTACCCCAGATTCACTACTACCTACTAGCAACTTCTTTACCTTCTATGATGTGCACTTTCTATGATGTGCACTTTCCTCATTTATCAAATGGGGATAATACCCATCTTACAGAATACTGTGAGAATTAAAGCTAACAATGCAAACCAAGCACCTACTGCATCTCAGAACACAGGAAGTGTAAATTAATTTCACTGTTAAGATCTGTGCCCAAATCATGCTCTGTCATGAGAAGCTCTGTAGCTTAATTCTTTTTTCATCATGAAAATATTTATTTGTGATAATCATAAGTCAGTAAGACCAGCACAGACTGACACAGCCTTTACAGCTCTGGAAGTGTTTTTATACTTAAAACACATCTACCACAGGTGAGGTTGGTGGACTACAAAGCTAGTGAAACCTACCATCAGAACCACAGAGACAACCCCACCTCAAAGCCAAGACGGAGCTGTGTCTTGAGGCTGTAGCACACACTTGAGAAGCTACTTTTCCTACCTCAGAGCATCGCTGGGAGCATTAAATAAGTTAAAATATGTAAGGGTCTTCTAATGGTGTCAAGCAAATGATAAGCACTATATAAGCACTATTATTTTTAGGCTCATAATAAGTGAGCTGGGAAGTTCTGGAAATAAGTTCTAATGTATGGGGTTTTGTATGTAATATATAGAGGTCAAACTTTCCATGAGAGCAGGTACAACTCAGCAATCAGAAAAGGGGTACAGAATTCATCTTAAAAATTAGTGAAGAACAAGAGATCAGACTATAAGCACAGTGCCAAATCTAGGCTTTATCACCCTTTTGTAGAGACACTGCCACATTTGGGTGTTCAATACTTGTAGGTGTATAGCAGCCACAAGGAGAACTGGGATCTTACAAAGGCAGTTGGTAGAGATAGAAGGTTAGTCCCACAGCAAGGTCTTACTCATGTCTCCACACTGATGTCACACTTCGCATAAGCCCCACAGGGCATGGACATGCACGGGACTTGTGTGATATCTCAAGACATCCATCTCTTCAGGTGCGTGATGTTGCCTGTCTCACTATACTCCAACACCAGCTATACTCCAACGATACTATACACAGACCAGCTATACTACTCCAACCACCATACTCCAAAATTAGACATGGGTTCTAACCCTGACTCTGCCCCTCAATAACCTTGTGACTTAAGCACACTGTGTAGTGTGTCTGTTGTTAAGCAGTGAAGTCATCTCTGACTCTTTTGCAATCACATGGACTATAGCAGGCCAGTCTCCTCTGTCCAAGGGAGTTCCCAGGCAAGAATATTGGAGTGGGTTGCCATTGCTTCCCCAGGGGACCTTCCCAATTCAGGGATTGAACCCGCATGCCTAGCATTGGCAGGCGGATTCTTTACCACTAAGCCACCTGGGAGGCCCAGTGTGTCTCACCCTTCACTTATGAAATTACCTATCAGGGTCACTTGGAGATTAGGGGATATTACACATGGAATGCCTGGTGTACAGTCAGCAAGTATCTGTAAAGTATTAGCTACACAGTCTCTGATTTCTTTCTTTGTCTCACAGTATCAGAATGTGTTTATCCCCAGTGCCTCTCTCTTCACATAGTGGAATCATTCTTATCCCGT
Source organism: Antilocapra americana (assembly GCA_007570785.1). Taxonomy (NCBI): domain Eukaryota; kingdom Metazoa; phylum Chordata; class Mammalia; order Artiodactyla; family Antilocapridae; genus Antilocapra; species Antilocapra americana. The sequence continues at coordinate 10,111,813 of ML664161.1, read as the reverse complement.
TTGCGGAGAAATGCTCATTATGCCCAGAACCTCACTAGACTCTTGTACACTTTGATTTCTTGTGTATATTGACCACCTGGCTATACCTGGTTGCTCTGAGTGCCATCCCTCAGGTTAGGAAGGAATGCTATCAACCAAGGTAGCCAGATAAATGAAAGAAGTCCTAAGTTTCCTTTCAGTCCTTAGGTAATAATTCTACTCTTAAACATTGCTCTATAAAAACATGTGTTTTTAAATTCAAGTTGACACGTCCTTCTAGGCATCTTTGTTTTGTTTCCTAGCAAACCATACCCTGTTGCTGCTGCAAGTATCCCTCACATCAACCTTCGGTCTCCAGCACATCAACACGAAATGAGGCTATCCGACATGCCACCCTGACAAACCTTACACGTGTCCTTCCAAAGCAGATGATGTGTCTCCCCGCCACCTGCAAGGCCCTCCCCGACAACCCCTAACATCCCAGATCGTCCCGGCCCCTGACTTTCTGTGGCTGCTGCAATTTCAAGAACATTGACAACAGTGCATTATCATTTGCTGAATGTTTTTCTGACTCACTCGTCTATGTTCCAGTCTGAAGACAGGAATAATCTCCAACCCATCTTCTTAATCCCAGTGCTAAACACAATCCTTGCTCCTAGCATGGGTTTTTAAATGTTTGGTGATTAAATAAATGATCACTCCTCTTACTTCAGTTAAATGAACAAGAGTATTAATTGCAAGCACACACATTTGCTCATTCCCATCTCAATATAATTTTCCATCCATTCCCATCCTATCAATCTAACTATAAATGGATTTCAGCAGCATATTAAACTACCAAGTAGGTTTTCTTCCAAGAAATGTGAAGAAATCTAAATATTAAGAAATGTATTAGTATAATTCACCATAATAACAGATCTAAAGTGAAAAAATCATTATTCTATACAGCAATATTGCATTTTATAGTACATTAGATTTTATGTAAATGAAAATTCATTGTTGATAATGACTATAATTGTTAATAAGAAGAGGGGTATAGAAAATTATTTTATTACTATGCTAAAATATAACTATATCTATGTGAAATCATAAACTTATAACATGAGTTTAATAAATTTAGAATAGAAAAACCCTCATTAATGTCAGAAGCAAAACAGTGATGTTTTCGCTTACAGATATTTTTTTGACAGAAGTAAAGATGTGCCATCCAACACAATTAAATAGGGAAAAGAAATACAAATTGGAAGGGAGGTGAAAATACATCATTTCATATAATTATAATTATTTTATCTGGAAATTAAAAGAAATCAATGATTAAGTAAAAAGTTAACATGCAGAAATCAATAGCTTCCATGCATGCACACAAAACCCAGTCATGCTGAATAATGAAAGAAAACATTCCCTTTAAATAGCAACAATAATTGTTAAAATTAATGAACATACACTGACAAATTATTGTCCCTGAAAGGCCATCATTTACTTTAGGGTTGAATCTTGGTTCTATATATTCTATGGGTTTTTGACAAATGTATAATGACACATGTTTATCACTGTAGTATCACACGGAATGGGTAAAGAATCTACCTGTCAATGCAGGAGACGTGGGTTTGATCCCTGCATTGGGAAGATCCCCAGTAGAAGGCAATGGCAACCCACTCCACTATTCTTGCCTGGAAAATTCCATGGACAGAGGAGCCTGACAGGCTACAGTCCATGGGGCTTCAAAGAGTCGGACATGACTGAGTGACTGAGCATACACAGATAGCAATAAATGTCAAAGATCTAGAAATAAATTAATAAGAAAAAGTATATAACAAAAAGTTTAAATTCTATATATGAAAATAATTTTTAATCCCCTGAGGACCAAAAAGGGATTAAAACAAAAATCATGCTCTTGCTAAGGAAGATACAAAATTATTAAGTTGCTAGTATCTGTAAGTTAATATATTTTAATAATAATATTAAACAGAAGTTTTGTAAAAGCTAGACAAACTATTCTAAAGACCAAATAGAATAACAAACAATCAAGGCTAGGTAGTTTAAAAATAAAGATTAATGTGAAAAACTATCTTTACTATATATCAAAATATATTATAAGGCTTTAATAATTAAACAATTTTTGATCTAGTGGAGAAGTAGAAAGAAGAGTCAAATTGAATCAAAACTCTATAAATCACATATGAAAACAGAGCAAATCATCACTGACATACATAAAAAGAGTAAGATTTCAAGTCAATGAAGAAAACATGTGTTATATCAACACATTAAATAGCATTGGGAAAATCTGAGAAATATCTGAAGAAAACTGGATATAATCTCATATTTTAAAACAAAAGGAAATTATGTTGAATTTAAAATTCAGATATAAATATAAATCAGTTAATTACTCAAAGAAAACACCAGAGAATTTTTAAAACATAATTTAAAATGAGGAATGCCTTCCCAAATCACACAAAACTCAGAAGCAATAAAAGACAAGCTGATAAATGTGACTGCACACAGGTAAAATATTCTCCTAAGTGGAAACAACTTCATAGTAAAGTCAGAAGATAAAAGATAACTTATATACAGAGTATATCATGAAAAATGCTGAGCTGGATGAAGCACAAGCTGGAATCAAGATTGCCAGGAGAAATATAAATAACGTCAGATATGCAGATGACACCACCCTTATGGTGGAAAGTGAAGAAGAACTAAAGAGCCTCTTGATGAAAGTGAAAGAGGAGAATGAAAGAGTTGGCTTAAAACTCAACATTCAGAAAACTAAGATCATGGCATCCGGTACCATCACTTCATGGCAAATAGATGGGGAAACAGTGGAAACAGTGGCTGATTTTCTGGGCTCCAAAATCACTGCAGATGGTGATCACAGCCATGAATTAAAAGACACTTAGTCCTTGGAAGGAAAGTTATGACCAACTTAGACAGCATATTAAAAAGCAGAGACATAACTTTGTCAACAAAGGTCCGTCTAGTCAAGGCTATGGTTTTTCCAGTAGTCATGTATGGATGTGAGAGTTGGACCCTAAAGAAAGCTGAGCACTGAAGAATTGATGCTTTTGAACTGTGGTGTTGGAGAAGATTCTTGAGGGTCCCTTGGACTGCAAGGAAGTCCAACCAGTCCATCCTAAAGGAAGTCAGTCCTGGGTGTTCATTGGAAGGACTGATGAAACTGAAACTCCAATACTTTGGCCACCTGATGTGAAGAGCTGACTCATTTTAAAAGATCCAGATGTATAGAATGGACTCGTGGACTTTGTGGATGAGGGTAAGGGTGGGATGATATGGGAGAAGGGCATTGAAGCATGTTAATTATCATATGTCTAATCAATCGCCAGCCCAGGATTGATGCTCGGGGCTGGTGCAGTGAGATTTCCCGGGGGGGAGGGAGGAGGGAGGGGGGTTCCGGAGGGGAAGCATATGTAAACCCATGGTGATATCATGACAATGTATGGCAAAAACAATTAAAATAATAATAATAATAATAAATTAATTAATTAATTAAAAAAAGAAAAAAAAGATCCTGATGTTGGGAAAGAATGAAGGCAAGAAGAGAGGGGAACGACAGAGGAAGGGATGGTTAGATGGCATCACCAACTCAATGGACATGCTGTTGCTGCTGCTGCTGCTGCTAAGTCACTTCAGTTGTGTCCAACTTTGTGCGACCCCATAGATGACATCTTACCAGGCTCCGCAGTCCCTGGGATTCTCAGGCAAGAACACTATAGTGGGTTGCCATTTCCTTCTCCAATGCGTGAAAGTGAAGGTGAAGTCGCTCAGTCATGTCCAACTCTTCCCGACCCCATGGACTGCAGCCTACGAGGCTCCTCTGTTCATGGGATTTTCTAAGCAAGAGTACTGGAGTGGGTTGCCATTGCCTTCTCCGCAATGGACATGAGTTTGGGTAAACTCATGGAGTTGATGATGGACAGGGAGGCCTGGCGTGCTGCGGTTCATGGGGTCACAAAGTCAAACATGACTGAGCAACTGAACTGAATACATACATATATAACTATTACAGTTACTGTTATAAATATTTAAATATGTTATATATATTTATAAGGATATATGACTTTGAAATAAATCATCATAAGACTCACAGCCCACTAAGAAAATAATGAGCAAAGCATATGGATTGTTTACCATAAAAAAAAAATCAACAACATATGGCTTTTTTTTTTTTTTATTAAATTTTTTAATTTTTTTAATTATTGTTTTAGCCATACATTGTTATGATATCACCATGGGTTTACATATGCTTCCCCTCCGGGTCCCCCCTCCCTCCTCCCTCCTCCCCGGGAAATCTCGCTGCACCAGTCCCGAGCATCAATCCTGGGCTGGCGATTGATTAGACACATGACAATTAACATGCTTCAATGCCCTTCTCCCATCTCATCCCACCCTTACCCTCATCCACAAAGTCCACAAGTCTATTCTATACATCTGCGTTCCTTTTGTTGTCTCCCATGTTGGGTTCTCATTACTGTCTTTCTAAATTCCATATATATGTGTTAATATACTGTATTGTTGTTTTTGCTTCTGGCTTACTTCACTCTGGATAATGGGCTCCAGTTTTGTCCATCTGAGTAGAATTGCTTCAAATGAATTTTTTTTTAATGCTGAGTAATATTCCATTGTGTATATATACCACAGCTTTCTTATCCATTCGTCAGTTGATGGGCATCTAGGTTGCTTCCATGTCCTGGCTATTGTAAACAATGCAGCGATGAACATTGGGGTGCACGTGGCTCTTTCAATTCTGGTTTCCTCGGTGTATATGCCCAGCAGTGGGATTGCCAGGTCATATGGCAGGTCTATTTGCAGCTTTTTAAGGAACCTCCACACTGTTTTCCAACATATGGCTTTTAAACATAGAAAAGAACACTGTATTTTCAGGTATATTAGCAGCAATTTAAATTAAAACTAAAACCAGATATTTTTTAACCCATTAGTTTGGCAAAAATAAACTTGTCTGGCAGCAAATTGTTTCAGTGGCAATGCCTTTAAAGGCAAATGAAGATGCAGTTGGTGGGAGTATAACAGTTTCCAATGAAGGCACCTTATAAGGTTTTTTAAGATTAAAAATATTTCTGTTAAGTATTTATATGTCATGTCAGCAAAATTATGCTTATGTAAGATATACATTGTAATGTTCTTTGTCATCATAGATGACAGAGTACAGTCTAATTGTTCACAGTGTGCAGCACATTAAATAAAATCTGACACTTCCATAAAATGGAATTCTATGAGTTTAAAAAGAATGTTATGCTGACAAATGATAGATAGATAATAGATAAAAAGCAGAAACAAAGCACAGAAAAGTGGATATTATGTTGCTGACTTTAAAATATATTTAAAAATCATACATATAAACATATATAAATGTTTACGATTACATAGACTGTATGTCTCGATGAAAGTGAAAGAGGAGAGTGAAAAAGTTGGCTTAAGGCTCAACATTAAGAAAACTATGATCATGGCATCTGGTCCCATCATTTCATGGCAAATAGATGGGTAAACAGTGGAAACAGTGTCAGACTTTATTTTGGGGGGCTCCAAAATCACTGCAGATGGTGACTGCAGTCATGAAATCAAAAGACACTTACTCCTTGGAAGGAAAGTTATGATCAACCTAGATAGCATATTAAAAAGCAGAGACATTACTTTGCCAACAAAGATCCGTCTAGTCAAGGCTCTAGTTTTTCCAGTAGTCATGTACGGATGTGAGAGTTGGACAGTGAAAAAGGCTGAGTACTGAAGAATTGATGCTTTTGAACTGTGGTGTTGGAGAAGACTCTTGAGAGTCCCTTGGACTGCAAGAAGATCCAACCAGTCCATCCTAAAGGAAATCAGTCCTGGGGGGGTCATTGGAAGGACTGATGTTGAAGCTGAAAGTCCAATACTTTGGCCACCTCATACAAAGAGCTGACTCTCTGGAAAAGACCCTGACCCTGGGAAGGATTGGGGGCAGGAGGAGAAGGGGACGACAGAGGTTGAGATGGCTGGATGGCATCACCAACTTGATGGACATGGGTTTGGGTGGACTCCGGGAGTTGGTAATGGACAGGGAGGCCTGGCGTGCTGTGATTCATGGGATCGCAAAGAGTTGCACACAGCTGAGTGACTGAACTGAACTGAAGTGAAAAACTTCCAATCTGAAAAGGCTACATATTGTAAGGTTTCCATGGAAAGTGAAAAGCTTAATGGTACCAGTGGTTGAAAGTGGAGAGGAAGGAATGAAAAGGCAGAGCACAGAGAATTCAGTTTCTTCTGTATGATTCCGTAATGGTAGATAAATGTCCATTGTACATTTGTTCAAACTCATAGGATGTACAACACCATGAGTGAATCCTAATATAAACTATGGACTTTGAGTGATAATGGCGTTTTAGTGTAGGTTCATGTATAATAGCAAATGTACCATGTGTGTGGGATACTGACAGTGGGTGAGGCTATGACTGACTATCAATGTGGAGACAAGGCCTATATCAGAAGTGTGCACTCTGTGATCAATTTTACTGTGAACCTAAAACTGCTCAAAAAAATAAAATTTATTCCCTAATTTAAAAAAACAACAAAAAAAGCAAAGCAATTTATTCAATTGCAGGTTTTCACCCATTTTATTCACTGGAAACATAATGATTTTAAGGAATAACAGTTTTTTCTCTTTAATACACAATGATATTCTTTGACATAAAATGTTTCCCTAAATGTCATAAATGAATACAATAACATCAAATTAATGGTATTATCTTAGCTTCATTAGAATTTCAAGTTTTCCCTCTAATTCCAAAGCACACACAAAAGTACATTTGTCTATGCTACAGCTGATTTCTAGTTTAAAATATTTTAGTAAGGGCAAGAGCAGATGTTTAATCCTGTAAGTTTGGAATGATCTATCGTGTATCAACTATCAGTAACAATGAAAGTTTTATGCTTTGCCCTGGGTTCTTTCACATTCATTTCCAGACAGTACCCACAGCATACATCCTACATACGATCTGTGGAAGGAGAAATCCTGTGTGCTCTCTCTAGGGCCTTCTCATCTCCTGCCAGGCCAGTGAACAAGATGAGTTTCTTTTTATAACGACAAGGCACAGAGATAATTCATCAACTGGAGAGCACAAACAATCCTTTATTCAGCAGAATGACAAAAGGTTATTTAGCTTCTGGCATCTAGTTTAGTTCTTGCAAGAACCAGGCCCAACAGCCAATATGATAATTAATAAATTTCCAACATCTGGGCATTAAAACAATTTTTTATGAATGTTAAACAATGCCAGTGCCAAATTAAAACCTCCCCTTCTCGTATTTATCTATCTGAACCCTACATCGTAGAGCCAAATTTGCCTGTGTTCAGGCTATAAAGTAGGGATAGTGATGACACAGTAGGAAGGTATTACACAATTTGGGAAATCCATATTACTAAGTGTCATTTAATCATATGGACAGTGATGATATCACCCTGTGAGCCTAATGGAGAATAAACCTTGCCAAGAGTAGAGTATCAAGTTAAATGACAGGTGAGTGATATCAATCTTCACACTGAATAAAGGAGACTCGTTTAAAGGCAGAATCAGAGTCTCAATTTTTCTAACTTTCCTCCAGCATCACTTTTCCATGCTTCTTTTTAAAATAAATCAAATAGAAAAATACTTTTGTTTATGTGGTTATTGCTTGCATAGATTGAGAAAGGTGACCTTCAAGTCCTAAAAGCCTTCTCAAAAACTCAGAAGGACCAAATTTAGCAGATCATCCAGTTCAAGCCTCTGTCCCTTCCTTAGATTTTCCATCAAAAACAGCATATAGTTATGACTGCAGGTATTTGAATTAGACAATGCATGCCATTAGAATCTTTAAGAAGAAATAAATGTAGTATTCAAAGTATTTGAATATGAAAGTATTCAAGGTGTTTTATGAGACAGTATCAACTTCATAAATCATAAATCCTAGGTAGAATATATTGCAATTTGTGACAGACTGTATAGATACAAATTTAAAACAACATGATCTGGAATTTTAAAATGGCCATATTTAATTGAATTAAAGTTGAAAATTCCATGGATGGAGGACCTGGTAGGCTGCAGTCCATGGGGTCACTATGAGTCGGACACGACTGAGTGACTTCATTTTCACTTTTCACTTTCATGCACTGGAAGAGGAAATGGCAACCCACTCCAGTGTTCTTGCCTGGAGAATCCCAGGGACGGGGAAGCCTGGTGGGCTGCCATCTATGGGGTCACACAGAGTCGGACTGAAGAAACTTAGCAGCAGCAGCAGCACATTCCAGAAAGGGGAATCTGCTAGGATGCATGAGGGTTCCTTTTATTGTTTAATTAATATGTCTGTACATGAGAAATATCCCTTCACTCACTTTGGTTAGAATTCATTGTTACATAGAAGTTGTATTTTTAGTTGGAATTATTCAGAATTTTACTTGGAAGACAGTTACAATATAGTTGTAATTCTCTATGAGAACCAGAAGGCTCAACTGTGAGTGTGTTATTAAGGGGTATGCATATATGAGGGAACTGATAGATGATGCACAAAATTGCAAGAATACTTTAGTATGGTAATAAAATCTAACTAGATGGATTGTCATAAGACTATATATTTGAATGTATCATCTCAAACATGTTTTAGTAATAAGGCTGTGTTATCAAAAGATCCTGGAGAGCAATGTTTTAGACAAGGCTCAGTAAAGTGCATTATCCACTGAAAGCTCTAGGGTTATGTGATAAAAAATCTATAGACTATGAGTTGGAAGAATAATTTATTCATTCATTTTTTTCATTCACTCAACAAAATTTAGATTGAACTATTTGATATTACTAGTGTTTGACTCCTTCTGACTCTAGACAAAGGGCAATTTATGTGATTCAGTCTAATAGTTACCAAGTGTCTTTTATAGGGAAGAACCAAGTTATCTGTTGCAAGGAACATAAAGATAGTTATGCCTCCAAAAGATAATGGAGATTTATAATACTTGTACAGAAATAGTACAATATTCTAAAATTGTGCAGTACTGAGGAAAGTTAAAGGGAGAATGTTGAGAAATGACTCTAGTCTCATATTCTTTGTTGCTTTCTTTTCTGGATTTAGCCATGTGATTTACCATGTTGTGCACATTCTGCTAGTATGGCTTCCCTAGTGGCTCAGATGGTAAAGAATCAGCCTGCAAAGCGGCAGATCCAGGTTCAATCCCTGGGTTGGGGAAAGGAATGGCTACCCATGCCAGTATTCTTGCCTGGAGAATTCCACTGACAAAGGAGCTTGGCAGACTACAGTCCATGGCGTTGTAAAGAGTTGGACATGACTGAGCAATTAACAACTTTTAGTTTGAAGGCAATTAGTACATTCCTCAGACTAGAAGAGGCAGGAATTTATTAAAGTTCCACCATCACAAAATGGCAGCAGCTTTAGTGGCTGAGTTCATAGCTATGTGGGAGCTTTAAACAAACACTGTGAAACGTGGCTTTGTTAAAGTCTTTTCTCTGTTTGATTTCTAAATATGCCTCTGATAAGCACATAAAATATGCTGAACTTCTTATAGGAGAGTAAGTACTATAATAAAAATAAATATCCTTTCCTAAGCTATTCAAAGTCAGTTTGACTTATCCTCAAAAAAAAAAAAAAATTCAGATTTAGTTAATCAGTTTTGTCCAAAACCACAAACATAGGAAAGAAAGGGCAACTGCAGAATGCTGATCTGTGTTTAACAATTTGAAATCTCATGCTTCTGTTGACTAGATAGATTGTCTAAAATTTAAACACAGTCATTGGGTGAAAACTGTATTTAAACTATATTCATTTGAAGTAATTATCTACTTTTTTATAGTTCCTACTACATAAAAGGCAGTGTTCTATCCACCTGGTGTATATTTTTTTTAATTTTAAAAATAATTTTTAATTATTTTTAAAATTATAATATTTTAAAAATATTAAAGTATAATGGCTGTACAATGTTGTGTTATTTTCTGCTGAACAACACCGTGAATCAACATATATCCCCTTCCTCTTGAGCTTCCCCCCCACCCCCCATCCCACTCCTTTAGGTTACATCACAGAGTACCAATCTGAGCTCCCTGTGCTATACAGCAGCTTCCAACTAACGATCTATTCCACACATAAAGTGAAGTGAAGTGAAAGTCTCTCAGTCATGTCTGACTCTTTCTATAAAGTCCATGGAATTCTCTAGGCCAGAATACTGGAGTGGATAGTCTTTCCCTTCTCCAGGGGATCTTCCCAACCCAGGGATCATACTCAGGTCTCCCGCATTGCAGGGGGATTCTTTACAAGCTGAGCCACCAGGGAAGCCCAAGAATACTGGAGTGGGAAGCCTATCCCTTCTCCAGCAGATCTTCCCAACCCAGGAATTGAACCAGGGCCTCTTGCATTGCAGGCAGATTCTTTACCAACTGAGCTATCAGGGAAGCCCATGGTAGTATATAAATTTAAACGTTATTCTCTTATTTCATCCCACCCTCTCTTTCCCCAACTGTGTCTACAAGTACGTTCTAGATGTCTGCAACTCTATTCCTGCCCTGTGAATAGGTTCATCTGTATCACTTCTAAAAAGTTCATATATATGCTTAACATATGATATTTGTTTCTCTCTTTCTGACTTCATACTGTATGACAGGCTCTAATTATATACATTTAACTCAAATGTTAGTTATCCCTAAAAAAGCCCTTTAGATAGTCACTTTCCTCTGACTTGACTTCATATTGCTCCCAAAAGAAATGCAAATATGACATGTATGCTTACAAACATTGTTTACCTGTCACAATTTTTAGATTTAAAATTTTTATTTTTTTTCATCTAGCAGGATTGAATATAAAAATAAACAAATATCTAATAACAATTCATATTATTCATAACCTACTAATTGAATGCTAGGTCTAGCAACCATAAATCCCACTTCCTTTTCAAGAATCTCTTCATGAAATACAGATATATTCCTCTCCACACTCAATTTATTGCTGTTCCTCTGCACACATGTCACAGTTCTCATCTCCTTCCACTCTGTGTGATTTAGTTGTCTATATGTCTCTTTGCCCTAGTGGGTTAGCAGATAGTGCAAATTCATACCTTATTCATTTCTGTTGCTCCACAGAAACTAACATAGCTTTTGTCAGATTTTGTCATGGAATAAATGTTTGTTGAACAAAATTATAAAACATTAATGAAGAAATAAACAGCTTACAACATAAAACAGGTTAAAAACCCACAAGAAACAAATAAACAAAAGGTCTCTTTCACATTGAGGCACAGAATAAAACCTAGGAGTTGATGGTGATGAAACACCACCATAATCATAATGAAGCAAACCGAGAAGCTGTGTATGTCTGCTTTACATTTTGATCCCCTAAGTGAAGAACTTACCTCGCTACACTGCTCCACATGTAAATTCCTATTACAGCTGAATGTGATTCCTATCAAATCTTTCCCTGTGACTAAACTCTGCTCTGTTTACTGAATCAGCCTCTTCCATGTGCTTACCTACATCACATTATGGATCATTTGAACATTGAAGTTAGATTTACAGTAGTGTTTTTAAAGCATATACATTCTTCTAAGAGTAACTTGAGATGGAAAACACCTCAATACAATCAATTCATGATTCAGAGAAAAATAAATTACACCACAGTATTTTTTTCATGGTATTTTTTAAATTCAATAAAGTACTACCAAACGAACCTTATACTTTCATGCAAGGTACAATCCCCAAGTGCACAAATTTACCTAAAAATGTTTAGATCTGCTATTACACTGCTATGATACCCTGAATTTTGCTTGCTATTGAAAAGAAAAATTCATGAATACAGAAATACTATTTATAATTTAAGTACATTTTTGACTGCAAAAATTTGACTTAAAAATGCAAATTCATAAGGACAGAGTAATAGGAAAAATGTACAGTGAAAGCTTCACATGGGATGAAAATGAGTTTTTAAATCTTTCTTCAAACTATCTAAATGTTGAAAACATCAAGATTTGTCAAACTTATTTTTGTAACAGCAAGTTTTAACTCAGCTAGAGCTGAAGGTTGAATTAGAGTTTTACTTTGTTTGAAGGGTGGGGAAGAAAGGGGAGAAAATCTTTTATTAGCTAATATTAACTTCCTGTCTCCAAACATTCTTAAATATGGGCCCTGCAAAAAGAAATTTGAACCTATTCCAGAAGCACAATCTTTCTGATGGACTTAGAATGATGGAATTATGACACCAGGAATATCAGGAAGATGGCAAGACTCTCAAGGAAAATTGTGAGAAAATGTGTAAGAAGACATCTAATGGAGATGGGCTGGTTGATGTGGAGGAGCAAGACCAGGGTTTCAGAATGTCTTGGACTCTGCCCCACCAGGACCCAAACCTGCCTCCCTCAATGTTACCCTATGGGTGCTCATTTGATGAGCATATGTCACTCATATGTCATATGAGCATATGTCACTCATATGGGTGCTCATATGAGAAAAGTCTCATATGATTGGAGCATATATACCTGGGGGAGCAAGCTATATACCTGTGGGCTTCTCTCTTAATTAGCAGGACAAGAAGAGGAGGTTGTACAACACAGGAGACTGACAAATGCCCCGAAGCTCCAGCATATATAGGAAGAGAGGGACAGTAGGAGTAGTGACGTCCCCCAGATGTATGACTTGCAGAGCTGAGGGGACACTGAAGATCACACAGGAAAGCAGCCCCAGACTACATTTGTTTATCCATGGTAGTTTCCATCATCTCAAAAGAGATAAAACAGGAAAGAAGAAGAAAAGCCTCTGAACAACATAAAATCACCCAAAAAGACAATAGGGTTTGTGAGACAAAAAAATAATCGCATGATTCAAAGAATAATTCATTAGTTCATTGATCAGACTGGAAAAGCATGTGCACTGGCTAACCCTGTCTATGAAATGAAAGCACTGCAAATCATAACACTAAAAATTATGAACCAAAATTACAAAGCGAGGAAGGAAAAAAAGTAAGGCAATAGTAAGGAAGCAGCTACAAGGTACAACAATTGCTCTTTCAGCAGAGATATGCTAGAGATATACTTTACATCCATTAAGAGTAGACAGAAGAGCACTCTAACAGGTCTTTCATATAGGAAAAAAGCACAAAGGATTCAGCCGTCCTGAAGGTAGAATTTTTACAACACACTAATACTGTCACTACCATTTATTAGGTACCAGATATGTACCTCCCAACGTACATCTCCTAATTAATTGTTACTGAGATAGTATTAACACCTCCTTTTTATAGTTGAGTAAGCTGAGCTGTGAGTAAATAAATTGTCCATGGTCACAGAACTGTTGAACAGAAGAGCTAGAAATCAAGCCCGGATGTGTTGCTCCAAGCCAGTGTGCTTCCGGATACCAACACTTTACTCCCATTATAAGTAATCTGAAAATCTCGGGAAAAGTAGATCATAATTAACAGAATGCAATACTTATGGTCACAATAAAATAATTCTTAGAATGCAGACATGATATGTGTGGATGTGGGTGTGTATACCACATCAACAAACACACTTTAAGAAAGCAAGGAAAGATGTAACACACTCAGAAGTAATTTCATCAATGAAATAATATGAAACAAAATGTCTACATTTACAAAAGCAAGTCAAAATCACCTAGAAAATTCAGTAAAACAGCCTATTGCTAGTTTTTTAAAAGGCATTATTGCATGGTGGAAATACTGAGTGGGACTGTATTCTCAATAGCAATCACAGAATTCAAATATATTATCTCTTATTAGGGGATAAAAATGACCATAAGAAATGAAATTTTCAGTTCTGCTGCTGCTAAGTCACTTCAGTCATGTCCGATTCTGTGTGACCCCATAGACGGCAGCCCACCAGGCTCCTCTGTCCCTGGGATTCTCCAGGCAAGAATACTGGAGTGGGTTGTCATTTCCTTCTCCAGTTCAAACAACTACAAATCCTAGTTAAAAAGAGAAAGGTACTGTGCCCCCATTTTCTAAAAGTTTTAATTGAATGTATCTGATGGTCCCTTATCAACCATGAAAAGATTCCTCAACCAACTCCTCCACCTTCAGTGGGACAAAATAATAAGAATGCTTCTTGCAGCCTCCTTTCATTCAGAACCATAGGCGTATGCAGCCCAGAAAAGAGTGAGCCTGAGGTTAATTCTTTCTCATCATCAGCAAACATGTATTTATTCCCTATGGTGGAAGAGAAAAATTTAGCCCAAAATAATGACTTCCCTGCAGAGAAGTGTGAAGTAGCAAGTGTTCAGGAATTCAGCTCTACTTCAAAATCTCAGTTACCATCTGAAATGAGTAGAATTTGGATACAACACAAGATAGGGATGGAAAAGAACATATTATGTGTTAAAGCAAGGGATTTACAAAAAAAGTGAATAAAAAAAACAGTTTTATCAACTAAATCTGAATGTAGGACCTGCTGCATTCTTTTTTCATTTTGACCCTTCCTTTGAGGACTGCAGTTTCCTTCTGAAAAAACTTTTTTCTGAATGAACTCCAAATGCAATGAATGACAAAACTTAAAAAATAGAATAATGCAGCAGTCCTTTACCATTTTATAATATGGAATCCTTAGAAATCTGGTAAAAGATAAGTAATTTTTCCCAGAATAATGTTTCAAAATTCATTTTAAAAACCCACAAAATTTCAAAGGAACCAATATATAGTCATCATTATTTTAAATGAATCAAATTTGTAAGGTAACATTTTATGTGTCTACTAGAATGTTAAGTAACAAAACGCAACTACCAATAATTTCAAAGTAGAGATTACTTAAAATGATATTGAAATGCCTGCCACAACTATAATATGGGAAAAGTTTTTCATTTCTATAGGTAATGATGTCACAATTAGAGCTACTTCTAGTGTTTATAGTGCTTAAATTCATAATTAAAGGAAATGCTATTATTTAGCAGATGATATTGCATTTGTCAATAAAGTCTTGGGAGTTTAATTTAAAAATCTAGAATAATATGCTGACAAAGTGAATTAATTGTAAGAGTTGCAAAAAACTTATTCAACCCCATTTTGTTAAAATCTGAAATGTATAGACTCTTACAGGAAAAAAAAATAACAAAAATCTTCCTAGCTATAAAATGGTAATTATCAGCTTTAGTACACTGACATTCAAGCATTCCATGCTCTCTTCTTTGATTTGTATGCCTTAAATACACAGGAAAATCCATTTGCCAAAACAAAAAATAACAAACATCATTTTGATAATAAAAGGTATAGTTAATAATCTGGCCAGGTTTCAATATTTATCAGGAGCATTTTTTTTTTCTGCAATAAAATTACTTTTAGTTAAGAAACTAAAAGAGGCTTCCCTGGTGGCTCAGAGGTTAAAGCATCTGCCTGCAATGCGGGAGATCTGGGTTCAATCCCTGGGTGGGAAAGATCCCCTGGAGAAGGAAATGGCAACCCACTCCAGTATTCTGGCCTGGAGAATCCCATGGACGGAGGAACCCGGTGGGCCACTCGCAGAGTCGGACATGACTGAGCAACTTAACTTTCACTTTCACTTTAAAGAAACTGAAAAACAAACCAAAATGAAACAAACAACCAAAAAAACCAAAGTAAGTGTGACCCAGGGCTTCTCTGGTGGCTCAGACAGTAAAGAATCTGCCTGCAATGTGAGAGGTGGGCTTCAATTCCTGGGTTGGGAAGATCCCCTGGAGAAGGGAACAGCACCTGATGCAAAGAACTGACTCATTTGAAAAGATCCTGATGCTGGGAAACATCGCGGGCAGGAGGAGAAGGGGATGACAGAAGATGAGATGGCTGGATGGCATCACCGACTCAATGGACATGAGTTTGAGTAAACTCCAGGAGCTGGTGATGGATAGGGAGGCCTGGCATGCTGCAGTGCACAGGGTTGCAAAGAGTCGGACACGACTGAGCGACTGAATTGAACCCATTCCATTATTCTTGCTGGAAAAATCCCATGCATAGAGGAGACTGGTGGGCTACAGTCCATGGGGTCTCAGAGGTCCCAGACCTTGACCTATGATTTCCCATCTGAAGGTCTTAATACGTACTATTTCCTACAACTGAATCAGCATTCCTTCTTATCATAGAGGCTACAAAGCTGAAGCATTTGGGTAAAATAAACTCAAAGGTGATTTTCTCCACAAAGTCTTCTCTAATGCTTCAGCTGGAAATTATCTCTGACTTATTTAAATACTTTATATGTACTCCTCATATTGTAATTCTAGTCTAATTCCTATTGTCCTAGGGAGTTGGTGACTCAGTGGTAAAGAATCTACCTGCCAATGCAGGAGATACAGGAAAGGCAGGTTTAATCCCTGGGTCAGGAAGATCCCCTGGAGGAGGACATGGCAGCCCAGTCCAGTATTCTTGCCTGGAGAATCCCTTGGACAAAGAAGCCTGGCGGGTTACAGTCCATGGAGTCACAGAGTCAGACATGAGTGAGCACACACAGCTGCTGTCCCTACTTGTCTTATTGTTGAGACCAGAGATCTCAGTCTGGTACTCAATGAGCTAAACCCAGGGTGCAAGTGAATTTTACTTAGCCCAAACATTTGTTTCATATAAAAAACATAAAATCATTTAAATCATGAATTTTTTGGCTTCTTTTGGAAATACTGGGTCCAGATAAAAACAGTAGGCTGGAACTCAGGAGGGGTCACCACTCATTTGTATTAAGTACCAAGCCCAGGTGGGCATTTGAATACAATGCAATACTTAGTCAAAACTTTGGTATTCTTGAGGCAGTATCATCTTAATCATCTTTACAGCCTGCAACAGGCATTTAGCAATTTGTAGCTGTTGTTATTCCTTTCATGTGCCTCTCCACTCCTAATCTGGTTCTTCTTTTACATTTGACTCTGACACTTCCTTTCCTGCAGGTTGCCAACATCCCAGGGCTGAATGCAACAGTAGCATCTGAGGAAATCAGGGTCAGGTTTCTGACTTCTTCCACATACCCCATAATGGAAATTTCTAGGTTTTTTGTTTGGTCATCTCAGATCCTTTCCTCCTTCTTCTGACACTCCAACAATCTTTTAGGAACTACTCACCCCCACCCTCAGTCCTTCTGGTTGCCTATCTGCCTTCCAGGAGCATTCTTTATTTAAGCAAAAAATAGTACCTTTTAAAACTTATATACTCTGATTTATTTGTAAACATTTATTAAGTTCCTACTATGTGTCAGTGGTTTTATCTCTTACATTATTATTTGTTCATCTGATCATTCATTATAAACATACACATAAAACTGCTTTCACAGCAAGGTATTATTTCAGTACTGTGCAGCAGTGAGCAACATAAATACAATTTGTTCTCCCATGGAACATATATTATAGCAGGTGAGAAAAACTTCAAACAAGTAGTTGTGTCCGACTCTTTGAGACTGTGGACTTGGCTTGCCAGGCTCCTCTGTCCAAGGGGATTCTCCAGGCAAGAATACTGAAGTGGGTTATCACGCCCTCCTCCAGGGGATCTTCCCAACCCAGGGATCGAACCCATATCTCTTATGTCTCCTGCATGGGCAGGTGGGCTCTTTACCACCCAGTGCCACTTGGGAAGGCCAAAACAAGTAGTCAATTAAGCCATTATTTAATAATTGTGGTAGACTGAACAACAGAGACAGAGAAGGCAATGGCAACCCACTCCAGTACTCTTTTGCCTGGAAGATCCCATGGACAGAGGAGCCTGATAGGCTGCAGTCCATGGGGTCACGAAGAGTCGGACACGACTGAGCGACTTCACTTTCCTGCATTGGAGAAGGAAATGGCAACACACTCCAGTCTTCTTGCCTGGAGAGTCCCAGGGATAGGGGAGCCTGATGGGCTGCCGTCTATGGGGTTGCACAGAGTTGGACACGACTGAAGCGACTAAGCAGCAGCAGCAGCAGCAACAACAGAGAATAATAGAGAGCCAAAAAAAGACTTTAAAATAAGAGGCTTCTGAATGGTCAGGAAGGCTTCTGAGGAACCAAAATTTTCACTGAGCTTTAAAAAATATGTCATTATTCACTGGGTGAAGGAAGATGAGACAGGATGCAGCGGGTGCAGAAAGTTGTCAGAATGGAAGGAATGGAGTATCCCAAAGTCCTGAGACAGAAAGAAACCTGGAACACTGAAAGGCACTTAGGAGAAGAGTGGCGCATAGTAAAGCTGGAGAGGCAGCAGGGATTATGTTCTGTAGGGCATCTTGGGATATATTAAACACTTGATCATTACCCTAAGAACTGTAAGATATAATTAAATTGCATTAAATTAAAACAACATACAGCTTTGAGTAAGGCAATGACATTAGATAGATCTCTGATTTCAAAAGTTCACTTTGGCTGCAATGCAGTGGCTAGATTAATGCAGAGAGTTCAGTGAGCATCAGCCACTGCAGATTTTAACCCAGGCAAGAAATGTAAGTCACTTGAACCCAGGCTGTAACAATGTGAACTAGAAATAGGCGAATCAAGGAAGATTTGGAAATTAAAATTTATAACTAAGATAAAGAAGATGAAACAAGACAGATGTCCAGCATATTTTCCTATTTTCTGACTCAAGCAATGGTTGAAGAAGTGCACCATTTACTGAGACAGAACACAAGAGGAAGGCTGGCTATGAAGGACTGTGTGTGTGTAGTGTGTGTGGGGTGCGTATGTGGTGTATGTGACAGGGGAAAAGAAAGGTATACTTTATTCAGTTACAGACATGTTAACCTGGAAACATGTATGAGTTGTCTCCAAACTGGAAATATCAAGCTGGCTCTTGAATCTCTGAGCCTGCTGTTTAGAATTGGTGCCTCATCAGTTTACATCCAGGAGTTATTGGTCTTGAGAAACTCTGACATTAAATGGTCAGATTTGAGAGACAAGCCCGCGGGGAATTCTGAAAGAAGAAATGAGAGTGATAGGAAGAAGAGATGAGGAAAAGAGAAAGTAGCCAGTGAGGTCAAATGCTGCTGAGAGATCAACAATAAAGAGGACTGAAAGATGTTATTTGATAAAATCTATTTTGGTGCAGAGTTGATGTGAAACCGGACTGGAGTGGTTTGAAGAGTGAGTGAGAAAATAAACTTGGACGTAAACAGGTCTTTTTTAACCTTGGGCTGTGAATGGCAGCAGACTAGTGTGGAGAATGAATGCAAGGTCAAGAGATTTCAAGGGTCCTCATACTATCGGAACATTTGAACCACAAGATATACATTTTACAAACTACATTTTTTTCTCTTTTGGGGCTATACTTTGAGTTATTGTAGCTGATGGAAAAAGTAAGTTTGAAATAAATTTGATGTAAAGGAAATCAAAACACTATTTCTAGAAATGAAGCACACTTATGAGCTATCAATTTAAAAGTCTTAGAATAGGTTCCCCATGTTTCTTCATGAATTCAACAAGTGCTGTATAAATATGTTCTACATTATGTATGAATAAACAAATATATGGATTATACATTCCCTGTAGTCTCCAGATGAGAATTCTGAAGTTAAATGGTTTGGCCATAGTTGTCCAGTGAAACAAAAGCCAAATTAGAAACTGCACTGACCACTGATGGTTGTCAATATCTTCCGGAAGAGGAATTATCAAATGAATTATCAACTGAAGTCAACTACATTTCTTATAATCAAGACTAATTGGCAGTTTACAACACATATGCACCATTATAGGCCTCCTAATTATCACGTTTCTGATGTTGCTATTTTCCTGTTTTGCTGCCAATAACTCTTGTGTGTTATTTCTTCTCTTCAGTGAGCAAAGGAAACAAACTGTCTTCAATGGGGAATAATAAGTGAAGGAGAAAGAACCCCAGCCAAGACTGCCTTCTAGATACGCATTCAGAATTTCCCATGGAAAGATATCATAAAGTGAAAATTACCAAGTATCAGATTTACAGTGCTGTTCTATGTAGCACCTTTGGAAATGGCGTTAAGTATTTCAGGATAATTAGAGACTGGTAAACCAACAAATTAATAAACTATCCCCAGGTGGCCTCAAAAAGATAATGTGGTTCTTATAAAGTGACAAGCGTTCCCAGGGAGAACGGCATGCACTAGGAATGTCTGCTTCTGTAACAACTAAGTAGGCCAAATTGATCGACAATCTTAAAATATAAGTGAAAACAAATGGTTTAATTCAAAAAGTAAAATATTTTACACATTATTTTTATGTAAAGCATATTTATAGAAATCTTTCTCATGGGCAATTTTGCTTTTATAAATTATCAGATGACAAGAATAAGCCTTTGCACATTATCTCATGCTGTTCAGTATTTGGCTTGAAGCCCAGGAGAGGGTCATACCTTTATAATGATGGAAAATGCAACTATAAAACAGCCAAGGAGTTTAGAAAGTGCCACTAAGCAAAAAGAAAATGAGGTTCACTGCTTTGCACACAGTAGGCACTCAGAAAATATTTGCTATTAGATTTGTTCTATTCATTACCACATTGCTTAATTCTTATATATTTACTTAAGTAAGTTTTCACCAAAATTTTAAGTATCCAAGTTGTTGTGTAAAGGCCTTAATAGCTATGAAGCTTCAGGCTAATCATCTGAGGTCCTTAGGTGTCAATTCTCTCATTGCAAATAGGGTTATTTTTATAAATATAATATGTACATATAATTATATTATGCATGTATACAATGTATATATACAAACATCCATATCTTCTTGCATGTTAATTGTATGAAAAAAAGGAGATACTATACACAAGCTTCATAAATTGTAAAAGGTCTATGAAATTATATATAATTACTAAATATAATGTAATTCATGTATAATTCAGCTTTAGTTTATATAACTACAACAAACAGCAACTCAAATATAAGTAGGCTCTAAGACTTGACATGCATTTTAGCTTCTGCTGCTAACCTGCTCACTGCTTCCTCTGAATGTTTTAACATGAAACCTCTCTGTGAAGGTCACGTAAGAACTTATAGGTACTGCCAAGGGAGAGGATGTCGATTAAAATTCAGTGATGTGTGGCATTTGCTATTTCTCTTTCCCAGTTGTTCTACACTTGGTATTTATACTCTGTACCAAATTATCAATACCCCTCCTGCAGTGACTTATTTCATAGAAAAAAACAAAAATTCCATATATTTTTCAGTATAAAGAATAAACTTAAATATTTGGTAACACACACTGTACTTGAAACATATGTGGGTACAGGAAAAAATATTAGCTAGAAAAGCTTATAGCCCTCTTGTGAAAAACCAAGAATGGTAGTTACATCAGAGTAGTAGTTCATATTCCCTGGAAGCATTTACTAAATACATGACTTGACATGGCACAAACCTCAAATCAACTTAATTTAAGAGTTCACGCACGAATAAAGGTATCACATCTCATTGAAATTACCCACTTTAGACCTGGAGATATATTTATATACTTTTAAGAGATTTTGAGACATAAGATCCTCTCCTCCCAAGTCTCTAGGAAAATTGCCAAGGACAAGCTTAATGTTTATGGCTAAAAAAATTAATAATCACTTCCGAACACTGTAGAATCCCACTCTTGGTAACAGAGTTTGATTCCTGTCAAAATGAACTATTTATCACTGGAAAAGTTTCAATTTGCAAAAATATTTGTAGAAAAACTATTACAGTATGAGTTAGAAGATAAAGTCATTGAGTGTCTGGCAACCTCAAAGTCTAGGTCATGACAGGTATCATTAAATCAAGAGTTAATGAAAGGATACAATGGTGCCATCTCTCATGGACTCGCAAACTGGGTGTACTCAGACTCACTGTCTTATTAGAGGGCCATGACTCTACCAAGGCGTGAGGGTGCCCTGGGCAGTTGTTGCTGTTCAGTCATTAAGACATATCCAACTCTTTTGCGACCTCATGGACTGCAGCAGGCCAGGCTCTCTGAAGGCATGAGGGTGCCCTGGGTAGGCTAACCATTTGGAGCTCTTCCAATCAATAGCCTTTAAGGATTGTTCAGCATTTAATTAATGAGCCAGGGGGAAGCCAACTTTCTTCTGATAAAAATTGTATAAACTGTATCTATTCTTTACACTAATTTGAGGATTTTTTCTATGCGTTTAACATAAAGAAAACTTATCGTTTTTAAAATTGTTTTCCATTCACATTTTTTTCACATCTCTCAAAGCTGGACAAGATCTAACATTGAAGATCACTAATTATAGTGGTAAAATAAATAGTATATAGTAAACAGAACTATTGTCATACAATAAAGGAAAGCTTCTAAGTGACAGAAGTAGGTTGGGTAAGTCCCCTCCAATTTTGGACTTAGGGTTTTGCTTTTATTTGCTTGCTTATTTTTAATATTTTCCTAGTTTTTACACAGTAATTATTACTAGATTTCTGAGAGCCAAGCCTTCAGAAGTCATCTTATTTCCTGTTCACAACTCTGAAATATCTAACTGGAAGAGTTAAACCTGGAGGACATCAATTGGGAAGGTGGGTACATACTCATCAGATTATCACTGAAATGCAACAGATATTGTCTTTGGTGTCTACCACAAATCAAGCTTTGTAACTGATGTTGGAATAAACAAGAACCTCCATGAAACTCACAGTACAGCAAGAAAACAAGAAGCTTCATGACACTCACAGTATAGCAAGAAATAGAGACGAGGAGAGAACATAAATAAGGCTTTCTGAGGAAACAATAACGAAGTCAGAAAACAAAAATCCTTTGTCTAGAGAAAATGTATTTAATGGAGAACAGTGCCCTTACAGCACTGTATAACTTTCTTTTTCTGCTATTTTGGAAGTAATTGGTACTCTTTACTGAAAAAAATGAAAAAACAAAATAAGAAAAGATGAGAAAAAGAAAAAAAAATGCTGGGAGAGTAATAGAAGCCCCAGGACTTCAAAATCTCAGTGAGGGATTAAGAAAGGATTTAGTAATTAATAAAGATTAAAAGATATGTACTTAAAACAAGAAACTGTATTTCTTTAACTCTTACTCTAATTAAGTATATATTCTGTTTAAATATGAGTAATATTCATAGCTATATTAATCTATTTTTACCTATTCTCACAAAGAAAAATTTTTTATTCTTTCCTCTGCCAGCCACATTTATGTTCACATCCCAAGTTCACAACCAAAGCATCTCTGTTAATTGTGATAACATCGAATGGCTAAATAGTATGTCCCTGACTGAAGAATCCACATAGCTAAACTCTCCACTGCTCATGATTTCAATGCATCACATATTTTCCAATGTTTGGTTAAAAGTACTCATTTATTTGATATATATCACCTAATTGGTTCCAATTTTCAGCAAAATAGAGAAAAATAAAATTTAGTACATGTGTATATATCTTCAATTTCATCTTGTTCACCTGAGGTATATGCTGCCTTCTTGATGAATATAAATTTCACTACTTTGTATGCTTACATAAAATTACATTTTTATTTGTATCAAATAGGAAAGTATTTATTGATCTAAACTTTATCTGTTCCCAGTATCCCAGAATACTCTAGAACTCTCTACTGAAACTTCTTAAACCAGCAGGCACTATTTTAAAGCCCATAATACAGAAACTTAGACCCATCCAAGACTTTCTAAACCAAAACCTTCTTGTGATAGAATCTTCCGGTAATTGATATGTACATTAAAATTTATGAAAAACTGTTCTAAGAACATTGTGAGTATTGTTACAGATGAACAATTACCAAGACATTTTATAACTGTCTCAATTGCCAGGTTAAAATAATGCAAGCAGTGACAGTTATGGGCTAAAAAAATAAAATAAAATAATATTACAATTTCAGTAAAGTATGAAGTTTAGTTTAGCTCAAATTTTGTGTTAAATCAAAATCTGCTACACAGAATGACAAAAAATTTTAAGTGAAAGTACACCTAATTATAGACTACCTAGATAATTGGTGGCAATTCAGTTCAATAATTTGCTCTTTATTGCAAAGTATTAAGTTAAGGACTGGACAGTCGTAAAGATGAGGGATGAAAGAGTACATATCCTACACAAGCAAAGACAGGAACTACATCTTTGCATCTAGATACTCAGAACAATACAGACACACCACAGGTGTGTGTGATCACCACAGGTGATCAATAAAGGACTGATTAATGAACATAGAATGACAAACATATGGTCTCTATTCTCAAAGATGGGTGATGAGAGAGAACAGAATCCTTTTAGGAAGAAATAAAAGAATACGCATGAAAATATAAAAATCCAAGTATAACTGGTAGAACAAAATCCATGGAAGTTGAGAGTAGATGAAAACAAAAGCATAGAGAGATCTGTCCAGTAAAAAAAAAAAAAAAAAGAGTCTAGAATGGTGAACTTTGAAATGTGGAGGGAAACAATTTTACAGCCACAATCAGCAACATGGAGAAATAACAAAATGGCACAAAGGTAACTAAAGTAATGAAAAAAAAACTTTATTTGAATTCATTGTAAATTAGGAGGGAAAATATGATGAGGAGAGAAAAGGAAAGGGTAAAAGACAAAAAGTAAAAATAAGGACTGAACCAACACCAAACTGTGACAAGGAAAGACATTTAAAAGGAAAGATAGGGTACACGTATCTTGAAAAATGTCAGGACATGGAAGCAACCTAGATGCCCATCAACTGACGAATGGATAAGAAAGCTGTGGGACATATACACAATGGAATATTACTCAGCATTAAAAAAAACTTCATTTGCATCAGTTCTACTCAGGTGGACGGAACTGGAGCCTATTATCCAGAGTGAAGTAAGCCAGAAGGAAAAACAACAATACAGTATACTAACGCATATATATAGAATTTAGAAAGATGGTAACGAGAACCCTGCATGCTAGACAGCAAAGGGAACACAGATGTATAGAACAGACTCGTGGACTCTGTGGAAGAGGGCAAGGGTGGGAGGATATGGGAGAATGGCATTGAAACATGTTAATTATCATATGTGAAATCAATCGCCAGCCCAAGATTTATGCTTGGGGCTGGTGCACCGAGATGTCCCAGGGGGAGGGAGTCAGGAGGGAGGAGGGAGGGGGGTTCTGGAGGGGGAGCATATGTAAACCCATGGCGGTTTCATGTCATTGTATGGCAAAACCAACACAATAAAGCAAAGAAAATTTTAAAAAAAATAAAAAGTTTAAAAAAAAGTCATCAAAAATGTATGTGCTACAAAAAGAAGGGATACAATATTTCTTACTTGCTATCCAGAAACAGGAAGAGCCTACCATAAGATCCAGGAAAAGTTAATTATACAGTCAAGTTAAATAGCTGGCAAAATACGTACTCTGTAACTAAGAAAATGTGTCTGGGTTTTTTGTACCAAGTATAAAGAAAAAGGAGTTGCATGTAAAACTAACTAAAATCTCAATCACCGCTTTATGCCAGAGATGGCTGTTCTAACAATAACAGAGTAGAGTTAGGCTCAATATAGAATTCTGTTTATCCAGAAGATCATGTAATACCTTTGTAACTAAATTATCTTCTGATGGTTTAGACATAAAACATCTATGTAGACAAAAAACCATCATCAACCCGCTGATATACCACCAGAGTCTCAGAAGCAAGGCACAGTTTTAGATTCTATATCAGATAAAAAGAAAGTAGAGCTAGTGGTAGGGTCTCAATACTTGGGTCATTTCTGGCTAGGGAATTATCAAAGAAATGATGACTGCACTTCACTGGTAATGAATATATCCAGACAATGATCCTCCTCATTGTTCAGCTGCCAGAAAGGCAATGCCAAAGAATGCTCAAACTACTGCATGATTGTACTCATCTCACACGCTAGTAAAGTAATGCTCAAAATTCTCCAAGCCAGGGTTCAGAAATACGTGAACCTTGAACTTTCAGATATTCAAGTTGGTTTTAGAGGAAGCAGAGATCAAATTGCCAACATCCAATGGATCATCAAAAAAGCAAGAGAGTTCCAGAAAAACATCTATTTCTGCTTTATTGACTACGCCAAAGCCTTTGACTGTCTGGGTCACAATAAACTGGAAAATTCTTAAAGAGATGGGAATACCAGACCACCTGAACTGTCTCTTGAGAAACCTGTAAGCAGGTCAGGAAGCAACAGTTAGAACTGGACATGGAACAACAGACTGGTTCCAAATAGGAAAAGGAGTGCATCAAGGCTGTATACTATCACCCTGCTTATTTAACTTATGTGCAGAGTACATCATGAGAAACACTGGGCTGAATGAAGCACAAGCTGTAATCAAGATTGCCAGGAGAAATAGTAATAAGTTCAGATATGCAGATGACACCACCCTTATGGCAGAAAGTGAAGAAGAACTAAAGAGACTCTTGATGAAAGTGAAAGAGGAGAGTGAAAAAGTAGGCTTAAAGCTCAACATTCAGAAAACTAAGATCATGGCATCTGATCCCATTACTTCATGGCAAAGAGATGGGGAAACAGTGGAAACAGTGGCTGACTTAATTTTTTTGGACTCCAAAATCACTGCAGATGGTGACTGCAGCCATGAAATTAAAAGATGCTTACTCCTTGGAAGGAAAGTTATGACCGAACTAGACAGCATATTGAAAAGTAGAGACACTACTTTGCCAACAAAAGTTCGTCTAGTCATGTATGGATGTGAGAGTAGGACTATCAAGCGGGCTGAGTGCAGAAGAATTAATGATTTTGAACTGTGGTGTTGGAGAAGACCCTTGAGAGTCCCATGGACTGCAAGGATATCCAACCAGTCCATCCTAAGGGAAATTGGTCCTGGGTGTTCATTGGAAGGACTGATGTTGAAGCTGAAACTCCAGTATTTTGACCACCTGATAAGAAAAGCTGACTCATTTGAAAAGACCTTGATGTTGGTAAAAATTGAAGGCAGGAGGAGAAGGGGACAACAGAGGATGAGATGGTTAGATGGCATTACCGACTCAATGAACATGAGTTTGGGTAAACTCTGGGAGCTGGTGATGGACAAGGAGGCCTGGCATGCCTCACTCCATGAGGTCACAAAGAGTTGAACGTGACTGAGCAACTGAACTGAACTGACAACTAAATGATGGTGGGTGTAAGGGTAGCTGGATCTTTATGAATTCCAGATTACGTTTTTTTTTTTTTTTGGTGAAGTGATATAATATTAACTATAATTAGACCACAATATGGGTTTCCCAGGTGGTGCTAATGGTAAAGAACCTACCTGACAATGCAGGGGATAAGAGATGCAGATTTGATCCTGGAAAATACTCTGGAGAAGGGCATGGTTTCCCACTCTAGTATTCTTGCATGGAAAAATCCCATGGATAGAGAAGCATGGCTGGCTACAGTCCATAGTATCTCAAAGAGTCAGACCCGACTGAAGTGAGTTAGCATGCATTCATGCACAGACTACAATACATTGAAGAGTTGTATGGAATCCCTATAGGAACTACAAGAAAAAGGAAAGCTGTATGGTAAAAAATTATTAAAAAAATAAAATAAAATCTCTAAAAACATTTTAAGTACTCTAGAAGGCCATAAATAGGAAAAAGAAAATCAAGAAAAGACATGAACAGAAAAATAATAAAAATAATATGCAAAGATTCGTGTGATAAAAATTACATGAACTGATAATGCACTAGTACACACTTTAATTAAGAGGCAGACTTTCTCAAAATGCATTAAAAAAGAAACTGAAGCACACAGCAGCCATGAAAAGATACATTTTAAGTATAAAGATACAGTTCAACTCTGACACAAATCACAGGAAGATCCTCTAGGACCCACCTCCCAGAGTAATGGAAATAAAAACAAAAATAAACAAATGGGACATAATTAAACTTAAAAGCTTTTGCACAACAAAGGAAACTATAAGCAAGGTGAAAAGGCAGCCTTCAGAATGGGAGAAAATACTATCAATTGAAACAACTGACAAAGAATTACTCTCCAAAATGTATAAGTAGCTCATTCAGCTCAATATCAGAAAAATGAAAGACTAAATTAAAAAGTGGGCCAAAGAATTAAACAGAAATTTCTCTAAAGCAGACATACAGATGGTTAATAAACACATGAAAAGATGCTCAGCATCACTCATTATCAGAGAAATGCAAATCAAAACCACAATGAGATACCAGCTCACACCAGTCAGAATGGCTGCCATCAAAAAGTCTACAAACTCTGATTCAAATGAATTTTTTTTAATGCTGAGTAATATTCCATTGTGTATACGTACCACAGCTTTCTTATCCATTCGTCAGTTGATGGGCATCTAGGTTGCTTCCATGTCCTGGCTATTGTAAACAATGCAGTGATGAACATTGGGGTACACGTGGCTCTTTCAATTCTGGTTTCCTCGGTGTATATGCTCAGCAGTGGGATTGCTGGGTCATATGGCAGGTCTATTTGCAGTTTTTTAAGGAACCTCCACACTGTTTTCCATAGTGGCTGTACTAGTTTGCAATCCCACCAACAGTGTAAGAGAGTTCCCTTTTCTCCACATCCTCTCCAGCATTTATTACTTGTATTTCAATCAGTTCTATTCAGGTGGATGGAACTGGAGCCCATTATCCAGAGCAAGGTAAGCCAGAAGGGAAAACAACAATACAGTATACTAATGCATATATATGGAATTTAGAAAGACAGTAACGAGAACCCAGCATGGGAGACAGCAAAAGGAACGCAGATGTATAGAACAGACTCGTGGACTCTGTGGATAAGGGCAAGGGTGGGATGATATGGGAGAATGGCATTGAAACATGTTAATTATCATATGTGTAATCAATCGCCAGCCCAGGATTGATGCTTGGGGCTGGTGCATCGAGATTTCCCGGGGGAAGGGAGGAGGGAGGGAGGAGGGAGGGGGGTTCTGGAGGGGGAGCATATGTAAACCCATGGCGATATCATGTCATTGTATGGCAAAACTAATTAAAAAAGAAAAAAAAAGTCTACAAACAATAAATGCTGAAGAGGGTGTGGTGAAAATGGAACCCTCTTACACTGTTGGTGGGAATGCAAGCTAGTACAGCCACTATGGAGAATATGTGGAGATTCCTTAAAAAATTGGAAATAGAACTACCATACAACCCAGCAATCCCACTGGCTAGGCATACACACTAAGGAAGCCAGAACTGAAAGAGACACGTGTACCCCAATGTTCACTGCAGCACTATTTACAATAGCCAGGACACAGAAGCAACCTAGATGTACTTCAGCAGACGAATGGATAAGTAAGTTGGGTACATATACACAATGGAATATTACTCAGCTATAAAAAAAAAAACACATTTTAGTCAGTTTTAATGAGGTGGTTGAAACTGGAGCCTATTATACAAAGTGAAGCAAGTCAGAAACAGAAATACCAATACAGTATATTAATGCATATATATGGAATTTAGAAACACAGAAACAACGACCCTAAATCCAAGACAGCAAAAGAGACACAGATGTAAAGAACAGACTTCTGGACTATGTGAGAGAAGACGAGGATGGGATGATTTGAGAGAATATCATTGAAACATGTATATTACCATATATGACCAGTGCAAGTTCAATGCAGGAAGCAGGGCAATCAAAGCCAGTGCTCTGGGATGACCCAGAGAGATGGGGTGGGGAGGGAGGTGGGAAGGGCGTTCAGGATGGGAGGACACATGTGCACCCATGGCTGATTCAGGGTGACGTATGGTAAAAATCACCACAATATTGTAAAGTAATTAGCCTCCAATTAAAATAAATTAATTTTTAAAAAAGATACAGTTCAAAGTGAAAAGCTATAAAAAGATATCTAATGAAAGAGAATAGTAGGATTATCCATATTAATATCAGATAAATAGACTTCAAGACAAAGAGTATTACCATGGATGCACTTGCTGATAATAAATGGATTTATTCACCAGGAATACAAAACATTCCATAAAGATATTTGGGCCTAATAAGAAATCTTTAAAATATATGAAATATAAATGAACAGAAAAGAGGAGAACAAGACATTTACATAATAGCAACTGAATATTTTAAGAATTTGTCATAGTTTTACAAAACTAGACCAAAATTGTGTAAGCTCATAGATGAGCTGAATGACACTTTAACCCTTTCATTTTTAATTGATATTTATAGAAGAGAGCATGCAACAATTGTAGAAAGCACATTTGTCAAATGAACATGGTACATTCACAAAGGCAGACCATGTGATTGGCCTTTAAAAACAAAATCACAGTAATTTAAAAAGTACTGATATCTAGAGGTCAAAGACAAAATAACAGGGGATAGTAGAAAATATTTTTAACTAAATGATAAGAAAGATGCAACATACAAAATGTATAGGGGAGAAAAACATAAAGCAGTGCTTTGAGGAAATCTATAGTTTCAAATATTTTTATTATTAAAAAAAACCAAGTATCAAAATGTCTATTTTAAGAAAAATAGAAAAGATTTAAAAAAACAAATTTAACTGAAAGTAAGTAAAAGGAAAAAATCATAAAGAGCAGAAACCTAAAATAGAAATCTGAAAAACAAATTTAACTGAAAGTAAAAGGCAAAAATCATAAACAGCAGAAATCTGAAATAATAAAGCAATACAGAAAATCAGTGGAAGAAAAAAATCTTCTTCCTTGAAAAGTTCGAAACAACCAATAAACACATAAATCAGTATGATCAGGAAATATGGAAAGAAAACACAAATTAACAATAACAAGAAATGCCAGAAGAAATAACACTCAGTTATTAGAGACATTAAGGGTAATAGAAAATAATATAAACAACTTTACAACAATACAATTGAAAACTTAGATAAAATGAGCAGATTCCATGAAAGGCACAGTCTACAAAGGCCACACAAGAATAAAGTGAAATTGAATTAAACGGAAATATTCCCATAAATAAAAGTCCAGTCCCAGATGGTTAACACTCAAGAATTCTACTAAACAATTACAGAAGAAATAATACCAATCCCATAAAAGAACTTTCAGAAAACAGAAAAGAAGGAAAATCTTTACAACTTATAAAGTCAACTTTAATAGAATATCAAAAAACATAAGTGGGGAGGGGCATCCTAAGAAAATAAATCTACAAACCTATAAACCTATATGAAGAAAAAAATCCTTAGCAAAATATTAACTAACTGAAATCAGAAATATATAAAAATGATGACACAGCTTGGTGAAATGGGACTTTTCTGAGCAATGCAAGGTTGGTTTAACAGCTGAAATTCTGTGTGTAATCATACTAAGTGTGGTGACTAAAACAGAGGCCAACATGACTCTTTCAATAGATATTTTTAAGAACAATCTCAAAATTCAATACTCTTTTATGGTTAAAAGAAATAAGTCTCAACAACTTAGCAACAAAACGGAATTTCCAAAACCTGATATAGGGCATTTATTTAAAAGTATATGGCTTAAAACAAGACAAAATATGTGTACTGATATCCTTTTGTGGCATCTCTTAGATTTCTGAGAAATAAGTATAAAAATGAATGTATGTTTCTGAAATCTGTGGTAGTCAACTAGCCAAATAAATGCAATTAGAAACATATCTCCAGTCTTATGTTAAAAAAATAAGAATAAACTCCTACTTGATTACGCCTCTTAAAAAACCAATGACTGTATCAAATAACCTGCTTAATTGTGAAAATATGAATACTTCCCTTAAGATCGGAAACAAATCAAGAATATCTGCTTTTACCATTTCTATGCAAGTTTGTGCTAGAAGTATTATTCAGTGAATCATAGTCAAAAAATAATGCAATGAGACATTTGGAAAGGGAAAAAGTAAAAACATTAATTGTGAACAACATGATCATCTGCACAGAAAGACCTGATCCAAAACCTATTAGACTAGAAGTGATTTTTTTAGAGTAGCAGGATACATATCCAATGTTAAATATTATATTTATATAGGCCAATACCTAACATGATAATAAAATTAAAAGCAATTCCATTTATGATAGCATCACTATATGAAATATTGAGATAAATTTAACAAAAGTTGTGGAAGATCTATGCAAGACAGTGAAAATCACAAAACACTGCCGACATAAATTAAAGAAGTTCTAAATAAATGGAGCAATATTCCATTTTATGAATTAAAAAATACTTATTCTTCAAAATAAATCCATAGATTCAATATTATCATTAATAAAATGCCTACAGCTTTTTGTAGAATTTGACGAGCAGACTATAAAAATTATACATATATACAAAAAAATGTAAACAGCCAGAACAACTGTCAAGCTGCTTATAAAACTCACATAGTAATGTCTAAAACACTGAAAGCAATTTAGTAAGGAATAGCAACTTCAGAGGATTCATACTATCTGACTTCAAGAGTTGGCAAAATTGTACAGTAATCAAGGCTAATAATAATAGTAATACTGGGATGAAAAATGGCTAATAGATCAGTGATACAGAATAACAAGCTCAGAAACAAATTCCCACTTATTTAGTCATCTGATATTTGATAAACATGCAAAAGCAATCAAATGATAGGGGGAAAATCTTTTCAGTAAATGTGCTGGAATAACTGGATATCCATAACAGGAAAAAAAAAAAAAGACTCTCAGCTCTATCTCATATCATACATTAAAATAACTCAGATCATACATTTAAACATAAAATGCAAATTAAAAAAGCTGTTGGAAAACATATAGAATGTCTGCATAATTTGAAGGTAGTCGAAATTTAAGTAGGCCACAAAAATACAAACCAAAAGAGGAAGAGGGATATATATATATATATATATACACACACACACATATTAGACTTCATTAAATCAAAAAGTTCTACTCAGTAAAGAAAAAGAAGAACATTGAGAAAATTAATAGGAAAGCAATAAACTCAGAAAGTTATCTGTAAAACATAAATCTGACATAGGACTAGTATCAAGGATATATTACAGAACATTTACACTCAATAATAAAAAGACAACCAATAAAACAAAACAGCAAAACACCTGAAAGAAACACTCCATTAAAGATTTACAAATGGTCAATTAGCACATGAAAAACTGCTCAACATTTTCAGTCAGGAGCTAAATTTAAACTAAAAACAAAATAAGATGCCACTATAAGTCTACAATGGCATCCCACTCCAATATTCTTGCCTGGAAAATCCCATGGACGGGGGGAGCCTGGTAGGCTGCAGTCCATGGGGTCGCGAAGAGTCAGAAATGACTGAGCAACTTCACTTTCACTTCTCAGTTTCATGCATTGGAGAAGGAAATGGCAACCCACTCCAGTGTTATTGCCTGGAGAATCCCAGGGACGGGGGAGCCTGGTGGGCTGCCGCCTATGGGGTCGCCCAGTCGGATACGACTAAAGCGACTTAGCAGCAGCATAAGTCTACACTGACTAAACTAACAACAGCAAAATACCAAAACATACACATCCCCAACTAGCAACACTAAATATTGGCAAAGACATAAAGAAATTGGAAAAACAAGTTAAAAAAAAATACAAAGAACCAGACAGACAAGTCTATGTTGTAGAACATTTTACAGAACCATCATTTGATAGGGTGAAATGTAGTAATTTTGAATATGAGGCAGTGACTATATACAACATTATTGTAATTTTATTTCAAATTTTATAAATATTTAGAAACTTTCCAACGAAAGTTTAAAAATAAGAGTATGAAGCCCAAGGAAACACTGTATATATACACACTGTATGTACATATATATATATATATATACTTAAAAATGTTAGTTTTATAATATGACATACACAAATTAACTCAAGTACATCATCCAGTCCATATGTATTTGCAAAAGACAAGATTACACACTGATATTGTTGATTAACTGATCCCCGTTTCTATTAGCAGTTTCATCTGATAAACACAAACTGCTATCTGTTATTAGATTCAGAAATGAAGCCATTTTATATTCTTTGAACCAGGAAGCATGTAAAAATGAATTCCTTCACTATACAGGCAAAATATGGCACATATTCAGAAGGCAGAGACTGTGGTTCATGCCTCATAAACATGCCTGGATAGAATTCTCACACAAGTGACTCAACAGCTGTGTAACCTGGGGCGTGATATTTAATGTTGCTGAACTTCAATTTCTTCATTTGTAAAATGAGGTTGATAACACTCTACAGGCATATACTGAGGAATAAACGAAATTCACTATATGTAAAACTTTAGTACAGAATATGGCATATAATATAAACTCAGTAAGTGAAGCTCTCATTTTTTTTTACTATCTAAGAAATATTTACTGATATATAATAATATGTCTGACAATGACCTGCAGCTGCATGATAGGCTCAAAAATCCAGAAAGTTCTTTATACCAGGACTCTTAGAGAGATACTTGTAATTGTCACATTATAATATCAGTATTTCAAATTTTAAACCCAAGGTAGAGAGCTGCACTAGCAAAATTAAATCCCCAAACATGGAGAATATTATGTGTATTTTACTCCATTTATTTTTATAAAATAAATCAAAAGACTATGTAAATGCTGCAGAGAAATAAGTTTGAAAGAATTCCCAAGAAATATGGATGATGCATAGTAGTCTATAGTTTACATTCATATTGTTTGAATATTTTATTTGAGCTGATATTACCTTCCGAGGTAGTTTATTTGTCTCTCCAAAATTTAAAAACGAGAGGCATGAGTGTATTAAAGAAAACAACAACAACTGCATTTTACTACCAACAGCAAATCTAAGGAGATACTACCCTTGTTGTTTAGTTGCTCAATGCCTTAAAACCAATTTATTCACATATCATGTTTTTTAATAATTCAGTGCAAAGAAATCAAAGATTACTGATTAATTTATTCTTTGATATTCTTCCACTTATTCTACTTTTCTATTGGCCCTCTGATGCAATGAATTACAATCACCTCTGGTACTCACAAGGGATTGGTTCCAGGATCATCCCTTGTACCCTTCCCATACCAAAATCCAAGGATGCTTAAGTCCCTTATATAAAAAGTCACAATCTTTTCATATAACTCACATATGACCTCTGGTATACTTGAAATCATCTCTAGATTACATATGATGCCAATACAATACAAATGCTATGTAAATAATTATAAATACAATTAAAATGTTATGTAATCACCAGCACACAGCAAATTCAAGTCTTGACTTTTGGAAGTTTCTGGAATTCTTTTCATGTATTTTTGATCCGAGGTTGCTTAAATCCAAGAATGCAGGATGCATGAATATGAAGGGACAACTGTATTGCACTTGTAACAGATTCTAGTCCAGTATGTTTAAAAATATTTTCCCATGGACTTCCCTGGTTGTCCAATGGTTAAGAATCTGCCTGTCAATGCAGGGGACATCGGTTCCATTCTTGGTCGCTGAAGATCCCAGATGCCTGGGGCAACTAATCCTGTATACCACAACTACTGAAGCCCACGGGCCTATAGCTTATGCTCCACAACAAGAGAAGTGATTCCATGGAGAAGCCCACATACCACAAGTAGAGAGCGCCCCAGCTCGGCCACAACTAAGGAGAGGCTGCACACAGCAACGAAGATGCAGCTCAGCCATAAATAAATAAATTTTAAATGCTTATAAAATATCCTACTTTTTAATAAAATTGCCTACTTTATGTCTTATTATACAATTGTAATTACTTAATTACTATATTCTAATATCTTTATAATTTAATCATTTGAATAGAAACATGAACCATATATATGCACACCAATTTTAACCTTAGCTGGAAAACATCCAAATCTACGGGAAATCCTTAAGGCAACAAAATGCTATCATTCATAACTTTCAATTCTTTCTGCATTTAAACATGGCTGAATTGACTCATACAAACTTATATATCGTTTAGTCTCTAAGTCATATCCAACTCTTCTGCAGACACTCTTGAAGTATACATGTGTCAAAAGAGGTTGAAATTCAAAAAAAGTTAAAACAATAATACAAAATATAATGACATAGCATTCATGTCACCTTTAATCACCATTAAAGGTAAAGAGCATTCTGAGATTTTATACTGTTAGAAAGGTACAATAATTGTTCAATGTCAGGCACTGTTTTAGCAAGAAAAAAACATTTTTTTTCATTTAGGTGTAATATGGAAAAACAGAATACAAAACATATAAAATAGAACAAAAATGTTATCAAATAGAAGACATGAAAGAAGAATGAGAAAGAAAAAAAAACACCCACAAAACAAACAAAAAAAAATAAAACAAAAACCAGCAATTAGGAAACATATAAAAAAGAAGAAATTAAAAAGGATCAGTATTGACAATCAATACACATTAAATAAACTCATCAGTTTAGATGAGACTGAAACTTTTAAAATTTATTAAAACGACAGCTCTATACTGTTTAAAAAAGAAATTACAAAAACATAATAACAAAGTATAAAAGAAAGTAATCAAAACAAATAAAGCAAATACTCAGGAAAACTGCTGTAATTATATTGATTTCAGAGAAAATACCGTTTGTAACGAAATGTTAGAGGCAAAATGAATAATTAATTACATAGTGATAAAAAAGAAAAGAATACTTCAATAGGGAGACATAATAATGTTCCTCCTATATCTTCCCAGTGTAAACTGAGTAAATTATAAGAAATCAACAAAAACAAACATTTAATTTGGCAATTTTAACATAGATATCTTAATATTTGGCAGAAAAACAAACAAACAAAGCTAGGATTTAGAGGATTTGGGAAAGACAAATAATGATATCCAATAAATAATTACAAAACTCTAGCCAGATCAGCTAGTGAATTAGTATTATTTGAAACAAACATAGAACATCTGCAAAAAAATGACCACACAAAAACATCACTACCCAAGAAATGATATACAAACTACATTGCAGCCAAATAACACACATTTAACTCTTCCATAACATAATGTAAAAATTTATAAATATACTTTTAAATAATTCATGGATCAAAGAAAATACCACAAAGGTACTTACTACATACCAGCACATCTGCTGGATCATCGAAAAAGCAAGAGAGTTCCAGAGAAACATCTATTTCTGCTTTATTGACTATGTCAAAGCCTTTGATTGTGTGGATCACAACAAACTGTGGAAAATTCTGAAAGAGATGGGAATACCAGACCATCTGATCTGTCTCTTGAGAAACCTATATGCAGGTCAGGAAGCAACAGTTAGAACTGGACATGGAACAACAGACTGGTTCCAAATAGGAAAAGGAATACATCAAGGCTGTATATTGTCACCCTGCTTATTTAACTTATATGCAGAGTACATCATGAGAAATGCTGGGCTGGAAGAAGCACAAGCTGGAATCAAGATTGCCGGGAGAAATAGCAATAATCTCAGATATGCAGATGACATCACCCTTATGACAGAAAGTGAAGAGGGACTAAAAAGCCTCTTGATGAAAGTGAAAGAGGAGAGTGAAAAAGTTGACTTAAGGCTCAACATTCAGAAAACTAAGATCATGGCATTTGGTCCCATAACTTCATGGCAAATAGATGGGTAAACAGTGGAAACAGTGTCAAACTTTATTTTGGGGGCTCCAAAATTACTGCAGATGGTAACTGGAAACATGAAATTAAAAGACACTTACTCCTTGGAAGGAAAGTTATGACCAACTTAGATAGCATACTGAAAAGCAGAGACATTACTTTGTCAACAAAGATCTATCTATTTAAGGCTATGGTTTTTCCCGTAGTCATGTATGGATATGAGAGTTGGACGGTGAAGAAAGCTGAGCACCGAAGAATTGATGCTTTTGAACTGTGGTGTTTGAGAAGACTCTTGAGAGTCCCTCAGACTGCAAGAAGATCCACCCAATCCATCCTAAAGGAGATCAGTCCTGGGTGTTCACTGGAAGGACTGATGTTGAAGCTGAAACTCCAATACTTTGGCCACCTCATGCGAAGAATTGACTCATTGGAAAAGACCCTGATGCTGGGAAGGATTAGGGGCAGGAGGAGAAGGGGACAACAGAGGATGAGATGGCTGCATGGCATCACTGAATCGATGGACATGGGTATGGGTAGACTCCAGGAACTGGTGATGGACAGGGAGGCCTGGCATGCTGCGGTTCATGGGGTCGCAAAGAGTCGGAC
Source organism: Antilocapra americana (assembly GCA_007570785.1). Taxonomy (NCBI): domain Eukaryota; kingdom Metazoa; phylum Chordata; class Mammalia; order Artiodactyla; family Antilocapridae; genus Antilocapra; species Antilocapra americana. The sequence goes on along the minus strand of ML664161.1, from coordinate 10,073,934 downwards.
ATGACTGAGCGACTGAACTGAACTGAATTAGCAAACATAGAGATCTCAAATAGTAGCAAGAACACTACATGTTTTCTAGGATACACCTACAACAGTATTTAGAGGAATATTCCTAAGCTTAAATGCATATATTGGAAAAGAAGAAAGATTTTAAAAAACCAAGCAATAAATGCTGGAGAGGATGTGGAGAAAAGGGAACTCTCTTACACTGTTGGTGGGAATGCAAACTAGTACAGCCACTATGGAAAACAGTGTGGAGATTCCTTAAAAAACTGCAAATAGACCTGCCATATGACCCAGCAATCCCACTGCTGGGCATATACACCGAGGAAACCAGAATTGAAAGAGCCACGTGTACCCCAATGTTCATCACTGCATTGTTTACAATAGCCAGGACATGGAAGCAACCTAGATGCCCATCAACTGACGAATGGATAAGAAAGCTGTGGTATATATACACAATGGAATATTACTCAGCATTAAAAAAACATTCATTTGAATCAGTTCTACTCAGATGGACGAAACTGGAGCCCATTATCCAGAGTGAAGTAAGCCAGAAGCAAAAACAATACAGTATATTAACGCATATATATGGAATTTAGAAAGACGATAATGAGAACCCAGCATGAGAGACAGCAAAAGGAACACAGATGTATAGAACAGACTCGTGGACTCTGTGGATGAGGGAAATGGTGGGATGATATGGGAGAATGGCATTGGAACATGTTAATTATCATATGTGTAATCAATCGCCAGCTCAGGATTGATGCTCAGGGCTGGTGCACTGAGATTTTCCCGGGGGAGGGAGTCGGAAGGGAGGAGGGAGGGGGGTTCTGGAGGGGGAGCATATGTAAACCCATGGCGGTATCATGTCATTGTATGGCAAAACTAATAAAAAAAAAAAAGCAAAAGTCCAACTTAAGACATTGGAAATTAAATTTGAAATAATTAAAAAAGAAGGAAGATTAAAAAAACTAAGTAAAAGTCTAACTTGAGACATTAGAAATTAAAATTTGAAATCATTAAAAAGAAGGAAATTCTATTTGAACAAAAATTAATGAACTATGCAAATTAGTTATACTAGGATAAATCAGGCAAAAGTTGATTTATGTGAAAAGAAACTGAGAAAACAGAAACTCCAAAACTAAAGAGGACTGTATTGCCCAGGTATGCATCTTAAGCAGGAGACAGTCATTCATGAGCACTAAAGGATAAAATAGTAAAGGACAGTTAGCATTATACTCTTGCTTCTTTCCTGCCATTGCCTTGAACCAAATAATGCCTGTTCTGAGAGCTGCAGTGACTCAGAGCTCTTGTTCAGTATCTAAGAAGTACATCTGAGTGATAAAAAGCCTGTGTATCTGAAGGAATAAAAAACAGAAGAAGCACTAACGAGATTTATGAAGTCTTTTCTCCACAACTTTTACTCCAAATCCCTAACTGATAATTACAATATAAAATTCTTAGTTTTTGTACACCATGAGCCCCTTTGACAGTCTGCTGAAACCTATAAAACTCATCTCAAAATATCCATTAACATAGCATTACAAAGAAATTAAATCGAAATTCAACCATCAAAATATTTTTTTTGTATTTATGGTACAGCATTATGTGTGCTTTTGAAAAAATAAAGCATTAATTGTGATAGCAACAAGACTAGAACTTACTGTAATTTCAAAATAATAGTAAGCATTAGTAATACTTGAGATATTTATCTCTAAGTGGCATGAAAACATTTGTGGGAGTCATTGAAAACATCTGAGATATGTACTGTGATAATATCTATTAACATGTTCATTATTTAAAGAAATATTAAAATTCAGTTAGATAAGAGTGAAAATAAAAATCAGATTTTGTTTCATATATTCTGACGCTTTCCCCTAATGCTGCTTCTCCTCAGGGTCAAAGAGAGAGGCTTTGATCCTAGGATTTGTCTTCTGATACAAGATAGACTTTCTATGATTTTGTTTTCTTTGGGCCTCACTCTATTGTCTATGGGGCTCTTCTTTCCTGGTGGCTCAGAGGGTAAGCAATGTGCTCGCAATGCGGGAGACCCGGGTTCAGTTCCTGAGTAGGGAAGGTTCCCTGGAGTAGGAAATGGCAACCACTCCAGTAGGCTTGCCTGGAGAATTCTGCGGACAGAGGAGCCTGGCAGGCTACAGTCCACAGCGTGGCAAAGACTTGGACACTACTTAGCGACTGACACTATGGTTCACCCACTCCCCTTCACTGCCTGGCTCCCTGGGGCTAACAGGGGCTATCATCTAAGATATCATAAGGATTATCTGAGAGAGTAGGCAGCATGCTCAAGGGAAAAGAAATGGAGGAAGAGAGAGGAAGAAGAGAAGAGTGATTAACCCCTGACCACTCTATCTAGGGATTCAAAATACCAAGGGATTTATAATTTTTTTAAATTGAAATCCCTATGTAATATTGTGAAGCAGCAGAAAAATATTCCTATAATTCACTTAGAAAGTAAAAAGCTATATCCAGGAAAATTTTGATAATGCATAGAGATGGAGGGGATAGTGTTAGGAATACAAATGATTAGATTACCAAAACCAGAAGACACAGGTAGATCTACACTGAGGGGAAAAAATCAAGTATATTAATATTAAAACATTTGTATTGCATGACAAATTAGTAATTTCAAAAGTACTTTGAAATTACTTCAAAAGAAATGAGTTCCTCTTCAGACTTTATATACAAGAGAAATGGGGGCATATTAAAGTTTAATTGTAAAAAGTGAAAATATAAAAGCACTAGTAATGTATACAGATTAGTATAATCTAAGAGTGAAGAGGTCTCCATATATGCCATCAGAATTGAAAATAACACATAAAGGACCACTTTATTTGATTACACACATGTGAAGAAAACAAACTCTACCACAAACAAAAGCGGACAACCAATTACAATTTAGAAATAGTGGAGAGGTTCTGGAAAACAAAGTCACTATGTGTAAATTGGTACAAAAGCGATAAAAGATGTCAGCAATTCATGAAACACAAAAATTTTTTATTTTAATAATATCATAGAAATGAAAATTAAAGTACCAACGAAATGCAATTTTGTCACTTATCAAAGTGCCAAAGTTTTTTTAAATGAAAATGTTCATGCTATTAAGGGTATGATGAGATGGGTACTTTCACACTCTGCTGGTGAGAATGTAAACTGACATAATAATATTCCTGGAGAGAAATTTGGGAATGTCTTTCAAAGAACCTTAAAACCTTCATATACTTTAAGTGAGCAATTCAACATCTAAGTAATTATCTTTATAAGTTTTCTAAAATGTGTAACAATTATCATCACATTAATATTTAAGTAAATAAAATACTGGATTCACAAAGTACCCAACAATACAAGTAATATATCATGATACATCTATATAAAAATGTTTTATCCAAAAACTTACTTAATTTAAAGAATATGTAGAAATTTAGGAAAATATGCACTCCCCATATATTTAAGTTAAATGAATAAGGCAAAATGTAGAAATTTATTTAAAATTTGAAAAACAAAAAACTAATATCTTACTAAGAAGGTCAGAAGAAAACAGACTAAATTGATAACAGTTCATAGCTCTGCGTAATAGTTTATATGTAATATTTTAAAAACATTTTCCATGATGATTCATATTACATTATAGTCAGAAAAATAATAAATGCTATTTTAAATAGTAGGTACGTTCTACAAATATTTCAGTAGCTGTTATGAATCATCACTGGAAAATAGTAATTCTGGAAAAAAATAAAATTCTGTGTACAAAACGTCTCTAAAATAGCAAATACTTAGAGCATAATCATTTCATCATTGGCAGCATGGATTCTGGAGCTGGACTGCCTTGGTTTGAACACCAGCTTTTTCTGTCTTAATTTCCTCATCTGAGAAATCAGAATATTACCACTAGACTAATAATTAATAACACAAAGATCTACCTCCAGGCATGTTGGTGGAGATTTCAATGAGTTAATACATGTTAAGTATTTATGAGTACCTGTCACAATAAGCAGAGTATAACGGCTTGTGTACACCACACACACACACACACAGTCTCACTGTGCTCATGAAACACTAACTACTTAAATACCCGATCGATTTTATTTTACTTCTAGTGATGAACAAATTTACTAAACATTTTAGAATTTTGTTGCAGCTTAGTTTCAAAGACTCTGCAGTTACTAAATTCAAGTAACATTTACTGAAAGAGCTTAGAGACCTAGATAAGTAATTGACTAATTAAGTTGAATAATTAAAAAGCTAGAACTATCACCTAGCCAAATTATCCAGAGATTTCCTATTGATAAATTAGAAAATTTACTACATTTACTACCAATCTAATCAGACTAAATCCTGTTGAATCCTTGATTGGGTAATTATGTAATGAGACATGGAAAGTAATTGCTATAAATCTGTCTTACTATCTATCCAGACCCCATGAGTAACATCTTGGACCTATTCTTCTTATATTTTCCATTGGTTTATTCAGATCTGAACACATATGTGCAGAGCATCACCAATATAACAGGTTCATTTTAAAAATATTTCAAAACTAGAGAAAGGAAAGTGAACTTTATTTTCACATTTTCTGTTCAGTGAAAGTTAAATATTAATTTCAAATAGAAACCCATCATTCATTTCTTTTCCAAGAAGTCATGCATTATCTATCACTTCAATATCATTCATCTGATTCTGAGTTTGCAAATCCATAACACAATATCCAATCTGTGGTCAGCCCCAGGATTCATGTGCTTTGCACATTTCGTTTGCACAAATGAAAAAAAGAAAATAATAGAGGGTCAGAGGAGTTGCCTAAACTCTCACAAATATGTGACAGCACTAGAATATACTCCAATCCCTCTGAAGCAAATCTGGCAACTTTTCAACTGTCTTATGTAAGAAATACCCTACAAATTGTCCATTACTTTACATATTCAGGTCAGATTCTTTCCAGTTTTCTTCAATGACAGTTGCAAATCTCTATCACTGTCTGCAAGGAGACCTACTTGACTCCAATTCTTCTCACTTTTATAACATCTTTTTCTACTTCACACATATGCACATCTTTAAAAGATAAAGATGATTGTGTGCTTACTCCCTCAATCGTAAGCCCTTTTTCAAACCATATCAAATCTTCTTCTTTTGGAGGACAGCTGATTTTTCTTCCCTGTCCCAGATAATTTTGATGGTTCCTCCCCCATCCCCTTTCCATCCTCTGTGGTCTTGACTAGGCTGTCAAGCCTGTTCCCCAACCCCACCTTTGTCTGTAATGCCCCACCTTTTTTTCTGGCACATGGCCAGGAAAATTCAAGCACAGAACTTCTCTGGATTGATATTTCAACAATGTGAGCAGAAAAATCTTTTCCCTAGAGGTTGCTAAAATGGAAGGAGTGGAATCTGCACCTCTCAGAGACCACCAAACAATGACACACAAAAAAGCCTGTGTGCAGAATTAAAGCAGCACCACGAAGGACCATGATTGGCACAGGTACAATGACTTTGACCCTCTGGATCTAACTTTATGGAAGTCAGTTCCAGCCCTGATTCCCACAAGGATGAGAATCAATCAATTGCCTTTTTGCTTGTGATATTTGGGGTTGGTATTTTAAAGTATGTATCATTTCTATCTCCTCCCTCTTCCACGTCCTCTCTGCCTCCCTCTTATATTTTCTTACTTCCTTCGTCTTTCCTTTCTTCCTTCTCTAGCTTCTCTCACTCTCCTCTCAAGTAATCAATATTTATGAGGCACTGGAGGCAGAGAACTACACTCATAAAATATCATAACACCATGCCAACTTCACTAATTTCTCAGAGAAGAAAATGACTCTCTTCCTCCCTTTCATCCCATTAGCTGGAATGGACACCAATTCTTTTAAAGCACAAGGCTTGTTTACTTAATAAATGGATCCAATTAACTGATTTCTAACAACATTTACCAGTTGATCTCTTTTAGAAACTGTTCCAGATGCAAAGATTAAAGTATTTATATCACCTTCAAATTTTACAAATCTTGCTAAGAGTAATGGGCTTAGTCAGAAAAGATAAAACATACACTTGAAGAATGATTAGTAATAATTGTTCACTAAGTAAATCAATCATTTATTAATGCATGCTACAAATATTTATTAGATTCCCACTACATCAAACATCATGTAAGGATCTGGGGATTCAGTGCTTCCTCCCCAAAGGTTTGCTCTAATGAGTCAGACTTGTAAGCAAAAAAATCACATATCATATGAGATATTTTGCTTTTGATCAGCTGATTCTAATTCATACACACTGTTGGCAAGTTGGAAATAAAAATAATAACTCTACATATAAATGGCAGGTAAGAGAGTTGAGTAATCAAATGCTAAGTAATATATAATGTATGTATGTATGTGTTTGTGTATGTATATATATACTTGCATACACACAGATTATAGTTATCTCATAAGGTTTTTGTTAATCAGGAAACAATAGAATGATTTAAGAAAACATTTAAAACATTATATACATAACTTTTTACATATATTGATAACATTGACTACATTAACACAAGTTATTGTGGTAACATTACTTTGCAACTATATTCTATTTTTCATAAATTTTAGTAATTATAGAGGTGTGACCTGAAAGTCTAAGTTAATTAGTAAAAAATTAAGTATCATTATTATTTGTTCATTTTTGGAAAACTTACTAGCCAGGTGTAACTATTTCAGTAAATTTCATTCTGTGCTTAAGATAATTTGAAAACTATTTTTAGTTTACATATAATATCAAAATATCAGAAACCATATTAACTTGCTATACTTAACTACTTCTACCATTTCATGAGAACATATAATAAAAAATACATATATTTTATGTTTAAAATAACCAGGGAAAATTGTGGCTATCATTGTGTGTGTATGTGTATATACATACATATATATATATATATATGTCTCAAATTACATCATAATGACTTCTAAAATATTAACAAGATGATTTCTTGTTTTTCTGTTCTGTTCTTACATTTCATTTAAACGCTGCATATTTGTATGTGCAGTAATTTACATACATGTGTGTATGCATGTGTCTGAATCTGTATCATCTATGTGTATGCCTAACTGTACATATCTATAAATGCATAAGCATTTTTAAGAAATGGATTGGAATTAAGTTTTTAGGATGATATAGCATTTCACAGAGTACATGGCATATTTGCCATGCAAGAATTCCAAAACAATTTGTTCAATCAGTTACTGATTCAGGTTTATTTAATTTGTTTTCAAGTAAAAGAAAGATGATTTCTTTTGTTAAGTACTAAAGATTCTATCTCATCCTAGCTAACGGTGGTTCTAAAACTCTGAAAGAAGACAAGCTAAACTTGAACAGAAAAAAATGATGAAGGAGGAGGAGGGAAATTCAGAGAGAAGAAGGAGGAGAAGAAAAATTATACGCAGGACTATAAACTTCACTAGAGACCCGGCCTAGTTAACCATATATTTTTTTACTTCCTTTATTTTGTTCTAGGTTTGAGGCTAATAGCGGCACTCTTTCTGCCACTCCTGGAAGAAATTTTATAAGCAAAAGGCAGCCCTGTGCCAAATTACTGCAGAGACCAACATTCTTAATTTTCACAGGTAGGAGATTCCCCACCTTGTTAAAGGCAGCCCTCTGTTATTAGCCTGCTAGCTTCCTGGCAGCTGCAGAGCACACAGCAGGTTTCTCCTCCTGACCAGTAAGAACATGCTGAGAAGCTGACTTAAGGATATTTCTTTGGGGACCGAAAGTAAAAGCACACATTTAAAGTAGATGAGGAATCACTGCCCAATGCAAAGAGAAATCCATTGTTTTATTATATAATACTCCCATTAACAGACCATTGGCAGTGGGCAAACTGAAGTGGAGGGGTGAGAGGGAGTTTTCTGGAAGAGACTCTGTTGGATCACTATCTGCGAGGAGTCATACTCGAGATTCAAATTCCTTAAGTGGCAATTATTTCACTAAAGTTTATAATTTTTCTTTTCTTCCTGGTATTCAAGGTGTATATTTGAAGGTCAAAACAGAGAAAGTTGAATTCATTATAAGCATCTTTTCTGCAAATCAGAATTTACAGAACTTCAAAGCTCATTTTCACAGTGGGGAAACCATCCCTCCTTTTAACCCAATGGTCAACATTCAAATGAACAGAGAAAACAATTTCTTTGAAGTTTTGTGTCATTATTCTAGGAAGGCCTGCTATGCTTTCCAGGATAATAAAGATTCTCAATTTTCAGTAATTATAAATACAGCTTTTCAGTATTTCTTTTACTTTGTAATAGTTTAAATTCACCAACTTAGAGATAGCATTTACATTTTTCATAGATCTTAATATTAGGAAGGATACTGGACCATAAATGGATTTCTATTGTGTGCTTACTGACTCTGATTATCAGAGGTTTAGGCTTCTCATTAAATGAAAAATTTCCTATACTGTACACTTGAAAGTAAGCTTTACATAGAACTGGAAAATTTGCTTCCTCGATAGATCTGTCTTTTGTGAAATAAATACTGATCTCTGAAATACTGCATTCTTGATGGAATTTACAATCCAACACTGTTTAACTATTCATGATGAGAGATACATCAACCCAAAAGATTTCTGAGAGGACAGATAAAAACAACTTGCTATCTTATTTTGGTCAAAAACTCAAGAGTTAAATAAAAGTAACAACAGAGCATAAATAACAGATTTTTTAAAAGTTGATAATTGAAAAATGCTGAGAAAAAGATACCGCAGGCATAGTAATTAAATGCTCTAAGAACTTTTATCCCTGTGACATTTTTGTGTTCACACTGAAATACATAGAAATAGTTCTAGGTAGGACTATTTCTTTATTAATAATAATAAGAGAGAAAAATATTAATTTTCAGGAAAAAATATTAAATAGAGGATGAGTTTAATAAGTCCAAGGAGGCTGGCAATATTAATAAATTCCTTCTACCCAAGGCACAATGCTAGATACTGGCAGTTCCTCAAGGTTAACTCAAATACAATTTGCTAAAAGAAGCTATTTTCCATTTAACTGTTTAATATAATTCCTAACTACAAATTTTACTCTTGAAACATTCTTTCTGGATAAATAACATAATTCCCCATATGGCTCACCTATACACTTTCTGTATACGTCAAGACGTAAGGAGGTAAAACAATGGAGTCATTCATAAAGGCATAATGAAAAGGATGAAATAACAGAGAAGATAGGGAAGACTTGTTTCTTTGTTGGAAAAAAGGAAGAAGAAAGAAAGAGACAGTTTTAAAGCTTATGGTCAAATTTTAAGATACATTACCACTGGGCACACTAAGAAGCTAAGCATTTTCAAATTTATCTTACAGTGTAAATGTAACCAGCATCCTGTGTCTGTGCTTAGGGACTGAGAATACAGGGTTCTTTATTTTGGATCTAATTATCTTTTCTTAAGAGAAGGATAGCATGTTCCCCAAGTCCCTAAATTCTATGATAGCTCCACAGTTGTTCTAAATATTTTACTTCTGGTGAGTTTTATATTAACCCCATTAACTTCTGCATTAACAATCAGATCTGAATTTCTGAAAGCTGGAATTCATTATCTTCTTTCTTGGAATGTCAATACTGCTAAAATTTGCAAACCTGCCTGCTTCAGCAAAGTTCAGGTTCATGATCTCTAAGCAATCATAAACCTATCTATTTAGACCAGAAATTTCTCTAGTGCACAGGAATAGCAAGTATCATAGACACAAGTTGAGAAACATTAAATGTGTTTATTCTCAACACCTAAGTGCCAAAAAGCAGCATAAAAACAATGTCATTACAAGCCCAGTAGAAGGACAAAATCATATGCGTTGAAATTCTGCCTTTAATAAACTTTAAACACATTCTCTAACATCTTTGCTGAAGGTTGATGATGTCTCTCCAAAATTTATATGTTGGAATCCTAACCCCCAATATCTCAGAAAGTGACCTACAGCAAAAGCAACAGGGAATTTGCAGATGTAATTAAAATGAAGTCATACTACAGTAGGTTGGGCTCCTAACCCAATATGACTTGTGTCCATATAAGGACTTGCGTCCTTATGGCTCAGACAGTAAAGAATCTGCCTGCAATGTGGGAGACTTGGGTTTGATCCCTGGGTTGGGAAGACCCCCTGTAGGAGGGCATGGCAATCCATTCCAGTATTTTCGCCTGGAGAATCCCCATGGACAGAGGAGCCTGGCAGGGTTAAAGTCCACGGGGTTGCAAAGAGTCGGACATGACTGAGCGACTAAACACAGGCACAAGTCCTTATAAGCAAGGGAATTTTAAACAGATACAAGGAGAACGCCTTGAACACAAAGGCAGAGACCAGGGTGATATACCTGTAAGCCAAGAAACACCAAAGTTTGCCAGTAAAACACCAAAAGCTGGGTAAGAGGCATGATTCTTTCTCACAGCCCTCAGAGGCATTCAACCCTGCTGACACCTTGATCTAGGACTTCAGGACTGTGAAACAATAAACTCCTGTTGTTTAAGCCATTTAGTTTGTGATAACTTGTTATGGCACCCTAGCTAACAAGTACATCTATAATACGTTTTAATCTTAGTAACTGATTTTGAACTACTATTAACTTATTGTGAATTTTTGTCTCTTTGTCATCTGTTTCCTTCACAATTTCTGTCACCTGCACTGCATTAAAGTCATTTCCTAGAAATTACCTTTATTTCCTCGAGGATGATCTGAACCAACAGAAGTATCCCAGAGTTTAATGTCTTCCTCCAGTAAATTACTAAAATGACAAAGGCTTCTACTGTATTCTTTTTTTCCTGGAAAGCAACTTCCTCTTTCACTTGATTTTTTTCCTAGAAAAACATTAGAATTCTTCTTTGCTGAGACTACAAAAGCAATTATGAGTTAAAGACTCAATGCAGATTTCACCTTTGCTATATGTTATGTCAAAGTTGCCTCTTACAACCTATTCTGTCAGAAGCGCATTTACCTATAGAATCAGCAGTGTTTATTATCCAAGAGTGAATTCTACTGAAGCCTGGCCTGAAGGTATAAAGATGAATAAACAAAGGTCTTAACCATTAAGAAGTTTATAATCTTCCATGGGAAACTGACAGATACATAAACAACTAATCAGAATATCGGCTTTCCAGGTGGCTCAGTGGTAAAGAATCTGTCTCCCAATGCAGGAGATGCGGCTTCTATCCTTGCATTGGGAAGATTTCCTGGAGAAGGAAATGGCAACCCACTCTGGAGCCTTGTAGGCTACAGTCCATGGGATTGCAGAAGAATCAGACACGACTTAATGACTAAACAACAACAACAACAAAAATCAGAATATACTGAGTTGTGTGCTGCAAAAATCTGTAATTAACATGTTATTGACTCCTTACTATCTTCTATACTGTTATACAGAGAAGGAAATGGCAACCCACTCCAGTATTCTTGCCTTGAAAATTCCATGGATGTAGGAGCCTGGTAGGCTACAGTCCATAGGATTGCAAAGAGTAAGACACGACTGAGCAAATTCACTTCTTCACTTCTTCAGAGTCTTACTGGTCGCTCAGATGGTATACAATCTGCCTGTAATGCAGGAGGCCTGGGTTCTACCCCTGGGTCGGGAAGATTTCCTGGAAAAGGGAATGGCAATCCACTCCAGTATTCCTGCCTGGGAAATCCCATGGACAGAGGAGCCTGGTGGGCTATAGTCCACGGGGTCGCAATCAGCTGGACACGACTGAGCAACGAACACACAACACATACTGTTTTAGGCACTTAAAAGCTAGAAGTGTTATCTTATTTAATACTATGAACAGGTTCAGGAGATGACTACTATCATTACTAACAGCTTACAGGTAAGCAGCAGAAAAAACAAGGAAATTTATCAAAACCACACGGCTGAAGAATGCAGACCCAGATTCAGCCAAACAAATCCATGATTTTAGTCCCTATACTACAAGTTCTATGTGTTGGGGGGAGGGGTCAGGGAAGCATAATGCATAACAAAAATATGCATTTAAGCTGAGCCATGGATAAACCTAATGAAGAGATAGAGAGATAGCTATATCTACCAAGGAAAAATTTCCAGAAAAATAATGCAAAACACAGGCAATCAGAGGCAGTTCGGTATGGATGGAGCTAATGATAGACAAGGAAATAAGGGCAACTGAAGAGTTGGGAGAGGAGATCGAAGACAGAGTGTGGAGCAGACTGAATGCCATACAAAGCAGATTACTCTGTAAGCAAACAGGAGTTCTTATCAGGTTTTGATTGTATGAGAGATACAGCCACGTCCACGCTTTAGATGCAGCCCTGGTGGCCTATAGAAGAGGACAAGTCAGTTCTAAAGGTGAATCTGTCCAAACAACACAGGTGTCTAATGACTACTCTCAAATCGGTTTATAATATATCTATATACGTAGGAATAATTATATAATAAATATATCTGTAATTAATATGTAATTATAATAAATACATATTTAAAGAAAGAGGCAAAAGGGTTAAAAAATTTACAGCAGGTGAACTTGGATAAAATGCATATAGGTGTCTTTTGCACTATTTTTATTTTGTAAATTTCCTTAAGTTTGAAATTATTTCTAAATAAAAAGCATTTAAAAACAGAATTCAGAGTGGTGGCTGAAGGATCAAAGAGTATGGAGGATAGGGAGAAATCACTTAAGCCGTTTTACTTTGGAGTAATAAGGACAATCTAGAATAAGATGGAGGTTGTGACTGCACAACACTGTGGATGTACTAAATGCTATTGGTTCTTTTTAAGTTTTCAAATATATATAAATACCAACAGTTTGAGGACTTAATTTTGCATTATAGACATCCCCCAAATGCCAGTTTCAATCCAACTACCCTAGGAATATTCTCTTGAATCTTTTAAAGTTATGGGTACAAGTGCCACAAGTCAAGAAGCATTTTTAAGTGATAAAGACTAATCAGCCAAGCAAACATATCACAGCCTATGTAATAGAACTGCTTTCCCAGGAACCATTAGAGTAGAGGAGACAACCATCACTGTAAGTGGAAGTAGAACTATTAATAGTTAACAACACAGAAGGGTACTGCTGTGTTTTAGTGACCAAATGCCCAGTTGGAAATTGACAAAGTTGCTCTCTTTAAAGACATGTTTCAGTAACTATTTTAAAGGTATATTATCTACTGTAATGTCAAGGATAAATTACTGAAATTTTGTGGAAAATATATCCAAACCAGCAACACGTAGAAAGCCACAGATGATTACAATTTAAAGCTTTCAAATATAAATAGTATATTATTTAATATAGTAGTAGTATTTTTTGATACCACCTTTATTTCTTTTGAATGCTTGATCTCACCCAAGCCTACTAACCTTATGATAGATACAGAACAAATATTATAAAACATCTTTCAGATGAAGACCACACATTTAGTAGCTATGGAATAAAGAGTAGCTCTATCGTAACCTAGTCAGATCAGTTCCTCAATTCCAGAACTCACAGTGAATTTCCCTTTATATACTTTTAATTGAACTGCGGTGGATAACATTTAGAACAAGTTTTATTTCCAATGTTTTCAACCATAATATGAAGCTGCCCTGACTGAACTCACTTATTACAGATGCACTACACACCACAGTTAACTATAGTTAACATACTGTATTGTATTCCTGAAGGTTGCTGAGAGTAAATTTTTAATTTTCTCATCACACATGAAATTATCTAAGAAGAAGGAGTTAACTAACCTTATTATGACAATCACTGTGCAACATATGTATATCAAGTCTTCATGCTGTACACCTTAAACTTTCTTATGTATCAATTACATGTCCACAAAGCTGGAAAAAAGAAATAGAAAGGAGGATTCTGAGGCCCAAAGTGATGGTGGAGCCAACAGATGAAAGAAGCCTGGATGCCTATATGAGTGCATGGAGCAGACCCCTCACCGGCCCATACTGAATGGGAATGCGAAATAAATCTTTATTGAATGAAACCATAACTGTGACCTATGAAGCTATTACTAAACCATAACTATGAGCCAGGAGCAGACTAGGTGCTTTCACTTATCTAATTTATCCCACTTACGTAAATGATGAAGTCATTATAACACGCAGCACATGGATTAAAAACAGTGGCAAAGATAGCTATACTTACTCACGGCAAAAACATTAATAGATGGTTACTCTTACACATTTTTTATGGAAGCATTAATTTTCATAATATTTCTGAAATCAAAGTTTAACCAATTTGTACTACAATTTGACCAATTCCACTAAAAGTTTAAAACAATCACCTTATCTTTTGACCCACTAATTCTACTACCAAGAATCTATTATCAGAAATGCCAAAGATGTACATAAAGATAAATAAAAGTATCCATTACAGCACACTAGAATTAAGAAAAAATTCAAACAACCTAAATAACAGTATGCATATATTTAAAATAATTCTAATATAGCCATTTGCCGAAATATTATGCACCCATTAAAAATCATGTGTTCCAAGAACAGTTAATAATGCAGGAAAATGCTTACAAATACATTTATGTGACATATGCTAGATATAAAATAATTAAAATTGTTAAAAACATGAATTCAAACAAGATAAAAATGAAATAAACCAACACACTAATATTAATTATCTCTACATGATGAGGTTAAAAATAGATTTTTATTTTATCCTCTATATGTCTCTATTTTAAAATGTTATATAATGATCATACATTATTTTTGAATTCACAACATATGTTATAAATATAAAGAAGGCAAGGAATTATCTAATCCATTTTTGAAGTTTCCACATAAACTTGTTTAAAATTAAAAAGTGCTAGTGCTTAAATCTGTAAGTTCTATTTAATAGGAAAATTCACTTATGTGAAACAGCTCATCCCCTGATGGTGTTAGATAAATGAGGTGTTATTACAGTATTTCTAAAAGTTGTCTACCATCTGTGAGTTTATTTTTTAATTGTCTGTTGTTTTTCACATCTAAATTTAAGATTATTTTCACATATAAAGATCTATGATTAAGGTGATCTTTTTGATAGCTTGCATCCTCCTGTTTTTGATTCCACCAAAACTATTCAGCAATAAACTCCATCTCCATAATAACTGCAAAATAGTTTCTCCACTGTACAGATGAATGAAGTCAAGTCAGAAGTATATTAATATACTCAGAACACAAAACAAGACATGCCAGGACCATGCTGAAGTCTGGCTGTACTGGCTTCCAGGAGGCCATTCTACACATGCCCAACTCATGTCCATGGTATGATGCTGTAGCTAGAAACCGGCTTTCGTATAATATTTACACCAAGAAAATCCAATAGTACATTATGGTTTTTCATTTTTTATCTTTTTTTTTCCCCCAGGGAGCCAGTTTACTAACACACCACATCACGCGCACAACAATATGATTCTTCAAATGGTGCTTAATTAGCCCAGCGCCAGAAGATCATTAAGTAGTTTAAAAGGACATTAGGCTTCACAGTGTAGGGACGCGGGATTAAAATACACTGGTGTTTTCCAAGCACCCAGAAGAGTGTCACATAGCACAGGTCCTCAGAGGGTATATGTTTCACATGCTGACCAGACAACCTGAGGATAAAGAAATTTTTCTCTTGAGTCGATGCATCATTCCAACTTCATCCGTCAGTCTACTTTAAAACCTTGTCTGTTTATTTTCATTTCTTTATTTACAACTGGTGTCTTTCCATTAGTTCCTTAAACTACCATCTTATTTCTATTCTCATTCTTAGAGGATCTAGCCTTCACCCCAACAATTCACAGGTCACCAATGACTTCTTGGTTAACAAACACAGTGTTCTTTTTCTCTTTTAATTCCACCTCCTCTGAAACAGTTTATACTGTTGATGAAATACCCTTTCCTGAAATTCTTTCTCACTTGAACTTGTGTATTGTAATTGCATGTCTCCCATATTTTATTTTGGCCATTTGTATCTTGTTCTTTTCTTCGTCTTTCAGTCTGACACAGGATTTGTACAATGCTTAGCAGTCATCCCTTTAGGCTTATTTCTTTGTGATTTCCATTCAAAAGAAATATGGCCTCATTGCTCACTTCTAATCCAAACTGTTCACTTATAGAAATTCCATCCTGTTCATTCCTTAAGCTCAGTCAGAGATTTCCAACTGCCTCCTTGGACATTTTCATTTGAAAGTCAGGTCTTTATATCAAATTTGACTAAACCTAAATGCGCTACCTTGTTTTACCAATTCCCTTCCTCAGGAAACTACTGTGCTTTTGTACACTAAGCTGGGGTGTTTCTCTTTTCCCTGCTATCCTGATAATCGGTCTCATCTCCTAGGATCTTTCCATTACAAATTTATATAAGGTTCCTACCACATGAGTCAGTCCTGCAGTGATCTTTCCTCTACAGGGTTCTCAGGAACAAATAAAATCAATGATTCACTTTTTTTCTGAGCACTGTATCTTAAATGTTGGCTCATTCTACAAAAGCCAGTATCCTCTGTAATGCTGTTTTAGTTTTCTGAGTTGCAGGACACAGCACCCTACACACATGGCAGTAGGCCAGTTAATTGAACAAAGCTTAACTGTGCACTGATAACTTTGAAAAATCTTAATTTCTCTGTGGTGAAATGATGAAGTGTATTATCAAGAAATGGAATTATGAAGTGTTTCCAGATTAAGTTAAGCAACTGCAAGTGAATTAATATAGAATTAGGCTTCAAAAGCTCATCCTAGGAAAAGCTGAATGAACTGTGTTCATTCTTTGAAACATATTGAGTAGTAAAACCAATATCCCACTGTCTACAGAAGGCAATTCAGAACTGAAAATAATTTCAAAAAAAAAAATAGTTCTAAAGATAAACAGATCATTTGAAGATTAACCTTTGCCTTTAAGGGTTTCTGGAGAATGTCCATATCTATCCAATAATCTTTCTGTTCATTAACTCCTTGTGTATAGAGTTTTAACTCATGCCATAGGAGGTGGTTTTAGGAATAACGTACATTTATGAAAGATGGTATTAAATAGTAAGAAATACTAAAGATTTGGAGTCAAGTGGTAGTCTAACACTACCACTTAATTTCTGGGAGAACGTGGAGGATTTCTTAGTTTCTCTAAACTCCAGTTTACGATCTGTAAAATTAGAATAAGAAAGCTAGTTTACAGAGTTATTATGTGGGTTAGAGATAAAGTAAATAACATGCATCTCTACTGTAGACTCTCAGTAAATGATATTTATTATTACTTATACAGCTGGAGAGTATGAGCAGATAGTTAACAAAATGCCCCTTGTATGCCTAAAACAGTTCTCAAATTTTTGGTTTTTGGACTTTTTTAGACTCTTAAAAATTATGGAGTATGTCAAAGACTCTTTCTATTAATATATTTAGGGTACACCTATGGATTATCATAACATAAACTAAATATTGAAACATTTAAAATATGTATTTACTGCTTCATTTTAAATAAAAATAATAAATCTAGTATACATCAATATATATTTTATAAAAATACTTTTTAAATCAAAAGATTCAGTGAGAAGTGAATAGTAGCATCAGTTTGCACTTTTGTAAGTGTCTTTAATGTTGGGCTTATTATAAGACAGCTGGGTTGTCATATCTGCTTCAGCACTCAGTCTGTTGCGATATGTTGTTTTGCTTGATATATTACAAGAAAATCTGTCCAAACAGAGATATGCAGTTGAAATGATATCAGGAACTTTGAGGGAATCTCAGGTCATACTTCGAAAACAGATTGCCTGAAGTTAGTCAAGACAGTTTCTTGGAGAGAGGAAGTGAGTCATTAAGCCAAATCAGAGACAATGACAATGACAATGATAATAATAATGATAAAAGCAGTAATAAACAATACTAAATGGCAGAAAAGTGACAAAGAAACATTCAAGGCAATGGTAACATCTGTGGTGAAAGTTGAAATGAGGAACTGAATGTAAATTATGTGAAATATCATGATAGATACTTCACCAATGTGAAATATCATTACAGAACCAAGCCAGCAGTAGTACATCTGTACTGAAGAGAACTAAGAAAAAAAATGGAGATAAATTGAGGGGTTCAGGTGTGAAAGAAACATGGGTTGTGAAAATTTCCAAATGTAATGGAGAGAAAGCATACTTGTATTTATATCTTGTATTAACTTGTTTTCAAATACTTTTGAATGAATTATGCTCTACTGATGTTTTTGAGCAAGATGATTCTTACTAGTATAAGTGGAGTTTTAATTATGCAGAACATTTAATAATGTCATTGCTTGGGTGTACCAATAAAATCACAGATCTCTAGTAGAAATTTTAGCACTCCCCAAAGGTCTTCAGTCCATAGTCTAAGAACAATAGGTTTCTACACAGAGCTAGACTTGAGCAAAGATAATGTCCCAGAGGCATTAGAACAAGGTGGAAATTGTGCCTTTCTTATATAAAGCAATTCTCCATTACTAGAATTATAAAGAGTCTTCAGAGAAGAGGTAAGGAATGATGGTGGATAGATAAATGGAAGAAACCAAGAGATAGATTCTGAATTTTTAATAGAATGGGTAGAAGACACTGTTGGAGTTAAAATAAAACATAGGAGAAAATAAGCATTTATTTTTGAATTTGCTTGGAAATATTGTTATCAACTCCTAATAGAAATTTTAAAAGGAAAAATAAATAAATGGCAATCATTTTGAAGTAGATGGAGGTATGAAAATGGTGAATAATAACTATTGCATAGGAAGTAATTTGAAACAGAAAGAAAATGACGATAGAGCAGTAGGGGGTTATTGCCTTAATCTGGGAGTCCAGTAACAAAGCTAAAGGACAAACTCTCCATGAAGGCAGAATTTATTGAATTTATTGACTACATCAAAGCCTTTGACTATGTAGATCACAACAAACTGGAAAATTCTGAAAGAGGTGGGAAACCTGATCTGCCTCCTGAGAAACCTGTATGCAGGTCAGGAAGCAACAGTTAGAACTGGACATGGAACAACAGACTGGTTCCAAATCAGGAAAGGAGCACATCAGGCTGTATATTATCACCCTCCTTACTTAACTTACATGCAGAGTACATCATGAAAAATGTCAGACTGGATGAAACAGGGAATCAAGCTGGAATCAAGACTGCAGGGAGAAATATCAATAACCTCAGATATGCAGATGACACCACCCTTATGGCAGAAAGCAAAGAAGAACTGAAGAGCCTCTTGATGACAGTGAAAGAGGAGAGTGAAAAAGTTGGCTTAAGGCTCAGCATTCAGAAAACTAAGATCATGGCATCTGGTTCCATCACTTCCTGGCAGATAGATGGGGAAACAATGGAAACAGTGACAGACTTTATTTTCTTGGGCTCTAAAATCACTGCAGATTGTGATTGCAGACATGAAATTAGAAGATGCTTGCTCCTTGGAAAGAAAGTTATGACCAACCTAGACAGTATATTAAAAAGCAGAGACATTACTTTGCCAGCAAAGGTCCGTCTAGTCAAAGCTATGGTTTTTCCAGTAGTCATGTATGGATGTGAGAGTTGGACTATAAAGAAAGCTGAGTGCTGAAGAATTGATGCTTTTGAACTGTGGTGTTGGAGAAGACTCTTGAGAGTCCCTTGGACTGCAAGGGATCCAACCAGGCCATCCTAAAGGAAGTCAGTCCTGAATATTCATTGGAAGGACTGATGTTGAAGTTGAAACTCCAATACTTTGGCCACCTGATGCAAAGAACTGACTGATTTGAAAAGACCCTGATGTTGGGAAAGATTGAAGGTGGGAGGAGAAGGGGACGACAGAGAATGAGATGGATGGATGGCATCACCAACGCGATGATCATGAGTTTGAGTAAGCTCCAGGAGTTGGTGATTGGACAGGGATGCTGCAGACCATGCTGCAGACCATGGGGTCACAAAGAGTTGGAAATGACTGAGCGACTGAACTGAACTGAATGGGAAGAAAAATTCCTCAGGCTGGAAGTGGTAGAGGCAGGGAAGAGGGATGGGATAATAAGGATTTAGAAGTGACCTTCTAATGAAATGGAAGACCCAAGGAGATGCATGCACAAAGAGGGGGTCTCCAGTCTAAGGGTTAAATTTTAAGGAAGATTTAACAAGAGCAATAGTGGTGCAGAGGAAAAAAAGCAGCAGTTAAAAATCTAAGGGAGAAAATCTGGAAAGAAGTAGTTCGGAGGACAGAGAGGGTGAAAAGGGAAAGAAAGGTAGAAACTAGGAGCCCCATTGCTACCTTCCTTATTTTCAATGGAAATGCAAATACTAGCATTTAACGTGTGCTGGGGGTACTCTCATAGGCTTTACATCAGTGTTACTCAAAATGGCACTGAGGGACCACCATCATTCGGGGATCTATCCCCTATCAGTCTGCTGTGAGACAAGCACAGAAACAAGAGTAACTTTTGCAAAAATATTATAGCTATCTGACATAGTAACTTCATCTGCTGAATCTATCCATAAACATTTCTTTTGATTTTTCATTTAATTTTTCCTGAAGAAAAACAGTCTTTCCAAAAATGGCCCTTCACCACAGACAGTCTGAAAAGTACAACTTCACAAGCTTTATCTAATTTATTTCTCAAAGCTATGCCATGATGTATTATTCTTAGGGCCACTGTATAGGTGGAGAATTTAGGCACTGAGCAAACTCATACAACTGTGAAGTACTAAGAAATTTAACCTACACAGGTATGTGCGTGCTAGGTCACTTTAGTCATGTCCAGTCTTTGAGACCCTATGTACTGTAGCCTGTCAAGGCTCCTCTGTCCATGGGATTCTCCAGGCAAGAATAGTGGAGTGGGTTGCCATGCCCTCCTCCAGGGGATCTTCCCAAACCACGGCTCAAACTCATATCGCTCAGTCTTGACAGGTAGATTCTTTACCACTAGCACTACCTGGGAAGCCCTACATAGGTTTAGAACACTTAAAACAATGTATCAGGAGAACGGATGAGCAGTAGTGGAAGGAGAGAAATTTTTCATAGAATACTGCAGTACACCTTCAAGGTATAAAGAAAGTATCACACAAGGAGTCAATCATTCTAGTCTCCTTTGTGAGTGCAAAGCACATGGCTGGTTAGATATTTGTGGGCTAAGTCATCAATGTGTATAGAACAATGATAAAACCAACTCGAAAATTAAAAGTATTATTGTTGACTTGTGAGTTATTATTCTCTTTCTCAAATATGTATTGAATGCCTACTACATGTATGACATGGGGCTATGCTGAAAACTGGGCCTTGAGGGCAGGAGATGTTCTAATTGAGCAAAGTAAGCTGATAATTTTTCTAAGCCTCAGTTTCCAAATCTATGTAATGGTCATGAAAATAGAATTTTCTCCAGCTGGAATTAAATGATGCAGTTCATGTAAAACTCAGTGCAATGTCTTACTAATGCAAAGGCTCAAAATATAAAAACAGAAATAAATGAGGTGGGAGGAACAAGTGTACTCAGGAGCCTTATATTTTCCCAAGAGGACTAGATAACCATATGGTTAGCTAGATTGTGAAATTCCCCAAGTGCTACTAAAAGCTCTAACTGAATTTGGTACTTTACCATCCTTTTAATTCAGAATCAAGGATTTCAGCCATGCATCGACAGTTCAATCTGTTTGATTGATTTCCTTACATCAAAGCTTATATAGGTGTTAATTGCTTGGAGCTGATGTACCTGACTTGCTTGTACTGGACCTCTCTGGCACTCAATAATTTCTAGAGTAAATTTCTGTCTCTTCATACTCCTTTCTCTCTGATTCATTCTCACGTTTGATGCTGTCTAGATGACCTGGGGAAACAGCCTAAGTCCCTTTCAAACTCAACTCTATTCTGTAAGAGTTACAGAATAGACAGAACTGTGCTTTTGGCCTGAAAAAAGAATACCTGGACAGATCTTTACACTGTGGGAACATCAGAATCGCCTGCAACTAATGCCTATCTCCAAAGATGGTTACCCCTGAAAATCTCTCTTTTATTGTTATATAGACACCAAGAAAACAGATCACAACCAAATTAACACTTCTTTATCCTTTGTAGATCCAACTTTGGTCTGAGCCAAGAAAACAGAAATTCTGCAATAGAGACCACATCTAACTTTTGATAAACAATCCAATGTAAAGATTGATGCAAAATCAATTGCTGAACTCTACTGACTAGGACTTCTATCTTTATTGGTTCCCAAGAAAGATCAATAAAACATGCCTTGAGTTCTTGAGCTCTGAGGTAATATTTGGGTCACAACATCCAACATTCTAACAGTTCAGTCTTGGCTGGTTGAAATATTATAGGAGGATGAAACGTCAGAGTTTAAAAAATGAAATACTCAAGGTTTAGAATTTTCTGGAGGACATGCTCATTGTCTTAGTTACAAAACATGTTGGCTTTTTAAATTTATTACTCTTTCTTATTTTTGGCCTGATTCTCTGGTGGATCAGTGGTAAAGAATCCACCTGCAATGCAGGAGATGCAGGTTTGATCCCTGAGTCGGAAAGATGCCCTGGGAAGGAAATGGCAGCTCACTTCAGTATTCTTGCATGGGAAATCCCATGGACAGATGAAATGGGTGGGCTACAATTCAATGGGTTGCAAAGAGTTGGAAATGACTGAGTGATTGTGTGTGTACACACACACACACACACACACACACACACACACACAAAACTAGCTTAGAAGTATTTCACAAATAACTAAAAATACCTATATTATACTGTTTTAAGTCCAAAGAATAATAACTGTACATAAAAATTCCTATGTGACTTATAAAAACACAAATTCCAACTCAGAAATTTCTAATCAACTCATTACCACACTGCCCAGCCTACATCAGTAGCTCTGTAAATATGTGTTAATTAGTGCTAATTAATAAATATTGATTTTTATAAATACTATTTAGGATATGTATCTAATAATTCTCATAGCCAAATATAATTCTGCATTACCAATTTTCATCCACATAGGCTAAAAAAATAATTGCATCTCATATAACATTTTTAAGTAAAAGCTTAAAAACTCCCAGTAACCCAGAATAACTGTTTTAGGTTCCTGATTATAATTTTACTTTTCAGCTACGTTTAGTCTCTCAGTTGTGTCCGACTCTTTGCGACCCCATGAATCGCAGCAGGCCAGGTCTCCTTGTCCATCACCAACTCCCTGAGTCCACCCAAACCCATGTCCATCGAGTTGCTGATGCCATCCAGCCATCTCATCTTCTGTCTTCCCCTTCTCCTCCTGCCCCCAATCTTTCCCAGCATCAGGGTCTTTTCAAATCAGTCAGCTCTTCACATAAGGTGGCTAAAGTATTGGTGTTTCAGCTTCAACATTAATCCTTCCAATGAACACCCAGGACTGATCTCCTTTAGGATGGAATGATTGTATCTCCTTGCAGTCCAAGGGACTCTCAAGAGTCTTCTCCAACACCACAGTTCAAAAGCATCAGTTCTTTAGCACTTAGCTTTCTTTATAGTCCAACTCTCACATCCATACATGACTACTGGAAAAACCATAGCCTTGACTAGACAGACCTTTGTTGGCAAAATAATGTCTCTGCTTTTTAACATACTGTCTAGGTTGGTCATAACGTTCCTTGCAAAGAGTAAGTGTCTATTAATTTCATGACTACAATCACCATCTGCAGTGATTTTGGAGCCAAAAAAAAAATAAAGTCTGACACTGTTTCCACTGTTTCCCCATCTATTTGCCATGAAGTGATGGGACCAGATGCCATGATCTTAGTTTTCTGAATGCTGAGCCTTAAGCCAACTTTTTCACTCTCCTCTTTCACTTTCATCAAGAGGCTCTTTAGTTCCTCTTCACTTTCTGCCATAAGGGTGGTGTCATCTGCATATCTGAGGTTATTGATATTTCTCCAGGCAATCTTGATTCCAGCCTGTGCTTTCTCCAGCCCAGCATTTCTCATGATGTTCTCTACATATAAGTTAAATAAGCAGGGTGACAATGTACAGCCTTGATGCACCCCTTTTCCTATTTGGAACCAGTATGTTGTTCCATGTCCATTTCTAACTGAACCTGCATACAGGTTTCTCAAGAGGCAGGTCAGGTGGTCTGGTATTCCCATCTCTTTCAGAATTTTCCACAGTTTGTTGTGATCCACACAGTCAAAGGCTTTGGCATAGTCAATAAAGCAGAAATAGATGTTTTTCTGGTATTCTCTTGCTTTTTCAATGGTCCAACAGATGTTGGCTATTTGATCTCTGGTTCCTCTGCCTTTTCTAAAACCATTTAAAATTTTACTTTAAATAAAATTAAAATGTGTATGTGACACTCTTACCAAAGTGTGATTAGAGTGTTTAACTCCAAATTATTGAAGACTTGCCTCTTACTCAAATCTATTATAAAGACTCCTAACATGGGTCTGTTTATGCCTTATGATTATAGCATAAAATTATCATAAATATAGTTATGGTAATACCTTTACTTATCTTCTTTTAGCACAATGAGACATTAATTTCTTCAGATTATTTCAGTTATCATAGAAAAATACTAATACAAGGAAGTTTGTCCTACTCTCATAACCTTATTTTCAACAAGAAGTTAAGCAATATCTCACTGGTCTATGTGTGTGTGTGTGTGTGTGTGTGTGTGCACTCAACAGTGTTTGACTATTCACAACCTCACGGACTCCTGCCAGGCTCCTCTGTCCAAGGAATTTTCCGGGCAAGAGTACTGGGTGGGTTGCCATTTCCTTCTCCAGGGGCTCTTCCTGACCCAGGGATCATACTTGAATCTCCTGCATTGGCAGGAGGATTCTTTCCCACTGGTGCCACCTGGGAAGCCTAGACCTCTCTTTGGTCTAGATGCCAATCTCTGTTTACCTTAGCAAACTCAAGAACCAGCAAATTAGCCTAWAAGGCTTCTGAGTAACCAAATACATGTCAGAGTTTGTGCCTTAGTTACTAAGAGTTGTCACTCATTCTTGCCAAGCCTATTTGCTAAGATAGTCACATAACACATTAATGCGTGTGTGCATGAGCACATGCACGTGCGCACGAGCACACACACACACACACACACACACACATACTTGAAAGCACTTGGGGATTTGGTTAATCCCCAGCAAAGTGGAAATAGAAAATTAAAACTGAGTATAGCTGACTGAAAAGACACACTGAAATTCATTCATTCACCCATTAAACAACTGTATTTTAACCGAGCTAAGTGATGTGCTGAGCACAAAGAATAAAATGGTGAACAAAACAGATACTGCTAAAGATCAGGTAGTTTAGTCTAGTGGGCATTCTTTGGTAATCTAATCAATACACAAACTGATGGATGCAACAAAGCAGAAGTGCAGGAAATTACAAGATTGAAAGAGGAGGGCAACATGGGGCAGGGCAGGTGGAGAGAATTAGGAAATACTAATGATGAAGTGACTCTTGAACTGAAATTGGAAAATAGGTATAAACTAGATAAAGGGATAGAAATTCCGGGAAATGACTGAATAGCCTGTAGGAAAGCTCTAAGGCAGGGGAACACAGTTCAAGTGTCTGAACGCAGATCCATTTAGCTGAAGGGAAAAGATCAGGAGTAATGAGTTATTTGGCAGAGTCGCAATGGCAGGGGAAGGTAGCGATGAAACTTGGGTAGTAGGCTAGTAGAGACATTTGGTTTTATCCTAAGAACAATGGGAAGCCATTGAGAAGTAGACACACGAGGAAAAATTCCAGAACAGCGTGATGTCACTGAAGGCAAAGGAAGAGGCTTTTTTTCGAAAAAGGAAGGCAACCAAGTAAATAAAAACTAAAAAGCACAGTGAAGCTGCTATCACGAATCGACATCTAAGCTCTTTTGGAGGAGGAACCTGGTGGGAGCCGTACTGGAGTGGTGTTGCAGAGAGCACACTCTCGCCTACCCAATGGCCATCGCCCTCTTCTTTCTTGTTGACAGATCCTGTCTCCCACCACTGAGGCTAAAGATGCCTTCCTCATAGCTAGAGAATGTTTTTCAATATTGACCAGTGAAATCTAAGTGACCTCTGCTGGTGGCTTTCTGAAAGGTTTTTCATCCCTTAATGAAATGTGAAAGAAACACTGAGCGATAAGAGCAGGTCCTATGTGAGTATATATCCTTAGATCCACTGCAGCTGGCTTGCGACCATGAGGGGAACACCAAGATCACAGAATATCAACATGACTGAGCTGCTGAATTCAACATGCCTAAAAACTGTGGCTCAGCTGGTAAAGAATCCACCTGCAATGCAGGAGACCTGGGTTTGATCCCTGGGTTAGGAAGATCCCCTGGAGAAGGGAACGGCTACTCACTCCAGTATTCTGGCCTAGAGAATTCCATGGACTTGTAGTCCATGGGGTCACAAAGAGTCCAACATGATGGAGCAACTTTCACTTTCACTTTCAAAAACATTTAAGGGACTTCCCAGGTGGCACAGTGGTAGAGAATCCGCCTGCCAATTCATGATACACAAAAGATGCAGGTTAGATCACTGGGTCACAAAGATCCCCTGGAGTAGAAAATGGCAACCCACTCCAGTATTCTTGCTTGAAATACTTCACAGACAGAGAGGCCTGGCAGGCTGTAGTCCATGGTTTGCAAAGAGTTTGACACAACTGAGTGACTGAGCATGTGTGTACACCCACACACACACAAATATTTAAGTATGCAAAGAAACCACCTGATGCAGAAAAATAAATTATCGTTTTTAAGTCACTTATAGCTGGGCATTTAATAACTTGCTACCAAAAGAATTACATCTCAATTAAGTGGATGAAGAACTGCCTGGGTGAAAAAGAACTGGAAACGGAGAGTTTAGACTGCTCTTGAAAATGACTGAAACGTGGAACAGTGGGGAAGCTGCTGGATCTGGAGTTTAGGGAGAGATTTATGTTCTTTATTTTTATGAGCTTGGTTGGTTAATTTTTGCTTTTAAGAGAGAAAAGATCTGAATATACTTAAGTGATGATTGTGTTAGGTAGTTAGAACAGGAAAAAGGAGTCCAGAATGGCAATGGCTAAAAGACAAAGAAAGGAAAAGCCCAGGAAAATATAACAAAGGAAGGTTGGAGTGAGAACATCAGGTGAAACAAACAGCCCTCCAGACTAGCTCAATTTACATAGGGCAGGCTCAGGAGGAGGAGAAAAAAACAGCTAAAAAGAGAAGCAAAAATTGGGCCTCTGGCTTCTCTTCGAGCCTTTGGGTCAGCCCACCCTTACGCTTCAAGGATGCATTTTCCTTTGCTTGCCAAATAAAACTGAGCTGTAACACTGGTCCATCCGTTGCTTCAAATTTTTGCTGCAGCAAGACAGAACCAGGGAAATTACAAACTCCTCCAACATCTATTGTTCCATTTCTCGGATTTAACCTGGCTGAGACAACCTCAGCTCGGCCCCTCAAGGTGGAGGCCAAGCACAGCAGAAGCCCAATTCAGCAAAAGCTCCCGCGGTGGAAGCTGAAAATGAAGAAAATCCAGTGCAACAGAAGTGACAAGAAGCCCAGCCTGCTGGAAACCGAAACAGCAAAAACAAACTTGCTCACGCAGCTCAGTCTCAGATTCCAGAAGACTTCCTGTTGGGGTACGAAGTCCTCAATTCTATGACTGGAAGGACATATGGCTAACAAAATCTTAATTCCCTTACAATTTCTCGATACAGAGGAGAAGATAAGTGATACAGAGAAAAAAATTATCAACTTTAGCATAAGTTTCACGAAACTGAAACAGGATACAGGATATCATTCCCTCTTCCTTAAAACACTTTCTTTCTGGGTTTTGCTGGTTTGTTTGTTTTTTCACAAAATCACTTTGCTAAATTTAAGAATATTTCAGAAAATATATAATTTTATTTTTTTAACTTTTAATTTTATATTAGGATATACCCAATTAACAAATAATGCTGTGATACTTTCAGATAAACAGGGAGGAGACTGAGCCATACATATACATGTATCCTTTCTCCCCCAAACTCCTCTCCAATCCAGACTGTCACACAACACTGGACAGAGTTCCATGTCCTATACAGTAGGTCCTTGTTGGTTATCCATTTTAAATATAGCAGAGTGTACATGTCCACCCCAAACTCCCTAACTATCCTTCCCCACAGCAACCATAAACTCATTCTCCAAGTCTGTGAATCTACTTCTGTTTTGTAAGTTTATTTGTATCATTTCTTTTTAGATTCCACATGTAAAGGGTGTCATATAATATTTCTCCTCTGTATGACTTCACTAAATATAATAGTCTCTAGGTCCATCCATGTTGTTGCAAATGGCATTATTTCCTTTATATTCCATTGTATAAGTGTACCACATATTCTTTATTCATTCCTCTGCTGTTTGTTTTCTGTTTGGGTTTTTTTTGTTTGTTTGTTTACATTCATGTAACAAACACTCCTGGTTTCCTTCCCACTTCTCTATCAGCTTATTCTTACTCTCCTATGTTGTCTATAGGAGAGTTGTCTATATGTTGTCTCCAATGTTGTCTTTGTAGGATCTCTCAAAGGGAGATCAATCCTTAATCCTCTTCTTTATACTTTCCATAGCTTTAATTACCATCAATATACCAATGACATTTAAATGTGTATTTCAGGTCTTAATTCACCACTGACTGCTTTCACTGTCTCCTAAATATGTCTATTTCTTTGCTTCATAGACTACTCTCCTGATCCACAATTACCAATTACCTTCCCTCCCCCATCCCCCCACACACATGCAAAATGCAGGGATTTCTTCTATTTCCAGGCTTTCACTCTTGTGTAAATACCAATCTCATCCATCTGCTTTTTTAAATAAAAGACTTAGAAGGATCCCTGATTCCTCTTTTTCGCCATCCCCAACTCCTCCCATATTCAACCAATCAATCAGAAAACCTTACTGGCATTACTTTACACATACCCAGATTCAGTCTACTTCTCTCTCCATAACCTCCACTCTAGTCCAAGCCACCATCATTTCTCACAAGAGGACTATGACAACTTTTCTGCTTCTGTTTTCCTGGCCAAAATTTAGTCTCTGGGTTGTATCCAAAGTTGTCTTTGATCATCAGTACACATCAGCTCAAGTCACTTCCTCATTTAAAACCTCATCTCCAGGGGATTTTCCCAACCTAGGGATCGAACCCAGGTCTTTTGGGGAATATAGATTCTGTGAATACCAGACCCTACAAAATCTGCACAACCAATGCAGCCAGTCTGCTTCAGAGCTTTGATACTTACTTTTCTCTCTTTCTGGTACTGTTTCCCCTATCTCTGAATGGCCTGACTTCTCTCAGCTCCAAATACACTTAATAATGATGACAATAATGTAACCATATATATGTACATCACATCATAAAAAGTAAACTAAATAAGGGGGAGGGAACTAAGATGGCAGAGGAATAGGATGGGGAGTCCACTCTCTCCCCAATAAATACACCAAAAGAACATTTAAAAACTGAGCAAACTCCATAAAACAACATCCGAATGCTGGCAGAGGACATCAGGCATCTGGAAAGGCAGCCCGTTGCCTACGAAAGAAGGTAGGACAAAAAAAAAAAAAAGTAAAAGGAGAGGCAAAGAGTTAGGGACCGAGATCCCTCCCCTTCAGAAAAGGGAGTCTGAAATGTTTCTGAACACCAGGAAGCATTCTCCCCAGCAGATCTATGGCAGACCTCAGAGGGCAACGTAAACGGGAGTAAAAATAGATAAATAATTAAGCCCCCCAGATTGCGTCTCTAACTGTAACTCCCAGCAGAGCGGCGGCCCAGGTGCCCCATCCCCCACTAGCTGACATGGACTTCTCAGGGAGGGGCTTAGGGAGAGGACTGAAACTGAACGCTGGGGCACCTAACCGAGGGTGCTAACCGGAGATAGCTTTCCCAAGGAAGAGCCCCAGCCAGACTTGTGCACAGAACAAAGGGCAGCGAGGACTCGGTCCGCTGCGCGAGATGGCTGGGGGAGGTTGGGCGGCTGCAGGCTGCGGACCAGCCCAGCCCCCGCAGGAGAGCGGAGAGGCTTCTGCTCCCAAACCGAGGCAGCACTGGGTGCTAGCCAAGACCTCTGGGGATTCTGGACAGTCGCCGCCAGAGATCGGCGCTCAACACACCTGAGAAGGCGCGCCCAGCTGCACGCCGAGAAAATCGACTGGCTGGGCCGGGGGAGGGGAGAAGTCGCAGTCCCCAACCGCGCTGGGGAGGCGACTGAGAGCCTGAGCAGAGGGGGCGGGGAAAGCGCACTCGCTGGGAGCGGGGCAAACCCCAGAGTGCTGAATAGACACTGAAGAGACCAGCAAACAGAAGATGCTAAAATAAGAAGAGGGAACCGCTCTGCAGCAGACAGGAGCAACAGATTAAATCCCTACAGGTGGCGCAGACTGCATAGAAAGGAGTCTATAGGCAGTGAGAAGTACAAGCCAAAGGGGGAGAAACTAAGATGGCGGAGGAATAGGACGGGGAGAACACTCTCTCCCCAATAAATATACCAAAAGAACTTTTAAAGGCCGAGCAAACTCCAAAAAACAGGAACTGAATGCTGGCAGAGGACATCGGGCATCTGGAGAGGCGACCCAGTGCCGACGTGAGGAG